>CP098319.1:0-600000 GCA_030389615.1 Epichloe typhina subsp. poae | reverse complement strand
TATTATGATTTAAATTAGTTAAGTGCCTCTATATATGTTATGCTTTCTAATAGCTCCTATATTAGCTATACATAGCCTTTCTATTTAACTAAGATATTCTAATTCAAACCCTTACCTAGCGTGTTTTTAGCTATAAGGATTTCCTTTACCTAATACTCCGCAAGATTGTTATTAGCATCTGTTATAACAAGGTCTAGTAGTGGACGTTCATTAGCTAGTCTCTAACTTAGTAATAGGTTATCTACTGCACGCTAGACTAGGTTAACATAAAAGATAGAATATAGTTCCCTTAGAATATCTAATTTAACTATTAAAGGCATAGGAACCTTAAGTACCTTATACTTAGCTATAACCTAATCTAGCTTCTTATAAGGATAGTTTATCTTAATATTATAAAGACTAAGCCACACGTAATCCCTAACCTAGAATTATTCCGCTAGCCTATAACTACTATTTATATTCTCTTACTATTATTACTAGACAAAGGCTATTATAGCTTATATTAAATCTATACTATCCTTTAAATATTATAGAAAGGCTTAAGCCCTTCCCTTTGTTAATATAGTAGACTACCCTGTGGGGGATAGATCCTGAATTATAGCTATATTAAACCTATAAAGTGCTATATTCACGCTTATCCTAGTTACTAACGAATCCTTATTATTTAATACTAATTAGTAAGCTAGTAGGTAATCTAGCTATTTAAACTAGGAGAAAGATAGTATTACGTATAGTATAGCCTATACTTCCTAGTTAGCCCTTTCTATGCCACTGTCTGTCTAAGGGTAATATGTAGTAGAAAGCAATTATTATATACTAACTTTACTACAAAGCTTAGTCTAGAAATTACTAAGCTAATCTAACCTATAGTCCGTAATAATCTATGTAAGAAACCTATAAAACTACCACTAATAATACTTAAATCGTTTTGCATAAGCCCTAGCTTTTATTAATGTTATTACCTCTAACTAAACATACTTTAACAGATAATTAGTAATAATTATAAGAAACTATGGCTAATCCTATGTTTCCGCTAGCAAGTCTATTATAAAGTTAATAGATATTTACGACTAGTACCTATTAGGTAGCGGAATTAGCTTTAATAAGCCTTATTATAGTTACTAGCTTTTTTGCCCTTTATAATAGTAATAGTTCTATATAAATTAGGCTATATCCTATAATATACTATCCTAATAGAAGTCCCTTTAAAGCGCCTTAAAGGTTGTATTCTAGCCTAGGTAGCTAATAAGGGTAAGTCATAGACACGCTATATTAACATTATAGTTAGCGGCTCCTACTTAGGAACCTATATTTATCCTTAAAACTATAGCGCCCCTTTTATACTAATCTAATAGTCCGTAATCTATTCTCTAGTGTTAGTAGTATCTAGGAACTTCCTAGCCCCTACTACTACTATATTAACCCATAACCTATAAGCTTTATCCTAAGCTAAAGACTAATCCTATAAAGACTAAAGGTGCTTATTTATAAACATAAATATGCTAGTAAGCAAAGTCCTTATTATAGTTAGGTTATTATTAGGGCTACCCCTATCTATTACTATAATAGGCCTAAGGCATATATATAGCTATCCCCCCTTAAAGGAGAATTTCATAAGGCTTATTACTAACTAAATAATTAGTGCCTTTACCCTTTCTATTTCTAGCCTATTAAAATAGTGCTATAATAATATATCTAGTTATTCTGCTTAAGTGCCTAGTCTATAATATAGATAGAAATTAAATAGTGCTAGAGTCTTTACCTACTATACCTAATATTCTAACATCTCCCTTAGCGCTATAAAGTACTTAAGGTTCTTATAGTCTATTAGTATTATAAACAGTTTACTTACGCTCTATAGCTTTACTAACCACGCCTTAAGATAGGAGATAATTACTAGTAGCTCCTTATTATAAATTATGTAATTCCGCTAAGTAGCCTGTAAATAAGCTAAATAGTAGGCCACTAGATGTAAAATACTATTATTACTAAACTAAGAGAGATACCCCCCTAAAGCTATTCCTAAGTAATCTGCCTCTACTAAAGTATTCCTTTTAGAATCCTACTAAGCTAGGATTAGGTATAATATAAAAGCTAATTTTAATGCCTTAAAAGCCTTATTACACTCCTCTAACTAGTAGAATAAGGCTCCTTTCTTTATTAAGTTAATAAGGGGGCCCACTATATCTAAGAAATTTAGTATAAAATCATAATAGAAGTTAGCAAAACTAAGAAAGCTACGGATGCCCTAGACCCTAGTTAGTGCCTCCTAATCCTAAATTACTGCAATCTTCTCCCTATCTAGATAAATAGCCTTCCCTACCTAGATAATAAACCTAAGGTACTTAACCTCTTTAGTTACAAAGACGCACTTTTTAATATCTAGGTTTAGACTAGCTTATTATAGTCTAAATAGCACGCTATAGACTTTTTACATGTAATCCTTCTGTAATCCGCCTAAGTACACAAGCATATTATTAAGATACGTAGTAACATAATCACTAAGGATACCACTTAACACGCTATTAATATACCTCTAGAAAGTTACTAGTATACTTGCTAACCTAAAGGGGTACACTAGCTATTTAAATAAGCCAAACCTTATCTAAAACGCGGTCTAGTGTTCCTTGCCCTTAGCAATACATATATAGTAAAACGCTAATCATATGTCTAGCTTTATAAACCACTTTGCCTTAGCTAAAGAACATAATATTTCCTTTACTAGTAGTAGCAGGTAATAGTCCTATTCTGTAATCTTATTAAGCATGTAATAGTCCACGCAAAACCTCTAACCCCTACTAGGCTTTTTTACTAGTAACACTAGGGCTACTACTAATAAGAAGCTCACTTAAATCTAATCCCTATCTATTAAGTCTATTACTTATTTCCAGATTTCTAGCAAATACTCCTAAGGTATATTATATAAAGGCACCTATAGTAAGTTAGGTTTGTTTCCATTAGCATCACGTTTTAGGCAAATATAATAGTCTAACTTTCCTTAGTGTAATAATAAAGCACTTACCTTGCTTTCTAGAAATAAGTCCCTAAAGTCCTATAATACCTCTAGTAAGGAAGCTAAAAGCTTCTCCTCCGTAGGCTTTAGGGTCACATTAATCTACAAGATAAATATAATTTCCCGCAAGCTTATAGCACAAAGCTAGATGTTCTCCCTTTATCTCCTTGCCTATTATATTATCCCTACAAACATTAAACCTAGAATAAATACTATAAGTTAGTTAACCTTTCTATTAACTATAGCCTATATAAGTAGCCCATTAGCCAATCCCACACACACCTACTATCTTGCTATATCTAGGCTAATTTCGTTCTATTCTATCTATAGTATACCTAGGATTAGTTATCTTATTAGTCCTAGGATCACATATGCCACAATTAGCATTTCCTATCCATCTAAATCTAACTAAAAATAAATAATATGCAAAATATATAATCATTTCTCCTAACTCTCTTTTCCCCCTTACTTTATACTAATAGCTATACAAACTAACCTTTTAGTTAGAAAAGGGAGGTATTCTAACCTAAGCTTTTAGATAAGGCATTTACTTATAGTAGCATAGTAGTTATAACCTATATTAACTTAAGTATTTATAAAGGTAGTCTTATTAATTAAAGTAAGAACTAAGAAAGGAATTAAGTCTATATTACTCTAGATCTCTTTATAGTCCTTATTAGTAATAGCTATATACTATAAAGCCCCTCTATACTTCCTTCCTTTATCCCTAGTTAAATAACTTAATAATAAGGTTACTCTTTTTCTAACTAACTCACAGACTTATTATCTAAGCTAATAGTAGGCGCCTCCTCTGTATTATAAGCATTCATAGAAAACTTCTTTTATAAGTAAATAGCAGGATATAATAAGCATACTATAGCAAAATACTTAGAGAAGCTACATTATAAATACTAGCCTTTATTATAGTATATATTAAGTACATCCTAAGTAACCCACTTAGTACACTTACTACCTTTCTTATTACCTAACTTTTAGTATCCTATAGACTTTCTAGAACCTTACTAGGTCCCTATTATGCCTATAGAGTAAATATCTATTATTAGCATGTCCTTATCCTACGCCTTAGCCTTAATTAAGTTAGGCGCTAGATTGCCTTGCTTCTATATGTAGTATTTTTCCTCTAGTTAGTAGGATTTAATATCTAGCGTAATGCTTTAATAGCAGGCTATTACTACTACGTAATTAGCCTAGGGTATATCTTGTCTAACACTACAGTCCCTTATTTACTTATTAAGCGCTATGCGTAACTTAAATAACTTTAAGTCCACCTACCTAAGCCCCCTAGCTAAGGCTAACTTCTATTTAAAGCAAATATAAAAGTCACTAAACCTCTTATTCTATTATTATATTAACTAGTTAAGTTTTATAATAGCTATTTCCTAGTAGTAAGGGTTATTAAATATCTCCCCTAGGTAGTTAAGAAGTCTAGATAAATAAAAGTCCTCTAGGTAGCCTTTCTTAAAGAAAGGTATAACCTATACCTAGACCTTAGGTAATAGGTTTTAGTAAATAAAGCACTACTAATCCTAATTACCACTAATAAACTCCTTATTTACTAGGAGCTTATAAGTTATAAGGCCCTTCTAAGCCATAAATAAGACCTTATTACTATTAAAGGGGGGGCCTATAAGTAAGGGTTTCCACTTAATCCGGATTAGTGTAGGTGCTACACTTTACGCATTAGCTAAGTACTAGATTTATTCTACCTACTATTCTACCTATTATTATAGGAGTGCTAGCTTATTAGTGTCTATTATATCCAGCGGTAATAGCATATCTACTAAATAGGTTATTTCTATAGTAAAGAATAATATATATTATAAACTAGCCTTATAGCTACTATATATAAGTGTTTAGAATAAGAATATTATTCTTATAGAAGAAGAAAGGAATTACACTAGTAATTATATAGTATTCGGATATATAGTCCCTTATGCGTGGTCCGTGCACAGTCTATGTAAAGCCCTAACCTAGCCGCACAAAGTACGCATACTTTCCGGAGCCAGACTTGACCCAAGCTCATAGCTCAAGTCCATAACAAGAAGCTATAGAATATTTACTTAAAATATACTTACACTACCTAGTAAGGGAGATGTAAACCTATAGTGCTTAGGGAGTAACCTATATACCCTAACTTTAGGGCCTAATAATAAAAGGATTTAATAGATACTACCTAACCCTAATTAATATAGTAACACTAAATCTAGGAATAATAATAACCTAGATAAGCTAGAGCGCTACTATAAGGTTATATAAGCCTAGCTATAATATGCCTATATAAGGTAAGATATTATAAATATAGAAGTATAGCTTAAAGAAATTAAGGTAAACTTATAATTAGCTAGATTAGGTAGAGGACTTATAATTACCCCTTAGACACTTATACTAATTAATCCCTTATTCCTAGCCTTCTTACCTAACCCTAACTTTATAGTAAATATATACTTATAGAGCTTTATAAAGATATAATATAAAGTACTAGTATATAAAGGTAATACCTATAAGAATCTATAGGTATACCTAGCGGATTTAAATATATTATTCTAGTTAGATTTAAGAACCTTTTATAATAATAAAACTAAGGTAGTGTATGCTAGTAGTTGCCTAGTAAATAATATAAAGTAATAATAGATATATTACGTAATAGTAAATAGGTTAGTTAACTACTTAGCCTATTCTTAGGATAAATTTATGTCCTAGTTAAACTTAGGAGTAATAGATAAGGATATAAGGTGCTTGGAAGCTACTAGGATACTACTAAATCTAAGGTAAAAGAATAACTAGTCTTTCTAGTTTTTCTTAAGACTTTAGACTAAAGTAAAAGCTAAATTACCTAACTAAATCCCTATATGCTTAAGAATAGTAATTTTCCTAAATAGCTTAAATAATACTATAAGAAAGCATATAGTTAGCTAGGAGTTCCTAATATCTTAGAGCTACCTATAGGGATAAGGTAAAAAGGCTAAAGTTATAATAATATTTATATTAAATAATTATAATAAAAACTATAATAATAAAGAAGGTAAGAGAAAGAGATAATACTCTAGCTCCCTTATAAATAACTTATAGTAAGACTTATAGTAACTAAGCATAGGTTAAAGACTATTTAAGTACTATAAATATAGTAGTCCTAGATATAGTGCGAATAGATGTGAAGTAGTGAATTATTTAATTTATAAAAGTAGTAGGCATATAACTAAGAAGTATAAGAATAGTAGTAATAAGACCTTAGACCTTAATAAGATTCTAATTAGGTTAGTATAAGCCTAGGATAATAGTCTTGCTATAGAGAAACCTATAGATAAGAGAATAAGAATATAGGTGTCCTTATAGCAAGATAACTACTAGTTAGCTATGCTAGTGCTATTTAATATAGGCGTAAAGTATTTAATAATCTACCCTAAATTATTATTAAAATGGGATTAGAAGAATATAAAAAAAATAGAGATAACACTAGAAAGCGTAAGTAAGGACAAAATCCTACATAAAGGAATCCTATGTAAGCTAATTAAGGTAAAAGATAGCATAGGCTATACAAAGGTCTGCTATATTAGCTACTATATTACTAATATAGGAGAGGGGATGCTTCTAGGTATAGATTAAACCCTAGAGTATAAACCTATAGTAATAGATTAGAAGTAGAATTTTTAAAGGTTCTTAATAACTAAGGACTATATTACACTTACTATAAGGAAGTAATAACTACATAAGGTAGTAAAATAGTTATTTATTATGCTATTACTAGCATTACTAAAGATTAAGGTAATTAAGCCTAGGGAAAAAGAAAGGAGACTAATAAAGACTTATTAGTAAATAATATAGTAAGTAATAACTAAGGTTATAGTGTAGCTATAGTAATAGTAGTAAAATATGCCTATTCCTTAAAAAAAAAAAAACTAAGAAGTATAATAGTGCTCTAGGTAGTATACTATAAAGAGGTAGTAGTAACTACATAAGAAATAGATAGTAATATAACCTAATAGTAAATCCTAGAAGAGTATACGGAATTTACAGATATGTTTTTAAAAGATCTAGCTAGTAAGCTCCTAGAATTAGGTAGCTATACTTATGTAATTAAATTAGAAGAGAGTAAATAACTACCCTAGGGACCTATATATAACTTAGCTAAAAAAGAGCTAGAAGTGCTTAGGGAGTACCTAGCAAGTGCGTAGGAAAAAGGGTAGATTAGAAGATTAACTAGTCTAGCTAAAGCCCTAATTTTATTTGTTCTAAAAAAATTAGGGAAATTAAGGCTTTATATAAATTATAAGGGCCTTAATAGGATTATAGTTAAAAATAAGGCCTCTTTACTATTAATCTCTAAAATCCTTAACTAATTAGCAGGTGTAAAGGTTTTTATATTACTAGATCTTTAAGAAGCATACTACTAGCTATATATCTATGAGAGTAATAAGTAAAAGATAGCTTTCTAATACTACTATAGCTACTTTAAATATCTTATAATACTATTTAGATTAGTAAACATACTAGCTACTTTTTAGGAATATATTAATAATGCCCTTAAGGGACTTATAGATAAATTCTATATTATTTACCTTAATAATATCCTAATATATAGTAGTAACCCTATAAGATATATAGAGTATGTTAAAAGCATGCTAGAGTGACTTTAAGACATAGACCTCTATATTAACCTTAAAAAATGCTAATTTTCTATTAAGTAAGTAAAATTCCTAGGTTTTATTATATTTAAAAAGGGTATTAAGATAGAACTATTATAGGTTAAAGCTATTATAACCTAGCTAATACCCTATAGTGTATTTAATATTTAATTATTTCTTAGGTTTATAGGTTTTTACTAATACTTTATAAAATAGTATAGTAAAGTAGTAGTCTTACTAATAAACTATTTAAAAGGTGTTTAGCTAGTAGAGTTTAAGCTAGAACCTAGTAAACTAGTAGTGTTTAGAGAACTTTAAAAGAAGTTTTAAGAGGCGCTAATTTTAGTGTATTTTAACCTACTTTACCTACTAAGAGTAAAGATAAATATATCTAGTTATATAATTAGAGCTATACTTATAATATTAGTGCTAGGTAGCTAGCACCTAGTAGTATATTTTTTAAGGAAGTTAACTAATATTAAGCTTTACTACTTAACACCTAATGCTAAGTTATTAGTAATCTAAGAGGCATTTTAAGCCTAGAGATACTACCTTACGTATTCTTTTTATTAAATTATGGTTATTATAGACTATCTAAATTATAAGTACCTAGCTATAAAGCTAAAGCTAACTAGCAGGTAGGTAATAGCGTTAGATAAGCTTTATTTGTTTAATTTTAGGATTAAATATTATATAGGTAAGTTAAACCTTATAGATACCCTATCTAGAAGAGTAAATTATATTAGTAAGAAGCGTAGGGTAAAGGCATTAACCTTATAGCTACCTAACTTCTTATCTAAATTTAATAATACTAAGCAATAGGAATACTATATAAATAATAGTGCTATTATAGGTTCTAGTATTACATTACTTAGTGTAGCTAATATTTTGTTATAAAGACGCTATAATAGCCTTACTAGCCTCTAGGGTTTTAAGAAGTTATAACTTAATTATATTATTAAGAAACCTAATAGTCTAGCAAAGCCTAGTAGTAATACGCAGACTAAGTCTATTAATTCTAAGTAGTAAGGTTATGCCTTATCTATATTTTTTAATATTTTTATAAGTCTAGTAAGCCTACGGGTTAGGAGTCTAGCTAGGTTAGTAGCTAGTAAGTAGCGTGGGCGCCCCTTTGAAATATTACTTATTTGTAATTTATTTGTAAGTCTATAGGTATACTATAAGCTAGCTACTTATAGTAGTATTATAGTAAGAATATAAGTAGTCTAGTAAACCTCTTCTAAGTTTATATATAATGCTTGTTTTATATATATAAAATTAAAGGCTTTAATTTAGGTTATGTTATTTAAAGTATAGCAAGGTAATAACTTTACTATAGGTTATAGGAAGCTACTTAAGAGCGGTAACCTAGAAGCGTTATAAATATAGTCTATTAGGCTCTCTAAGCTATTAATATTTAAGAATTAAGTTTTTATTTTAGCTAGTATAAGAAAGGAAATTTTATTACTTACTTATAATAACCTAGTAGTAAGCTACTAGGGAGTTAGTAGAACCCTTTATTATATTATAAATTAGTATTACTAGCTATTAATAAAGAAAGATACTAAGTTATATATATGAACTTATGTAAGCTATTAGACTTTAAAGCTAAGGCACTATAAACCTTATAGCAAGCTAGTAGCGCTACTAGTGCTTAATTAGCCTTTTTAAGAATTATTAATAGATTTTATTATAGGGCTACTACCTATAAGAGATGTAAATTAGACTTATAATATAATCTTAGTTATTATAAACTATTTTACGAAATATAGTATTTACATCCTTATTTTAATGTAACTAACTAGTAATAGGTTAGCTACTATATTTCTAGAATACGTTTTTAAGGACTATAGTGCCTTAGAAGGTATTATTATAGACTATAGTTTAATATTCACTAGTGGGTTTTAGATAACCTTTTACTACCTTATTACTACTAAGCGGTAACTAAGCACTATATTTTACCTATAAATAGATAGGTAAATAGAATATCTAAACTAAGTTTTAGAGTATTATTTAAGAGCTTTTACTTGCTTTAATTAGACTAACTAGGTAAATAACCTATTAATAGCTTAGTTTGCGTATAATATAAGCGCTTACTTAACTTATAGCTACACCCTAGTAAAGATGCTATAAGGTTATAACCCTAGAGGCCTATAGTAAGTAATTATAAATATTCTAGTAGTAAATAACTAAGTAAAGACTTAAGTAACTACACTAAGAGATAAACATATAGTAATTAAGTAGCTTCTAAGTAACTTATAAACCTAGTATATAAAGCATTATAATAAGAAGTAAACTCTAATAAAGTTTAGAGTAAGTAACTATATTTTATTATTTATAAAGAATATTAACCTATAGTAACCTAGTAGGAAGCTAAGTATAAAGTACCTAGGCCCTTATAAAGTTAAAAAGGTAATTAAAACTTACAGATTAGCATACTAATTAAAGCTACCACCTAGTATATAACTACATAATGTTTTTAATATTACTAACCTTAAACTATTTATAGGGGACCTAACTAGCATAGAAGATATATCCTTACTATAAGATAATATTACGGATAATAAATAGGAGTTTAAAGTTAAAAGAATTATCTTATATTATTATAATAGGAGATATTAGAAATACCTAGTTAAATAAAAGGGCTATAATACTTTAAAGAATTTATAGGTTAAGAGAAAAGATTTTATTATAATAGATATTATTAATAATTATAAGTAGTAACTAAGTAGCTAGTTTGTAAACATAGAGGTATATTTAGTAAAGATTAGATAGTAATAGTAATATAATAAAAAAACCAGATAATTTCTTAGATAATCTACCTTATAGCTACCTAGCACTGTTTACCCAATATGTACGTTAGGCCCTAGCCCCTAGTATTATTATTTTTATTCCTAGGTGCTAGGTTAGTAGTAAGGCCCTAGGTAAGGGATTTATCCTTATTATTAGAGAAATCCCCTCCTTATATATATATATATAAAGCTTACCTAGAAGGTCTAAAGACCTAATATAGGTAGGAAGCGTAGGTATATATATAGTAAGCTATTAGTAAGTTAGTAAGGCTATAAGTAAGAATATTAAGAAACTTACTAAGGGAAGGTTTTATATAATAAAGCATAAGTTATTAAAGATATTAATCTAGACTTCTAGATTAATAGTATTACTTAGTAGTAATATAGTAATTCTCTTATTAGTATTAGCCTCTTACGTAACCTCTATAGTTAGCCTTACTTATCTAGCCTAGCTATGCTTATTAGCGTTCTTTATAAATAGAAGTGTATTATAAAGTTTATATTTTATATATATTAAGCACTAGTAGTATATTAGTAGTAACCTAAGTTATAAAGACAAATATATATATATATTATTAAGAAAGTAAGGATTATTATTAAAGATAATATAACTATTAATATACTTAAAAAGCACTTAGTATAATTTTATAAAGTAAGTAAAGTACTAGTAATATATTAGTATAAGTATAAGTAGTAAAGAAAGGGAAGATATACCCCTAAATAGTCTTTATTATTTTATGTATAATAAGCGTATTTTATTAAGTTACTTATATAAGTTAGTAGTAGTATATAGTAAGGTAGTAGTAAAGTTATACTTAAGGAGTTAGTATACTTAATTAGAGTAAATTTACCTTTAGTAATATACTATAAAATAACACTATTACTATCTTTAAGGGTAATAGCTTATATTACTACTTATTATATATAGTATATATAGGGAATTTTTATACTACTAATACTACTAGCTATAAGTTAGTAAGGTATACGCTAGGGGTTAGAGATATTATACTTATATTAAAAATTTTAAAGCTATTTACTTCTTAGGAGATTTTTAAGGAGATATCTAAGGGGTCTTCTTAGCTATTAGAGAATCTAATAGAATAGGAGTACTATAGTGCTTAGATATAATTTATTATTAGTAAGTTAGTAGTAATATACTATAGGAATATAGGTATAGAAGGTAAAGTAATTAATATTCTAGTATTTAAAAGGGATTAAGTGTTTAAGTAAGATTAGACATAGATAATAAAATAATACTATAGGATATTAGTAACTACTATAATAGTAGCTATAAAGCTACTAGGTTATAGGTAAGGGTAACTTATAATATTAAAGGAGAATATAAAGAAAGAGAATATATAGAAGTAAGGAAAAGTAAGCCTCTTTTATATTAGCCTTAGACCCCTAAGTAATCTATATATTATATATAGCTAATCTAGAAATTATAATATTTATAGTTATAGCTACTACTAGTAAATACATATACTAGCTATAAACTCCTAGTAAGAATAATATAATATCCCTAATATTAGATAAGAGCTTATTTGTTTTAAATAGTATATAGCACCCTATTTATTTAACCTAATTATAAAATCTAATATAAGTAGTCCGCTTACTTAGTGTTAATAAATTATTAGGTAAAGGTATATATATTAGAAGTAATAAAGCAGTAAGTGTGTAGCTATTTAAAGCTAGAGGGTAAAGGAAGGAATTACCTAGAACCCTATAACTTTTATTTTATTATCCTAAGTAAATATAATAGCTATATACTTATAAAATAGCTAGTAATATTAAATGCTATTATAAGCTATATATAGTATACTTATATTAGCTAAGTAGCTTCTTTTTAATTAAGAATAATTATATATTAGGGGTAGCATATTAGGAGCATAGAGGCTAGGGAGCTAGGGATAGAATAGTTATATAATAAAACCCTTAGATAAGCCTTAGGTTATGCGAATAACTAAGTAGCTACTAAATAGCTATGTGTATATAGTAGGGTATTTAGATAAGGACTGCCTATAAGGTATGTAAAAGGTTAGAGTTTAAGACCTTTATACACCTACCCCTAAGTAGTAGCTCTCTAGCTATGACTAAGAACCTTAGCCTTCACTCTGTTCATATCTCCCCGACCTAGTCGTGACATAATAAAAGCTTTAAGGACTTCTATAAAGTAAAGCTTATACTAAGCTATCCTTATACTAACTATAACTAGCTAAAGATAGTAAAGGAGAAGAGTTTTACTATGTTTTATAAGGTATTTATATATTATTAAAGAGTTTACACTAGCGCTTACTATTATAATTACTATAGGGAGCTACCTCCTATAGTAGAAAATAAGTTTAAGGAGGACCCTTACTAGGAAAATAAGGTCTAGCTAGAGGCTTAGTAGGAAATAGCTTACTAGATTTTATATATTAAACTTAACACTAATAAGGTTAAATTACTTAGGAACTATGATTATAATTTAGCCTATAATTAGCAAAATTATATTAAAACCTATCCTAATTTTCTTATATAGAAGAGAGAGTATTAGAATAACCTTAAGGAGTCTTTTACTACTACTATTACTCCTTAGGATCCCCTAAGCAACTAGAATATTATAAGTCTTAATCTAAAGTAATACCTTATCTTTAATATATATATTTATTACCTTAAGGATACTCTTAATCTAAATAAGTAAACACCTAAATTCCTTTTTCTTTAGGTTAATAGCTAAGGAGGTATAGGGAAATTATTTATTATTTATACTATTTCTATAGCACTAGAACACCGCGCCCTAGGATATATTATATAGGCTGCCCCTACTAGAATTACTGCTAATAGTATTAATAAAACAATATTATATTTATTACTACATCTTCTAGTCTTAAGGTAAATTACAAGCTTACCTAAGCTTTTAACTAATAAGCTTTCTAATTTATAGGGTACCTTATAAAGGGTTAAATATATTATTATTAATAAGAAGTCTATAATTAGGCTAAAGACACTTTACTCTATTAACTAATAACTTTATTAAATCTTTTCTAATTTAAAGAACTACTTTAGTAGCTATAGTGTAATTCTCTTTAGTAACTTTTACTAGCTTCTACTAGTCTTTAAGAAGCCTCTTTATAGTAATAAGAGACTTATAAATAACATAGATTTAGCTAGGTATAATGCCTATTAGGCCTTTAATAAGACTATTATGCTTTAGCAAGTTATTTGCTAATAAGGTAATACATAAGCACTATTCCGTGAAGATTTCTAGGGCCTTTACTTAGCTTAGCTATTTATTAACTATTAGAAGCTTCTTTATTTATAAATTTAATTATAGCTCTTGCCTCTAGAGGTTAATTCCTTTATAAATACAGTCTGTATTTACTATATAAGATAGTAGTGTTAGTTACACCAAGGTGCCTGCGCAGGTAGGATAATTCTGTAATATTAAAGTTAATAATAGATAGATAGCTAGCTAGGAAAGAGAGAGAAGAGAGGGAAGGTCTAGATAATAGAAAAGTAGGTAAAACCTGTAAGTAAGGCAGAAAAGGGGGTAGTAAAGTAATGCAGCTAATTACATTACATACATTACACTAGACTCACTATTAGTCTAGTCTTTAGCCATAATTAAGCTAATAAAGATCTAAAGGATCTAACACTAGTAGTCTCTCTTTTTATCTATAGCTAAAGGAGCCTAAAAACGTAATAAAAATTAAATTAAAGGAAAGTATATATAAGTAAATCCCTTAATAGGAATCTGCTACTCTAATTAGCTATTATAGCATTAGTTAATTAAATTAATCTATTAGTCCTTATTAAGGCTCCTGTCCCCTAATATTATAAGTCTCTTTACTTATCTTTTAATATAAATTATTAATTTATTTAAATTAATTAGGGAGGAAAGGGATAAATTCGGTAATGCCTTTATTATTACATCCGCTAGATTGTTATTTCCGTTAATCTACCTTACCTTGTAAATCTCATGCCTTTTATATAATTAACAAAGGGCTATAATATTAATTATTAGTCTTTTCTCTTTTGTTATTCCTAGCTTTATAAGGTATTTATATAATAAAAAGGAGTTAGTATAAAGAATTATAGGAATTCAAGGTATCTTTAATTAGTCTGTAATCTAATAAAGAGTCATGGAAATCGCGTAGGCAATATCTATGCCTTAAACCATGCTATACAATTTAAAGGCAAGCATGCTACGTGTAACTTGCTTGCTTTTTATTAAGCTATATATAATAATATTACCTTTCATAATAAAGGTATTATTATCTTATATTATCTTATTACTAATCATAATAATGTATCTAATCTGTAAGCTTAAATCCTTATTATTAGCAAGTAATCTATCTACAAACATAAAGAGCTTTGCTTCCTTAAGGGTTAAAGGTATATATTATAGTCCTTGCTACTAATTCTTAATTTGCTATTTAAGGTGTTTATTAAGGCATATAATATTATTAGCAGAGGGTTCTTAGTGTTAAGCTATGATTAATAGATTATAGGAAGCTTCTAGTTAGCATATAGTTATAATATAGCTTCCTTAGGCTTGTTATTCTACGTAATCTTGCTTTGCTATTAGAGATTAAGGATTAACTTCCTTAATCTTTTAACTTTAGCCCTTTTAGGTTAAAATTAATAAGTTATTAGCGTTCTAGGTTAAGATATAGCTATTAAAAATAAGGGGATTTCTAGTAGTTAATTACTGCTTTTCCTTAGTAGTAAACTTAGCCCTCTAGAGCTTTTTCTTTTCTTTTCGGAAGAAGTCATTATTACTTAGGCCTAACGTATTATTAGTCTATATTCCTATAATACTAAAGAGGTTCTTATTATTTAGCGCTGTAATTAATAAGCAAGGATTATAGGTTAAAGTTATTATATTAAGGTTATCTCTATGATAATAGAAGTACATTGCCTACTAGTAGGTTCTAGCCTTTGCGATCCTATAAAGAGGTTTAATTAATTTAATTATAGTTCCTTCTAGAAAGAGGTATACAATCTGTTTTAGTAATCTTATAATAATTAGTCTTGTTAGTATTATATGTGATTAAGTGTATGCTTATATGATATTATGAATCTAAAGGTAAATGCCTTTTCTTCTTAATAATAAAGTAATAGCTATAATGAGTTATTAGCTTACTTGTTATATTATTAGTAATTACGTTAAGATAAATTCCTTTCCCTTATTATTATAGCCTTGTATAATAAGGCGAGATTTCTTGTATAGTAAGGCTATTCCCTTACCTTTAATCTCTCTAACTATATAAGAATTAAAGATTCTATAGCCTCTATGCTTTGCTAGGTTATATTTAATAAATTTAAAGACATTATAAGCTTATAGGGCATTAATCTTAGCTTAATTAGACTGCTTAAAGGGTTTTCCTAGGGTTATAATCTTCCCTTCTTAGCAAAGTTAAAGAGTAAGGTTCTAATTAGCTTCTTCCTTTACTATAAGGAATACTATGCTTAGTATCCCTCTAGCTATAACCTCTTAAATAAAGGCCTTATCTTAGTCTTTATTAATAAGCACGTAGAGTTTAATTAGGCTAATATCCTTTTTAGGATTATAAGTTTTACCTCTCCTTACTTTTATTCCTTTAGGGTAAGGTAATAAGTCTTTAACTTACTAGCTTCCTCTTAGGGTTACCTAGGTATTACAAGCCTTTTTTATTAGTTTCTCTATGCTTATAAATTAGACTATAAGGGCTTTTCTTAGCTTTCCTTACTTTCTTTTTAGTAATACTTATAGTTCTTTTTTTTCTTTTATTACTAATTCTTTTTAGTAGTAGTAGTTAGTAGTATTATTATAGCCTCCTCTATGTCTTAAGGCTTTATCTCCTATTACTCTAGCCTCTCTATAATATATAGGTTTTTATAGTAGGGCTTTACTACTATAAAGCGGAATTTTACTAGGCTATAGGGCATATTAACTATATAGGTCTCCCTATTAGTATTAATTAGCTTATAAGGGCTATGCTAGCTACCTTTCTCTCTTTATATATATATATTAGCCTATAAAGGTAGCTAATATATAGGTACTATATTAGGACTATTCTAGGCTCTAAGGGTATTATAAACCTACTATAAAGCTATGTAGTAGCGGACCTTATTAGTAGCCTTCTAAATTACTTTAGTGTGTTAAATAATAAAGATACTAGGTAGTAACTTATCTATTATCTATAGGTAAGCTCTAAAGACTAGTAAGGTTAGTATAATTCCTTTAGGGCTTGTAGAATTATTAATAGCCTTAATAGCTATTTAGAGGCGCTATTCTAGCGTTATTTTTACGCTAATTAAGTTAGTAATAATATTATAAGCCTAGTGTAAGGGTCCGTAATATCTTTTAACCTTTCTAATACTATTATAAGCTTTAATTAGTATCTTATTAGTCTTAATTAATATTAATTAAGCGTAATATTTAAATTTAGTAAAAGCAAAGTTATTACTAGTATTATAAACTATCTATTCCAGAGGTCCTAGATAGGTATTAATCTAGCACTCTTAGATAGCGTCCTAAATATCTTAAGCCTTCTACTTTTTTAGATTAAGGAATTAGGCTACTTAGAATAAAGTTACTAAATTAATAATATAAAGCACTAGTTAACTATTAATTTACATAATATTAATAATAATCTCGTAGTTAAATTCGTAGTTATCTTTAATTATGAATTTAAATTAACTAGGGGCCTTACTATATATCTAGTAATAGTAGCAGACTTTAGTTAATTTCTTAATTACCTAGCGTTTAATTTTATAACTAGCTTATTAAAGGACCTTTATAAGTTATTAAATAGAAGGGTAACTAAGCTAATAATGTAATTAATAGATATCTCCCTCTAAGAGATAAAAGGCAACTATTTCTTTCGCCTCTAGTAACCACTAAGGATAACCCTATTATTATACTATAGGCATAGTCTTATTACCTTAAATAAGTATATTTGCAAGGTTATTAATCTTAACCTATATCTTATCTATATTAGTAATTAAGAAAAGGAAAGGAGTAGCTATATTAAGGATATAAAATTTAAGCTCTCTAAGTTCTATAAGTATATAGATAATACCTTTTATAACTACTAATCTAGTACTAAATATAATAATTTAAGGTTTATAAGGGATTACCTTTAATAAAGGTATTAATCTTAGTAAAGCTTTTACTTATACCTCTCCTACACTTAATTTTCCTATAGCACTAGTATTAGACATAATACCTCTAAAGACTTCTTTAGAATAGTATTCTTTAAAGATATAGTAAAATAAGCCTTTATTACACTCTTATAGTTTGTAAAGCTCTTGCTTAAGGAATATATATTAAAATACTTAATTATTTAGGGTTATAAGGATATTAATATTAGTAGTGTTATAGTTAGTCTATTATCTAGAGCAGAAGAATTATATAATACTTAGATATGCTATTAATAGTAGCTCCTTTACCTTATTATTATTATTATCTTAGGCCTTTATATAAGCTATAAGATATAATTCCTAATTCTAACTAAAGTTATTATTAGGTTTATTATTATCTTACCCTTTATAGGAGGCAAGGAATGCCTAAAATCTCTTCTCTATAGGAGCTATATAATATATTTTACTAGCTTACTAGTAGTCCTTTTCTTTCTAATATTCTTTAGTAAAGTAGTTAAAGAACTAGCAGCTACTCTTACTACATATAAAGTAATACTTAGAGCTAGGCCTAGGGCTTTTTCTATAATAGCTTCCTTTACTATAAGATTATTATCTATACTAATAATTAGTAAACATAGCCTCTAGAGGGTCTTCTTCTTAGTACTAAAGATATTAAGAGGTTTTCTTATTTAATTTTATAATAGTAATTACCTTATAAAGGTCTCTAGTAAGACTTTTAAAGCCTAGGGAGTGTATATATTTAACTATCTAATATTTAAGTACACTAGCTATAGTATTTAATGCTTGCTTATAGAGCTTAGTATTTACTATGTTAGAAGGGTATAGCCCTCTATGGATTTTCTTAAGGTTTAATAACGTAATCTTAAGGCACTTTAGCTTACTTTTATTAGGGTTCTTATTAATTATGTTTTTTAATATTATACTACTTTATTTATAGTAATAGAATTATTAGTTACTTTTTGTTTTAAAGCATTAGTAAATATAAGCAATTATTTCTTTATAGGAGTAGTTATTCCTAAAGAGGTAATTAAGGTAATACTATTTAGTATTACCTATTAATATAATAGGAAAGGCCTTCTAATAATGCATTTAAGGGAGGTTAATCCTATTACACTTATTCTTAAAGAGCGTAATCTTTAGTATTAGGAAGTTATATAGCTTCCTGCTATAGTAGTTACTATCCTTATATATCTTTGTAAGCTCTAAGATTTTCTTTATAATCTAATCTTTAGAGGGGATTGCTATAAAGGCATAATTTATTATAAATAATAGTCTATAGGTTATTATAAATAATAATTATTAGGATAAAGCAATTAATTTAATTAGGATTATTATAAGGGCTCTTAGGGAGGTTTAGGGAATTATTAAGGTTAAGGAAGGTGAATTTCTAGGGTAGGTAATCGGGTTTAGGGCTAAGGCTCTAGGGGTTTAGAAGATTATGATTTTTCCTATAACTAAAGAGGTATTAAGGTTTAGTAAAGTACCTCTTTAAGAGATACTAGGATTAAATATCCTAGGCCTTATTTAATAAGAACGCTATAATCTTATAAGAAATTACATAGCTCTTTAATAATATCCTTATTTACTCTTTTAAAGGTGTCTTTAGACTAGCCTTTAAAGTCTTCTTAAAATAACTCCTAGAGGTTATTATCTCTCTAGCCTTAATGCTTGCTAAGGTTAATAAACCTTGTAATCTAGTTATTAAGTTTAGGTTATGTAGTGGTCTCTAGGTCTGGTTTAATGGACTCTTTCTAGTTTTTTATAAGGTTATTCGTAAGCTATTATAAATATGCTAGTAGTTTACTCTCTTGTAGTCTTTTAAAAGGAATTATTTAAGCCTTACTATTACTAGTAGTAGCCTTTTCTCTTATAGAAGGTCTAGATTCTAATTCTACTATCTTGTAATATCTAGGCTATAAAAGAAGGTCTAAGGTGTTGTTCTTTTGCTGCTAGTTAAGCTTATGTATTTGCCCGTCACTAGGGTCTTCTTTTACACTTTAGGAGCGTTATTACTCTAATAAAGCTAGAAAATCACGAAAACACAGAAAATCATGAAGATAGGAAAAACAGTAGAAAAAAGCAGCAAAAGCAGTAACAAGAACAAATTAAATTAGGGTTTAATAAAGCAATAGAAGTGCTAAAAGTAACTAGAATAACTAGAAAAGCACTAGCAAAATAATATAAAAGTAATAGAATTGCTACTTCCTGTTTTATATAAAAAGAGGGAAGGAGATAATCTCTCTTACTAATAAGTATAGGGCAAATAACACTAAGAGTAAAGGGGGCAAGAAACGAGTAGTAAATACTTGTGGAGGGGGATTAAAGGTCTATTAGAAGAAGGTAATGTATTAAGAGAAGTTATAGGTGATTTAGCTAGCTTAGCTAAGGTTATTTAATATTAGGTTTGAAATAAATACCTTATAGCAATAGATTTAGTTAGTTAGTTAGTTTTCTTATAATAGATAATAAAATCAATAATTAATAACAATATCCTAGATAAATATAATAAAGTTATATCCTATAAGCCTAAGGGTTAATAAATTAATTCCTTAGAAGCCTAATAAGCCTATAACTAGGATTCTAGTCTCTTCCTTTAGTATACTTATATAGTTATACCTCTTTACTATAATAACTATTAATCTAGTGTAATAAGGGGTAGTAGCTATAGTGTCTATAAAAATATCTTTTCTTATAATACTTAACTTATCTATAGTTATAAAGTTAACTACTAATTAGTATTAGTTATACTAAGGTGCCTATATAAGTAAGATAATTTTATAATATTAAAGTTAATAATAAATAGATAGCTAGCTAGGAAAGAGAGAGAAGAGAGGGAAGGTTTAGATAATAGAAAAGTAAGTAAAACCTATAAGTAAGGTGAAAAAGAGGGTGGCGAAGTGATGTAGCTAATCACGTTGCGTGTATTACGCCGGACCCACTATTAGTCTAGTCTTTGGCCACGATTAAGCCGATGAAGATCCGAAGGATCTAACAAGTAGGTTTAAGAATATAACTATAACTATATAGAAAGGCTTATATTACTAATTATTTAGGTCTATGTAACATATATTAGCAAATTTAGGTATAATACTAATTCTTAAATAGCAGGAAACCTCTACTACACTTTACTAGTTTATATTAGAGCAAGGGTTATGCTAATAGAGAATATTTAGATACCTATAGGCCTTGTTAATGGCGCTATAGGGATTGTAGAAAATATTTACTAGGATTAAGATATTACTAATCCTTGCTAATAGGCTCCTAATATTATGTTTATATAAATAGATAAGTATATAAGACTGCCTTACTTTATAAAGCCTAATAAGGCTACTATTATTCCTATTTTCTAAGTATACTATAAGTTTATTAAGGGTAGTAACCTATATAGCTAGCGTTAATTCCTATTTATAATTATATATAGTATTACTATGTATAAGTTATAGGGCATTACTCTTAATAAGGTAGTAGCTAATATCTTTATAAAGGAGTTTATAATAGGCCTTATATATATTGCTATCTTAAGAGTAAAGATGCTTAAGGGTATTATATTTAATACTCCTTTTAATCTTAGCACTCTTACTTCCTAGACTAACCTAGATACTAGCCTAAGGGCTCTTAATACATAGCAATAAGAGGTAGAAATGATTTATGCTATGTAATGGCTAGATAAAGCCGATATGTCTTATCGGATGTGGAAATTTTGATGAGTTCAGATAATAAGAGCTTCATTAGCTTTATTATTAACAACGACATCGTCAACGATAACAAGGTGATTAAGCCACCTCCGCACATTAACCTAGCTTAGACCCCTCCTGCTTCTTAAATAAAAGAATCTTATAGCCTAGTCCTAGTTGTTAAATCTCCTATTTATATTAATTTAACACAAATTAATTCAAGGGAGAAAGGTATTATTATTTACTAAGATATTACTTCTCCTTAGATATTTACTAAGTAATATCTTAGTAAAGCTATTATTTTAGGAGGAGGAAAGGAGAGAAAAGGTATTATTTACTAAGATATTACTTCTCCTTAGATATTTACTAAGTAATATCTTAGTAAAAGGAAAAGCATATGCCCCTAGAGAGGGATAGTTATGTATAAATTTGTATTATAGTAAATTAACTAAAAAAGCCTTTTTATGCACTTAACGCACTTAGTATTAATATTATTAGTAAAAAACGGAAGCGGATAATAATTAGCCTAGGCGGATACTAACGCTTTCCCTGCGCCTATGATGCCAATAAATTCGGGCAGCCATAAGGATCTTGTAGCTTAACACTAAGAACCCTTTGCTAACAATATCACATACCTTAATAAACGCCTTAAATAGCAAATTAAGAATTAGCAGCAAGGACTATAATATATACCTTTAACCCTTAAGGAAGTAAAGCTCTTTATATTTATAAATAGATTACTTACTAATAACAAGGATTTAAGCTTACAGATCGGATACATTATTATAATTAGTAACAAGATAATGCAAGATAATAATACCTTTATTATAAAAGGTAATATTATTATATATAGCTTAACAAAAAGCAAGTAAGTTACACGTAGCACGCTTGCCTCCGAATTATATAGTATAGTTTAAGGCGTAGATATTACCTACGTAATTTCTATGACTCTCTATTAGATTATAGACTAATTAAAAATACCTTAAATTCCTATAATTCCTATAATTCTCTATACTAACTCCTTTTTATTATATAAATACCTTATAAAGCTAGGAATAATAAAAGAGAAAAGACTAATAATTAATATTATAGCCCTTTATTAATTATATAAAAGGCATAAGATCTATAAGGTAAGGTAAATTAATAGAAATAATAATCTAGCGGATATAATAATAAAGGCATTACTAAATTTATCTCTTTTCTCTTTAATTAATTTAAATGAATTAATGATTTATATTAAAGGATAGGTAAAGAGACCTATAATATTAGGGGATAGGAGCTTAAATAAGGACTAATAGATTAATTTAATTAACTAATACCACAATAGCTAATTAGAGTAGCGGATTCCTATTAAGGGATTTACTTATATATACTTTCCTTTAATTTAATTTTTATTACGTTTTTAGGCTCCTTTAGCTATAGATAAAAAGAGAGATTACTAGTGTTAAATCCTTTAGATCTTTATTAGCTTAATTATAGCTAAAGACTAGACTAATAGTAAGTCTAGCGTAATACACGTAATATAATTAGCTATATTAATTCGCTACCCCCTTTTCTACCTTACTTACGGGTTTTACTTACTTTTCTATTATCTAGACTTTCTCTCTCTTCTCTCTCTTTCCTAGCTAGCTATCTATCTATTATTAACTTTAATATTACAGAATTATCCTACCTGCGCAGGCACCTTAGTGTAACCAACATAGGGTTTATAATATTAATAAGCTTTATATACTATTAAGGCTATTAGAAAATCTAAAGGAAGCTAACGCTATATTAAGCAAATCTCTAAGGCCTCTAATAAAGGGAGATATAAAGCTTTAGTATTAATAATATAGTTATCCTAGTAATAAAGTATTTATAAAGCTTATAAATATAACTTTAGGTGTTAAATTAATAGGACCTAAGCTTATAAAGTATAAGATTTATACTATAAGTAAAGCTAAGCACTAGAGATTATAGGTTATATCTAAAGGGCTTCCTTAAGGACTAGGTTATAGGCTTTTAGTTAATCTAAAGTACTATAACTTACCTTATTAGAATAGTAATAAGTATTAGTATGTTTTTATATACTTTATAAACTTAATATAATTCCTTTACTTATTTAAGTTAAAGAATAGGATTTATAATAGCTTCTAAATAATAGTAGTGTTTCTAAGCACTTAATTTAGTATTTAACTATGCTTTTTATATAGTAATATTAAAAAGCCCTCTTTATAAATAATATAAGGGATAAGATAGCCTTAGTAAGTATTATAGTCTATAATTTAGCTCCCTTAACACCTAGTTAGAATAGTAAGGCAAAGAGATCTAGGGGTGGTTAAGTAAAAGGCTTATATATTAAGTCTAGAGGCTAGATTCCTATTAGAACTTAATAATAAGGTCTTTAATATAGTAGTTTATTTGCTAAATTAAATGCCTTTTAAGTATTATAGAAATTAAATTATACTATATAAACTCTAGTGAAATTAGGCTAGGAAAACTATCCCTGCCTATTTATAGATATTAGAGGTTTAAAAACCCTTAATTTTATATCTATAAGCTTACGAATATAAAGCGTTTCTAATAATAATAAAAGCTCTAAAGTATATTAAATTAAATAATATAATCCTTTAGTTAAAGTAAAAGCTTATATTAAATACCTTATAAGTTATAAAGGTAAATCCTAGTATATTATTTAGGTTCTAATCCTTTATAATTATAAAGTTATTATATTAGTGTGTGTTTAGTTTAATAAGGCCTTATTCTTTAAACTAAAAGAAAAGATTAAATTAGCTTAGAAAGAGAAGATATTAATAATTATACTACTTAAAAAGCTTAAGGCTAAAGACCTTAATAAAGAAATTAGTTAAGATCTTATAGAAATAGACCTAAAAGAGAAGAATTATAACTTCTTATTATTAGCTATAGATAAGGAAAATAATTAAATTAAAGTAAAAATATTACCTTATATATTAAGGTAAGAAAGTAGCTATATTAGTGCTCTTTTAACCCCTCCTAACTTTTCTTATAAGAGACTAGTTATCCTAAAGAATATAAGGCTTTAGGTATAAGGTAATAATATACTATTTTAAGAGATTAATAAATTTATAAATAATATAATAGCTAAACACATAGAGACTACTATAGAGACTAGTGAAATTATTACTAAGGGTAGTAAGACTATAAAGAATTACAGTCCTTATAATAATAGTATTAACCTAGATAATATTATAACTAGAAAATGCTAATAAAAGGAGTTAAGGAAGGCTAAGTAAGCTTAGTTTTCTTTTACTTTCTCTTTAGTATTTTAAGGAACTTAATATAATTTATAAATTAAAGATATACCTATAGAACTTACTTATTATTATTAGGTAATAGTATTACTATATTATAATTACTAGAAGGAAGTGATTATTGATTTTTAATTTTTTTGGGGTTATTGACTGTGGCCAATGCATCTAATTTTTAAGGAACAAAAAAATTACTAGCAATACCTAGCTAGTGTAATAATTAATAACCAAATTTAATAATTACTATAATATTAGGTAAAACATAAACAAAGGAACAAGCTTTAAGCTATAAATTTAGGGGCTAAAGGTTAATACAAAGTTTACAACAAACTTTGTGGCTGCGATTGCGTAAGATACAGTCATAATTCGCGACCGCAGTCAAACTCAAATCCATTCGAGTTTTACTCATAGCATAAATTGACGTGATTGAAGGAAGTGATTATAAAGGAGCTTTTAAAGCTTCTATCCTTAAACTACTAGGAGAATATACCTAAGAAACTAATTAATCCTAATAAGTATAAGGAAATTATTAACCTTAGCTAAGTTTTTAAATATAAAACTAATAAGAAAGGCATAGTTATAAAGTTTAAGGCTTAAATAGTAATATAAGGTAATTAGTAACTAAAGAATAACCTTAATAATTATACTATTACCCTTACTTCTTAATCTTTATAAATATTACTTATAGTCTATTATACTAATAATCTTAATACCTAATAATATAATATTTAGAATACCTTCCTATATATAAAACTTAAAGAACTTATCTTTTATAAGCCCCTAGAGGGTATAAATATAAGACGTTATCTCTAGAAGATAATTAGAGTATTATATAGGCTATAGGAAGCTCCTTAATAATAGTTTCTTTATTTAATAAGATTTCTTTTAAAGCTTAGCTTTATCTAAGAGAAAGAAGACTTATATATCTTTATAAAGGATAATTTTATCCTATTTTTCTATGTAAATAATATTATAGTGCTATATCCTAATAGATTTAAAGTAAAATTCAAAGAATTATATAAGTAATTAATAAATAGTTTAGATATTAAGGACTAAGGTAAATTAAAGTAGTTCCTAGGCATTAAAATTATTAGAAATTATAATACTAAAGAGATATAGTTATTATAGGAATTATATATTTAAAAGATTACTTAGAAGTTTATTTCTAATATTATTAATAATAAGTTAAAGAGCTTAATTATAGCTTCTCTTCTAATAGCTATAATTTACCTAAATAATAACAAAGCTTCTAATAAAGAAATTAGTTACTATAGAGTAATTATAGGCTTTTTAGTGTATCTTTATATTATTAGAAAACTAGATATAGTATTTATAGTATTAAAACTAGCCTCTTTTATAATAAATCTATTAGTAAAGCATATTAAATTAGCTTAGGGTGCTTTATTATATACTTAAAATATAAAGAAGCTTTACTTATAATATTTAGGTGTAAATAGCTTTAATATACTATTTTCTAGTATAGATGCCTTACTTAGTAATAATCCTAAGACTTAGAAGTTAATATAAGGCTATGTTTTTATTATATATAGTACTATAATTAATTAGAAGTCTAGAAGGTAATATTATATAATAACTTTAAGTATAGAAGTAAAGCTCTTTACCTTAATGTTAGATCCTTCGGATCTTCATCGGCTTAATCGTGGCCAAAGACCAGACTAATAGTAAGTCTAGCGTGATGTACGTAACGTAATTAGCTATATTAATTTACTACCCCCTTTTCTACCTTACTTATAGGTTTTACTTACTTTTCTATTATTTAGACCTTCTCTCTTTTCTCTCTCTTTCCTAGCTAGCTATCTATTTATTATTAACTTTAATATTATAGAATTATCCTACTTACGTAGGTACCTTAGTATAACTAACACTAATTAGTAGTTAACTTTATAACTATAAATAAGTTAGGTATTATAAGAAGGGATATTTCTATAAACACTATAGCTACTACCCCTTATTACACTAGATTAATAGTTATTATAGTAAAGAGGTATAATTACATAAGTATGCTAAAGGAAGAGACTAGAATCCTAGTTATAGGCTTATTAGGCTTCTAAGGAATTAATTTATTAACCCTTAGGCTTATAGGATATAACTTTATTATATTTATCTAGGATATTATTATTAATTATTAATTTTATTGTCTATTATAAGAAAACTAACTAACTAACCAAATCTATCGCCGTAAGGTATTTATTTCGAACCCGACATTAAAAATAACCCTTAGCTAAGCTAGCTAACTTGAATTAATTAACTAGGGCTACTGCTAATAATACTATCTAATGTAATTAAATAACCAATAAGCTTTGTTTCTTTTAATAGGTATTTACAAAGACCCCCCCCCCTTTCTGCCTTTATAATACCCTAAGCAAGACCTTTAAAGGATAAATTACTAAGGTAATTATAACCCCTTTCCTATACCCTTATAAAAGACTAGAAAGAGTCTGTTAAACTAGACTTAGAGAGCGCTATATAATCCGAACTTAACAACTAGATTATAAGGTTTATTAACCTTAGTAAATATTAAGGTTAGAGAGATAATAATCTCTAGGAATTATTCCTAGAAGACTTTAAAGGCTAGTCTAAGAATACCTTTATAAAGGCTAATAGTAATATTAAATAAGAGCTATGAAATTCCCTATAAGATAGTGGTATTTACGTTACTTAAGGAGGTCTTTTAACTACGGCTACCTTATAATAAGTAATTTAAGAAGAAAGAAGATTACTATAGCCTATAACTAAAGACCCTAAAGACCCTAAGGACTAGGCTAAAACCTTGATTGAAGAGATTGCGGCCAAAACCTTAATTAAAGAGATCGCGGCCGAAGCCTTAATTAAAGGGATTATAACTAACGCCTTAATCAAAGAGATTGTAACTAAATCCCTAATTAAAGAGGTTATTGCTAAGGGGATGCTAATTAAAGCATTCCTTATAGAGAAAGAGGTCTAATAAGCCGCTAAACACAAAGATTAATAACAATAAGTATCTATACGCAAAGATTATTAAGAACGCTTTAAGATAGGAAGCCGCGAGGGGAATAATACATTACAAAGGCCTACGTTACGTACGCACACAAGCTTATTAAATATCCCTCTAGTCATGGTTGATTTAGATTATTGGCAGCAAGGAGGCACAAGACCCTCGAGACCTTCAAGACCCTCGAGACCTTTAAGACCCTTGAGACCTTCAAGACCCTTAAGACCCTTATTAATTCGAACGAAAGAGAAGAGACTAATGATTGATATCATGGCCCTTCGTTAATCGTACGAAAGGCATGAGATCTATAAGGTAAGGTGGATTAACGGAAACAATAATCTAGCAAATATAATAACAAAGGCATTGCTAAATTTATCCCTTTTCTCTTTAATTAATTTGAATAAATTAATGATTTATATTAAAGGATAGGTAAAGAGACTTATAATATTAGGGGATAGGAGCCTTAACAAGGACTAATAGATTAATTTAATTAACTAATACTATAATAGCTAATTAAAGTAATAGATTCCTATTAAGGGATTTACTTATATATACTTTCCTTTAATTTAATTTTTATTATATTTTTAGGCTCCTTTAGCTATAAATAAAAAGAGAGACTACTAGTATTAAATCCTTTAGATCTTTATTAGCTTAATTATAGCTAAAGACTAGACTAATAGTAAGTCTAGCGTAATACACGTAATATAATTAGCTATATTAATTTACTACCCTCTCTTTTACCTTACTTACAAGTTTCACTTACTTTTCTATTATCTAGACCTTCCCTCTCTTCTCTCTCTTTCCTAGCTAGCTATTTATCTATTATTAACTTCAATATTACGGAATTATCCTACCTGCGCAGGCACCTTGGTGTAACCAACACTTAAATTATAGTATAAAAGAGTATATTTCCCTTAGTAAGCTACTTTATAATATTAATATATATATACTACTGCTTTTAATTATCTAGTGTAATAATAAGTAAATAATCTAAATTACTAAATATACTAAAGGAAGGCTTTAAACTAGCCTTAAGCACTTTAATATAAATTAAATATAGATTTAAGAATAATATATAATAGGTAATATTAAGGTTAATTAGATAAAGACCTTTAAGATACTTATAAATAGCTTTATAAAGCCTTTATTAGGCTAAATATATAAGGACTTTTACTATAGAATTAGCCTAAGGGAGATTCTTACCTAATTATAATACTAGGGATTATTTATAATCTTTTTTATACCTTTAATCTTTAGCTTTAATAAATATCTTAGCTAGGGGGTATATTAGGAAAAGCTCCCTAAAGTATTAGATATATAAATACTAGTTATATATTAACTAGGATAAGATATTAGTAAAGACAAATATATTAGAAGTATTTCTATAGACTAGTTATTTCTATAGCATACTATGTACCTTTTAGGTACAAAAGTTAGCTACTATTTGCACCTCTGATTAATCGAATTAAACACTTTTTATCATCTATCTACACCCCTACCTGACAGTATTAGGTAATGAACGCACCAATTAGTGGCCAGTCGGCTGCGCCTCTTTTTTCGTGCAACATCAACTGCGTCCGCTAGAGGGGCTAGATCTCTTAATAAGAGCTTGGCCCGCCCGATTCAACGATTGCTAGTGTCACGTCAGGGTGTTTAAATTATTATCGAGGCACAACTCTTCTTGGCCAGATGTCGGTTCTGATGATACGAATCACTTGATAAAGCTGGGTTACGTGGAATATATAGCTAGCTACATGGCAGTCTTCATCAATCCGCAGTCTACACACCCGTGTTGTATGTTAGATAGAAACGATGAGCTCACCACGAAAAGTGACAAAGTCGTCGATTCCTTTTCCTTCCCCTTCTTCTGGCTGATCCGGTGCTACTTCAACCATCAATACAACGAATCTTTTGAGTTCGGGGACTCACTCGACATCTCTATATTGAAGTCGATCCGTATGTACATGTAGTAGCCTCGAGCGTAGTAATGCCGCAGGTAAGGTTGACGAAACCTCGCAGTGCTCAGTCTCGTATACAATTCGGATTAGGTGGTGAAGGTGGTAAATGAGGCGTTTTGGGATCGCGTTTGCCTGATTCAAGAGGCAGGCAGATATTATAGTCGTTGCACGTCCTGACCAGATTTCAACGACTTCGTGATGCTGCTATTGTGCCAAACAACTGCGCAGCTCGAGGATCAGCAACCGGCAGTCCGAGATTGGAACCATGCGATACGAGATCGTGGTGGGAAAAAAGCGGAGGGCAGTCGAGACGGCGTGGGCCCGGTTTGACGAAGAAGGGCTCGTGAGAGTCCAGAGTTTGTGCAAGTGCCGCGGATCCGCCAGGAAACCCCGTGCAATGGAAGGAGTTGGTACTTCGCGCCTGGCACGCGTAACCAAGATGCAGTATGCTGAACAGGAATAGTGATATTGAGTCGCTTTCTCTTTCTCTTTGGGGTCGATCAACAACGGGTAATTAAACAGAAACCGTGCAACGTCACTAGCAGGGATGACAAGCTACCATTCATGGAAATGTGTGGAGATGTCTCTTCAGAAATATTGTTCGATATCGGGACGTCAAAGGAAAAAAAAGGCAATCACGGACTTGCTTCATAGCTTTTGCCAGCTTGAGGCGCGACTTCGCGTCTGGGTGCTTACTGGCTGGGGCAGGGGCGGCCGTCGAGGATCGGGTACTCGTTGGGCAAAGTACGTATACATGAGAACAAGTTGCTGATCGCGGCAAGGGGGAAGCTGACATCACATGGCGCGGACTTCTTTTTACTCAACACTCTGTCTGCCGGGACACTCCGCCTTGACTGGCACCAAGCTTAAGATGACCGTTCGATACGAGAAGCGGTGTGAGCAGATGGAGCCTTCGAGAGGCATCTATCAGTACAGTGATAGCAGAAGCTTGGCATCACCACTGATACAGTAAACGAAGTAAATAACGTCGTTCCCGTGAAACATCAACGACAACCAACCCCATCAGTCAGTCTATCAATCGTGAGAGAATGCGCAATCCGTATTTGAGAAAGCGGTCGTCACTCACTGCAGCCCCACCCGCAAGCTTGTCAAGTTTGATCTTTGTTAGTCCAGGACATTGTCTGGAATACGATGTCGTACATGAAATCAAATGGCCGTGTCAAACACGAATAAGACTTTTCGGCTTTACCACCATTCCATGTGCCCAAACTGCTTTACTTTATTACATTCCTCTGTTCAGGTTATATAAGTTAACACAAATACCATGCGTACAATACACCCCCTGAATTATTTTACAAATCTACATGCCCCGGTTATTCATCCCTTGCTAACAGCTGTGATTAGAGGGGACATAAATTTCCCACTAAAGCTTTTAAATTTCCTACTAGACTAGTTAAATCAAGAAAGGTCTTTATATACTTACTTTTAGTATAAAAGTACCTCTAATGTTTTTTATAAGCTAGTTAGCCCTTTCTATTAGTAAATATATATATATAAAGCTAAAAGTATGCTTATAAGGCATTTATTTAATTACTTTAGTAGTAGTGGCTTATAGAAGGCATGTGTTATGGACTCGAGCTATGAGCTCGGGTCAAGTCTAGCTCCAGAAAGTATGCGTACTTTATGCAGCTAGGTTAGGGCTTTACATAGACTATGCATAGACCACGCATAAGGGACTATATATCCGGATACTATGTAACTACTAGTGTAATTCCTCTCTTTTTCTGTAAGAATAATATTCTCATTCTAAACGCTTATATGCAGTAGCCATAAGGCTAGTTCATAACAGCATGTATTATAGATATTATAGGCGTTATAGGAGAATAAAAACCTTAGAGATACTTTTACACTAAAAGTAAGTATATAAAGACATTACTTGATTTAGCTAGTCCGGTAGGAAATTTAAAAGCTCCGGTGGGAAATTTACGTCCCCGATCAGCTATACGTGTAATATAACCCCTGTATTGTTTTAGAGAGCGAGAATAGACAGGGGATTAAACGCCACGAAAAGATACATTATTTTAAGTGTAAATTACTAGGAAATTAAGGTTTCTATTAATCCTAGCCCCTATTACCTTCATTTCCCGTCTGATATCTTATAGGCTCATTTATCCCTGTTATGTAGATTTGTAAAATAATTCAGGGGGTGTATTGCATTGATTTCATCCGAGGATGTGCACTACATAAATAACCTCTTAGCTTGAGACTCTAGCTTTGCATCCTAGTCCCGTCTTGCGACGCCTGCTTGTTGTGTTCATCGACAGCTCATAACTTCCGTCTTCGAATTCTGCACCGTAACGCTTATTCCCCCCTGTTATCACCAGCTTGATGACATTGCCAAAAGCAAAAGCGACGGAGCGCAAGCCGACCGTGACTTTTGGTCCCAACTCCGACACCACTAGATGATTGGACTCTTCGCCATGATCGAGGAGACTTCGGCACTCTTCCAGATTTGGCTTACCACATGGTGAGGTCACCCATACTTCCCAGTTGGCAAAGGAGTGATGGTTTTTTTCCTCCGTTGTATGCCGTCGTCGCAGCCCGGGGCTTGTGATGTGGACTGAGTTTTCGTGCTGCGTGACTTGTCTTATACCGACCACACTGCCGTCCGAGAGAACTTGCCAAGCTCCAGGGTTCTTGACTTGTTTTCTCAACTCCTTCATGGACTCATACTCATCTATGTTGCTGAGCTCCGCGCTGTCCGTGGATTTTCTACTATAGATGGTCTCCGAATCATTTGCCGGAACGTACATCTGGACAACGCAGTCGCCTGTTTCAGCGGCAGCGTAGCAGAGTGTTAGGGATGTCAACCCTACAGTGTCTACTTTGGAAGCTGGGTACGTCGAGTAGGTGCATTGTAGGGATTTCGGACTCATTTTCTCAGTCTTGAAGGTCCACACGATGCGTCGCTGTTGAATGTCAACAAAATGCACGTTATCGCTCCCCGCCAGAGCAAACAGGCCCAGCGGTGACAGCGTTATAATTTGAGAAATTCCGCCTGCGTTCTGAAGATCTAGCTTCAGATGCCGTGTATCCCATGATACCGTTTTCTTTTCCGCAATGTAAACTCCCCGACGTTTAGATAAAAGAACAAGAAACAGCGAGGACTGTTTTTTGTCTGCAGAACAGCTTACGATTAGTTTTGTTTCGTTGGAAGGTACGATATTATACTTTGAGTACTTGATGGTGGAGAGGGGGGCAGAGGATTATCCAACCTTTCTTGATTAGATTGTGGGCGAGAATGATTGGTTCGGCACAGATCGTTGTTACTCTGGTGGCAATCTGATCACCAGCCGCGATTTCCACCAACGTGCCGTTAGGGTGAACTAATGCTATGGCAGGCTTCCCGGTGTGTGTATTGTGATCAAAGAAGAAAGCTGCTGGCCGCCTGGTCAGAGCCTCCAGAGGCACAGAACCGGCCCATGTTTGTTTAGTGAGATTCCAGAAAGACACCTTTGAGGTTGATAATAGAGCTAGCCACGTGGATCTATCGTCAATAGCCATTGACAGGACAGGGAATGGGCATTTTTCGCTGTCGGTACCATCAGCCAAGACATAGCTTCTCCCAGATCCACGGACATCCCAAACTCTAACAACTCTGTCAAGTCCGATGGATACTATATGCCCGGATTTAGACTTTCCCAGCATGGCCACATCGAGAATGTGACCTCCTCCCAATGATTTTATTGAGATCACCGAAGGATCTGTTGGATCGTCGTCATTTTTTAGCTCTGTGTCCTCGCCCCAGAGGAGATAATTCATCAGCAGTCGTAAAGCGGCTACGATAAGAACAACGATAAGAACAAATCGTGATAGTTGGTGGTGAACAAAGTCATATACTGCAGGTAGAAGCGCTGGCTCTTTGCTGTGGGGTATTCGATCCGAGTTCTTCTTGACAAACACGAGGGGCTCAAAGACTCTGGCTACATAGCTGTACGCTGTTGGTTTAATAAGTCGAATAATTTCTTGGGCGGTTTCGTGGTCCTGGTTGCGTATCCAAGAAGCATGACTCCTAGCCTGGTGCAGTCCTTGTAGCATCACTGTGTCTGAGTTTCGTGGCCTCCGATTAGAGTCAGAATTCTTGCAAAGCCGTAAAAGGTGATGAAACATATGATCGTCGCCAAAGAAATGCCACTGGGCAATAATCACAAATCCAACCATGACAATCGTACCAGCAATTCGAGTTGACCATGCGACTTTTCCTTGAAAGAGACTGTCAGTCCATGTGCTGCGACCTTGAACACCATACTTGCGATGGCTTTGTCGCAAAGCAGCTTTTGCCAGGGCATCGCCGAGCTCCATTCTCCTCACATCCACACTCAGGACCGATAAGAAGAATGTGGACAGATAAAAAAAGTCAAACACGATTGCGACGGCTGCAAAAACACAAAATGCTGACACACCCGGAGAAACTAAGCGAGATAATACAACGAGAATCAGAACATTCTGCATGGAACTTGCCAATGATGTATGTGCGGTTTGTCCAAATGCGTAGCTGATTCTGTTACTCGTACTGTCTTCGGAGGGAGTGAGAATAACAGCATTGATCAGTCGAAATATGTTCTCCAAGCTCATTGAAAGAACAACTAGCGGATAGGCTGCTTGAGGGATTCGGGATAAGTCGAAATTGAATATAGCACAGATTGTGAAACTAGACATGATGGAAAGGGCTATTTGCATGACAATAGTAATGATGAGTCCAAATTTGGACTTGACTGCTCTCAGTTTGGATAAACTCATCATGAAGTAAAGAAGAGCCAGGCCATAAGCCAGCGCCAGGCTGAAGATGTCTTTAGCTGACATGGGACGAAACTGGAACTCGTACAAGTAGCTTCCAGGGGACCGGCCATCGGACGGATAAACATTAAATTTGTCGGCGACTTTTTGAGGGAGATCCAAGGCTTTATTGTCCCACTCACAGCCCATTGGCGAGTCCTTCAGATAGAGCAAGGTAATGACTATAGCATCTGCGGCAACCAGTCGTCTATCCTCGAAACGCTTTCCACTGAAGACGACCGAGTGTCGGAGTGTCGTGTTAGCAGAGTTAGACTGATTTTTCCGATCATTTATGGTCGACAGAACATCTGGGTCTGTTAGAATATCGCTCCGAGAGCACTGCCAATATATTAGTGGTGAATGGAAGAACCAAGACTTTGTAGTGAGTCCATTGGAAATATGCAATGCGTTACGTTGAGCTACAGAGAGAGAGCCATCAACAGAGTCGAATTCTCCCTTTGTAAGTGTTTGTTGTGGGCTGAAGTTCTCAGTATCGCCTAAAAGTTCGATTTGGAGGTCCAATGCCGATACCAGTAAGTCTGTGTTTAGAGCTTCCATGTAGCTGGAGTGAACCCAAATAGACTTCATGATGATATCTGGCTCAATAGTAGCATCATAAGTGACAGGCTGAGCCCCTGTCCAGACATGGTGAGGTACATAAGATGCGCCATTGACAAAATCACGGGTGAATAAGTATGGGATGGGATATATGAAAATTGTTGCTACAGTAGCTGAGATGAGAACAGCCATAACAACATGGCACGCCACGTATCGGCCATATCTAGCGAAGAAATTACGTAGAAGATGCTCTGGAGCAATATCAGGAGGCTCCGTAGTTCTGAACATGCATTAGTTTTGTATTAGTCTATGGTGTGCGTGAGGGTGTCGAGGACGGATTGGAGGTTGGCATATATAATGCAATCTTACCCTCTGAATGGATATAGCAAGTACCAGATCATGATATCGCACTGCCAATGGCAACAGATACGCTGTCGGGGTTTGATTGGGCCGAACAAAGTGGCCTTGGTACAACCGTGTTTCTGGGCGGAAGGGCTGGTAGGACTCGCGATGGGCCTGATATAACCCGCCACCCTGATCGGTCAGAGTCAGTCAGTCCAAAGCCACAATCCAAAATAAGCTCGTAGAATTGGATCAATGCAGCTAAAGCTGCCATGAGATGTTGGTGTCTATGCGACAGAATTGACGGCAGGCTCAGAAATTGTCTGCTGAGACTGCAGTTAATGAGCGCTAGCTAGCCAGGAAGGCAAATGGCAGGCTACCATTAGATTCTTTTATGGTCAAGCCTTCTGGGCAAGATATCCGGTCCGTTCACAGTGAATGCCTGTCGCTGAACAACGAGAATATCACTGCTTGAGCGGAGTGGAGGTGAAAGCAGTAGCTGCGCTGGTCGTTTCGATGCTGGCAATGACGGGAGCTCTGGAACAGACAGAGAAGTTCGAAACGAGGTCATGGCTGAGTAGTACTAAATGATTGTTGAATTCTTTAGTCATATTTTTGATGTGGACGTGGACATAAATTCGTAGCCCTTTCAGATTTAGGGTGGAGCATTTAACATCCCAATTAGGCAGGCGGTAGAATTCTTTTCGCACACAGTACGGACCCGTACCATGTGCAGAATTCTGCCGCTTTTCGCTCCACCCCCTAGATCTGAGTGGACCTGAGATTTACTATCTGTATCAACTCTCCACTTCAAATAGATACTCACTTTAAGCGCAGACGTGTCAGACGCCCTCGATCACGCACCATCGCACGCATTCTCGTGTTTCTGATATTACAAAATTAATTTCCGTCCTTTTCTGCTTCTCGTGCAGTCTTCGCCTGTCTACCGAACACGCCCACCCGAAGCATGGCTCTGATTTTTCAATGCTGAAGCGCCAGAGTCTATTGTTCATACGTATGCCTCGAAGAATCGGCCGTAACTAAGGCACATGGAGCCGTTCAAGGATGACCATTCCATAACCCAATCTGAATCTCGCGTGGAAGCTCCTCCGATCTTTATAGTCGACGACACAGACTGCGGTGCTGGAGTAGGTAGGGATCAATCATTGCGACCTCTGGAAGCTCGCCTTCTTTCACCGTCGTACACCATGGCGTCGGAAAGTGACTCAGCCGAAAATACTGCCGCCAATACTCCTCACAATCCCTTCAATTTCCAAACTCAGGTGATATCTACATCGCCAGTCAAGTCTGTGCGTTTGGACCCGTCTACCTCTCAGCTAATCGAACTAAAGACTTCCTCACGAACTGACAATCGTCCTTAGAATATTGGCCAGCGCCGCGGCCACAGATACAAGCATAGTAGCATCTCAGCCCAGCATCAAATATTTCAAGAACCTCCCCCTAGACCCCCTCCTGTTCTACCAGCCTCGTTACCGATACCGACAGTCTCAGAAGCATGGAAGAGCATGGACAAAGATCAAAGAGCCCGACTTTACTGGAGTCTGTGCCATCTGGCAGTCGCGGTTTTTATCTTTTTCAAGTCTGAAGGGTCACTGTCAGCAATGGCATTGTCTCATTTAGTCTTCTTCGACGCTGGCAGTGCTGCAGTTTGCGTCACTGTGGAGGTACTGGGAAATTTTGAAGTTTGGCGCCGCAGCAGTATACGCCATCCATTTGGACTTGAAAGAGCCGAGGTTCTCGCTGGATTTGCCTTGTCTATATTTCTTCTGTTTGGAGGCTTTGATCTCGTTTCACACAATTTGAAACACTTCTTGGAATCCCTGGGCGACCATGAGGCCCATCATGAACACGCGCATGAGCGTGTATCTGCGGGTTCCATAGACATGGTAGCGGCGGCTGCTATCATTAGCACGCTCGTTTCAGCATACGGACTGAAGAATCACTCTCGCATTGCGAAAGTCATGCGAGTTTCATATCTGGCTACCCTCCCTAGCATTTTGTCTAACCCCTTCCACTTCCTGACACTTCTGTTCTCAGCGGTTGTTGCATTGTTACCGCTGCTCTCCATCTCTCTCTACGCCTGGCTGGACAGATTGATTTGCGCTGTTATTGCAGTGGCTATGTTTGGTGTAGGCATGCGTGTAGTGATTGCACAGGGTTTGATGCTACTGATGTCGTATGGCGGGACAAACGGAGACGATGGTGTGACGTCTGTTTTGAGAGAAATCGAATCGGACACCGCTATATTTCGAGTTGAGGAATCTCAATTTTGGCAGGTGCACTATGGACTATGCATGGCTAACCTAAAAGTACGCGTGCCTCGGGGATATGACGAGGTCTCACTCAGCAAATTGCGCAATCGAGTCTCTGCTTTGGTTCAAAACAGGTTGGGTGAGGGCTATGGTGTTGGTGGCAACATTCGATGGGAGGTAACTTTGCAAATTACACCTGATGCGGGCTCCTGAGAGGTCTGTGACGGTTTCCTGAAGGGGTAGATAGCATTTGCCTGTTCTTCTCTTTGATATGTTTTCCTCAGAATACACTCAAACCAACCGAGATTATGATGACTCGTTTCATCCATGATTTCTTCATACGCATTCAGCAAAGGTTACCCTAACCTTTGAGATAACCGATATGACGCCGTAAATATATATATATATATATATACTGTTTGAGAAGGTTATTTCTGAGTCCAGTCACTAATTGCGTCCAAACGACAACCCTCCCGGTGGTATATGACAAGTAGAGAAGGAATCTAGTAACAACACGAACACCCCCCCTTTGGATATGATACGCTAGTGATACTGCCTTGTTGACTGACGGTTAAAAAGAATAACAACAAGACGACGAACAAAAGAAAGAGGAAGCAAAAACAACAGGAATATGCCAACGTGCTGTATAGAATGAATTGCAGTCGACAAACTCCCGGACGTCATAATTTCATGGCGGCACTAATCACAAATTGCTCGTCTTCTTGCAACTTGTACAAATTTAGAACAAGCCCCATCTACCACTCTGCTTCTCTCCCTCGCGCCTTCGGCCACTTGTACCTTGGTCACGTTCTCGGCCTTCAAGCTGTCGTAGACTGTCCATCTTCTCCAAAACGAGCTCCAGTAATTCCTTCCTACGAATGACTTCCAGATGACGACGAATCTTGGAGTCTTCTTTGGCAAACTTCTCCACTTCGTCCTCTGTGAGATGTCGTCCCAGGCGAAAATCTAGCTCCCGAGGAAAGTTATAGTAGAACTCAGACAGCAGCTCCACATTCAGGAAAAGAACAGCCGTGGAGGCTAGTTTAGACGCCACAGCGTCGAGAAACACTTCAGGACAATAGTATTTGTTTTTGATGGATGCGCACTGTTTAGACTTCACAGCCATCAGGCGCATCTTGATAATGTCTGCACGATCACGAAGGAAGACCGCCTCGCGTCCTATCAGCCGTTAGACTCATGGTGTGGACAGAAGGTAAAGACAACAGCAACGAGGGAATTTCAGTCAACAAACCTTTGGTGAGAAGAGCCGCGCTAAAGCCTCCAGCACCACTTCTCCCATCACCCTCGACCACGATATCACCCTTTCGCGCTTTGTCAATGAAGTTGATAACCTCTTTCATCTTTCGACGACCTCCAACAGATGATTCGAGACTGCACAAAGCTGCTTCACAGTCATGTAGCTCCTTCTTTAACACCTCTCCTGCATGTTGTCGTCCCTGAGACCATTCGCGCTCCTCAACGTCAATTTCAAACTTGAAGGGTTTAATACAATTCTCCACCTGGTCACTGGTGCTGTAAAATCTTTCATTGAGAATTGTTGACGCTGCTTCCAGGATGGCCTGGCGAGCAAAGGGATGAGTTGCAAAGTTGGAGTTGTTGAGAAGCTTGTCGACATGGGTTTGCAAAGAAGATGCCACAACTGTGGTTGCCAGTCGTCCAATTCCGAGTTTTGTAAGTGCTGAGGCTGAAGCGTCGAGTTGCCGATGCCAATACAGCGAGTCAGGCTCCGCTTTTGGAAGGTCCGCGATGTGATCAGGTTCTGGTTTAGCTACCGAGAGATCTGTGATAGGCTTGTTCCAGTATCTGGCAGCTAGAAGATCCAGAACTTTTTGGTCCAACTCGCTCTTAAGAAGTTCGCGCATTTGTGGCCGACCAAATTCCTCGGTGAATTGCTTAAAAGAGTGCTTAAAGGTGTCCAAGCTCTCTGCCAAGTAAGACTCGGCCGAAAGCGGTCGGTCGTTATATTGCACCTTGAATTCATAGGTTGCTTCCTCTAGCTCTTGCCGAATGGCGTTGCTCGTCGTTTGCAGGCTGGCCGACATAGTCTGCTCAAGAACGTGCATTAGCTTCTTGCGCAATGTTGTTGTCCCCACGTTGACTCCCGCATCTGGGCCAAATTCTAAAGGATGAGACGAGAAGAAGCTATTTTCGTGCTTTGTGATCGCAGACATTAAATTCGCCGGGCCCATCTTGAACAAGCCCTGTGCAGAAGGCGCTTTAGAGACTACACCGACGTAGCCTAGCCTGAGAGGATATTGTTTGTCATTGAGGATCGATGCGCCGCGGGTGGGATCAACGAGATCCATCTTCGTAATGACGCCAATGGTTCTTTCTCCTCTCGGGTCAACTCTACGCGATGCTCTCAAGGCTGTGGAATTTGCGAGATCCACGTCGGCAGCCGAAATGGCTAGGATGACGTTGGGAGGCTGAATGTACTTGTCGCACAGCTCTGAGATCTTCTGTTTGAGCTGGAGAGGTTGGTTTTGTCCTACAACTTGTATATAGCCGGGTAAGTCGATGAGAGAAAGGTCAGGAACATTTGGAGAATAAATAGTTAGGTGAATTGGGTCATCAGAGACACAATCCGCGTCCGATACCGCTGTGTTGAGCTCCGTAAGGGTTCTTTGAATAGAGGAAAAATCCGAGATGCGCCGTAGGCCCAGGTCAGGAAACTCCCCGTACTCATCACCTGATTCAGGAGTGTTGACCAGTGTAAGCTCAATCGGCCTCCGTGTCACCATATTTGATCCTTTGGGAAGAAACTCGTGACCAACGAGGGCCTCGAGAACAGAGCTCTTGCCCGATGATTGCGAGCCAATGACGACAATGGATGGTAAAGCTAATGAGCTGGACTGCCCGACTTTTTGGAGTATACTTCGAATCTCAATCATCTTTTTGGTCAGAACCATCATTTGATCATCCCTTGCAACTTCCTCGGGACCACGGAGATCCGTTTCGTCTGAATTTTCATATCCGTATGCAGCAGCAGAAGCACCAGCGGCTACGGCGACACCTGTTTTGCTGTGTTTCGGATCCCCGTCGCCACCCGGGCCGCCTGAACCGCCAGTGCCAATATCTTCATGTAATCGTAGAATTCGTTTAAGCCATCCCGGGGCTTCCACTTGTTCTTTTGTAATCTCCCATCCCTGGCGAGTCTGCGAAGCTACGTCTTTAGCCGTGTCAAAAAGGCTTGTCGTCGTTGACGTAAGTGTGTCTCTCGTCGCATTGAAAAGCTCGACGGCGTAAGTACTAGCCTCTGCTTAGAGTCAGTATACGCCGGAAATCTAGATACTGACTTGCTCAACATACGATTTGCCTGATATTGAAGCCACGCGAAAGCTGCTATGGCCAGTCCGCCGAACATGGCGGGTATTTTCGCAAACTTGACCATTAGCTTGGGCAAGAATCGGGCAAATGAGGCATTCCGAGCAATGACAGCATTGTGGAAAGAGTTGCCTTCAAACCACATGCGTTTCCTGGTCGCACGAATTGACGCATCAGCTCGTAAGAGTCCTCCAGAAGGCATTCGATGCAGTTGTCGGACTGCCTGAATAGATGCGCGTCGCGTCGCGGGCCGGAGGCCTGCGGCAACTGCCCGTCTACTCATTGCAGCGAATGTTTCTAGTCGGAGGTAGATTGTCAGTTACGAATACAGGCATGCATTAGATCTTGAGAAGCAAGGTGATGTAGCGCTCCGTGACTAGCATTCGAGCAGGTTTGGCAAGTGCGTGATGAGTCGAGAATATGTATCCGGTCTTCAATCTACGTATTAATGGCGCCATTGCATTTCAAGCTGGCGGCGCTGCTCCACTTCCTGGTACATGCCTGCCTCTTAATGGTGGGGCAAACGGCATCCTGTAGCGATTATCGCCACGTGATTGAGCTTATCGGCAACATTTGGAACAAGATTTCTGGGCTCAAAAGGCCTATTTCCAAAAATTGAGCATCCGCACTTTTGTAACGACTGCTTTGTTCGCCACTATGGCGATCCAGAAGAAACACGGCAAGGGCCGTCTGGACAAGTGGTATAAACTTGCCAAAGAGAAAGGTTATCGTGCCCGAGCGGCCTTCAAGTTGATTCAATTGAACAAGAAGTATGGGTTCTTGGAGAAGAGCAAGGTCCTTTTGGACCTTTGCGCTGCCCCCGGTGTAGGTATTCTGTTCTTTTCCCCCTCATAAACTAAGAGCACAAGAGCTTATTATTCAACTTAGTCATGGTGTCAAGTTGCGGCCGAAGTGATGCCCGTCAATAGTCTCATTGTCGGTGTTGATTTGGCCCCAATCAAGCCAATCCCAAGAGTTATCACTTTCCAGAGTGATATTACTACGGAAAAGTGCCGTGCCACTATTCGACAACACTTGAAGACCTGGAAAGCTGACACGGTTCTGCACGACGGTGCTCCGAACGTTGGTACGGCGTGGGTTCAGGATTCCTTCAACCAAGCAGAACTCGCTTTGCAATCCATGAAATTGGCGACCGAATTTCTCGTCGAAGGAGGAACATTCGTGACTAAGGTTTTCCGATCGAAGGATTACAATCCATTACTTTGGGTGTTCAATCAGCTCTTCACTAAAGTTGAAGCTACAAAGCCACCGTCTTCTCGAAACGTTTCTGCAGAAATTTTCGTCGTTTGCAGAGGGTTCAAAGCCCCTAAGCGCATCGATCCTCGATTCCTTGATCCACGTTACGTTTTTGCGGAACTTACTGGCGCAACGCCAAACAATGAAGCCAAGGTATTTAACCCTGAAGTCAAGAAGCGAAAGCGAGACGGCTATGAAGAAGGCGATTATATACAATTCAAAGAAGTTTCCGCCAGCGAGTTTATTCAGACCATGGACCCCATCGCAATTCTAGGTTCCAGCAATAAACTCAGCTTCGAGCAGCCAAAAATTGGCGATGTTGCTTTGGCTGCTCTGGATAAGCTCCCTGAAACTACAGATGAAATTCGGACTAGCTGCCGAGATCTCAAAGTGCTGGGCCGGAAAGATTTCAAACTGCTATTGAAATGGAGACTCAAGGTGAGAGACATATTTGGTCTCTCAACTAAAGAAAAGAAAGCCGAAGAGCCACCTGCTGGTGAGGAGGTGGCCGAAGTTGAATCAATGGACGAAGAGCTTCGAATACAAGAAGAGCTGCAAAATATGAAGGACAGGGAAAATGCAAAGAAGAAAAAAGAAAGGCGCAAAGAGAACGAGAAGAAACAGCGAGATATTGTTCGTATGCAGCTAAACATGATTGCACCTATGGATATTGGCATGGAGGAATCAGGGCCAATTGGAGAAGGTGCAATGTTTTCAATGAAGTCTGCAGACAAATCAGATGCACTACGCAGGCTGTCTCGCGGGAAAATGGTAGTGGTGCCAAACCAAGCTCAGACAGAAACAGCCCTTTACGAAGCAGATCGAACAGCCGGCAACGACAGTGAAACCGACGAGGAAGAGGATCGACTAGAGCGGGAGCTTGATTCGATGTACGATAATTATCGGGAGAAAAAGGCGGAGGCAGATGCAAAATATCGAGCCAAGAAGGCCAGGCAAGAGCGTGGCGATGATGAATGGGAGGGCCTATCCGCTGATGAAGCTGCGCAGAAGTCAGAGTCTAGCGATTTTGAAGAAGAGGACGATTCTTCTTCTTCTGATGATGAAGATGTACCCAGCAAAAGCCTTTTGACGGATCTCGACTATAGCGCGCCGTCGGCAGACGGTTTATCCAAACGCGCTGCCGCTTTCTTTGGGCAAGACCTTTTCAAAGATATCACTTGTCCTGATTTGGAAGCAGGTCTCAAACCCAAGGGTGCAGTTGGCAGCGGCGGGCTTAAAAATAAGCAGCCGAGTAGTGTCGATGAAGGCAAAAGGAAGAGGAAGGAAGTCCAGAAGAAGGCAGAGGAGAATATTGAGGTTGACTCAGATAATGACTACGAAATCGTTAAGACTAACCGCGAGGAAGATTGGGAAGAAGAAAAGCGTCTTCCAGATGGGAAGCTGGGTGAGTACACGATGCAAATGCCGCTTTACTTTGAGGAGTTTCCGAGCGCTAACAATACCTCGAAGATATTGACATTATCACGGCCGAAGCAATGACGCTCGCACATCAACTGGCTACCGGGCAAAAAACTAGTCATGATATGATTGACGACGGATTTAATAGGCACGCGTTTCGTGAGAGGGAAGGGTTGCCAGATTGGTTTATAGATGATGAGGGCAAACACGATAAACCTCAGAAACCAATTACGAAAGCTGCAGCGAACGCAATCAAGGAGAAGCTTCGGGCTTTCAATGCTCGACCCATCAAGAAGGTTCGGGAAGCTAAGGCAAGGAAGAAGCTCAAGGCTGCCCAGAGATTGGAGAAGCTTAAGAAGAAATCGGACATGCTCGCAAATGACGAGGGCATGACAGAGAAGGAAAAGGCGGACAGTATAGCCAGGCTCCTGAGCAAAGCTGCTCGTAAGAAGCCTTCGCAACCTGCCAAGCTAGTTGTAGCACGAGGCTTGAACAGAGGACTCCAGGGGCGACCTAAGGGTGTCAGAGGACGGTATCGTATGGTGGACCCGAGGATGAAGAAGGAGCTGAGAGCTCAGAAAAGGAGTGCACAGAAGAAGAGGTGAAATCACGGCCTACATAAATGAAAGTCATTTTGCACAGACAGCGGTACCGGATAAAGCATTCTATCTCCCTAAAACTGTGAAGACAAGACTCTTGGCGTGTACTAAGAGATGCTCTTTGTTAGAGTTCGAATAAGAGAGACAGCCGGGTACAATGGACCACTAAATTCCATGTCATACCTGTGCCATCAACATGAGAAGGTTACGAACAACGGCATCAGCCTTGTATAGAACTAAAAACTTACCAGTAGTTAACAGCGACCACGAAACCTTCTCCATCAGGACTACTGGACTGGCTTACTTTATGATACCTAGTGTTTACATCCTCAAAGATCAGCTCACAACTGACGAATAATAGTGGCCTTTGTCCACTTACCACATGGCTGGCAGATAGAGCATGTCTCCCGGATCTAAGGTTACTCTCATTGGTTTCGCCAACTTGGACAACGGAGTCGAGTTATCTTGAGGATTGTCGGGATCCCAAGTTACAAAAGGGACCAAATCAGCATGTTCATCGAGCCGAATGCTCAGTCTGCCGTTGTCGTCGCGTTCATACGTAGCAGGCGTCAGTAGCGCCTCATTCATGCACGGATGACACACAGGTGGCAGCAGTACAAAGTGCTTTCTGCCAATGATCTGTACAAATATGTTCTCGTAATTGTCTTTGTGAGTCGCGGTGACTGACTTTGAGTTTCCGATCCAAAGGTTCACAGCATCAGGTTTCTTTTGCAGGGCTATGCGTGCAAAGGGGATGTCTTTCTGTGCGTCGGGCAATAAACAGGCGTACTCATCCCTAAAGTTATCGTTTTCTAAGCAAGGTCAGAAATCCAGTCTTCTTTATCGCAAACGTTATTACAACCACCGCGTGTATCCCATGGTGACGGAGACGGGGGAAACTGACGGGTTTGCGCATACCGCACCTCGGTGGTTTCTGGCAGTTCATCCGATTTCTCTTGTTGTAAGAGGTACGCCAGAAAATTGTCGAAGGATTGAGATTCTTCGTGAGGCTTTGACAAAACAGTGATACAGTGCTGGGGTGAATATAATATGGGTGCATCAGCATTACTAGGAGCCGTTAAGTAAGTGAGAATTCGGGATAGTAGGGGGATGGATAGATGGACTGACGGACCCGTGGGGTGTAACGGCAACGTTCACAGTTTGACCCGCGAGTGCTGATTTGAGATACGCAGCGTTCCATTGTCGTGTGGCCTTCCACGATGAGGCCCCTCCCCGAATTACAAATGGGGTGTTCCGAGATACGTAGCGCATAAACTCCAGGGGGCTCGGCTCAGAGTCGAGTTCTTCGATGACTGAGCTGTTGAGTTCATTGTATGTCGTGATTATATCGCGTAATGCCGATTCATTTCCAGACGGTGCCATCTCGAAGGATGGCGACTCTAAATAATGCAATGCGATAATTGTTAAATCCTTCGGACCTTCGGGTCTTGTTCGGTTCAATCGTAGCTAAAGACTAGGCTAGATATAGGGCCCTTAAACAGATGCAATGCGATTAGCTATAACTTAATTTAGTTATTATTAATCTATTTGAATTATTATTATCTTTAATCCCCCGTTACACTAGTGCAATCACCTTGGTAAAACCAACAATAATACAAGTGCAAGTACCATTTCAATATTGTATTTTTGGTAGTGGATCAGTGAATGGGGCCAATACTCCATACGCGATACTGCAAGCACCCTAGGCGGCTATTTTTTTTGGGCTAATAGTAATTAGGCCTCGGTTTTAGTTTGGAGATTGAAACTTCAGATGAAGCATTTCGTTCCCATCTTGCTGCCCAAAATAAAGGGGTTAAAAGGGGGCAGGGGGGTGGTAAAACGTGACACTAGGTTGCGCTGCACTGTCACGACGGAGGTCGGAGAGATGTGAACAGAGTAAAGGCTGAGATTCTTAGTTATAGCTAGAGAGCTACTACTTAGGGGTTAGTGCGTAAAGGTCTTAAACTCTAACCTACTATATATCCTATAGGTAGTCTTTATCTAAATACCCTACTACATACACGTGGCTATCTTATAGCTACTTAGTTATCCGCATAACCTGAGGCTTATCTAAGGGCTCTATTATGTGACCGTCCTGTCCCTGGCCCTCTGGCCTCCGTGCTCCTGACATGCACTTAGCATTCGCAGGCTGTACTGACAAGGATTTTATGTTATTAGGAACAGAGACACTGCTATATACAGACGTATAGAAGATACTTTTAGATAGAGAACACCTCTATACATACGAGATTTATATATCAGCCTAAGTACTATCTATAATAGCATCAGCTAGTATTTAGCAAGTCACTAGACTTGTACCGAGTACCGAGTACCGAGTACCACGCTTGTCTTTCTAGGGACTGTGGAGTTCTCGTACAGGTGCGACCAAGAGATGCCGAGAGCAGGCTGGAGCGATATTACCCTATCACCAATTTGACTGCCAGCGGAGTTTTGGTTGGTCGCTCGCGGCTACGCGGCATCAGCAGAGGACAGACCTTGCCTCATGCCCCTCTGACCAAATCTCTACAGCTGCATTTACAACTCAAATATTGCATCTTTTGATTTTCTTCAATTCGATGCCACATCACCTGCGACCGAACCAATGGGTTTGTGAACCCATAACAAAGTCTGACTTTGTCGCATCGAGCATTTTGCGTCGGACGTGGTGCCTTGGGTAGGCATCATGCTAGGTACAAGCTATGGAGAGTCAAGTCAGCGATTCTATCCAAAAAGACCACGCGAGCTTGTCCTCGGCACCTCGACGAGCAACCTCCGGTTCTGGGCTCTTGTCCAGACTCCCTTTCATGCGAACATCTGCAGAGATCAACTCCCGCCCAGACATCGAAGAAGAAGACGCCGCGACTCCAGTCTCAGCTACATTACCATCACTTCACGCCGTAACACAACAGCACAAGACGCGACGTCGGAGAGGATCCCTTAGGAAGGCGGCCCTGCTCGGGCGCGGCGCACAGAGGGAGCGAAGGGACAACAAGTCTTTGACGATTGATACCTCACAAGCCGCTGCTTTTGACCCAGTGGACACTGCATCTTCGGCCTCTAGTACACCGGAACGAGACGCTTTAGGCCTCAAGATATCCGACTTCGCGCCACGCACATCCTCAGATAGTCAGGAGATATTTCAGAACTCTCTTGACTCAGATCAGTTGGCAACGAACACAGGAGTTGATGAAACTCGACTTCAGCAACAAAGCTCACAACAAAACCCATATAACTCGACCACGGATGAGGAGGATGTTCTGCAGTTGGCTCAGGGTTTGCGGCCAGCGCCATTCAGCGCTTCTTTATCTTCAGGTTCTGAGTCGTATTTCGCAGCCCGAACTGTCGCTCCTCGTCGCAGGTCATTTCAACAGGCAAAATCTCCTTTATCTTATACTGGGATTTCGACAAAGGCTCTGCCCCCACCTGACTCTGACTGGGATTATTCGGAAACTGAATGGTGGGGTTGGGTTGTCCTTACTGTAACTTGGCTTGTTTTTGTTATTGGCATGGGATCTTGTCTCAATGTATGGATTTGGGCTTGGGATGTCGGCAAGACACCATACGCGCCTCCAGAACTTGAGGACGATCCGACTCTACCTATTGCTGGGTACTATCCAGCCCTCATCATACTAACAGGTGTCATGGCCTGGGTTTGGGTAGTCGTTGCTTGGGTAGGCATGAAGTACTTCCGGCATGCAAAGATTAGTGGCGATTGAATACAAAACGCCGAAGTGCCGTGTGTCGTATGCAGCGTCTTCCACTATGCACAGTGTTACAACTGTTTTGATTTACTAGATGAAAATTTCCCAGTGATATTGTTCGCCATGGTTCCATGATGTTTGACTGCTCAGGCATGTAAAAATTAGGTGGGTAGGCAAGTGTTGCCGCACGCCAGTGGCTTCACTACTTCCAAGCAGTCGTCCACTAAGGTATTCTCAGGACAGCCAGCAAAGAACAACCCTACTTAGACCGTTGTATATATGCAAATGTTTGGAATACAAGCGGCTAAGTAGTCTAGCCATGATGGTCCTGCTGCTCAAGTGGACGTCGAGTTAATCGCTACCAGCTCGCATGGAGCCCCGAGTCCGTGTCTCGCCAATCGCCAGCAGCATTGGACCCGCCTAACCGCCCAATTTCCAACCTCCGCCAGCCTTCGATGTTTCCCCCTTCCCTCGTGCTTGCTTGTCTGCTTACCCCTTCGACCCCCGTTTCCCACACCGTGGTCCCGCGCCGTCTTTCAACTCTGCCTAAAAAAGGGCACACTTGTATTCTGCATCATCTTCGAATCAACCTTTCAAACAACTGCTTTTGCAACAAGCGCCCTTCCTGCGAGAACTTATATCTTGGTGGACGTGCGGGACTACCTACTCCTGTCCTATCCGCAACCGCTGCACGTTCCCTTCGCCATACACCTTCAGCTCGTCTTGGTCTGGGTTTGGCCCAGCCCTGCCTGAAACACAGTCAGACTCAAACACTCATCGCTATCCCCCATACGATATCGACTGCGACAAGCTTTTCTTGCGCATCAACACCACCCGCTCATCTGCTTCAATCATCACGACTCATTTCATCGACTACGTTGGCTGTGGTGCTGAGCTGATACACCCTTCACCATCCAAGTGGGCTTGGACGCAAACCGCCACTCGGTCACCCCGATCACATTCAGACTCTCACCCACCTCCTCAACAAAGTATACACTCGACGCCGCGTCTATTAACACCTCGATATCTAAATATTCTCGAGCGAGCATCCTGGCTTTAATACTCATCTTGTTGAGCCCCTCTGTCTGAGGGGCATCTCAATCCTACTTCGTCATCTTCCCGCAGGCAAAACTTTGTTGTCACTTTTGTCTTCAGTTGGTCTGTTCCTCCCCTTTGGCGGGATTAATTATTCAACATGAGGGAAGTCAACTTCAGCATCCCGAACGTCAACAAGGCGTCGGTTGGCATCACCACGGCACTCTACGACCGGCGAGCACTCGACTGCACGTCCACTTTACCGCTCATCAACTCGCTCAACCATCTCGCCTACCTCACAACATCATCCGCTCGCATTCGTGACATTCTGACCGTTGATGGAGGCATCGAGCGACTTGTCTGCATACTGAAACAGGGACGCAGCAAGGATATGATGGGCATGTGGAAATGGAATCTTGCGTTTCAATGTGTCGTCAACATTGGTGTTCGAGGGACGGAAAATGTGCGAACCCGTGTGGTGGAAGCCGACATGGTTCCAGTCATCGCGACCATTCTTGATAATTACATCAAAATCATCGAAAAATGCCGCGAAAAGGCGGAAGAGGCCAATCAGAAACAAATACATGAACACCATCATCGGCGCCACAGAGGCCATGATCATCGTGCTTCATCCAAGCCAGCAAGTTCGTTTACCAATCGCTCGGCTCGGCTCGAATCCGAACAACGATCAGTCCGGCGTCATGGCCCTCCGCCATCCATCGACGTATCTGCGAGCTACGCCGGGCCATCTACCGCCGCCTCTCAGGCTACTCCCGAATCAGCGCCTACATCGTCATCATCTCGAGCACTTACAAACACACCCGACCAACCGTCACAAAGTCGACATCGATATAGCTCCAGGGGCATTGATGGACGCCATGCTAATAATCTTGCTGGCGGCGCGACAACGCAGCCCCCTGTCACAACACCGGCAATAGATGGCATTGACAGCTTTGTTCGACCCGTTCGTGACGCTGATCGTCTGGCATCAATGGCTCTATTCGGCCAAGGGGAAGTTGGTTCCCAACCCACTTCGCCAACTACACCACTCCCTCCCTCTCAGCTCCGCTCGCCGACCGTAGGGCCTGCGCCGGTCATCAATGTGGTTGCAGCAGCCGCCGCGGCCGCGGCCGCAACAGCTGCGGTGGATGCTACCGATGGAACTCGCAGAAGACCATCTATTAGACATCAGAACTCCACCATAGAAACAGACGACATAAATGCTGACAGCATGCCCTCGGATGAGTCTCCCGATGCTGACATGGCTGGCACTACAGAAATGCAATCAACGGTGGGAATTCAGGACATTTCCATGGAGGATGGAGAAAGTATGCTCGCAGGATCCTCACTAGAACTCACTACCCCCACCGTCTCGGAGACGCACCAAGACCCTGGCGCTTTCAACATTACACATCGAGCAGCTTTGGACGGCATTATAGGAGATACCGCAAACCCAACACCTGTACCACCCATGGGTTTGTCTCCAAATCGCCCGACCATGGTGACGCCACCCCAGCCACAGGCACCAAACTCGACCGTACCAAGGTATCTACTTGATAGACATTTCATACCAACTCCACAGATGCTTGCCGTCATGCCGCGAGAGGAAGATGTGCTTATGTCTCTGCAGCTGCTGGCTTATGTCTCGAAATATTGCGGCCTGCGAACATACTTCCAGAAGAGTCACCTCGTGCCAAAACTTTCACTGGGAATGAATCTCGCCGCTCTCGATGCAGACGAGGAAACTATTGACTCAGAGGATTGTGACGTCTCTGATGAGGAGTATATTCTTCCCAATGACTTCAACCTCTTTCCTCTCGTTGAAAAGTTTACCGTTCGATACCACAGCACCGATATGCAATACTGGGCCGGAGTCGTCATGCGAAATTTGTGCCGCAAGGACGATACTCGCGGTGGCATTCGACAATGTGCCTACTATCAATGTGGTAAATGGGAGGAGTATACAAGACAATTCGCTAAGTGTCGCCGATGTCGCCGTACCAAATACTGCAGCAAGGAATGCCAGAAAAGCGCATGGGCCTTCCACCGCCATTGGTGTGTAGCCGCTTCGCAATAGATGGCGATAAACTCAAAGCGTGTCTTAATGACGTCGCCACAGCGATTTCTTTGATTTCTTTTCAACGTTGTGCGAAAAGGTTGCAACTGCATAGCAAGCGTTCGATTGCGCAAGGCATTCATCTCGATACCACGGGTTTCAACGGCGTCCTGGGCGAAGTCATAACATTTTAGCATCAGTGCATACTGCCTTCCATTGTTTCTATTTTTTGCAATCCCTAGGTTTCATCATTCCCGATTTTATTACGGGGGTTCTTCCGACGGCGACTTCCATCTCCTTGCTAGTTGCTGCTGGCACGATGAGCTGAAAGAACCACATCAAATTATATGAGCATAAGACCAACGCCAACGCAACGCAGCCGATCCCTTTCCAGCAACCTAGCTTGAGGGGCGAGCACCTTCCCTACATCCAATAATAGCGCAAGCAGGCTCTCAATGACGATTGTTAAGCAACCTGGGTCGTTTTGAACGAAAGGTTGTGTCTCTCTGAACGAAGGGAGTTTTTAATGACCTGAACAGATCTGAAGGTATGAGAAGGCCAGTAGAGGGGGGCAGTCCAGCGCCGATAGTATTTATCACGCTTAGGAAGACGTGTGATGTAGGGCAGCAGCCACAAGTAGTATTATATGATAGCTGGCGTGAGGCAGGGCTATTCTGAATCTCTTATCTATTTTTCCTTTTGAGTCATAGATGAATAGCGCAATGATATTACGATACAGCTTCGAACTGTCATTGCCTGCTACCTTTTATTAATCGAGAGCACTATCGCAGACCTTTATATCGTGAGATGAATTTGCCTGCTAACTCAATTCATCGCTTTATGACACGAACGTGGAGGCAGATGGCTGGATTGTTCACAGTGTAAGGTGTGGAATGCGAGGGTCCAAATCAAAACACTTCCAAGAAACATATTTATTACTTAAATTCATTTAAATGAAACTTCTCGATTCACCAGGCGCCATTGATTTGCCGTGCACGTCGCAACCTTAAAAGACCAACTGCCTGACAAAGGATTGATACGATGAAGATACCCTACTATAATCATGTTTTAGGAGTGATCATGTGCAGAGAAATTCAAGACAGGGAGAGCTGTTATTTTGATGCCATAGCCTTGCGTCTGTTCTTGCCTGGTCGGGATTTCGTCTTGGCACCAGCCTTCATTCTTTTGGTATTGAACCCCGATAAATCTCCTGAGCTTATGGCGTCTCCAGACTTTGCATGTCGTTTTTTGCCTCCAAAACCGTACTTCTCGTTCTTCTTCTGACGCTTCGCGCCTGGGCCACCCGAGGAGCCGCCTCGTCCGGGAGGGCCACTACGTTGAGAGTGCTTAGCGAGTTCATTATCGACACTGACATCAAAAATGTCTGCTTCGTTCGTGGTCACATCACCTCCAGACTCTTGGCGCTCTAAGTGGAGAACAATGGATCAGCATTTTAAAGGATTAGAGCATAAAATTGAAGTAAAATTGCAAGAGTAAGGGTAATGCAAAAGCCTGTCATAGGTGTGCTCACTTCGTTTGAGGTTCTTTATTTTTTCAAGAGTCTCGCGTTTAGCTTTCTGTCGCTCTTGAAGCTTGGCTACTTGCACCTGCTTGCCAAATTTCTTCAAGTCACGGAGTTTCCGTGCTTCTGCAGAAGCCTTCTTGGCAGACGCTTCTTCAATGAGCTTGGCCTTGACCTTCTCCATGTGGGCATCTTCCTTGATCATTTCGGCGAAGTAATCCTTAGGCCGTGAGAATGGCACACCTTCTGCAAGCAGTTTTGCACGTCCTGCCTTGGCAGCCTCAAGACATTGAGAATAAAAGGCGAGCTCGCGCTGCAGGTCGTCGGAGACATCAGGGATAGATTCAGCAGTCTTAACAGAGGAGGAGATGGACTGATGGGATGCGAAAGTTGTACGCTGATCTTTGGGAATAGAGATGCGATCGAGCGCCGCTAGAAGAGCAGAGGTGTTGTTAATGGTCAGTCGGGTATGGGGTATGAGGTCTTCATTGTCCTCGTCGTCGAGATCTTCAAGATCCGAGACAGGAATATCTTCTTCGTCCTCTTCTTCCTCTTCGTCCTGTTTAGATCTTGTCGAGTTGAATTTTCTGTCGTTCTTCGCTGATCGTCTCTCGATCTTCTCCTCCATCTCGATTTCTGAATCAGAAGTGTCGGTCTCGTCGACAGCGCAAAAGTTCAGCTGCAAGTTTTATCAGCGTCTGCATTTCAGATACACACGTTCCTATAGAAAAGCTGACTGCTCACCCGCTCATCTTCGACTTCGTCGTCATGTTTCGCCTCTTCTTCTAAGTCGTCATTCGACCCATTCTGACTCTTGTCTTCATTTTCGTCGTTCTTATCAACATGCAATGGTGCCCCGCCAAGTTGTGATGTAGAATTCTTTCGCTTCAGATGTTCTTTGTGTTTTTTCTGTTGCTTTAATTTTTTGTAATCAATTCCTTTCTCAGCGGCTAAAGCCATGCGCAGGCGACTCTTCGTGACCATTTTTGTTTTCGATTTGGCGGCGGGGAAATCTAATGGTGGGAGAAAGTGTACTGGCAGGCACTCTGGATCTTCCAACCCAAAATATTCGTCCTTCCAGAAAACCTATGTACAAAATTCTGCCGCTGCATTCACGCCACCGCCTTTCCTCTGACCCACCTGACATCTCATCATCTCCAAGCCCCTTGCATTGATCACTCAAAGACCGTGTGTGAAAGCGCCATTTCAGATGGTTTAGCATGTCCAGCAAATCAAATTCTGAACATACTTCCTAACCGTGAGATTTCACCGTGCGATTTCGGGGAAAGTATCCGCACTGCATGGTCGCATGATCGCCTTCACTGGATACAATCGCCCACCACGACCTAGTCATCATTACAGCGAGTTCCCCGCCATGCCGCCATTACCAGACTTGACAGACGCACCGTCATTACTACTTCTCCCCTCTCCCCCAGAACCCGTCACAGCGGTGACGGTTCGAGCGGCATATTATGAACCACTTGACTCCATAATATCACGATTGAGCAATGAACATGGATCCAGCACTGCAGGCGGCGTTGGGCCAATTCTTGTCGTCGCCGTTGCTTCTCCAGTTCTGACACCCGAAAGAGACAACATACGACTAGTGTATTGGCGAAGATCACAGTCCATATTGGCAGAGATATATTCTTTAATTGCTTCTATATGTGCAAAAAGATCAATCGCCAGCGATCTTGAGGCCGACGACCCAGGCGCTGTTGATACACGTGTAGTGCTTATCGACCATAGTCGAGCTTCTGAAGGGTTGTACAAGCCAAACTCCAGGGGCGTATACGAACCGAACAGTAGCACAATCCTGGACTTGGCTACCTTTGCCTCTACTGTTCACCCGTGGAGACAAATATTCCACCCCAGCAGTGAACAAGGCTACGAGCTTCTGGCCTCTTTCTTAAAATACTCAGAGGGAAGTCAAAAGCTGCAGCACAAACAGCTTGTGGCTGTTGAGGGAGGTCTCAGCTTATCAAACCCAGCACCTGCTCTAGTTGCCAATCAAGCCATTGAAAAGTCTATGAGCGATGCTTGTGAAGGCTACTCTACGGTTTGCTTGGGTGGTACGTTTGACCACTTGCATCCTGGTCACAAGTTATTCCTCCATGCAGCTGTTCTCCTATTGAATGTTAAAGATACTCGCGCGAAGACAGATCACCAATGCGAGTTGGTCATCGGCATCTCTAGCGACGAACTACTCCTCAAGAAAAAGTATGCAGAGGAATTGCAGTCGTGGGATATTCGTGCCCGCTCTGTGGTCAATTTTCTCTCTACCCTCCTCTCTACTTCCACTACAGCAGCCACGCACATGAAAGCCGTCCAAGCCGAGACCAAGGAACTACACGCACGATACCGAGATGGCTCTATTCTCGTGCGTTGTGTAGACTTTCATGATGTCTACGGCCCGACTGTAAGAGAAGAGGCAATTGAAGCCTTGGTCGTATCTGGAGAAACCAGAAGTGGTGGAGCAGTGGTCAACGAGAAGCGACGAAGCCAAGGCTGGTCTAAGTTGAAAGTATACGAAATCGACGTACTGGATGTCAGTTTTGATACTGGCAACGGAGTTGAGAACGAAAAGGCTGCCAACAACTTCGCAGGCAAAATAAGTAGCACCGAGATTCGTAAACAAAAAGCAGAAGGACGTCGGACTTCTTCATAAGATGATAATCAAGTAATGACTTGATGTATCTTTTCACTGCGTCCCTTGAAGTGAGAAGTACGTACGCCCCCTCAATATTGAGGGAAAAGTGCACTTGTCTATCGATGTTGGAAGCGACGTAGATAGTGTTGCTGGACAATTTAGAGTTTCGGGATGGCGTGACGGTTTGTTATCACTTGATGGACGTTTGATCACAGCTAAATAAGGGTTTTTTTTCTCTTTCGAGTACATTTCCCAGAACTCATCAAGTATTTCATATTTCTGTTACCTAATATCTACTTCGTGCGTGACCAAGGGTATTCAAAAATGCGCTCTCGTGGGTACAATATGTAAAATATTCAACGTTGCAAATAACTCCTTGACTGAGAGGCCTTCCCATAATCAATCAATTTCCAATCCATCGATGTCGTTATCCAAAGAAAAATTCATATTCATCATCCGACTGACGACAATAGTGGTGTCGCTGTCGAGAGCAAAGGATAAGTGTCCGATGTTGTTGCGAGGTTCATTCTTTTAAGATACAGTCTCCCTCCGTATTTCTTGATATCCATAATTGATAACCGGCAATTGGTGAAGGGAGAGGTTGTGTGGACTTCAGTTGTCATGGTTTACTGGGACAACTCTGAAGACGGCCTCGGTGGCATAAAGGTCGTTTACATGACGGTGCAACCAACATAGGCCGCAGTGTGAGTATTCTCCTCAGAGGAAGCGGTGGTGACTTGGGTGGCCTGGATATTGTTTGTGGTGGAAGGCATATTGATTTTGACAGGAGGGTGTGAGTGATTCGAGTGATGGTCTTATTGAGTGATTGAAGTTTGGTTTTTTGATGTTCAGGCCTAGACTTCGACCGGGAAGCTACTCTGACTTATATATTTGGAGGCTCTGAGTCTCGAGCCGTATCGTTCTTCTTGGCTCATAGTTGAATCAGTAACAGTGCTTCGGTCCAATGTACATGGCTTGGCGAGTACTACACATGCTTGATATTGTTCATCGTTATTCCGTCGAGGCTATCGTCATTGAGCTCCAGTAGTGTGTTGTCTGCCGAGTGGATTCGGTTCAAGACGAGTATTCAAATTGTTTGTTCCAATCCCACATGATCCAAATATCACATGGGATTGGCCACTTAGGTGACTTATTCGGGGTGCTTGCGTGGCGACTGGTCTAGGCTTGGAAATACTTGATTGTTTCCTTTAGTATTGTCTTCGCCGCCACTCAACCTGGTATGCACCACACAATGATTGTTCGATTACGGAAATGTTGTTGCGGCAGTGAATCTTGATATTGTTCGATCGATTGATCTTTTTTTACGGATACTAGTACATAGTCTGCCACACGGTTTCGCGGGTCCTATCGGCAGGGCGGGCGGAATCCCACGCACCCACGATGCTGAGCTGTTACTGACAGGGAAGGTCTGGTAGCATCGCAGAACTCCTTGTTGTATTGCACAGCACGGCAAGCTTCGAACTTCAATTACTTGGCATATTATTTTCAAGCTTTGTACAGTATAAGTGCAGTATTGTACTTTCATCATATTGTCTGAATAGTCAACTATTTTGGCATTGAATGCCATTCAGAGGCTTTAGGCGTACCTGATAAATAGCTAGGTACTTCGCAAGGACGTAACTGAAGGAGGTGTATGAGTAAGTCGGTAATTGAAGAGTCGCTAAGGAGGCTGACGTCAATTCTACCTTGAACGGGTAGGGGCCCCTATGAAGGGGATTTGATGATGTTGATCAATGGTTCTGTTCGTCAAGGCCAGTTACGCCACCAGATAAGGTGCTCTTATTCCCCTAAATATCTGTGCAACACCGAGCCTGCTTATTATACCCAATGCCATAACGAGCTCCCTTGTTCAGCGTTGTTGCCACAATCCTCCTTTTGACCAGCCAACTCTTTATTAGTATGGATACATTCAGCAATTTTTTGAGGCTCGATTGCCTGAGGCGATACCCTTATCAATTTGTTTTCACTCTGGAAATGACTCAGTGTTGGGGTAGGGAATTGCCTGACGGTTTATCGTTGTCTTCTGGGTTCGGGCATGTGACAATGCTACCACAAGGAGGGAAATGGTTTAAATCTTGGGAACGTCGACGCTATCTCCTTAACTGTTGTCCACCTTACGTAAGGAGATAGAGATGCCTTGGTGTTTATTGTTTAATAAAAAGCTGCTCTAGATGTACCTCATACTTTTCCGATGCACATAGGTACTCACCTAAGTAGATAAGTAATCAATTAGCTATAGTTGCATAGTTTATCCCCGTTGTCAGGCGTTGTCAGGAGCATGGAGGCAGAGAGGATGGATGCCGTCGCCTAGCTAGCTTCTCTTAGCTGCGACCTTTGAATCTAGCCCTCACTCTGTTCATAATCATACGGTTCATACCCGACCCAAGTCGTGACACCCGTACTCTAAGGCATAGAGTCAATTTACATACTACACACTCTAATCCCTGTTTGATTTTACACAAGTACACGATTTAGTGTGGCACTAAGTAGAGTAAAAGGTACTTCTTTTTAACTATAGTTTACTAGAGCTGTATGGTACCTCTTCTTAGCGGTATGCCCCTATAAGATTCCTAACAGCTTTACTCTTTACAACCACTCAGATCTATTAGTGGCTACCCCGCGTCGGGCTTGTCGTCGTATATGTACGTAAAATCATTCAGGGTTTATACTATATTACTGTACTCCGTAATTTTATGCTAACAAGACAAGTGTCAAGTACTCAGTACGTCTTACTAGTGAAGAGATATCCAGCATACCTGCCGATGCTCGTGCCACGCTATTAGCAGGGCAGTTGCGCGTGGGTGTGGGAAGTGGGTCAATTTAGGCAAATTGTCTGGTGGAGACAGGCCAAACTCTGGGATCAAAGTCAGCCGTGGGAAAAAAAAAAGGTGAGCGATAACACTTCTGATTGCACACCTTACTACAACAATACTGCTTCTCACTTGCACATTTTCGTTGACATCCTTGAAAATTATTGATACGAGACTGATGCTGGAAAAACTCACGTCCGTACTAGCACAAATCGCTGCCTGACCAGAATCCACAATGCCTCACAAGCACAAGAGAAAGCGAGGCGAGGAAGACGTGTAAGTTGTACTTGCAGTTGTTGATCAAGAGACCCTCGATGGAGAACCACTAACAGAAGGTTCAGCTTCGACCTTCCTCCGTCACAGAGAGCGCTCCCACTTCCGGTGGCATCCAGTAAACGGAATGGCAAGCAAGCAACCGAGCAGCCAAACAAGAAAAAACAACGGAAGGACCATAAGAACAACAATGATGCGCCTCGTGCGTTTCGAAGGCTAATGGCATTTGCGCAAGGCAAGAAGACACCCTCTGGACTCGACAATGGGGGAATCAATAATAGTAGGAAGCGTACACAAGAAGACCGAGTGGAAACACCTTGTATAAAGCCGGGCGAAGACATGCGGTCCTTCTCAGCCCGTGTAGATGCCGCGTTGCCAATCTCAGGTCTTTCAACAAAGACAAAAACGAAGGACGGAAAAGATTCTCTTGGACTCAAGGTGCATCGCACGCGAAAGGAAAAGAAGATGCATAAGCTCTACGACCAGTGGAGAGCCGAGGAGCGAAAGATTCAGGAACAAAGAGAAGAACGACGTGAGCTTGCGGAGGAACATGAAATGGATAATGATGTCTCTGGCGTGTTCCCCGAAGGTAATTTTGAGGGCACAGATGAGTCAAATGGAAGCAAGAAGTCTCGCAAACGGGGCAAAGTACAAGCGGATGATCCCTGGCGGGAATTGATTCGTAAGAGAGGCGAGGCCAAAATTGGACTACACGATGTTGCCCAGGCGCCCCCGGAACTTCTTCACAAGAAATCACGAAATCAACTGCAAGTGGACGGAGCAATTGTCGATGTTCACAACATCCCGAAGGCTGCTGGAAGTTTAAGGCGACGTGAAGAACTACAAACAACGAGAGATGACGTAGTTGAAGCCTACAGAAAAATCAGAGAGCATGAGCAAGCGAAACTCGATGCCCAGAGATGGAAACTATAGAGCAAAATACGCGATAGATACTATGCATGGTTAAATATGAGTACGTAAACACGCAGCAACGAATTCTCAAATGCGCAGTAGCAAAGTATTCTTACACTAATGTTACTACCAAAAGTACCTAGTAGCCCCTATGTACCTAATGTTAAAGTCTTCCACCACTTTATCAACCTTGTTCAATGGCAAGACGTCTAACAATTCGCACCTTGGCTAGGAACTTCTTCGAAGCCAATCAAATACGTCAGAATCATCCGACATTTCCCCAGTCCCACGCCCACGCTAGGCCTAATTGGGTGTCTCACCGCTGCGAGGACTGTCTCACACTTCCCACAGCCCGACAAGAAGAAAAAACATTTGCATTTTCTGTCGCATCCTCGGAAGTCGCATGTTCAACTCCTGACAACAAGAATATCAATTTCGATATCGGGTTTTTTTAACCCAACCAAACAGCTCTTGGTGCAATATGAGAATACAAACAACACGATTACCATGGCTTGGGAGCTTGAGGGACTAATCTCACATCTTTTGATGCTGATTTCCTGTGCCGGTGAACAAGGTGAGAGATAGCTTGAATTATGAGTTACAACTGACGATCGTCTTACATATTCAATGTTCATGCAACTCGCATTCTACATGTCGTCGAGATGGGTCCTCGGCCAATCTTCAAGTCACCACTGTACCTGTCAATCATATTACTAACAACTATTTGAAAAGGCTGCCCTGTCGAAGATATCGTCAATGAAATCAAAGGCTCTTCCGGGGTTTCGGGCATGCGCAGTCGAAATGCTGGCGAGCCACTTTCAGACCAAGCTGCCGCTACTATCTGGAATTGGCTAGTTGTGCGGAATGACGTCTCAGTTGGCCCCGGGAGAAAGTACAATGAACTTCCTCTTCAGAAGTTGCAGCAGTCAAGCAGCATATGGGCACATGTACCCAAGTCTTCCAAGGGGGAAAGAGTCATATCATCACGCCAGATTGATTTCGAGTCGGCTTCAGACAATCCAGACTTAGCATTGTCTTCTGCTGTTCATGTGTTCGTTTCGGGGAATACCATGTGGGAAATGATCACAGGTCACTCTGTGAATTACAAGAGAGTACCACGCTTGGAATGGGTTTTGCTTCTAGGGATAGCATCTACCAAATCACAGGGAATCTTGCAAGGTGATCTTGGGCGTCTGGTGGGACAAGACAAGCGATCGGTACCGAAGCGGACCGACTCGTTACTGAAGAAAAGCTACATCGTGAAACGAACAACTCTCGTTAGAGGCACCAAGACGAGTAAGCTATGGCTTAAAACTTTTGCGCCTCCATTCCCCAAGGAAAGCGACAATCCGACTTTGGAGTCTGAGGCAGAAATGAACATGTCTTCTCAAACTTTGACGGCCAGCCTCGATCAAGTTCCCTGGCACACGCGCTGGACAGGAGACTCAATGGACTTTCACGCCCTGGCTACTACAATAATGGCTGTCACAAAAGAATGGCAAGTTATTCGTCTTCAAGATCTGAAGGCCAAGCTAGGCGTTCTGTGTTTGCGCTGGCAAATGAAGATTGTATCTAAGATTTGTCGATTTCTCAATTCTTGTGGTGCTATTCAGTACGTCGCGGCCAAGCTGGACAACAAGGTTTACAAGGATTGCATCCGATTCAATCGGGACTTAAGCGCAAAAGACTGGTCTGCATTTCTTGCTACTGGCAAGCGTTCTGCTAAACCCATGAAGACTGCCTTGTTAGGCATGGCTGAGAGGGCTGATGCTGAATGGCAGATCGATGTCTCGCAGGTCAATGGTGCTAGGCTCGGAGAATGCCCTCCATGGTTCATTGATGATCCGCTCCCTCAGAAAATCGCTAAGTCTGCTCAATCGTTTGGAACAATCGGGTTAACGAACCCCGAAATATACGTCTTGACCCTGGGCCCAACCTTCAACCGTTACATCTCGTCCCTTACTAGTTGCATGGCTACTTCGAACGTGCAGCCTGGGGAATTGAAACACCTTCAGCTAAAAAGCGAACATATAAGAGTAGGAAAAGTGGCTTCATACAGATTCTACACGCCACAGGTTTTGCCAACAGGTACGCTCACCCAAATGGAGGAGAACCTCGAGGCTTCAACGATCAGTATGTATGGATTTTCTCCAGGCCCATGCAAACCAAGATTCTCAGGGACAGATGTTACACTTTCAGACATTTGTGGTCTTGCCAAGTCACGAAATACAGGTCAATTTGGAGCAAAAGGACAAAAACGAGCCAAGAAGCAGCCCGAGTCTCGTTTAACCTCTGCAGAACCCGAAGTACTTTTGCCAGAACCGCAGTCAATAGCAAAAATAAAACTTCTCATCACACTACGAGTTTCTGCTAAAGCACTCCGGAACATTATGTCATCCGATAAGCCCGTTATGAATGCCAAACGCCCATCTTCATACCTTATTCAGTCATCCGAGCGAGCAGGCAGCCCCGAAGCGTCACTGTCAAACACTCCTACTAGTTTCAAGGACAGTTCCAATTGCATCAGTCGTCGTGGCTCTACACGTGGACGAGGCCGAGGCCGTGGTAGACCACCACAGTCGACGTCCAATGCGGACGTCTCTTCATCTCGGCCATGGACCTGCGAAAAATGCGGTGGGAGCTGGAAGAATGATCTTGGCCTAAAGTATCACCTTGAAAAGTCACGAACGTCATGCAATCCTGAATTCGCTTCCATGATCCAAGAATCGGGTCCACGAAGCAAATTTTCGGCATTTTTCAGCCGCCGAGCGCAAGACTCCGTGAACGCAGAAATCGCTGATAAAAATCCGCGAACAAAATGCTCAGACCTGAACCGCAAAAGCCAAGAAAGAGCAGTGGCTATACCTGAAACCAAACTTCGTTATCAGAAAGCCGAGCAAAAATCTATACACAACCCTCTTTCCCTCGATCAGAATTCAGCGACTGAGAAAGCGAACCCCAAGATTCCCTTGTCTCCCTCAATTGGGTTTGTCAAGTCGTGGAGGAGAAGTACGGCCGTAATCAACGAGCCAGTTAAGTCTTCGCACCCCAAGATCGATCAAGGATTACTTTCTTCTCGAGCCATTAAACCACAGAGGCAAGGCTCGATCCTACAAGATCGTTTGCGCTCAGAAACAAGTGCTGCTGGAAACATCCCGCCATTGAGAAGTGCAGACAGAAGTATGAATGAATTTGAAACCTCTGCGGTATCCTCATTCGCAAGTCAATTTGCCGGAGAGACAAATAACAGTCGGGACGACACCCAGCTCATTGACGTTTCCCCAAATCAGGTAGAGAGCCAGAATCAAGGCCATAGAGCGATTAGCCAATCTGACTCGATCCTCACACCGAATTATAAATCGAGGCTTTCCAGAACGAAGTCTGGGAACAGCCACACAGAATTGCGCCTCTTGATTCAAAGACTGCTCAACGAGCAGCACGGCGTCATTATTGGTGGCAAGCCCCTTTGGGACTCAATTATTGCCTCGTGGAATACACAATTCGCTGAAAAAACGACTCCAGTTAAGGCCCAGTTTCAGTCAACTGTGAACAGTCTTTTAAAGGACGGTGTTGTCATGGAGCATTGGCATGCATTCCGGGATTCATCCGGTTCATTTTCGAAGTGTCAACTACTCACAGTGCCAGGCATCGACGCTTTTTCTGCACAGTCTCTAGATATACTTGAAAAGCTCAAGAGACCAGTTCCTTCACGTGGAGAAATTGTACTTGGCTCAGATACAAATGCTGGCTCATCAGAGCCTAAGATCGGAGGACGCGGGCGAAGGGCGCTGGCAAGGGAGGTGGCTATACTTCACGCACCAGTATACGCAGCGCAAGTTGCAGCTAAGAAAGATCAGGAGTCTGAAAACCGAGATCGAGTGAAGAGGCAACGACACTCGGAAGCCAGGGACAGTATTGAAGATGTTGCCTCGATTCCTCCTAAAAAAAGGCCAAAGTTCTACCAATTTGCTTCTTCTGGTAGTCAGCTTGATTTCTCCCGATCTCATGATGAGCTTCCGCAAGAGTTACGCAGAACAGCGCCATCTTTCAGGTTACACTTTCTTGAGCCGAATAACTTTCTTGGACAAGATGCCCCGGACATAGAGGTCCCACAAAATCTGCCTTTCGATAACGAGCAGAATACCGTGCAAGAAGAGGACCCTAGCCAGGAAACGACTCGCGCCAACAGTATTCCCGTCAATCTTTGCGATAGCATTGGTCATTGCACAGGCTATGAAAGCTGTCATGACCATGTGACGGTACTCTATGGTTGCAATGGGACATGGCCATCCTTGGACACCCAGTACTTTGAACGTGCAAGTGGAAGCTTCACTATAAGAGGCTGGATGCCAGATACGAAGTGGCTAGGATGGGAAAATTTCTCCCAGAATTTGGAGAAGCGACTTGGTCATGGAGACGCAAAACTGGCTTGCGTCAACGGGTCTGGCGCCGAAAGGAATCAACGATTCATGAACAAAGTCCGCGCATGCTTCAATATGGAGATGAAATTACCGTCGTCCTCTGTCAATACCATGTCAAAACCTGCCGGCCCACACAATATTTTTGTACGATTCAACAGCGACGTTGTCAACACAGAAGCCTCCTCTTTCAAACTCGTTTGGCCTGCAGATGGACAGCTTAATGAAAGATCAGACGACATCATCCCAGAAGCAACAGAATACACATCATCTTCAAGTGATGACGAGCTCGATTGGCGAGCATCTCCACTGGTTGGCAACGTTCATTTGAAAGCACATCCTGCAGGCCATGGCGAGACAACTTCCCACGGTAAGGCCAAGCGTGTGGCGCTTGTCACCCGCGCTCTGACCTCATTACATGGCTTTCAACTTGAAAACACCGTTAATGATGACGTTGAACAAGAAGACTATCCTTTTGATTCTCCAGATGAGCTCATGGCGGCCTTCGTAGCTGTACGAACTCTGATGGGCGGAGCGGATAAATCCATTGACTGGGGTTTACTCATGTTCATCTTCCCAGACGCTGGTCTCAAAAATTTACGGAGGTTTTGGGACAATTGTCGAAAGCAACAAGGGCCTCATATTTCCGCTTTTACGCGTGCTTTTCAAGAAAGGTACATCATTGCACTTCAGCATGGCAATGTTGCAATGATTAACTTCAACAATCCTCAAGATTATGATTGGGCGAGACTCATCCGCTGGACCATGGGCATTCCCCGGCAAGAAGGATTCGAGATCCCTTGTTCTCGAAAGCTGCTAAAGGAACGCTTCAGTTTAACAGATATCAAGACAGCAAATGACGATTGGCGAGAACGTTTCTTCCATGTGCAGGCTTCCATCTTTGCACGTTTCGAGGCAGTTACCTCCATACCAGCCGCTCTTTCTATTGACGACCTTGGTGATAGGACTCAGCATCCAAGCCGAGCAACTTACCTGGACATTGCAAGATCCTGGGTCAAGTCTCTCTGTGGCACGGGGGATTGTAAATATTCGGTGGAGAACATCAGGGATAAGTTTTTCACGCTATTGCCAGGGAACAAGCGCAGGACATCAGCAATCTTCAAAGAAGCTATCGATCAGCTGACGAAGCAGAGAATAATTTGCAAAATCAAAAAGCCACCATTGGGAAGCCGACCATACAGGCTTAATGAAGGATATCTGGCCACGCTTAGCAAACTGGCTCAAAGTGCAAAATACGACGATGCAGCTCGTTTCAAGACAGTTCTCGACCTCGCATTTCGAAAAGAAAAAAGATTGACGATTCCCTATTCATTAAGCGATGGAGCCATGATGGCTCTGACAAACCTCAGCGCCGCTGGCAGAATCAGATTGGTGCCAACGAACCTTCCCTACATTCCTTTCGGATTTGAACCAGGAAATTATGAGAGTCGGAAGTATCCCAAGTCTTATTATCATTTTGGCTTAGAAGCTGTGCCTACGGAAACTTACTTGTTTCACGAGCAAATTGATGTCATACGAGCTGCAAGTACCACTGGACCACCACTCTCTGGCCAATGCGGGGAATTGCCTCAGTGGGTCGATGTTTTTGGCGAACCAAATGAAACCCGTTGGTCTGAAGTACTCGGCGCTTTCTGCTTTGCGATGGCAACTCGGGGGTCTATGGATATCGAAGGCATCTGTAGCGCCTTGAATCCAGTCTTGGACAGGTTCGAGGCAGGACTCATTGTGCACTGGGGTAAGCAAACTGGCGTGCTCACCGATTTCCCCGATGGCCTAGACTCAGTGCTTGGCGAGTGGTGGTGGTTAGTCGTGCCGTGGCTTCGCAGAAGGTAGAGCAAGATAAAGTAGATTCTTGGCTTAGTATAAGCACAAAGGCAGTCAAGACAGGTTCGAACTTTTGGAATGGTTGTATTTTTGCATTCTTGTCAAGTCTTCTTCAATGGCTATAATCAGCACGTTAGATTCAATGACAAATATTGTTCATTTACAAGTGATGCCTGCTACACCCCCGCCGGGGAAACATTGACTCACTTTACAACTGGAATGGTTGTATTGTGTATAATATCCTATATAATGCCACTGCAACCAAGTCTCTCGCTCAAAAAAAAATGTTCGCCACTCGTTCAGTTCCAAGACTTCTTCAAGCACCAACTTAAAATGATGGGAGATCCATAGTGGTTACCAAACCTTTGTGAATGAATCTTGTCATTTGAGGCCATAAGATGCACCCGTTTTGCAATCTGTTCTGATAGCTGTTGTCGCGTCAACCCTTTTGATAATATATATTGGCGGGACAGCGCGTCGTAATGTCTGGTATATCTCTTGCTTAACCCAATTGGTAACAATTCAAATGCCAAACAGTACTTTGAGTAGGAGTGCCACCAAAGCAATGACCAATGCTACAATAGCTCGGTCGATCCACAAAGGAATGCCTCCGTCGCCCTGAGGACGTTGTGTCACCGGTCGCCTCGGAATAATTTGCTGCTGGGGAGTTGACTCTCTGCCTCTGGTGTTTTCTACTTCTGTCAGGCGTCCCCCTAGCCTACCGGACGAAGACGGCGGCGCATCAGTGGTTAGTGGCGGAAGCTGGGCATTTTCCGATGTCTGTTGATCCACAAATCCGGTTCGCACAAATCCTTCAGCCAGTTCCGCATTTTCATTAATATCGTCCTGTGATGCCTCAACCTGGCCGACGGGTAATGAGCCGCCTCCGCTAGCTTGGCCTTTAGCTGTCAATTCATCTTTCCATGCCATGCTTAGCTCAGATGGGATTTGAACGATGGGATTTGTTGAGGCCAAAGGCTTGGTGGCCTGTTCTTCCGATTCGGAGATGATGTCAATATTTGACCGGGCACATGTTGAGCATTTGAATGAGCGAGATTCACGAGCTAGGCGACGGCGTACCTCGTCCGTCGTGTCTAACCCGCCTAATTGCCCGCGAGCATCAGTTTCCATAAAACTCCGTAGTCTAGTCCAATGTGAGCTCATTGTCAGTAAATTGAACTCATCCGCTGCTGAATCAAGAAACAGTGTTCACGTACGCTACAATTGCCGTTCTGATTCCCCATGCAGGCTGCCAAGTTTCTTCGTGATGACCGCTGATACTGAGACAGATTTCCCGATTCGCCTCGAAACGACCACTTGGTGTTGTGAAGCGAAAACTCGGTGGTCGTAACGGGTATGTAGGGGGAAGAACTATTCGACCATGATAGAGGCCTTCGCTGTAGACCGAGTTCGGAGGACCACGGAGAGTAAAGTGCCATTCGAAAAGGTCGGACTCGAGAGGTTCGGCCGTGTAGTCTCCAGAGGGAGAGTTGGACATTTCGGCGGCTTCTCGCACTTGATTCTCAACGTCAGCCTGAATCCAGCGAGTTACACAGAGCAGCGTCGCTTCTAGAGTGCGAGTTGTCCAAAAGTTAAGCTTTAGCATCGAGCACTTACAAATACGCCGGATCGTAGGCGATTTCGAACTGATTTGCGGAGCCATACCTGCAGCCGCTGCCATGAATGCTGCCCAGATAATCAAAAATGAATCCGATGGATTCTGTAGATGGATGAACTCCTTTCGGTGTGTCTCTATGGAGATAGGGTTCGTTGCATGGCTATTCAGGTTGAGACGCTAAATGGGGCAGAAGAGAGGATAGTGCAATGTGATCGAGAAAAGGAACGTTGTACAAGTTCAAGAATATGGCCCAAACGCACAAAGAAAGTTTGCGGGTGCTAAGGAATGATTGCGAGGGTCTGCAAGATAATCTCTTGATCTGCTTACAAGCCGACGTGTCCGGAAGAGACGGAAGAGACCGTAGGAGGGGCGGAGAACTTCAAGATGCGACCTGGCACCACCAGCCTGCAGATGATGCATCAGCCGTCCTCCACTCCAAATATTCTGACCCAGTGAGAGCGTATTGATGCGTTGTCTGGTATACAATTAATATATGAAGGAACAAGGAGGTAAACAATACAATCAAGCAAGTGAGGTCAGGATTGCCAGATAGAGAACTTCCTACCCTCACTCGTGGGGACCCACAACTGCGGAGGGCGTTACAGAAACCACTTAAATCGCCTCGAAAGAAGGCTTACTAAGCCTTCCAGACCTCGTTCGCCCGTGCCATGTTGCTCCTGCAGCTACGGAATACAGTACTAGTCCTTGACCATGTTCTCAAAATCGTGGTGAATACGGGGTCTGTACACTGCGCACATTGCGAACATCATCTCAATTAACACAAGGGCTTCATTTCAGGTAACCAAACCTATCAGCTGTGGCCATTATCGATTGAACTATGCTCGCTCACACAAATAGTTCAGAAGACCCGTCCGACCGCCATCACATCGCAGGCTCAGTTCGCAACTCTACGAAGCGATCAATACATCAGGCGAATCGCACGAGCCGAATTGTATCACTGTATCACGATGGGCCCTCCTAAACCCCCGGTGCCCCATGTGGCTCCTATATATCGCCTGACCGCCACCGCGCTAGGTGCCGGAATGTGGTTTTGGGTGAGTGTATCTTCCAAAACAATTCAATCTTACATTACAGATATAGTAGAGATAGGATTTCGATTCACTGTGATGCCTTTCACTAATGTTTATTGATTTTCATAGCTCATGTACCGAGCGAAAAAGGATGGTGGGTCATCGCTCTTTGCATATATCAATCCCTTCATCCGGCAACGACTACTACAACAGGCCGGATACTTCTATAAACTATTGCTAATCAACGAAACAGGACCTGCGTTGATGGGGTGGAAGCATCCTTGGGATCACTAGAGCACAAAGTAGTAAATTAGTCTGAATTCGCTTCTCACCGACAGACGGACATCTAGCCAAGTGTATCTTACTATACTGTGTGTTCAATATTCGATACTTACATCAAGCGCTATCCGGTTTTTCAAACAAGTAGTGCGAGACACCCCAGGTATCGCCTCCGTCATATGCAAACAGCTCTGAACAGGCCATGTAGAAGATTTGCCAGCGATTATACCAAGTAGCCGCGTCTTGATCTCCATAAGTTGCCACCAGATGCGGCCACATTTTTTTCTTGTTCGCTGCCATCGAAGACAACCAATCCTATTATTGCAATACTTAGCCACATTTTTTTGTATGTGGGACGTCTAAACACTTTTGGGGAAGCATACTTCACACGTTTTAGAATAGTGTTTTCCATTTACCCACCATTGCTTCTTGATATGCAACTCTTTTTGAAAGTAGAGCAGCAGATCTGCAGACGGCATTGTGCCGCCAGTGAAGAAATGTGTTGTCATCCAGCCCTCCTCGTAGTCATAAGGCGTGGTGCGATGCGAGAAGATGTGTACAAACAGCTTGCCCCCGGGCTTCAGTGCGCGCGAAACCTTCGCCATCAGCAGCTCGTAGTTTTTCATGTGTTCGAAAAGCTTGAAACTGTCAGTCACAAGCGAGAAGAAAGGAAAAAGAGAGGGGAAGAGTGAGAGGAAGAAGAACTATAATGCCAACCTCAATAGACACGACACGGTCGAAACTTCCACGGTCGAATTCATAGTCAACAACGTCTCCAGTAATCACTTTAATATTGGTAATGTTTCGGCGGGCTGCCTCGGCTTCAATGTGCAGCTTTTGAGTCCGAGAGTTCGAGAAGGCCGTGATGGCGGACTTCGGAAGCATTTCTGCGAAGTACAAAGCGCCAGAACCCCAACCACAACTAAGAAATAGTATTAGCAGCCTGTTTCGTAAGCTGCCGTTTGCTCCTCATGATTACGATTGTGTTTCGCCATGTGAAAGCAGGTAAGAAAAAGAGGTTGTTACAGCTTACCCAAGATCAAGGATACTCATACCATCTCGCAAATCTGCCTTGTCGATGTACGACCACAGCATCGCGACCTCTGCCTCAGCAAGAGTCTCATCACCTCGGGGGTAAAGACAAGATGAGTATTTCATTCGCGGACCGAGACAAGCATTGAGAACGCCAGTGCCAACCTCGTAGTGCTGCTTGTTGGCTATATCCGTGGCGATTGCCATCGGTTGAGTTCGCAGTCTCTCAATATACGCCATTTTGGCTTCGTAAGCATCATCAAGCGATCTAATTCCGATGGCTGCCAAACGATCCCGGAGCTGCTGACGAATTCCCAGTCTAATGATTGTGTGCGGTAGGTATCCGCCGTCTAAGATCCAGTCTGTGCCATTCGCATATAGTGATCAGGTGTTAGTGCGTTTCAATGCAATCACACTACTGCCGTAGACGTACCGTAATTCATCTTGAAACCTCCCAGTCTTCAATCTCAAACGCGAGACAGCGTGTACGTAGACGTTTATGTCATAGATAATCGAATACTAATTGGTGCTCACGTCGTGCCCACTGTCGCTAAACTAAATAAAGTCTTGCAATAGAATATCTGAAGACTTGGTCTGAGTCAAGTGGTTGAGAGCATGGGTGGGAGGGAGCTCGCAGTCATGAGGTCATACACTCACTCTGCCAGCCGAGTACGTAAACGCGCAGCAACGGATTTTTAAACGCGTGGTAGTAACTAAGCCTAAAATAAATAAAGTACCTTTATATTTTTTTTACGTGGGAAAGTACCTCTTTAATTTTACGCATACTTAGGACTCTTTAGACTACGCGTTTATTAATAATACTAAAATCTCCCATTATAGCCTAAGTCGCGCTAGTTAATACTATATATATTCCTAAGTATAAATAAAGTTAAAGAGATACTATTCTATATATATATATTAATTACTCTAGCTAGCATTATATAGCTAGTTCTAGTACTCCCTCCGGTTAGTTAACAGGGAAAACCTGTCAGGTGCGTGCGCGTACGCGACGGGCCTACTAATCAATTATAAGGTGCAATGCAGCGAGAGCTAGCATTGGTGGATCGTCTAATGGCTTACCTTGCACACCTTTAGGGTTCTGACAAAACCCTTAGTAAGAAGAGAAACCCCTTTGTGTCTATTTATAGTCTAGCACTAGCCCTAAGTTAGGCTAACACAGGCCTATGCCGCTCTAAAAGTGGCCTATTGTAGGTGTTTATAGCTAGCTTACGCGAGCCTTGTCCCTTTTGATAAAGTTTTAGTCAGAAAATATTTAAGTATAGCCTCGCTAGGCTCGGGTACTTTTCTACATATATAGTATTTACGCTAGTTAGCGCTATATAGGGCTTGCACTAGTACTCCCTTTAGTTTATTGATTTTATAATTTTTTGAGGGTCATTGGATGTGGCCAATGCATCTAATTTATATGGAACAAAAAAAATTACTAGCAATACCTACCTAGTATAATAATTAACAACTAAATGATAATTACCGTAGCAATAGGTAAACCCTGTAAAACAAAGGAACAAGCTTTAAGTCGCAGATACGGGGGGCTATAATACTTACTATAGTACAACTATCCTTAGACTATATAATAGTCTTATTACTTAACTAGCTAAGATAAGAGACTACCCCTAGCTAGTTATTTTCTAAGATTTCTATAACTTTATAGTATATTTTAGTACTATACTAGTACCTTACCTTTAGTAAAGGTACTTGTATATTTAAACTATAGTTTATACTCTCTTATAGGGTTAGATAACTTAATAGATGCGATCACATCAAACCCTAGCTACGCGGTTTAACAAAAATCATTCGGGGTTTAGTTAGCTGTACTCCTGCTAGCCACCTAGTCGTGAGTCGTGACCCACTAGTACTAGTGTTAGTGTGAGGCCCCACTCACAACACCTATGCGCCAGCGCACACCAGGCGGGCACACCACGCCCTAGGGCTAGGTCTACGTGATACTAGCAAGCCGCTAGCTATAAGCTAGTAACTCACACGTATAACACACTTAAACCTAGCAAGCTTTAGTTAATATATAAGTACCCTTATACCTCTTACCTAGCTATCCCTTTATTCTTATAATTCTAAAGCTTCTCTTACTAGCTACCTAAGAGTAATATAAGGGGGAGAATAACCTAATTTACTAGAATAATACTATATACTACTTAGGATTAGCTAAATAATAGTAACACTATATTTAGGGATATGCTATATTCTATAACCTTATCTAAAGCTATACCCTTTACTATAAAGGTAGAAGAGGTAGTAGTTAGAGAGCAAATTACTTAGCTTAAGTAACTTAAGAAACTATAGAAATAAGAATAGAAGCTTACTAACTTAATATAATCTTATAAAGAAGAAGGACTAGTAAAAAGAGACTAAAAGGCTAGTTCCTCCTTAAGCCTTAGTAGCTAAGAAATTAAGGTCTAAAATATTATAAAACTCTAATACCTTATAAATTTATAAAAGCATAAGATATAGCTTAATAACCTTAACTATGCCTTTAAGGGAGCAAAGAAGAAATATTACTAAGATAACTAAAAGATCCTTTTTACACTTAATTATATATATATAAACTATTAGGCTAGATAGGACTAATATATTAAAGAATAACTAGCTAATAGTTAGGATTACCCTAAGGATAACTAAGATAAGTTCTAAGACTAGACTCTTATATTACTTAAGAACTCTATAAGCTATAATATATAAATAGCTATATAGCTAGAAAACATAAAGCAAAAAGAGGGCTAGAGTCTTATTAAGTTTAGTATTTACTTAGATTCACTAGAGAAACACCTAGAATAAGCCCTAGAAAAGACTTATACTCTTATATTCTTTATGAAATTACTTCCTAACTTATAAGACTATATTAACCTATATATAGATATTACTAGGTTAATATAAGAAAAGGTTATATAACTTACCTAATAGTTCTAGGAGGTAATATTAAAGAACAAGTAAAAGCTAAGTAATTTAGAAAAGAAGGGCTTATATAAGGCCTCTTAATATTAAAGATATAACTCTTTATAAGGCTATTAGCTAAATAAGGACTAAAAAGATAAGAATAAGAATAAAGAAAAGACTCTAGCTACCTACCTAAATAATAATAGGCTATAAGGAAGAAAATAGTACTATAATTATAGTAATATAAAGTATCTTTTCTATAATTATAATAAGCTAAGGAAAGACTAGTAAGAAGGTTAGGGAAACTCCTAGAGGTAAAAGTAAATACCCTTACCTCTGCCTTAGACACTAGGATACTAGTAGGACGCTAATTCCACACACTAGTTACTATTTATAAGTAAAAAGATATTAAAATAGTAGCGGATCTTAATAGTTATGCTAAGATTAATATTATTAGCACCTAGTTTACACAAACCTATAAGCTTAATTAGGCTAAGGCTATAGCGCCTATCCTAAAGGTAATAAGGTCTCTTATAGTTCCCTAATATAGTGTCTATAAGGTACCTATTATAATCTAAGACTTAAGGGGTAAAAAAAAGGACCTTAAACTACTATATATAGCTATTAATAAGAACCTAAGAGTAAAGGGAAGCCTTATATTAATTAGGATATATACACTTATAGAAAATATATATACCTTTGCTTATACTTATAAGAATAGTAGTTTAAGAAAAGAAAGGTAGCCTTTTTACTACTAACTCCCTATAAGTTTGTAAAGGTAATGTGTAATAAGATAATTATATATGCTATTATAAGCGTAATAGAAGATAAGTTTATCTCTCTTAAAGACAAAGAGAAGGTAAAAGCATATAGAACTATTAAAGATATCCCTAAGGAGCTACATAAGTTTAAAGATATATTTATATTAGATAAGGTAGGGAGTCTCCTATCTAAGAAGTTAACTAACTATATAATTAATCTTGTACTAGGAGCTATACCCCTATATAGACTAATTTACTCTCTTTCCTAAAGTAAACTTAAAGAGCTTTAGGAATATATTAATAATAACCTAAGGAAAGGCTAGATAAGACCCTTAAAGAGCCTAGTAGGCGTGCCTATCTTATTTATACTAAAGAAGGATAGGACGCTTTAGCTATACGTAAACTATTAAGGACTTAATAAGGTAACGCAAAAGAATTACTACGCTCTCCCCTTAATTTTAGAGATCCTTAATTAGTGCTAAGAGGCCTATTTCTTTTTAAAGATTAATATTAAGGATATATACTACTAAATTTATATTAAAGAGGGTAATAAGTAAAAGATAGCTTTTTACACGTATTATAGGCACTATAAGTACCTTATAATGCCTTTTAGATTAACTAATACCCTAGCTACTTTTTAAAGCTATATTTATAAGGCGCTTTATAGGCTAGTTAACACTATTTGTGTAATATATCTAGATAATATCTTAATCTTCTCTAAGATAAAGGAGAAGTATACTAAATATATTAAGTAAGTCCTAGAATATATAAGGTTAGTAAAGTTATATATAAAACCCTCTAAGTGCTCTTTCTATAAGGAATTAGTAAAATTCCTAGGGTTTATTCTCTTTATTAATAGGATATTAATAGATACTTACTAGGTTAATATAATTAGAGAATAAAAGAAGCTAATAAGTTTTAAGAATATATAGTTATTTCTTAGATTTATAACTTTTACTAATAGTTTATTTATAAATACTCTAGGATTATAGCACCTCTTTATGTGTTAATAAAGGGTAGTTAAAATAGTATCTAAACTAGGAGGTTTATATTTAGGGAAAAGGAATAGCTAGTGTTTAACTAGCTAAAGATACCTTTTAGTAAGCGCCTCTACTCTAACATTATAACCTAAGTTAAGTAGTGTGTATTAAGATAAATACCTTAATTTTTATAATAGTAAGAATCCTATCTTAGCAGGATAATAAGGGCTATTAGCATCTAGTAGCCTTTTAGTTAAGGAAGTTCATAGACACTAAATGTAACTATAGCATAGCTAACTAAGAGTTACTTGCTATAGTAAAGTTATTTAAACACTAGTAATACTATATTAAAGGCATAAAGACACTTATAAAGGTCTTATTAAACTACTATAACTTATAAACCTTTATAAGGTAGTAGAAGCTAAATAGAAGGTAGGTATAATAGTGTATATTTCTTTACCCTTTCTATTTTATAATTAAGTATAGACTAGGGAAAAGCAACCTTATAGATATACTATTAAGAAAGTCTAATTATAAGGGTAAACCTATATTAAATAAGGCGCTCTTACTAGAGCTTTAAAGGAAGATAGTAGCTACCTATATAGTAAAAGAAAAAGTACTAATATATTAAAGAAGTTATAGCATAGCGCTAGTCTTAGAGCCTACTAAGTTAATAGTAGCCTAGGTGAAAGGCTAGTTAGCTACTATAGATCTAGTAATAAGTTAGCTAAATAAGGGTAATTTTAAGGAGAAGGTAGTATATATCTAAGACATTAGTATAGTATAAGAGATTTAGGGGCTATTATATTACTAGATCCCTACTAATCCGCAGCGAATAAACTATTAGTATAATTACTATAGAAGGCATAAGACTAAGATTTAGATCTATAAAAACATAAAGGTAAGGTTAACTTCTAAGTAAAAGGGAGGGGAAAAGCTGGTTTATAGTTACGTAGTATAAGGGGTCTCCTAATATATAAAGACTAGGTAGTTATTCTATAGGAGCCTATCTTATAATAGGAGCTTCTATAGCTATACTATAATAATCTACTAGTAGGTTACTTTAGGACTAAATATACTCTTAAGCTACTAAAACATTACTATTAGTAACTAGTAATAAGTAAAGCTATTTTAGACTATATATCTAGCTATAAAGTATACTAGCATATAGTAGCTAGAAGGCACTGCCTATATAGAAGCCTTAAATTACTACTAATACTAAGGTAACCATAGGCAGAGATCTTAATAGATTTTATTACGGGATTACTACTAGTATAGCTAGGTAACTAAGAAACTAATATAATCCTAGTGATTATAGACTAATTTACTAAGTACTTTATCTTCCTTACTATAAAGACTATAATTAACGCAGCTAAATTAGTAGAGTTATTCTATAAGGAAATTAAGCTTTAATTTAGGCTACTAGAGGGCATTATATCTAATAAAGGATTAGTGTTTATAAGCTAATTCTAGTTAAATATATATTACTTATTATACGTAAAGTAAAGGCTTTTAATAGCATTTTACCCCTAAACTAATAGGTAAATAAAGAGAATAAACTAAGTGCTTAAATATTACCTATAATACTTTATTAAAGAAAACTAATAGCTATAGCTAAAGCTACTCCTAATAGCTTAATTTACATATAATAATACTATTAATAGGATAATAAGTTACTTCCCTAACTACACTCTTATAAGCTATTTACCTAAGTTTTATTTAGCTCTTAAGGATAAAAGTAAGGAAGGGAAGGTCCTAGAAGCCTATACGTATATCTAGAAGCTATATAAGGTTAGGGAGAAACTAGTATATAACTAGGCAAGAGCTACTAAAGCATAGGTAAAGTACTATAACTAATAACACTAGCTATTAACCTTAAAAAAGGAGACTTAGTACTACTATTAGCAAAAATATTAGACTTAAGGACGCAAAATAAAAGCTAAACCTAAGATTTATTAGGCTATTTTAGATACTTAATACTATAGGTAAATAAGTATACTAACTAGCACTACCTAATAAGTATAGTTAATTATATAATATATTCTATATTAGCCTATTAAAGCTATAGAATTACTAGGAAAATACTATAGACAAAGAAATACTAATACTAGACCTTAAGGATAAAGATAATAAATTTAAAGTTAAAGAAGTTAAGAATTATAGAAAGACTTATAAAGGTAATAAATACCTAGTAAAGTAAAAGGGTTAGCTAAGTAAATATAATTAATAAGTAGTAGTAAAAGATATAGAAAGCACTTAACATGTAATTTAGGCTTTCTATTAAATTAAAATAAGGAAAAAGCGTAGTAAGATATAAGTAAGTTATAGGTAATAAGGGATAAGGTAATTATAAAAAGGCCTAGCCTTATTAGCCACTATTATACTCTAATTAAAAACCTTATTAAACTATTTACTAAATAATAAAAGAAAAGATCCCTATAAGGAGGGGAGTTTTAAGGGAAACCCTTTTATAATTACCCCCTTATATATTAAAATAATGCTATTATAGAGAAGGTACTTAGTGCCCTTGCTTTTATTCTCCTAAACCACTACCTTTATTACTTAGAAAAACTAGTGTTTCACTACCCCCTAGGGCATGAATCCTAGGTTATAATATTATAGTTATAAAGTTATTTTCGCCTTCTAGGAATTATAACGTGTAGCGTAATTTAGCTAAAAAAAGTTAGTAAATATATAGTAAAGGAGGAGTAATAACTTACTATCCCTAGGATAGGGGTAGGAAATATAGTAACTAAAAGTTACTAGTATAAAATAATATACTAATTATACGTAGCTAAAGCAGCTTACCTAGAGAGTAAGCAAAGGTCTAGAGAACACATAGTAAGACATACCTAATAGACCTTAGCGGCCCTAGTTAAACTAAAGGAAATATAATAAGCTATATTAGCATAATTAAACCCTAAAATAAGGTTTAGATAATAGGTACTAAAATAGTAGTAAGTTACTTCTAAAAATATATAATTATTAGGATTATTAAGGACCTAATTACTTAGGGCGTCTATTAAAGTTTTTACCTAATTAAGAATAGTAAGAAGATTAAGAAAATCCCCTTATATAGTTAGTATTACCTAGGGAAATATAGGTAATTAGGGACTAAAAATATAGAGAAAGTAATATACTTACTATCTTATAAGTATTACTATGTTTAATATATTAGATATAATGTTTTAAATTCTTCCCTTTAATAATAATACTTTATGCGCTAGGGAATTAATAGTTAATCTAAGGGATGTTAGGCTTAGCTAGAGAATTTTTCTTAAAGTCTACGTAACTTATATATAGATAATATATATAGCTATATCCTTTTAAATAAATATTAGGGATAGTAATAATACTTTTCTTATCTAATTCTATAGTAAAAACATAGGGAGTAGCGGAGGTAAAATTATAGTAACTAATAATATAATAGTATCTAGGAAAAGTTTGCTATAAATAAGGAAGGGAAAAGTTAGTAATATAATAAGGAGTTATAAGTAAACTTATACTTAAGTGCTAAGTATTATTTATTATTATTTTAATATTACTATTACCTAGCAAATAGCTAGATACTACTTACTAAAAGCTATTCAGGAGCCTAGCTAAAAGTAAGGGGTAATTATAAGGCCTTACTTATAATACCTATACGCTAGCGCACACTAGGCGGGCATACCATGCCCTAGGGCTAGGTCCACGTAACACTAGTAAGCCGCTAGCTATAAGCTAGCAACTCGCACGCACAACACACTTAGACCTAGCAAGCTTTAGTCAATATACAAGTGCCCCTATACCTCTTGCCTAGCTATCCCTTTGTTCTCACAGTTAGAAGACGGAAAGCTGTCATTATTCTTATTAATTGTCGCTCGAGGGTGAAAGGCAAAAGCATTTGCGCTAAACAGACTTAGATGTCCCAATTCTGCTATCTATTCACTAATTCCAGGCCTGTTATGTGAATAACATGAACCCAGTGGCTTGAATTATCTAAGTAGGTATCAGGGCAGTTGAAAGTGATTCGCCGAAACACTTGTCTTTATCACATGCTGTCAAAGTCTAGTCTAATGAGTGTTTTGTTCGTACAACATCATATTATTTACAAATCCCACATCTTCTCCCGTATGACTTTGTACTGTTTACGCTTCTTGGCTTTGCCAGTGATCTTTTGCTGCATATAGCCAATGCTTCTTGCAAAAGGCATAGCCAGATGCTTCTCGAAAGCCCACGCGAAGAAGAAGTAAACCAAACCTAGGAGCAACAGAAAATACTTGTAGTCTTTCTCAATCCGGCTGAGTTCCATCAACTTCTTCAACCAATGTGCTGGGCCTACTATCATGTACACCGTGAGTATTAATGCTGCCATCACAGTAATAGTGAAGGGCCCTGTGTGGAGATTAGTCCTCGTTTTTACCATTTGATAATAAATGAAGATTGTCACTTACAGTTTTTGATGCTGTTCTGCCTGAAAGGAGGTCCGGCATTCAGAACTACGCCTGAAAGGATATACTCGAAGCAGGATGACAAGAACAGAGCAGTATTTTCCGAGTTCTTGATGTTCGACTCATCATGGCCAATCTCAGGAGGTTTGTACCATGACTGCTCCCTTACCGTCAGGAAGGCAGCCCCTTGAATGAATACACAAATTACCATCAAGCCCAATAACGGCGTCAAAACTTTCCGTGAAACCAAGTCCGCAGTGGGTCGTTTCCTGCAGAGAAGCGGCGCGGGTCCTGCCCAGCCCATGAAGATAGCAATTGGTAGAATCAGCAACAGGTCGATGAAGAGAAATTGAAAATCTCCCAAATTCGACGCCTTTGCGTAAAGAAAGCTCACGGAAGTGAACTGTATGGTCGAATACAAGCTCATATATTTGAAACAACTGAAGCTCGTGACCAATGCTGCTCTTCCCTCTCTACATGACTGTTAGGCGCGAATGAAACGTCAACATACGACAGTTGGGTTTTGGCATACCTGATTACTTCTAAAACACAGCGAATATCGAACACCCGCGAGGTGAACGGGGCTGCGACTGAAGCCTCCGCTTCAGAGAGTGATATCCCCACGTCCGCTGCTTTCAGAGCACCGCAATCATTCGCTCCATCGCCGCAAAAGCCACAGCAGAAGTCAATACTCTGTAACTTCTCGACCAGTTCGTGTTTCTCGTCTGGGGACATTCTGGCAAATACTTTGCCTTGAACGAGCATCTGTTCGATCATATTAAATCACTTGTGTAAGATGAAGGAGCTGATACGCGAACATACTCGTTGCAGGATCTCGGGTGAGGCATGATCCACAATCCACCGGAACGCCTCACCGCTGACTGCCAGATTGTAATTGCGTAGATTGGATATGTCATATGGAAGTGAAGCATCTTCTTCGGGGGGTGCTGGAAGTGGCTTTGCAGTGTCAGATTGGCTATTTAGTCCAGATAGGAGGTCTATACTCACCAGCAACGTTTTCTTGTCAAGGCAAAAGCTACTATTATCAATGCTTTCCCATTGAAGTTCTGCCATGGGGTCGCGGGCGTTGCCTAAGTGGCGTGACGAGCCGCGAGTTAGTCTTCTGAATCTCAAAAACAATCATTAAAGGGCTACCGCACCTCTGATAAAACGGGGCACAAAACAATGCGCCTGTCGATCTACCAGGCCACATTCTCGGGCGACGCTGATAGCGGTCAGGATATTGTCTCCGGTGACCATTACTGCGCCGATATTGGAGTCTAGTAGCTCTTTGATGACTCTCGTAGTGGTGGTCTTCAGCTTGTTCTCGAAGATGATAAAGCCGATAAATTCAAGGTCGCTCTCAACCTCTGATCGTGTCATCTTTTGCGCTTTAACCCAGCTTAATTTGGGCAAGTGCTTCGTAGCGCAAGCAATAACTCGATAGCCCTTATGGGTGTAATTCGATAATAAGTCATCATAACCATTTGGAACTGAAGCACGTTAGTAATGCAAACCAGATATGCAAAATATGGGAAGACTGACAGCTCTCTAGACGGCATATCTCCTTCATTGCTTCTGGCGCACCCTTTACAAATATGTCTCCGCTTCTTTGACCGAATTGACGCGTAATGACGCTAGCTCGTCGAAGTTGAGACACGAACTCGAAGGACTTCAATACCCCCAACTCCACAGCATTCTGCATTGAGGCAAGTTAGCTTATGGGCCTACACATGCCATGGGGGTTGTGGAAACATACATCGGGCGGTCGAGCAACAGAAGGTGCCAATCCTCCTTGCTCATCATCTTCTCCCTCTGCGGATCTTTGCTTACCCTCCTCGAAAGACCATCCAGTGAATTTGAACATTTTCTGATCTAGGGGATCACCGACTAGCTCTCCATCCACAGCTCTCAGGGAGTGGCAAGTAGCCATTGTGTAAAGTGCAGATTGGACAGCGGTTTTGGTTCCGGCTTCTGCAAGATTATTACTTAACAACGCCGGTCTCGTGATAAGGTCGCTAACTGGACCATCCGCTTCTGATACAATGCGGAGCCCAAGGACATCGAGACCATCTTCTGTCAATGTACCCGTTTTATCGAAGCACATGATATCCAATTTCCCACCCACATTGACTCTTTGCGGGCTGATGCAATATATCTGCTTCTTCTTCAACCGTGATAGCGCAAAATTCGTCCCAATAGTGAGAGTTGCAGGCAGGGCGGGTGGGACAACAATAGTGATCAGATCAAGTGCTCGGATTATGATAAAATGCCATGCAAGCTCCAGTCTGATGAAGTTGACGAAAGATGCGATAAAACCAAGCATAGCAATAATGGCCATGACGCTTATATACCTGAAGGAGTCGCGATAAAATTTGAAGCCCGATGGCTTGGGGAAAAGCATTGAGCGTACCAGTGCGCCCTTCGTCGTATCAAAGCCCGTTCGGACCACGAGGGCCAAAGCCACAGCGTCTCCGTCTTGGTCTTCTTGGGGTCGTCGCGTTCGGATTATTTTCGTCCCACAATACAAAAAATGTCGAGCGACTTCAGGGGCGACAGAAGACGCCGCAAGATCCATTATATGTATCGTGTCTTCGGTAGCTGGGAGTTTGGAAACGGGCACGGATTCGCCTATCTTCATTTAACAACGGCTCCCGGTGATATGAGATAGTAGACACTTACCTGTGAGCATGCTTTCATTGACAATACAATCACCAGTGAGGAGAAGGCTGTCACTAGGCAACTGCGTCAGATTTGGATCGCTCAATTCATACAAGTCGCCGGGAACTAAATCACTGGACGAAACATATTTCCCTGCATAAGTTTTAGCTCTTGTTTCAACAGTAGAAGTCTGTACCTGGTTTCTCGTACAAAATCCATTACGAAGCACTCGAACATCGCACTCGAATCTGGAAAGTTCACGGAGACGTCTCGTCGTCTACTCAGGTCAGTATGGATACTGCTTATTCTGAAAATGGGAAGACTGACAGTGCACGTTTCTACCAAAGTTGCAGAGATACTAGCGGCAGACATAATGAAGATGCATGCAGCGTAATAGTAGTATGAATCCATAGACCAAAGAATCAAGCTGGCAATTTGGAAAATGTAAAAAGGATGAAGGGCCTAGTTTCGGGGGTTAGTCTTTATTCAACGGAAGCCCTTCATGTAATCAAATGGTGAGAATTTTAGAGGAAAATACCTCGTCCACCAATAATTGCCCGATAGATTTCTGCTCAATGTCAATAAGATTGGTACCGAAGATAATCTCGCGAATAGCCTTTTCGTCACTGTTCAGACCAGCGCGAACGAGTCGTGTATCCGACCAATCTAGGTCTTTCCAGCCAGCAGACATGACAAACTTGTCTTTTATAGGATGAAAGTACAGTCGTACATAGCGGTAATCCAACGAACGAAGATGGTCCACGATAGGGTCGTTCTCGTCATCGAGCCCATAGAGCATAGGTTTTTCTGGCAAACCAAAGAAGGAAGAGATAGGCCGGCCGTATTCCTGGGCAGTGATCTGAATAATGACAAGCTCTCCCCATTGGCTTTCAACGACTGTCCACTCGCAATCTCTCAATGGACACGACCGTCCGACTGTGGCGACATATAAACGTGGCAGCCAACGAAGGAGAAGAAAGGCCAGTCCGCCAGTCAGGATACATATGGAGATGTACAACAGAAATCCAATTTTGCTAGTGCGGAAGCCTGCAACGACAATAGTGATGTCCTCATTGGCCATGTATATTTTCTGAGTAGAACGGCCATCTGCTCGAGCACTTGCAGCGGTACCTGTGCTGTCTCTACGTAGCAATCGCGCGTGAACAGAATCTCTTGACTGGGTTGACGAGCAACGTCTGAGAATATAGTCGTGGTGTGTTGCCATGTACTCTCTATCTGCAGAATCCTCGTCATCCTCCATACCGAATTCGAGGTCTCCTAGGTCGCTAACGCTTCGTCGCATGAACCTGTCACTCAATTCGGCAGAATCTTCGTTTTCATTCTCGGCTCCTGGTTCAAAGTCCGGCTCCTCGTAGTATGTGAAGCTCGCCGTCGAGTCGGCACGGGCGCGACGATGCGAAAAGGCAGAAACACTGGTCGGGAGGCTCTCGGCAACGGGTCCCGAATACAGCTAGAAATTCCCATGTCAGTCTGCTATTTTGTGCTAGAAAACCAAGCAACATGGTCTGTGGTTAGGTGAATAAATTTACCTCGTCATGCGCCATCTCCACATCTTCGAAGACACTCGAGCTGCTCTGATTGGAGTTGAGTCGATAAAGTGTGGCCGGGCCATTGCCTCGAGATTCGCCTCGACTCATTCTATGGCTCGAATTGTCGTTCATCGGGCATATGAGCTTCGAATGACCTTAAGGCATATCTGTGCAGTTTTAAAATATATTTCTGTAATCGCAAGGCGATTGACCCGAATACAATCGCAAGTCACGAGCGATTATTGTAGGCTCACTTGAGTTGTGAAGTTGAAAAATCCGCTAGCTTCGTGTGCTGTTTCAAGATTGAACGGGCCGAAGAATGTGCTCCCCGCGAACGTCTGGTGCCAGTCCGTCCCATTTATATCACGAACACCACACGGGCAACGCAGAAGGCCTGTGATTGCTTCATTGTCTATGAATGTAACATAACGATTCCAGCGATAATGCCTTCTTATTTTCCTAAGTCACTGGCATTGAATAGAATATGTGCGAGCATAATCACCTGGTAGCTAGGCTCGTTAGTCCTGACCTACCCTGTAGCGCACACCGTAATGTCATTTTACCTCGCGCAACTCCATTTGAATTCCAGACTCATGCATTTAATGGTCTGCAGGTGTGTGTTATTGGTGGCTGGACAGCTAATTCTGGTTTTATACGGCAACGCATGTGGAGTAGGTACATTATCGACTTTACGTTCATCGTCGCCTTGGACGCGCCTCGATGATGTAGTTGTAATGCAGTGCTAAGCCACGATATTTTCACTTGAGTCCAGGATATATTTGAAGGTAACATGGTATCGTTATTCACACCAAAAAACTGTACTCAGAACTCCACTGCCTCAATATAAAACTCGAGAACCCAATACCATATATAAAGAATAACGGATACCAACAGGTGGTTGGCTTAAGGGCGTCCGCAAGCCAAGCAATGGACATATCCCATTTCGTGGATTTACATGCGACAATAGTCTCAAGACATCAGAGGCAAGTTTGGAATTTATGCGATAGCAGACCTGGAATGGGAAGCCAGCAGCCTGGTACGTATAAGGTGCAGGGCAGTAATGCCAGTTTCCTCTGGACGCTTTCATCCAAGGTTCTGGTATAAATGGGCATGTGCACGCAACCGCATTAGCACACTGCAACAAGGCTCGTCTTCCCACTTGTCCACTTGCTAAGGGTCTCGGAAGCCCAACAAGCTGATTCTCCCATCGCCCATTTTTTCCCACTCGCCTCCCTCCCCACCGAAATTTAACCAACCGCTAAAAAGTGCGGACTCTTGTCTCAACCTTCTCCTTCCCCATCTTCCTCAACATCTCCCACAACATTTTGTTCCATCACCCAACTACCACTTGCTGTCACACATATCGTGTATTAACAAAGCAAGCAAAATGGCTGAGCCTATTCGAAATAAGCGACCCGACCTAACGGCACCGTAAGTGACGCGTATTTCCCAAGGATATAACATCGCTTGAAATACTAATTACCCCACCTGCAGCACGCCGCAGAACACACCGGCTACCAATGCGCCAATCTCTTCCCACGCCCAACAGCCTGGCGTGGCCAGCATCAAAGAAGGTAAGAATACATGAAAAACACAGAATATCTCGTGTCCTGGCTTGTCTGACTTGTGTCGCAGAGGATATGGATCGCGCCACAGCCGCTGCCATCTTTGCACAGAACCCTAAGTTGGTGCAGATGATTCAAGGTCGCCTTGGTTCGCTCATTGGTCGTTCTTCTGGTTACATCGAATCCCTCCCTCCTGCTGTACGTCGTCGAGTCGCCGGACTTCGGGCAATTCAGCAAGAGCACTCGAAACTCGAAGACGAGTTTCAGAAGGAGGTGCTTGAACTCGAAAAGAAGTACTTCGGCAAGTTCACACCGCTGTACGAGAAGCGTGCCGCTATCGTCAACGGAAAAACAGAGCCCACTGAGGAAGAAGTCAAAGCTGGCGACAGCGAAGATGGGCAAGTTCATGCTGAAGGTGGCGCCGACACCAATGATCAACAACAGAGTGAAAATACCGAGGATGTGGCAGGCATTCCCGAGTTTTGGCTCTCTGCCATGAAGAACCAAACCACACTCGCCGAGATGATTACGGATCGCGACGAGGCTGCCCTCAAGCACTTGACAGACGTTCGCATGGAATATCTCGACAAGCCTGGGTTCCGTCTAATCTTCGAATTCACAGAAAACGAATACTTCAGCAATAAGATTATCACCAAAACATATTTCTACCAAAATGAGAGCGGCTATGGTGGTGACTTCATCTATGATCACGCAGAGGGCGACAAGATTGAATGGCACGCAGGCAAAGATTTGACGGTGCGCATTGAAGCCAAGAAGCAGAGAAATAAGAGTAAGTATTGCATTGCCTCAAGTCGCCGCCCCTTTCGGTTACATATCGCAACAACCCACTAACTGTCAAGTAGATACCAATCAGACACGCATCGTGAAGAAGACTGTTCCGACCGAATCATTTTTTAACTTCTTCTCGCCCCCACAAGCCCCCCGCGACGACGATGATGCAGATGACGATGATGCAGCTCGCGATATTGAAGATCGTCTTGAGCTCGACTACCAACTCGGCGAAGATATCAAAGAGAAGCTCATTCCTCGCGCAATTGACTGGTTCACTGGCGAAGCTTTGGCATTCGAGGAAGATTTTGATGAGGATGATCTAGATGCTGAAGACTTTGACGACGATGACGAGGATGAGGACGACATGAGTGAGGATCATGACGAGGAGGAAGAGTCCGATGAGGAGGTGAGTCACTTATAGAGCGTTTCATCGATCGCAAAACCCGCTAACTAAAGCTTGCGTAGGACGAGTCTGGCAAACCCAAACAGGAGGCCGCTGAATGCAAACAAAGCTGAAGTACAAGACCACTTCAGAGTAGACAATTGCGGTTTCATTTGTCTACTTGTTTCAAATCCAGTCTTGGACCCCGAGAGTAAGTGGGTGGGCGAGACAATTGCATGAAGAAATAAAATAATAAACTGTAAGTCAGCACGATTGGCTTGACTGTGCCTGTCAAGCTGCGACGCTGTGCCGGCAGTACAGGTGATGGGAAACTCCACGGAATAGTTTGAGAGCTCTGGATTTATGTAATAGACACGCAAAATGGGCGTACTAAGGACCTGTAGACTTAGTTCCCCCCTCTTTCTTCGTCCACTATTAAGATTGTGACAGTGACTTCGGACCCATTGCAACTATTCGAGCGCACGCGCTTGTTAAACGAGTATATAATGACCTGACACCTTAGCTACCCCAGGCCCCAAGCGAGTCGAACAAACCACCATTTTGGTCATCACATCACGGAGGTTAGGGGCATGATATTGACCTGACGCTCATCCCTCTTTCGTCTGCTTCTGTGAGTGCTCCCTAATTGCAACTACCAACTTCACTGCAGCAGGGGCTCGTGTGTGGATGGACATCAGAGCCATTCGACGTTTTGCACACACACGCTTGATAATTAGTTGCCGACATCTGCACGTCAGGGATGAACAGCCGGAAGTTGGTTAAACTGCATGCAAGATGGAATGGAATCGAGAGACCGACACGTTCATTGAATATTGTTCAAAACGCGGTGCTGCCAAAAAGGGTATAGATATGTGAAAAGCTATGGAGCCCTCAAGTGTCGTGGTTCTCATGCAGGTGTGACACATCCGCTTAATACAGGCTGTCCGCACATCGGAGAGCTGTTACCAGGTTTCGAGGAGGGCCACTTCCTTATTAGTTCATGCAATACATCAATCCAGGCTATCCAGGTGCATGCAAGTACTGTATATAGTCTGAAGTGAGCCCCCCACACTCAAAAGCTCTTCGTGATCACTGGCCTGGGAATAATGGCTAGCCTGAAGGACATAGAAAATGAAGGCCGTGTGATGGATCGTCTTCCTCCGCTTGTCAGCCTGTTTGTGACAAGTAACGAAGGAATCATCGGGGCTTAAATGGCATTTCATCAAGTTGTACGAGGGGGCGCATTGCATGTCTCAGAATTTCCAACGCTTGGTCATCCGCCCATGCGTTAATAACGGCGATGCGAAATATAATCGCACTTGTCGTGCAAGTTTGCTCGGGCAATAACTATCGCTTAATTAGGGACATCTAAACACGTATCTGTCAAAAATTAAACACGCATCTGCCATTAGTCCTAATCGGGATAGATAGCTTACCTACCTGTTTTTAGTGTGGCTTATGTTTATTAATCTTCGTAGCTATAGCATAGGTAAACTAACCTATAGTCTCTTAATATTACACATTATAATACTATAATAATCGCTTTTTTTTTTAATCCCTAAACTACTATAGAAGCTACGGTTAATGCTATTTAGAATGCGTAAGTTAGCAAGGGATTTGTTATCTTAATAATACTACGAAGATTAGTAAACGTAAGCTACACTAAAAATAAGTGGGTAAGCTATCTATCCTAACTAGGACTAATGGCAGATGCGTGTTTAATTTTTAACAGATGCGTCACCGAATTTACGCAAATGGCTAGATAGTGCCGGACATCGTAACGGACCAGACACACAAATGCAGGATCAGAAGGCCCCCACTCCATAAAGCAAAAAAACAAATAGGTAATATAGTGGGGTAAGGTGCACCTTCCCCCTTCTCATCTATTACCATATAATAGTCGCCCTAACCCTAATAGACAATGATTATGAAAATAGCGCTAACTCTTAGAAAGAAAGTAGTAACTCCCTAATCTATAAAAAAGGTCTACTCAAGGGCTAGTGCTACTATGAAATTATAGCAATAGGGGTTTTTCTCCTATTCAAGGGTTTCCCTATTAAATCAGTAATAACCAAGTAAGAGTACTAGTAAATAGCCTTCTTAAGAGCTATCTAGAGTATCGAAATAAATAAACAAATTACCTAGAGGCATCTAGCGTATAGAAATAATAATACTGTTACGTGCTGGCTTTGCACGATGTTAGGTTAAATCCGTCAGAGGGGCTAACGGATTTAATAGGTCGTAAGTTGTTCTAATTTCACGTATGAAAGCTACTATTAGGTGCAGTGTGTAATGTAAGAAGTAAGTTAATTCCTCTCACTAGAGTACCGAATCTAGCCCTATAAGCATTACTTGTGGCCAAGCTCGTTTTGCCACGTAACAAATACCAAGATTTATGTGTGTAGTTTATTATTGATTTTTAATTTTTTTTGGGGTCATTGGTTGTGGCCAATGCATCTAATCTTCAAGGAACAAAAAAATTACTAGCAATACCCAGCTAGTATGACAATTAACAACCAAATTTAAGTGTAGTTTATTATTAATGCATTAAAAAGCCTTATTAACGCGTATTTCTTCCTTGTTTTTTATAGATACAATATGAGTTATAAGCATTTTAGTTATTAAAGGTATCTAAGGAGGAAAATCGTCCGTTACGATGTCTAGCACTACGGAGTACCTACAGTGACAGGTGTAGTAAGGCGGGGCGTGGCACGAGTAATCGGAGCTGCACAAGATTTTTCGTCCTGCAGTTGGCTGAACGCACCGGTGGTGCCAGATTTGGACGGTTCACGCCATTCCACAAACACTCCGGACGCTGGGTTCGTCATAGCTAGCAGCTGGCGTGGCTCTTTGCTACTACAGTGGTGTACATAACTTAAATCCCACCAGAATCCTTCCAGTCCTCCCAGGTGAAATTTTCCCTTACTTTTTTTTCGTCATCACCAGAACTATACACCTCAGCTCGTTTTTACCGATAGCCATTATGACTCCCCCAGTTGATATCCAAGGAATGGCCATCTCCGGCCAAAGGACTGTCTCCAGTTGGGATCAGAACAATTTGTCGACTTCTCCGACTGCCACATTTGCATCCCCGCCAGGCAGCTGGGGGGGGACGTTGGCTCAACGCGGTGCGCTAAAACAGCTCAAGCCCTTCAACACACAGGATATTAAGATATTGCTCCTGGAAAATGTCAACACGGCTGGCCAAGAGATTCTCAAAGGTCAGGGATATCAGGTTGAAGCTCTCAAGACCTCTCTTCCCGAGGACCAGCTAATTGAGAAAATCCGGTACGTCAGATCCCCATGTGAACAACTACAAGACGCGACATCATGTAGACAGTTACTCACGTCACATACAGCGGTGTGCATGTCATCGGCATTCGATCAAAAACCAAATTGTTCGAGCGTGTATTGCGCGAAGCCAAAAACCTGTTAGTGGTGGGATGCTTCTGCATTGGAACTAATCAGGTCGACCTAGAATACGCTGCTCGTCACGGCATTGCTGTTTTTAATTCCCCGTTCGCCAATTCTCGCAGTGTTGCAGAACTCGTGATTGGCGAAATCATATCGCTTGCTCGTCAATTAGGTGATCGCTCTTCCGAAATGCATCGTGGAACCTGGAACAAAGTGAGCGCCAAGTGTTGGGAAATTCGCGGCAAGACCCTAGGTAACTATCCACTGGCCACGTACTGATGCGATTCTATCCCCTCGCACAACTTTTGACTTCAACATTGTATGATGTATCTTTAGCTGACTTTCTTCTGTCAGGCATAATTGGATATGGCCATATCGGTTCTCAACTTTCAGTACTTGCTGAATCCATGGGTATGAATGTCATCTACTACGACACGATTACCCTCATGGCTCTTGGTACTTCACGACAAGTTCCAACATTGGATCATCTTCTCGCAGACGCCGATTTTGTGACCCTCCACGTGCCTGATCTTCCGGAGACAAGAGGCATGATTTCTACAGCACAGTTTGAACAAATGAGAACCGGATCATATCTCATAAATGCAAGCCGAGGAACAGTCGTTGATATTCCTGCCCTCGTGAAGGCCATGCGATCAGGAAAGATAGCGGGTGCTGCTCTTGACGTGTATCCCAACGAACCAGCGGCCAATGGTGACTACTTCACTAACAATCTGAATGACTGGGCTGAGGACCTTCTCTCTCTAAGCAACATCATTCTTACACCTCACATTGGCGGTAGCACTGAGGAGGCTCAGCGTGCAATCGGTGTCGAAGGTGGGTACATAGTCGAACCCTCGTTTGAGACTAAACATTTTTGGCTAATATTATTTATCCAGTCGCCGACGCTCTTGTCCGTTACATCAACCAAGGCATTACTCTGGGTAGCGTTAATCTCCCCGAAGCCCAACTTCGGTCACTGACTCTGGACGAGCCCAACCACGCAAGAGTAAGAAAACTTCTAGCCATGTCTGGGCAACTTATCATCTCCATCGCTTTTGAAGACTGCCCCATTAACAACACACGCGTTATCTGACAGGTCATTTACATTCACCGCAATGTTCCTGGTGTTCTTCGGAAAGGTAAGCGTCAAAGAGATCCCGAATCCGAACCAAGGAAGAGGTTGAATTCATGCTAACAGCGATATAGTGAATGAGATTCTTGGAAATCACAACGTTGACAAGCAAATCAGCGATAGCAAAGGCGATGTAAGCTTCACCCTGAATCATGACCGTGTAAAATGTATCTAATCATTGATTTCTAGGTTGCATATCTTATGGCGGATATCAGCAATGTTCGATATGAGGAAATCAAGGACATTACTGAAAGCCTCGAAGGTTTAAGCTGTAAGTTTGAGTGGCTGGCCCCTTAGCTGTGGGAATTCCTTGACTCACAAATATATATTAGCATGCATTATGACCCGAGTATTGTATTGAAGCCTACTCCGGCGGAACGGAAATTGTGGGAGACTGATCAATGGTACTCAACGTGCTAGATGGGGAAACTTAAGTGTGGAGATTATAAGAGTGATGGGGTTAAGATGAAGATTTTGCTAGATCACGGCTAGCTTGAATCACCGGCGTTTAGGAGTGTGTTGGAAATATGGAAGCATTTGATAGGGCTCTTAGCATAGTTGAACTCAACAACAACTTGAAAGATAGAAATACGGCCATCAACGAATTAGCAACTCATGAAGACAAAGAAACATTCGATTTGTACACAGCCGATATTCCAGATTGGATGGTCTAGATGGTCTAGATGAATCGTCAGAATAACCAAGACTTATCCCCTATATCGATAACGTTTTCCCTGATGTATTATCTTTCCTCATCAGAGGTGCAGTCCAGTGCCAATGTGCCGATCACATTCATTGTGTGAGTTAATTAGCTTAAATATAACTTGGGAACTAGCTAGAACTTGCCACATGGCAGCAAGAAGACACCAGACACCTGCCTATCTAGGTAGGTACGTAGGAGGTAGGTACTCTATTACGTTGTCTAGCATACTTGCCAAACCCTGACAGCACACCAAAAGCGCTTCACTTGAGCGAGGTACAACACACCCCCTGAATTATTTTACAAATCTATATGCCCTAGTTATTCGTCCCCCTCTAACAGCTGTGATTAGCTATAAGTGTAATATAGCCACTATATCATTTTAGAAGAGAGCTATAAGGAAATATATATATATATATATATATTTATTGTATACTCTAGTTAGCAATTTATGCTATTTACTAGTACTCCTGCGGTGGTATTTGCTTTGTAGTAGGAAAACCGTACTAGGTTGCTAGTTATCTAGATAACTAGATAACTAGTTAGTTGCCTAGTTAGGTGAAAAACCTACTACGATTTGTTATGAGCTACATATATAGTTCTAATTCATGTGTGTTAGTTGCCTAACCTAGCTAGTTATAACGATTTTCCCCCTCTAATTATCCCTGTTTTCTAAATTCTAGTTCCTAAATCCATTGATTTGCAATATAGTGTTATGACTAAGGTCGGAGAGATGTAAATAAAGTGAAGGCTAAGATTCTTAGTCATAGCTAGAGAGCTATTACTTAGGGGTTAGTACATAAAGGTCTTAAACTTTAACTTACTATATATTTTATAAGTAGTCTTTATCTAAATACCTTACTATATATATATAGCTATCTTATAGCTACTTAGTTATTTATATAACCTAAGGCTTATCTAAGGGCTTTATTATATAACTATCCTATCCCTAGCCCTCTAGCCTCCGTGCTCCTGACATATAGTTACAAACCCTAGCTCAAATTCTTGATTTTATAACTTTTTGGGGGTCATTGGTTATGGCCAATGCATCTAATTTATAACTTATAAGGAACAAAAAAATTACTAGCATGTTAGGAGCACGGAGGCTAGGGAGTTAGGGACAGAGTAATTACATAATAAAACCCTTAGATAAGCCTTAGGTTATGCGAATAACTAAGTAGCTATTAGATAGCTATATATATATAGTAAGGTATTTAAATAAAGACTACTTATAAAATATATAGTAAGTTAAAGTTTAAGACCTTTATATACTAACCCCTAAGTAATAGCTCTCTAGCTATAACTAAGAATCTTAGCCTTTACTTTATTTATATTACCTTAATTTAGTTATAATAAGTTAAACTCTTAAACCCTTTAAGGTAAATAGACTATTAGCTAGGTTTAAATATAAAGAAGCTATAAAATATTTACTTAAAATATACTTATACTTATACTACTTAGTAAGAAAAATATAAACCTATAGTACCTAAGGAGTAACTTATATACCTTAACTTTAAGGCTTAATAATAAAAGAATATAATAAATACTACTTAACCTTAATTAATATAGTAATACTAAATCTAGGAATAATAATAACCTAAATAAGCTAAAATAGCGCTATAAGGTTATATAAGCCTAGCTATAATATACTTATATAAAGTAAAATATTATAAATATAAAAGTATAGCTTAAAGAAATTAAGGTAAACCTATAATTAGCTAGGTTAAGTAAAGAACTTATAATTACCTCTTAGATAATTATACTAATTAATCCCTTATTCCTAGCCTTCTTACCTAACCTTAACTTTATAGTAAGTATATACTTATAAAGCTTTATAAAGATATAGTATAAAGTACTAGTATATAAAGGTAATACCTATAAGAATTTATAGGTATACTTAGCAAATTTAAATATACTATTTTAGTTAAATTTAAGAACCTTTTAGGATAATAAAACTAAGGTAATATATACTAGTAGCTACCTAGCTAATAATATAAAGTAATAATAGATATATTATATAATAGTAAATAAGTTAGTTAATTACTTAGCTTATTCTTAAGATAAATTTATATTCTAGTTAAACTTAGGAGTAATAAATAAAGATATAAAATACTTAAAAGCTACTAGAATATTACTAAATCTAAGGTAAAAGAATAATTAGTTTTTCTAGTCTTTCTTAAGACTTTAAACTAAAGTAAAAGCTAAATTACCTAACTAAATCCTTATATACTTAAGAATAGTAATTTTCCTAAATAGCCTAAATAATACTATAAGGAAGTATATAGTTAGCTAGGAGTTCCTAATATCTTAGAGCTACTTATAAGGTTAAGGTAAAAAGGCTAAAGTTATAATAATATTTATATAATTATAATAGAAACTATAATAATAAAGAAAGTAAAAAAAAGAGATAATACTTTAGCTTTCTTATAAATAACTTATAGTAAAGCTTATAATAACTAAGTATAAGTTAAAGACTATTTAAGTATTATAAATATAGTAGTTCTAAATATAGTATAAATAGATATAAAGTAGTAAACTACTTAATCTATAAAAGTAATAAGTATATAACTAAAAAGCATAAGAATAGTAGTAATAAGACCTTAGATCTTAATAAAATTCTAATTAGATTAGCATAAGCCTAGGATAATAGTCTTACTATAAAGAAACTTATAGATAAGAGAATAAGAATATAGGTATTCTTATAGTAAGATAACTACTAGTTAGCTATACTAGTGCTATTTAATATAAGTATAAAGTATTTAATAATTTACCCTAAATTATTATTAAAATAAAATTAGAAAAATATAGAAAAAATAAAGATAATACTAGAAAGTATAAGTAAGGATAAAATCCTATATAAAGAAATTCTATATAGGCTAATTAAGGTAAAAGATAGTATAGGCTATATAAAGGTTTATTAAATTAACTACTATATTACTAATATAAGAGAGAGTATACTCCTAGGTATAGATTAGACCTTAGAGTATAAACTTATAGTAATAAATTAAAAGTAAAATTTTTAGAGATTTCTAATAACTAAGGACTATATTATACTTACTATAGGAAAGTAATAATTATATAGGGTAGTAAAATATTTATTTATTATACTATTATTAGTATTACTAAAGATTAAGGTAATTAAGCCTAAGGAAAAAAAAGGGAGACTAGTAAAGATTTATTAGTAAATAATATAGTAAGTAATAACTAAGGTTATAGTCAGAGCATTGCACTACAATGTGTATTGTAGTGTAGTTTTTGTAGTGTAGTATAGTAACTACACTACAAACTACACTACACTACAAACTACACTAACTATAAGAGAAAAAAACTACATTACATTACACTACAAATTTATTTTCATAAACTACACTAACTACAAATACTACATTTGTAGTGTTAGTAAAAATATTTATCTTAGCTTATAATAGCTTATAGTAACTTATAGTAGCTTATAATAGCTTATAATAGCTTATAATAGCTTATAATAGCTTATCTTAGCTTATAATAGCTTATCTTAGCTTATCTTAGCTTATAATAGCTTATCTTAGCTTATCTTAGCTTATCTTAGCTTATCTTAGCTTATCTTAGCTTATCTTAGCTTATCTTAGCTTATCTTAGCTTATCTTAGCTTATCTTAGCTTATAAGTATATTACTTATATAAGTTAAAATATTATTAGTGTTAAAGTTTAATTAAAAATAAATAAGTAATAAATAAATTAAATATAAGTATAAGTATTTATAAGTAAATTACTATAGGAAAAGCTAGACTTTTTAATTATTTAGTATTTTAAGGTTTTTAAAGTATTAATAAAATAAAATACTTTTCTCTTTTATATTTTTTAATATTATAATAAAAGTAATAAAAGTAATAAAAGTAATAAAAGTAATAAAAGTAATAAAAGTAATAAAAGTAATAAAAGTAATAAAAGTAATAAAAGTAATAAAAGTAATAAAAGTAATAAGAGTAATAAAAGTAATAAGAGTAATAAAAGTAATAAGAGTAATAAAAGTAATAAGAGTAATAAGAGTAATAAAAGTAATAAGAGTAATATATTAGTATTACCTAAAAACTAGCTATTTAGTTAGAATCTTCAAGATTACTACTATTACTAGATTGACTACTAATAGTTGTAGCCTTAGCTTTTCCTTTTTCTTTTTCTTTTCCTTTTACCTAAGATTCAAATTCAGAGATATTAGAATCTTCTAAATCATTAGAATTATCTAAATCATTAGATTCTTCAGAATCTAATGTATTATATTCAAAAAAGGAAGGATATTGCTTAATTAATGGTTTTTCTTCTTCTTTTTCCTAACTCTTTAATAATATTAATTCCTTAAAGGTTGAATGTGTTAGTGATGTTCTTCTTTTTGTAAGAATATTTCCACCTTGATTAAATTGTCCTTTAATAGCAGCAGATGTAGCTGGAATTGCAAGGTATTTTCGAGCTAAAATAGATAAAATTGGAAAGGCTTGTTGGTTTTTAGCCCACTAATCAAATATATTATCCTAAATAGTAATTAGTATATATAAAGTAAGTAAATATTAGTATATAATAGTATACCTTATTATGTAGTTTTTCTAGCTTAATATAACTAGAAATTTCATTTTTCTAGCCTTTTTAATAGATTTATTTCTTTCCTTTGGAAATAAACCTTGGTAAAGGGCTGAAGTAGGTTTCTTAGGCCTAGGATTACTAAATGGGCTAGGATATCTTTTAACTCTAGATAAATTAATAATTAAAGTAGAAGCTTCATTATTTTCATTATTAGAGCTAGAATTATTATAAGATTTATTTTGAGCCTTATATAAGATTTTATATCTAGTTTCTAATATTAGTATAAGTTATAAGTTATAAGTTATAGAGGGATTACTTTAATATTAAGGGTTAGGGATTAGGGTTATACATACTCCTTATATTTAACTTTTAATATATTTAAAAGCTTTTTAATTATAGCTTTAGTTAAATTTAACTGATTTTGTAATGCTAATAGATTTAATTGAGGATCTAGTAAAAAGGCTAATAAATAAGGCTTATAAAAGTCAAAGCTTTCATTTATATCTTGAGGGAAATAATTGTTTAACTTTTTTAAGCCTATATTTATTGCAATAATAAATACATTTGCAAGTGGATTATAACTTAATTGATCCTATAATAATTAGCGTTTAATATAGTAAAATTAAGTTAATAACTTACTTTTGAATAAGCTTTTTGATCCTTTAATAAAGTAGTAAGATATGTATATATCTTAACTATAAATAAAGGCATAAGGCTTAATGTATTATAGTTTTGACCTTGTAATACTATAGTTAGATGATAGAAAACCTCTAAAATCTCACTTAAAGTGCCTAAATCTACCTATTCTTGATTTGTTAGGCAGGCATCTTTAAAAGTAGATATATTTGTTTTTTTGTTAAAAATTAATATAGCTTCTTTTAATAAAAGCGTAGTATTAATTATTAAATAGGTTGAATTCCATCTAGTATCATTGGCTATAGATAATAATTAGTTAATATTCAATTAATAATACCTAATAGTATATAGTTATTACTATTAAACTATTAGTAACTTACCTAGTGGTATTTTTGTTATATTACAATTTGTTGCTAGTTTTCCTTTATGCTTAGCCTCTTTTAAAGCAATAAGCTAATCTTTATATAGATTTGGGTTATTCTTAATTAAGATAGCTAGCTTTTTAACTTTTCCTATAATACCTATAGTTTTAATTAGTAATAGTCTATTAGTAATAGACTTAAAATAAGATAAAATAACTTACCTTGGATAAGGCCTATAAATTAATCTCTTTGGCTTTTTGTTAAAGATGAAAATTGTTCTGTTGAATAGAATAAAATTTCACTATTCTTATATTTTTCAATATCTTCTGCACTTGTTGTAGCTTTTATAAAGCTAGTAATTATATCCTTAGTAATAATGTTTAAAACATGTGCTATATATCGGATATCTGTAGGTTTATTAATATTAATACCATTATAATTAGTACTTAAAAAGCACTTATAAAGGTATTATTATTAGTACTATTATCTCTTGTAAGACTAGAATATATAAATTATTAGTAATTAGTATATTTTAAATAGATTTATATAACTTACCTTATAATAGATGGTAACTGTATATTATATAAAGTTATAAGTTAGGTAAATATATTATTGATATATATTCCAGTATGTGTGCTTTTTAAATTTTCAAATCCTAGTTAATATTATTAGTACTATAAAACCTTAGTAATAATATTAATTCAAATACATACTAATAAGCTTATATTCTAGTTTAAAATCTGAAGTTATCTAATTTGCAATAATCCCTAAATAGGACTTTGAATTAAAAGATGTCCATATATCTAGTTGTAAAGATATATAGCTAAAATTTAATAAGTGTTTTCTAAGCTTAATTATAAGCTTTTGAAAGGACTTATTATATAAATTATGAATATTTATAGAAATATTCCGATAATTTAAACAAGATGTTGTATTTGGACTATAATTATTAGTTAGATAATAAGGGAAGAATTAATAAGAATAAATACTTACTTAAAGTAACCTAGTAATTCCTTAAAAGAATTACTAGTTATAGTAGAAAAGATAAGTTATTCTCTAGTATAAATTTTATAGCTAGATTAATAATAGTATCTAGTGAAAATTCACTTGAGGGAGGCCTAGGTCGTTTTTTCGTAAAAAAGTAGAAATACTTGATTGTAAAGATGGCGAAGGTTATGTTATAAGAGGTACTAGATTAGATAATATTAGTAATTTTTATATAGCTTAATTAATAAAAATAAGATAATAACTTACTAGTAATCTTAGTACTTTCTTCTTTTTAGATATAGCAATAGTAGAATGCCTTATTTTATAATAGCTAGTACCATTAGATGATTGAAAACGCTTAGCTTTACAAGAAAAGCTAAAAGAGCAATTTTCTTGTGTACAATAACATATTACTAATCTTTCCTTATTATAATTAATATCTAATAGACAATAATTAAATAAGTTATGATTAATAATATAAGCTTTAGTTTTAAAACTATAGCTTAGTTGATTTTTAATATCATTCTTAAATTTCCCATTAATATTACTCTTATTAAAAGAGCTATTAGATGGGGTTTAAGAAATAATATTAGAAGGGGTAAAAACAGAAGAGGTAGATGATTTAGCTATTATAGTAAGGCTAATAGACTTTAAAGATTTGTAAATAGTTTAATAAAAAAGAGTAGATTTTAAGCTTTATAATAGTATAAAGTTTATATCTTAAAGTATAGTATTAGAAAAGATATAAGGATCTAAAGTATAAAGAAAAAAGGGAAGGGAAAGTAAGCTTATTTATAAAGAAAAGGATTTATTATATAATATTTAAAGTAAGAGGTTTTAATTACTTAAAACTTTAGAACTCTAATAATAGTAATAAAAGTAAAATTAGGCTATTTAATTAGGCTGTTAAATTAGGCTATTTAATTAGGCTGTTAAATTAGGCTAAATAATACTAATACGAGTAAAAGTAACCTATAATATAGTAACTATAAAAAAAAGTTTAACCTAGTTAAATTCTATAGTAAGATTCTATTATAATATTACTAAAGAACTTTAATAATAGTAAAATAAGTAAAAGTAATTATAGTATAGTAAATTAGTAATTATAAAAAAGAACTTAAACTTAATTATATCTTTAGTAGTACTCTTTTATTATAGTTATGTAATTAAAAGTGGGTCCTATTATATAATAAATATTTATAATATATATAGTAAGGAAATTAAGTAATTATATAATTATAATTTCTATTTTATAAGTTAAAGTGGGCCTAAATATATTTTAAATCTCTTATAAATAATTTATAATATACTTAGATTTATTTATATATAATTAAAAAGAGGGGAGGATATCCGCATTTTTTATCCAATTATTAAGGTTATAAGGTGCTAGGAGTCGAACCTTAGGCCTTTTATACCTTAACTCTAATTCAAATTAAATTCAATCTATTTCATAAATTTAACCCACTTAACCACACTAAGGGAATGTGCATTTTTGGATTCCTATTAGAAAAAAGGGCTTTACTTAGGTATATAAAGCTATACTTTTAAGCCTTTAAAAACACTTAAATCTAGTATAATAAGTTTAAATAAAGGCAAATCCTTTTTATTCTTTTTTTATATATAGAAAAGATATTTATATATATTATAAGAAGGTTAGTTACTTATTAATAAATTTTACTAATATTCTATGTATTTTTAAAGCTTAATATAATTTATAAAATCTTATACTAAATTTTTAAAAAATATCTTAAAGCTATATACCTTAGTTAAACCAAACTTAAGAATATATATAAATACTTTATAAATACTTTAAATGTAGTATTAGTAAAAATATTTTTCTTATCTTAGCTTATCTTAGCTTATCTAAGCTTATAGTTATTTATAATAGCTTATAATAGCTTATAATAGCTTATAATAGCTTATAATAGCTTATAATAGCTTATAATAGCTTATAATAGCTTATAATAGCTTATAATAGCTTATAATAGCTTATAATAGCTTATAATAGCTTATAATAGCTTATAATAGCTTATAAGTATATTACTTATATAACTTAAAATATTATTAGTGTTAAAGTTTAATTAAAAATAAATAAGTAATAAATAAATTAAATATAAGTATAAGTATTTATAAGTAAATTACTATAGAAAAAGCTAAACTTTTTAATTATTTAGTATTTTAAGGTTTTTTAAAATATTAATAAAATAAAATCCTTTTCTCTTTTATATTTTTTAATATTATAATAATACTAATTATAATAATTATAGTATATTATTTAAAAGTAAGTCCTAGTATTTTATTTAAAAATAAGTTAAAATAATTATAATAAAGCTTATTAAAGTTATTATAGTAATAAAAGTAATTATAGTATATAAAATAAAAGCATATTTTATTATTTTATTTTAAAAATAAGTTAAAATTATTTTAATAGCTTAATTTAGTTATATAGCTTAGTTTAAATAATATAATTAGTTATATATAAATACTTTATAAATATTACTATTTTTTATTCTTTTTATATATATTATACTAAGAAAATATATAAAGTTTTTATATATAACTTCTTAAAGCTTTATAATTATAAAGCAAAAAGTAATATTTAAATAGTAAATAAATAGTTTAAGCTTTTTTAAGTTTTTATCTTATTAATAATAATATATAAGTACTAAGTATATATATTATTAAGTTCTAGTTATTAATTTTAAATTCCTAATTAATTTAACTATATTAGTTTAAAGTATTATTTTAATTTAAAGTTATAAAAGTAATTATAAAAATAGAAAATAATTTTAGTAATAGTAAATAAAATTATAGTAAGGTTTTTCTTAAAGTTATATTAGTAAAGAAAAGTATTAAGAATAATAGCCTTATAAAAACTTATAATAGTACTTATAACCCTAGTTATAATAAAATTTATAAAAGGTTATAATCTTATAACTTAAATAACTAATTTAATAAAATAGCTAATAATATAAGTATAAAATTAATAGCTTTCTTCTAATTAGTATATTAATACTACTATATAAAAAGACCCACTTTTTATTTACCTAACACTATATTTGTAGTTTTTGTAGTGTAGTGTAGTTAGTGTAGTTAGTAACTACACTAACTACAAGAAAAAAAAAACTACACTACACTAAATACTAGCTAAAAAAAACTACACTACAACTACAAAATTTTCCTAAAAACTACACTAACTACACTACAAACAATGCTCTGGTTATAGTATAGCTATAGTAATAATAGTAAAATATACCTATTCCCTAAAAAAGAAAAAACTAAGAAGTATAATAATACTTTAGGTAATATACTATAAGGAGGTAGTAATAACTATATAAGAGATAAATAGTAATATAACCTAATAGTAAATCCTAGAAAAGTATATAAAATTTATAAATATATTTTTAAAAGATTTAGCTAGTAAGCTCCTAAAACTAGGTAGCTATACTTATATAATTAAATTAGAAAAGGGGAAATAACTACCTTAAGGACTTATATATAACCTAGCTAAAAAAGCTAGAAGTACTTAGGGAGTACTTAGTAAGTATATAGGAAAAAAAGTAAATTAGAAGATTAACTAGTCTAGCTAAAGCCTTAATTTTATTTATTCTAAAAAAATTAAGGAAATTAAGGCTTTATATAAATTATAAGGGCCTTAATAGGATTATAGTTAAAAATAAGGCCTCTTTACTACTAATCTCTAAAATCCTTAATTAATTAGTAAGTATAAAGGTTTTTATATTACTAAATCTTTAAGAAGTATATTACTAGCTATATATTTATAAGGGTAATAAGTAAAAGATAGCTTTCTAATACTACTATAGCTACTTTAAATATCTTATAATACTATTTAGATTAGTAAATATACTAGCTACTTTTTAGGAATATATTAATAATACCCTTAAGGGACTTATAGATAAATTCTATATTATTTACCTTAATAATATCCTAATATATAGTAATAACCTATAAGATATATAAAGTATATTAAAAGCATACTAAAGTAACTTTAAGATATAGACCTTTATATTAACCTTAAAAAGTGCTAATTTTCTATTAAGTAAGTAAAATTCCTAGGTTTTATTATATTTAAAAAGGGTATTAAGATAGAACTATTATAGGTTAAAGCTATTATAACCTAGCTAATACCCTATAGTATGTTTAATATTTAATTATTCCTTAGGTTTATAAGTTTTTACTAATACTTTATAAAATAGTATAGTAAAGTAATAGTCTTACTAATAAACTATTTAAAAGGTATTTAGCTAGTAAAGTTTAAGCTAAAACCTAGTAAACTAGTAGTATTTAAAAAACTTTAAAAGAAGTTTTAAGAGGCGCTAATTTTAGTATATTTTAACTTACTTTACTTACTAAAAGTAAGGATAAATATATTTAGTTATATAATTAGAGCTATACTTATAATATTAGTACTAGGTAGCTAGTACCTAGTAGCGTATTTTTTAAGAAAGTTAACTAATATTAAACTTTATTACTTAATACCTAATACTAAGTTATTAGTAATCTAAGAGGTATTTTAAGCCTAGAGACACTATCTTATGTATTTTTCTTATTAAATTATAATTATTATAGACTATCTAAATTATAAGTACCTAGCTATAAAGCTAAAGCTAACTAGTAAGTAAGTAATAGTATTAGATAAGCTTTATTTATTTAATTTTAGAATTAAATATTATATAAGTAAGTTAAACCTTACTAATACCTTATTAAGAAAAGTAAATTATATTAGTAAGAAGCATAGGATAAAGGCATTAACCTTATAGCTACCTAACTTCTTATTTAAATTTAATAATACTAAGTAATATAAATACTATATAAATAATAGTACTATTATAAGTTTTAGTATTATATTACTTAGTATAGCTAATATTTTATTATAAAAATACTATAATAGTCTTACTAGTCTTTAGGGTTTTAAGAAGTTATAACTTAATTATATTATTAAGAAACCTAATAGTCTAGTAAAGCCTAGTAGTAGTATATAAACTAAGTTTATTAATTCTAAGTAATAAGGTTATACCTTATTTATATTTATTAATATTTCTATAAGTCTAGTAAGCCTATAGGTTAGGAGTCTAGCTAGGTTAGTAGCTAGTAAGTAGTATAGGTATTTCTTTAAAATATTACTTATTTATAATTTATTTATAAGTTTATAAGTATACTATAAGCTAATTACTTATAGTAGTATTATAGTAAGAATATAAGTAGTTTAGTAAACCTCTTTTAAGTTTATATATAACACTTATTTTATATATATAGAATTAGAGGCTTTAATTTAGGTTATATTATTTTAAGTATAATAAGGTAATAACTTTACTATAGGTTATAGAAAGCTACTTAAAAGTAGTAATCTAAAAGCATTATAAATATAGTCTATTAGGCTCTCTAAGCTATTAATATTTAAAAATTAAGTTTTTATTCTAGCTAGTATAAGAAAGAAAATTTTACTACTTACTTATAATAACCTAGTAGTAAGCTACTAGGGAGTTAGTAAGACCCTTTATTATATTATAAACTAGTATTACTAGCTATTAATAAAGAAAAATACTAAGTTATATATATAAACTTATATAAGCTATTAGACTTTAAAGCTAAGGTATTATAAACCTTATAGTAAGCTAGTAGTATTACTAGTACTTAATTAGCCTTTTTAAGAATTATTAATAAATTTTATTATAAGGCTACTACCTATAAGAGATATAAATTAGACTTATAATATAATCTTAGTTATTATAAACTATTTTATAAAATATAGTATTTATATCCTTATTTTAATATAACTAACTAGTAATAGGTTAGCTATTATATTTCTAGAATATATTTTTAAGGACTATAATGCTCTAAAAGGTATTATTATAAACTATAGTTTAATATTTACTAGTAGGTTTTAAATAACCTTTTATTACCTTATTACTACTAAGTAATAACTAAGTACTATATTTTACTTATAAATAAATAAGTAAATAAAATATTTAAACTAAGTTTTAAAGTATTATTTAAAAGCTTTTACTTACTTTAATTAGACTAACTAGGTAAATAACCTATTAATAGTATAGTTTATATATAATATAAGCGCTTACTTAACTTATAGCTATATATTAGTAAAGGTACTATAAGGTTATAACCCTAGAGGCTTATAATAAGTAGTTATAGATATTCTAGTAGTAAATAACTAGGTAAAAACTTAAGTAATTATACTAAGAGATAAATATATAGTAATTAAGTAGCTTCTAAGTAACTTATAAATATAGTATATAAAGTATTATAATAAAAAGTAAACTCTAATAAAGTTTAAAGTAACTATATTTTATTATTTATAAAGAATATTAACCTATAATAACCTAGTAAGAAGCTAAGTGTAAAGTACCTAGGCCCTTATAAGATTAAAAAGGTAATTAGAACTTATAGATTAGTATACTAATTAAAGCTATTACTTAGAATATAATTATATAATATTTTTAATATTACTAATCTTAAACTATTTATAAGGGACTTAACTAGTATAAAAGATATGTTTTTACTATAAGATAATATTATAGATAATAAATAGGAGTTTAAGATTAAAAGAATTATCTTATATTATTATAATAGAAGATATTAGAAATACCTAGTTAAATAAAAGGGCTATAATACTTTAGAGAATTTATAGGTAAAAAGAAAAGATTTTATTATAATAGATATTATTAATAATTATAAGTAGTAACTAAGTAGCTAGTTTATAAATATAGAGGTATATTTAGTAAAGATTAGATAGTAATAGTAATATATATAAAAAAAAACCTAGATAATTTCTTAGATAATTTACCTTATAGCTACCTAGTATTATTTACTTTATATTTATATTAGGCCTTAGCCCCCTAGTATTATTATTTTTATTCCTAGGCGCTAGGTTAGTAATAAGGCCCTAGGTAAGGGATTTATTCTTATTATTAGAGAAATCCCCCTTCTTATATATATATATATAAAGCTTACTTAGAAAGTCTAATAGCCTAATATAGGTAAGAAGTATAAGTATATATTTAGTAAGCTATTAGTAAGTTAGTAAGGCTATAAGTAAGAATATTAGAAAACTTACTAAGGGAAAGTTTTATATAATAAAGTATAAGCTATTAGAGATATTAATCTAGACTTCTAGATTAATAGTATTATAGTAGCCCTTTTATTAGAATTAGCCTCTTATATAACCTCTATAGTTAGCCTTACTTATCTAGCCTAGCTATGCTTATTAGTATTCTTTGTTAAGAACTAGCCTTATGGCTACTGCGTATAAGCGTTTAGAATAAGAATATTATTCTTATAGAAGAAAAAAGGAATTACACTAGTGGTTACATAGTATTTAGATATATAGTCCCTTATATGTAGTTTATATATAGTCTATATAAAGCCCTAACCTAGCTATATAAAGTATATATACTTTCTAAAGCTAGACTTAACCTAAGCTTATAGCTTAAGTCTATAATATATCCCCTTACTTACCCTCTTTTTTTTCTCTTACTAAAAGTAAGTATATATTAAATATAAACCCTTATTATATAGCCTCCCTTAAAAAAATATAATAAAGTAATATAAGTAACTTAGTAAGCCTAGTAAGTTACCTAGTAAGGTTATATCTTTACTATATAAATTTAAAAATTTTTAGTATAGAATTACCTTACTTTAACCTAGTTTTACCCTTAAAAATACTAGTTACTTATTTTATAGCCCCTTATTACTAGCTATTTTCTTACCTTATTTAGTTTATTACCTTTACCTTAATCTTATATTTTATTTATTACTTACTAAACTTAAACTTTACTTTAAACTACCCCCTTATTATTAACTACTTAACCCCTTATTATATAATATACTACCCTTACTTACCCTTAGCTATTATTTATAAATATAAAAAACCTATACTCTAATTAAAGCTTAACTAATTTATCCTAAAATATAAATATTTTATCTTTCCTTATCTTATTTTACTTCTTTTTACCTTTATATTATTATAGTACTTTCTTTCTATATTCTTTTTACCTTTATTTATTAATTATTCTATAACCTTAAAGCCCTCTTTTTATATCTAGTTTACTCTTTATTATAAGTAGTATTATCTCTTTTACTAACTAACTTATCTTTAAAATACTTTTTTCCTTTTTTTACCTTCTTTTACCTTATTTAAAAAGACTTATCTTAGTAAGTATATTTTAAAAGAAAACTTTAAAGATAAAGCCCTTTCTAATAGTAAGAAGTATAATTTCCTTTATAGTCCTTATATAAATAATCTCTAGAATAAAGGTAAATATATTTTTACCCTAGGGCTAAACTAGGCCTATACCCTATACTATACTAGTTATTATATATATTTTTAGGAGAAGTACTTATATAATACTAACCTAAAACTCTATTATACCTTTAAATATCTTAAGACCCTTTTAGCGATAAGTAAAGCTATTAAGACTTTAGCTATACTATAGTTTACTAATAGTAAGAAATAATATACTACTCTTATAAATTTTTTTATTTAATATTATAAGTATTTTAATAGTATATTAGCTACTACTTAAATTAACCTAGCTAAGGCCTAATCTCTAGCTTCCTCCCCTATAAGTATAGCTTATACCTAAGGTGCCTTTAAAGTATAATAGCTTATACTTATTTAAATAATACTTACTTACTATAGCTATAATAACCTAGCTACTAAATTTTTTTATAGTATAAGGATTATAAATAATAACCTAACCTAGTTTATTTTTACCTAGAAGGCTAGTAATACCTAGGTCTAATAAATAGCTAAAACCATTATAAAGCTAGCCTATATTATTACTAAGGCATACTAACCCTATAAGGAGTCTAATAATACCCCCCCTTATTTTAATTACTTTTTACTATAGTAAAAATCTAGTGCCTAAGCGTGTATATACTAGAGAGAACTTAGAGGACTTAGTTTACTATAGTTAAATTAAAATATACCCTTTTAGGGCTATTATTTATCTATATATTACCTTATTATAATTTAAATTAATTAAGTGCCTCTATATATATTATACTTTCTAATAGTTCCTAAGTTAGCTATATATAACCTTTTTATTTAACTAAAATATTCTAGTGTAAACCCTAGCCTAGCGTATTTTTAGCTATAAGAATATCCTTTACCTAATATTTTATAAGATTATTATTAGTATTTATTATAATAAGTTCTAGTAGTAAATATTTATTTACTAGTTTCTAACTTAGTAATAAGTTAACTATTACATACTAGATTAGGTTAATATAAAAGATAGAATATAGTTCCCTTAGGATATCTAATTTAACTATTAAAAGTATAAGTACTTTAAGTACTTTATATTTAGCTATTACCTAATCTAATTTCTTATAGGGGTAGTTTATCTTAATATTATAAAGACTAAGCTATATAGTCCCTAACTTAGAATTACTTTACTAGCCTATAGCTACTATTTATATTCTCTTACTATTATTACTAAATAAAGGCTATTATAGCTTATATTAAATCTATACTATCCTTTAAATATTATAAAAAGGCTTAAGCCCTTCTCTTTACTAATATAGTAAATTACCCTATAGGGGATAGATTCTAAATTATAACTATATTAAACCTATAAAGTACTATATTTATACTTATCCCTATTACTAATAAATCCCTATTATTTAATGCTAATTAGTAAGCTAGTAAGTAATCTAGCTATTTAAACTAGGAGAAAGATAGTATTACGTATAGTATAGCCTATACTTCCTAGTTAGCCCTTTTTATACCACTATTTATCTAAGGGTAATATATAGTAAAAAGTAACTATTATATATTAACCTTACTATAAAGCTTAGCCTAGAAATTACTAAGCTAATCTAACCTATAGTCTATAATAATTTATATAGGAAACCTATAAAACTACTACTAGTAATATTTAAATTATTTTATATAAGCCCTAGCCTTTATTAATATTATTACCTCTAACTAAATATACTTTAATAAATAATTAGTAATAACTATAAGAAACTATAGCTAATTCTATGTTTTTGCTAGGAGATTTATTATAAAGTTAATAAATATTTATAACTAGTACTTATTAGGTAATAGAATTAGCTTTAATAAGCCTTATTATAGTTATTAGCTCTTTTACCCTTTATAATAGTAGTAATTCTATATAAATTAGGCTATATCCTATAATATACTATCCTAATAAAAATCCCTTTAAAGCGCCTTAAAGGTTATATTCTAGCCTAGGTAGCCTAATAAGGGTAAGTTATAAATATACTATATTAATATTATAGTTAGTAGCTTTTACTTAGGAACTTATATTTATCCTTAAAATTATAGCGCTTTTTTATACTAATCTAATAGTTTATAATTTATTCTTTAGTATTAGTAGTATTTAGGAACTTCCTAGCTTTTATTACTATAGTATCCCTTTATAATTTATAAGCCTTATTCTAAGCTAAAGACTAATCCTATAGACTAAAAGTACTTATTTATAAATATTAACTTACTAGTAGGTAAATTCCTTAACTTAGCTAGGCTACTATTAGGGGTTATCCTATTTATTACTATAATAAGTTTAAGGCCTATATATAGCTATCCCCTCTTAAAGGAGAATTTTATAGGGCTTATTACTAACTAAATAATTAGTGCCTTTATCCTTTCTATTTCTAGCCTATCTAGATAATACTATAATAATATATTTAGTTATTTTGCTTAAGTGCCTAGTCTATAATATAAATAGAAATTAAAAAGTGCTAGAGTTTTTGCTTACTATACCTAATATTCTAATATCTCCCTTAGTGCTATAAAGTACTTAAGGTTCTTATAGTTTATTAGTATTATAAATAGTTTACTTATACTTTATAGCTTTACTAACTATACCTTAAGATAGGAGATAATTACTAGTAGCTTCTTATTATAAATTATATAATTTTACTAAGTAGCCTATAATTAAGCTAAATAGTAAGCTACTAGATATAGAATACTATTATTACTAAACTAAGAGAGATACCTCTCTAAAGCTATTCCTAAGTAATTTACCTTTACTAAAGTATTCCTTTTAGGATTTTACTAAGCTAGGATTAGGTATAATATAAAAGCTAACTTTAATACCTTAAAAGCCTTATTATACTTCTTTAACTAGTAAAATAAAGCTCCTTTCTTTATTAAGTTAATAAGGGGGCTTACTATATCTAAGAAATTTAGTATAAAATTATAATAAAAGTTAGTAAAACCTAGAAAGCTATAGATACCCTAGACCCTAGTTAGTGCCTCCTAATCCTAAATTACTATAATTTTCTCTTTATCTAAATAAATAGCTTTCCTTACCTAGATAATAAACCTAAGGTACTTAACCTCTTTAGTTATAAAGATATACTTTTTAATATCTAGGTTTAGACTAGCTTATTATAATCTAGATAGTATACTATAGACTTTCTATATATAATCCTTTTATAATCTGCTTAAGTATATAAGTATATTATTAAGATATATAGTAATATAATTACTAAGGATATTACTTAATATACCTCTAGAAAGTTACTAGTATACTTACTAACCTAAAGGGGTATACTAGCTATTTAAATAAGCTAAACCTTATCTAAAATATAGTCTAGTATTTCTTACCCTTAGTAATATATATATAGTGTGTGGCTAGGAATATGACCCCTCGAGACCTCTTTTCTCACAAGACCTCTAGCCCCTTAGACCTCGGATCTATCGGATTGTCGGATCAATTCAACCACATCGGATCCGGCCTAGCCCCTGACCCCCTAGCTAGATAAAAGCCCTAGATTCCCTCCCTTTTCATAGAAAATCAACTCTCCCTTTTGGCCTTTTGGCTTGGATTGTTCAATTGAGATTATACCCTTTTTGCTTCGGCTAATATTGGATAGCTTCGGCTGATATTGGATTGATAAGATGACCTAATATTGGAAAGAGACCTCGCAGCTTAGATCCTCGCGATGGATCGCAAATATCGCAGACCTAGATCCCGATATCTAGGTTCAATCGCTGATATCGTCAATATCGTCATTATCGTCAATATCGTCATTTTCCTCAGCATCATCGTCATCGTCAAGTCCTTCTTTTCCGTTGTTTTGGGGTGGTTGTTTTTCCCTGACAAAATAGTAAAATGCTAATTATATATCTAGCTTTATAAACTACTTTACTTTAGCTAAAGAATATAATATTTCTTTTACTAGTAATAGTAAGTAATAGTCCTATTCTATAATCTTATTAAGTATATAATAGTCTATATAAAACCTCTAACCCTTACTAGGCTTTTTACTAGTAATACTAAGGCTATTACTAATAAGAAGCTTACTTAAATCTAACCCTTATTTATTAAGTTTATTACCTATTTCTAGATTTCTAGTAAATACTCCTAAGGTATATTATATAAAGGCGCCTATAGTAAGTTAGGTTTATTTTTATTTATATTATGTTTTAGGTAAATATAATAGTCTAACTTCCCTTAGTGTAGTAGTAAGGCGCTTGCCTTACTTTCTAGAAATAAGTCTTTAAAGTTTTATAATACCTCTAGTAAGAAAGCTAGAAGCTTCTTCTCTATAGGCTTTAGGGTTATATTCAGAGCATTGCAATACAATACAATACATTACACAATACAATACATCTAAAATTTTACAATACAATACAATACATGTATTATTTGTATTGTTTTGTATTTTTTTCTTTTTTTTACTTTTAAGTTAAATTCCTTAATTATAAGGTATATATAGTTAAGATAATAGCTTATAATAGCTTAAAGGTATATTGCTTATATTTCTTATATAACTTAAAACATTAGTGTTAAAGTTTAATTAGAAATAAATAAGTAATAAATTAATAAAATATAAATATAAGTATTTATAAGTAAATTACTATAGAAAAAGCTAGACTTTTTAATTATTTAGTATTTTAAGGTTTTTTAAAATATTAATAAAATAAAATCCCTTTCTCTTTTATGTTTTTTAATATTATACTATTTATACTAAATTACTAATAAAAAGTAAGTCCTAATATTACTATAAGACTTATTTTTATACTTACTTTTATTTATTTCTCTCTTTTTAATTAAAATTACATAACTAAGTAAAGAGATTACTATGTTTATAGTATTATTAATAAGACCCACTTTAGACTCCACTTTTATCTATTCCTTTCTTTTAAGCTTAAATTACATAACTAAGCAAAGAGATTATACTAGGCTTATAGTGTTATTAATAGGACCCACTTTTAGATCCACTTTTATATATTTCTCTCTTTTTAACTAGAATTACATAACTTAGCAAAAAGATTATACTATATATATAGTGTTATTAATAAGGCCCACTTTTATATATTTCTCTCTTTTAAACTAAAATTATATAACTTAGTAAAGAGACTATACTAGGTTTTATATATAACTTATAAGGCTCACTTTAGCCCCACTTTTATAGAATACTATATAACTAAGTAAGTAAGCTAAAAGTAGTAGAAAGAATTAAACTTACTTTTAAAGCTTATTTTTTTATATCTTTAATATAAATATAAATATAGTATATATATTACAAATATCTAATATAAAATATTCTAAGCTTTTTCTATATGCTTTTTTAGGTTATTTTGGTTTCTTTTAATTTTAAAAAGGTTAAAATTTTATATAAGTCCCTTTAATTCTAATTAAATAGTTATATAGTTAAAAATACCTTTATTAAATAAAGAAAAATTTTCTTTTTATAATAAACTACTTATATAGATAAATATATTATTATTAAAGCTTTAGTCTAATTTATTTAAAATAATAAATAATCTCTTTAGGGTAATTATTATATTTTAAGCTAAATAAAATTATAGTAAATCTAAAGAAAAAGCTATAAGAATAAAAAGACCTTTAAAATATAAAGATTAAATACTTCTAAAGGCTAAGTATAAAAAGAACTATTCTTAGCTACCCTATATATATATATATTAGCTAATATAGCCTAATAGTTTAAATTACCTAAACCTTTATAAATCTAAAACTAAATAACTAAAATACATAAAGAAATAGGATTTTCTTATTTAAATAACTTAAAAAATCTACTATATAGAATATATCTATAAGACCCTACTTTTAAAATAATATATTGTATTGTATTGTATTGTATTGTATTGTATATTTTTGTAATAAAATACATAGTAAATTAAAAAAAAATATAGGAGTAAAAAGATAACTAATATATAGGTAAAAAATCCCTCTTTTAACTAGATATAAAAAAACTATATTTAATAATTAAATTCCTATAATAACCTTATTTTTCTAAATAAGCTAAAACTTTATAGATTTTTAAACAAATTACTAAATTATATAAAAAAGTAAGGATACTATAATTAGATTACTAAAAAAATCTACTATATAATGAATTTATATAATACCCCACTTTTATTTTTCCTTAACAATACATAGGGTAAAACAATACAATACAATACATCGAAGGGCCAAAAAATACAATACAATACAATACAACAATGCTCTGGTTATATTAATCTATAAGATAAATATAATTTCCTATAGGCTTATAGCATAAAGCTAAATATTCTTCTTCTATCTCTTTGCCTATTATATTATCCTTGTAAATATTAAACCTAGAATAAATACTATAGGTTAGTTAACCTTTTTATTAGCTATAGCCTATATAAGTAGCCTATTAGCTAATCCTATATATACTTACTATTACGCTATATCTAGGCTAATTTTATTTTGTTTTATTTATAGTATACCTAGGATTAATTATCTTATTAGTCCTAGGATTATATATACTATAATTAGTATTTCCTATCTATTTAAATCTAACTAAAAATAAATAATATATAAAATATATAATTATTTCCTCTAACTCTTTTCTCCCTCTTACTTTATACTAATAGCCAGAGCTTTGCACTACACTACATCTTGTAATATTTTGTTTTCTAACAAATAATTAATATCTAATCTTAGAAAATATATATAGATATAAAACTTTGATTTTTAGATAGATAACTTAAAAACTACAGTGTAGTTATATACAAAAGTGAGTCTAAAAGTGGGCCCTTAGGCCGTAAATAAGAAAAACTACATTTTAGCACTAAAAATTTACTACAAATGTAGTTTTTCTAATTTGTGGGGCGGGGTCCACTTTTATACCCACCCTTATATATGGTATTTTTTTTAGAATTTTGCTCTATCAGATTACGTAATTTTCAGGATAATACCTTTAATTATAAGTGTTAGGAGCACGGAGGCTAGGGAGTTAGGGACAGAATAGTCACATAATAGAACCCTTAGATAAGCCTTAGGTTATGCAAATAACTAAGTAGCTATTAGATAGCTACGTATATATAGTAAGGTATTTAGACAAGAACTACCTATAAGGTATGTAAGAGGTTAAAGTTTAAGACCTTTATATACTTACCCCTAAGTAGTAGCTCTCTAGCTATGACTAAGAACCTTAGCCTTCACTCTGTTCATATCTCCCCAATCTAGTCGTGACAATAAGCTAGATACAAAATTAAATAAAAATACTACAAGAAATACTACACTACACAAGTGCAAAGCTCTGCTAATAGCTATATAAACTAACCTTTTAGTTAGAAAAGAGAGGTATTTTAACCTAAGCTTTTAGATAAGGTATTTACTTATAGTAGTATAGTAGTTATAGCCTATATTAACTTAAGTATTTATAAAGGTAGTTTTATTAATTAAAGTAAGGACTAAGAAAGGAAATAAGTCTATATTACTCTAGATCTCTTTATAGTCCTTATTAGTAATAACTATATACTATAAAGCCTCTTTATACTTCCTTTCTTTATTCCTAATTAAATAACTTAATAATAAGGTTACTCTTTTTCTAACTAACTTATAGACTTATTATTTAAGCTAATAGTAAGCGCTTTCTTTATATTATAAGTATTAATAAAGGACTTCTTTTATAGGTAAATAGTAGGATATAATAAGTATACTATAGTAAAATACTTAGAGAAGCTATATTATAAATATTAGCCCTTATTATAGTATATGTTAATGTTAGGAGCACGGAGGCTAGGGAGTTAGGGACAGAATAGTCACATAATGGAACCCTTAGATAAGCCTTAGGTTATGCAAATAACTAAGTAGCTATTAGATAGCTATGTGTATATAGTAAGGTATTTAGACAAGAACTACCTATAAGGTATATAAGAGGTTAAAGTTTAAGACCTTTATATACTTACCCTTAAGTAGTAGCTCTCTAGCTATGACTAAGAACCTTAGCCTTCACTCTGTTTATATCTCCCTAATCCAGTCGTGACAGTTAAGTATATCCTAAGTAACCTAATTAGCTTACTTACTACCCTTTTTATTATCTAACTTTTAGTATTCTATAGACTTTCTAGAACCTTACTAGGTCCTTATTATACCTATAAAGTAAATATCTATTATTAGTATATCCTTATCCTATACCTTAGCCTTAATTAGGTTAGGTGCTAGATTACCTTATTTTTATATATAGTGTTTTTCTTTAGTTAGTAGGATTTAATATCTAGTATAATGCTTTAATAGTAAGCTATTACTACTATATAATTAGCCTAGGGTATATCTTACCTAATACTATAGTCCCTTATTTACTTATTAAGCGCTATATATAACTTAAATAACTTTACTAAGTTTACTTACCTAAGCCCTCTAGCTAAGGCTAACTTCTATTTAAAGTAAATATAGAAGTTACTAAACCTCTTATTTTATTATTATATTAACTAGTTAAGTTCTATAATAGCTATTTCCTAGTAGTAAGGGTTATTAAATATTTCCCCTAGATAATTAAGAAGTCTAGTTAAATAAAAGTCCTTTAGGTAGCCTTTCTTAAAGAAAGGTATAATCTATACCTAAACCTTAGGTAATAGGTTTTAGTAAATAAAGTACTACTAATCCTAATTACTACTAATAAACTCCTTATCTATTAGTAGCTTATAAGTTATAAGGCCTTTTTAAGCTATAAATAGGATTTTATTACTATTAAAGAGAGGCCCTATAGGTAAGGGTTTCTACTTAATCTAGATTAGTATAAATACTATATTTTATATATTAGCTAAGTACTAGATTTATTTTACCTGCTATTTTACCTATTATTATAAAAGTGCTAACTTATTAGTATCTATTATATCTAGAGGTAATAGCGTATTTACTAGCTAGACTATTTCTATAGTGAAAAATAATATATATTAAGAACTAGCCTTATAGCTACTATATATAAGCATTTAAAATAAGAATATTATTCTTATAGAAGAAAAAAGGAATTATACTAGTAGTTATATAGTATTTAAATATATAGTCCCTTATGCGTAGTCTATGTATAGTCTATGTAAAGCCTTAACCTAGCTATATAAAGTATGTATACTTTCCGGAGCTAGACTTAACCTAAGCTTATAGCTTGAGTCTATAACATTCTTTATAAATAAAAGTATATTATAAAGTTTATATTTTACATATATTAAGCACTACTAATATATTAGTAATAACCTAAGTTACAAGAACTAATATATATATATATATATTATTAAGAAAGTAAGGATTATTATTAAAGATAATATAACTATTAATATACTTAAAAAGTACTTAATATAATTTTATAAAGTAAGTAAAGCATTAGTAATATATTAGTATATATATAAGTAATAAGGGAAAGGAAAATATACTCCTAAATAGTCTTTATTATTTTATATATAATAAGTATATTTTATTAAGTTATTTATATAAGTTAGTAGTAGTATATAATAAGGTAATAATAAAGTTATACTTAAGAAGTTAGTATACTTAGTTAAAGTAAATTTACTTTCTATAATATACTATAAAATAATATTATTACTATCTTTAAAAGTAATAGCTTATATTACTACTTACTATATATAGTATATATAAGGAATTTTTATACTACTAGTATTACTAGCTATAAGTTAGTAAGGTATATACTAAGGGTTAGAGATATTATACTTATATTAAAAAATTTAAAGCTACTTACTTCCTAAAAGACTTCTAAGAAAATATTTAAGTAGTTTTATTAGTTATTAAAGAATTAAATAAAGTAAAAGTACTATATTACTTAAATATAATATACTATTAGTAAATTAGTAATAATATACTATAAGAATATAGGTATAAAAGGTAAAGTAACTAATATTCTAGTGTTTAAAAGGGATTAAGTATTTAAGTAAGATTAAATATAAATAATAAAATAATACTATAGGATATTAGTAACTACTATAATAGTAGCTATAAAGCTACTAGGTTATAAGTAAAGGTAACTTATAATATTAAAGGAAAATATAAAGAAAGAGAATATATAAAAGTAAGGAAAAGTAAGCCTTTTTATATTAGCCTTAGACCTCTAAGTAATTTATATACTATATATAACTAATTTAGAAATTATAATATTTATAGTTATAGCTACTACTAGTAAATATATATACTAGCTATAAACTCCTAGTAAGAATAATATAATATCCCTAATATTAAATAAAAGCTTATTTATTTTAAATAGTATATAGTACCTTATTTATTTAACCTAATTATAAAATCTAATATAAGTAGTTTACTTACTTAGTATTAATAACCTATTAGGTAAAGGTATATATATTAGAAATAATAAAGTAATAAGTATATAGCTATTTAAAGTTAAAAAGTAAAGAAAAGATTACTTAAAACCTTATAACTTTTATTTTATTATCCTAAGTAAATATAATACTTATATACTTATAAAATAACTAGTAATATTAAATACTATTATAAGCTATATATAGTATACTTATATTAGCTAAGTAGCTTTTTTTTAATTAAGAATAATTATATATTAAGGAGGTAATATATTAGGAGTATAAAGGCTAGGGAGTTAGGGATAAAGTAATTATATAATAAAACCCTTAGATAAGCCTTAGGTTATATAAATAACTAAGTAGTTATTAAATAGCTATATATATATAGTAAGGTATTTAGATAAGGACTACTTATAAGGTATATAAAAGGTTAGAGTTTAAGACCTTTATATACTTACCCTTAAGTAATAGCTCTCTAGCTATAACTAAGAACCTTAGCCTTCACTCTATTTATATCACCCTAATCCAGTCGTGACATAGCAATACCTAGCTAGTTTAACGATCAACAGCCAAATGACTAACTTCTCTTATAATATTACGATTTTTACTCTAGTGGACTTGTAAACGCTTCTAATACTATATATTATCCTCATATATTTGACTAAGGGCTAATATTAGTAAAGTCAAGATGTAATACCTATAATTTCAGACTATGCAAGTCCCAAGGGCTTTGTGTACAATATTCTTTAGGCATAGTTACTACTACATGATTAAAAATCCCCACTTATCTACGTGTTAGGTGCTAGTCGTCCCTTGCATAGGGAGACAGTGATGCAGCAAAATCGACTCGTTTTCATTCCAGCCCGTTACTCACTCTTATTAACGCCTGTTAAAAAAAAAGCGAAGCTCCGAATTGCATGGATCAATCCATTAAGTTCTTTTGTCACTCTTCGCGAAATGATCATTGGATGCTTGACTCAGTCCTTTTACTTTATGTACTTCGGTACCTAGGTTCTCCCACCTGTCTTTAGCCTCTGCCCCGTATTTTGGACCCGCCCCCCTTTAACGTGCCACGGCCGCTCCCAGCATCTTTAAAACACTCCCGCTCCTGATTGAGCCTTCTTTAAAGTACCGAAGTCCTGAATGACTTCCATAAACGCTAACAAAATCCCGTATCGCTTGTTGCGTTGTCCTCCATCATTCTATTTCCAGCTCTCTGCCTGGTAGCCCATCCCATGGCATCGACATACGATGTTGGCACGAGGGCGTGGCAGCCTGATGCTGCCGAGGGCTGGGTAGCCTCGGAGCTGTTTAGCAAAGACATTGAAGGATCCAAGGCCAAGCTTGTGTTCAAACTTGATAATGGCGAGGTAATAATTCCTTCCCTAACCTACTATGGAGACTTGACGAACTTACACTGACTTGCGTCGTCCATCGGCAATAGACGAGATCAATCCAAATTTCCGTCGAAGCCCTGCAGAGCGAAAATGATGCGTCCTTACCGCCCCTGATGAATCCCACGATGCTAGAAGCCAGTGATGACCTCACAAACTTGTCCCATCTGAACGAGCCAGCAGGTATATACCTCTCAACTTCCCAAGTAATCGATCTGAAGTCAGTTGGGCAATTGCTGTACTAATAAATAGTTGCATAGTTCTGCAAGCTATTAGACTACGCTATCTACAAAAAGAAATCTACACTTATAGTGGCATTGTTCTTATTGCAACCAATCCGTTTGCTCGAGTCGACTCTCTATATGTTCCAGGTATGGTACAAGTATATGCTGGAAAACAAAGGGCAACGCAAGCTCCTCACTTGTTTGCCATTGCTGAAGAGGCTTTCATGGACATGATCCGGGACAACAAAAACCAGACAATTGTGGTCTCTGGTGAATCCGGTGCTGGAAAGACTGTAAGCGCAAAATATATTATGCGGTACTTCGCAACCAGAGAATCACCAGACAACCCTGGGGCTCGTTCCAAACGTGGAACTGAGACTATGAGCGAGACTGAAGAACAAATACTGGCAACCAATCCTATAATGGAAGCGTTCGGCAACGCCAAAACGACACGAAATGACAATTCTTCAAGATTTGGAAAATATATCGAGATCATGTTTGACGAGAAAACGAACATCATCGGCGCCAAGATCAGAACATACTTACTTGAGCGATCGAGGCTTGTGTTTCAACCACTGAAAGAACGCAACTACCATATATTCTATCAACTTGTGGCCGGTGCATCCGATGCACAAAGGCAGGAGCTTGATATTCTTCCAATCGAGCAGTTCGAATATCTTAATCAAGGCAATTGCCCAACCATTGATGGTGTTGACGACAAGTCCGAATTTGAGGCTACCAAGAAATCACTCCACACCATCGGTGTTTCTGAGACGCAGCAAAATGATATCTTCAAGCTTTTGGCTGGTCTATTGCACCTCGGCAATGTGAAAATTACGGCCTCCAGAACCGACAGTGTTCTGGCACCAACGGAGCCATCCTTGGAGAAGGCTTGCACTATCTTGGGTGTCGATGCGCCTGAATTTGCCAAGTGGATTATCAAGAAGCAGCTAATCACACGCGGTGAAAAAATAACATCAAATCTGAGCCAAGCTCAGGCGATTGTTGTTCGTGACTCAGTCGCCAAGTTTATCTACTCTAGCCTGTTCGATTGGCTAGTTGACATCATCAACCACAGCCTAGCCACAGAAGAAGTCTTGAATCGCGTTACTTCGTTTATTGGTGTCCTTGACATTTATGGATTCGAGCACTTCGCCAAGAACTCATTTGAACAGTTTTGTATCAATTACGCCAACGAGAAGCTTCAACAAGAGTTCAATCAGCATGTCTTCAAACTCGAACAGGAGGAATACTTGAGGGAACAGATTGACTGGACCTTTATCGACTTTTCGGATAATCAGCCGTGTATCGATCTCATTGAAGGCAAACTGGGTATTCTGTCGCTTTTGGATGAAGAGTCCCGACTACCCATGGGATCCGATGACCAGTTTGTAACAAAGCTTCATCACAACTTTGCAACAGATAAGCAACATCCATTTTTCAAGAAGCCAAGATTTGGCAAATCCGCTTTCACCGTCTGCCATTACGCCATCGATGTCACTTACGAATCAGAAGGCTTCATCGAGAAAAACAGAGATACTGTCCCTGATGAGCATATGACAGTCCTGCGGGCAACTGCCAATCCTTTCTTAAAACAAGTCTTGGACGCAGCCTCTGCAGTCAGAGAGAAAGATGTTGCATCTGCTTCCTCAAATGCTGTAAAACCTGTAGCTGGAAGGAAGATTGGTGTCGCTGTGAACAGGAAGCCAACGCTCGGTGGCATTTTCCGATCGTCTTTGATTGAACTAATGAATACCATCAACAATACAGATGTGCACTACATTCGATGCATTAAGCCTAATGAAGCGAAAGAGGCTTGGCAATTTGAAGGACCGATGGTATTGAGTCAATTGCGTGCTTGTGGTGTATTGGAGACCGTACGCATCTCCTGTGCTGGATATCCAACTAGGTGGACGTACGAAGAGTTCGCTCTGAGATATTACATGCTTGTTCAATCCGAAAAGTGGACATCTGAAATCCGCGACATGGCGAATGCCATTCTTACGAAAGCATTAGGCACCAGCACGGGCAAAGGACTCGACAAGTATCAGTTAGGCTTGACGAAGATCTTTTTCCGAGCCGGCATGCTCGCATTCCTAGAAAATCTTCGAACAAATCGTCTCAATGACTGTGCCATTCTCATCCAGAAGAACTTGAGGGCGAAATATTATCGTCGTCGATACTTGGATGCCAGAGAGTCCGTCATTCGTTCGCAATCTGCCGCTAGAGCGTACATTGCACGAAAACATGCCCAGGAATTGCGTACAATAAGAGCCGCCACGACGATACAGCGTGTCTGGCGTGGCCAGAAAGAACTCAAGAAGTTCTTGGCTATCAGGAAGGACATGATTCTCTTTGACTCGGCGGCCAAGGGATACCTGAGGCGAAAGCAGATAATGGAAACAAGAGTGGGCAACGCTGCGCTCGTCATCCAGCGAGCTTGGCGATCACGACGTCAGTTGCAGTCCTGGCGTCAGTATCGCAGGAAAGTAACACTAATCCAAAGCTTGTGGCGCGGTAAGCGAGCTCGACGGGGGTACAAGAAAATCCGGGAAGAGGCTCGTGACCTAAAGCAAATCTCCTATAAATTGGAGAACAAGGTTGTTGAGCTCACTCAGTCATTGGGGTCGATGAAGGAGAAAAACAAGAATCTCGCTGGACAGGTTGAGAATTATGAAAGCCAGATCAAATCGTGGAAGAACCGTCACAATGCTCTTGAGGCGCGAACGAAGGAACTGCAGACTGAAGCCAACCAGGCTGGCATTGCAGTTGCACGACTCCAGGCAATGGAAGACGAGATGAAGAAGCTCCAACAAGCTTTTGATGAGTCGACTGCCAACATCAAACGAATGCAGGAGGAAGAGCGTGAGCTGAGAGAGTCACTTCGCTTATCAACCACAGAGTTGGAGTCTGCCAAGCAGACAAACAATGAGCGCGAAAAGGACAATAGTAGTCTCAGACAAGAGCTTGAAGCTCTTCGTGATGCATTAGAGGTAGCCAAGCGCAGTGGGCCTGTCAATGGCGAGCTTGTAAACGGTGCTGCTACTGGATCATCGAATGCAGCAGGGCTCATCAATCTCGTTGCATCCAAAAAACCCAAGCGCAGGAGTGCAGGAGCGGAACCAAGAGATTTGGATCGCTTTAGCGGCGCTTACAACCCTCGTCCTGTCTCTATGGCAGTTACCAACACTGCTCATCGACAGAATCTTTCCGGCACAACCTATATTCCTGGTGTGGACAATATTGAAATGGAATTGGAGACTCTTCTCGCCGATGAGGATGGTTTGAATGAAGAAGTGACCATGGGCCTGATTCGAAACCTCAAGATTCCATCACCTAACACGACACCTCCTCCTTCTGACAAGGAAGTTCTCTTCCCATCCTATCTCATCAATCTCGTCACGTCAGAAATGTGGAACAATGGGTTCGTGAAGGAGTCCGAGCGTTTCCTGGCGAACGTCATGCAGTCAATTCAACAGGAGGTCATGCAACATGATGGCGATGAGGCTATCAATCCTGGAGCATTTTGGCTCTCTAATGTGCACGAAATGCTATCCTTCGTCTTTTTGGCCGAAGATTGGTACGAAACCCAGAAGACTGATAATTATGAGTACGACCGTTTGCTCGAAATTGTGAAGCATGATCTTGAGAGCTTGGAGTTCAACATCTATCACACGTGGATGAAGGTTCTCAAGAAGAAGTTGCACAAGATGATAATTCCTGCGATCATCGAATCCCAGTCGCTCCCTGGCTTCATTACAAGTGAGAGCAACCGATTCTTGGGTAAACTGCTACAGTCCAACTCCGCGCCGGCGTATAGTATGGACAATCTTCTCAGCCTGTTGAACAGTGCGTTCAGAGCCATGAAAGCCTTCTATCTCGAGGACTCCATAATTACACAGACCGTTACGGAACTTCTTAAACTTGTGGGTGTAACGGCCTTTAACGACCTTCTGATGCGCCGTAACTTCCTTTCCTGGAAGCGAGGGTTGCAGATAAATTACAACATTACCCGTATCGAAGAATGGTGCAAGAGTCACGACATGCCCGAAGGCACACTTCAACTTGAACATTTAATGGTGAATTTTGCAATGATGCCCAATATTGTTGAGGAAGACCGTTCACTGACATCGTTGAAATTAAAGCAAGCAACGAAACTTTTACAGCTGAAAAAGGCGACACTCAACGACATTGAGATTATACAGGACATTTGTTGGATGTAAGTCCTTGATCTGGTCATCTCTGGAAACTCGGTAACATCAATTGCTCACTCCGCATTAGGTTGTCACCGAACCAGATTCAAAAGCTACTCAACCAATATCTGATCGCAGACTACGAACAACCCATCAATGGCGAAATTATGAAAGCTGTCGCATCTAGAGTAACGGAGAAAAGTGATGTTTTGCTCCTCCAAGCTGTAGATATGGATGATAGCGGGCCGTATGAAATAGCCGAGCCGCGAGCCATCACTGCTCTTGAGACGTACACCCCGTCTTGTAAGTTGTCACCCAAGGAGCTCGCATAAGTAAATTGGATAACTTGACTGACCTCTGACGTAGGGCTACAAACTCCACGACTGAAAAGGTTGGCAGAAATTGTATCTGCACAGGCCCTTGCCCAGCAAGAGAAGCTCGAGGACGGCAATAGTGACGGTTTTGACGGACAAGATGGTTCCATTCCCGAAGAAGTAGATGAAGCAGCTATTGAGCCCGCTCAGTGAGTATGATGAATATGCCAGAAACGTGTTCAATGTTTCAATGGGTTGCAACTGGAAGAACATAGAGTAGAGCTGTATTATTTTCTCGCTGGGATACTTACGATGTAGGATGGTGGGGGTGCAAGCAGATGAAGACTTGTTGCTGGGCTCAGACGGGCATGGATTGTGGATTCGAGATATGGCCATACTGTGACAAGCTTCAATGTAGAAGACAGACGCTGTTATGGCCGAGGGCGATACACAACACCATCCTTGACAAAACCTTTAGTGTTCAGGATGTGGGCCACTTATCTGCTAATGTAACTGTAGGTCTAATTAGGGAAAAACTGCTTGGGTTTAGCAAATATTGTTTCTTTAGAACATATAATGACCTGTGTATACGTTCTAAATGATTAATTAATATAGCTAGCTGTATTGCTAGGTTTCGTGGATGTTAATACTGTGGCTGTGTGGGTGGAAGTGATTGCTTTGAATAAAAGCGGGTAGGCGGCCCGCCTAAGTGCATAGCTTGGATCCGAATTTTTGCAGTTTTTCAACATGGCGAGAGGTTCAGCCATCTCGAACTTCGGGATTAATCCATCCGAAGGAAACGTCTTCAAAGTAAAGTAGTGGAAGCGTTTCTACTTCGCTGTTTCTTTGTCAAACATGAGAGAATCACCAAACATAATCGTGACGGGAACACCCGGTGTTGGCAAAACTACACATTGCGAGACTCTAGCCCAACGAACTGGTCTTCGACATGTATCTGTGAACCAGGTGGTGAAGGACAAGGAGTGCCATGAAGGGTGGAGTGATGAATTTCAGAGCTGGATTGTCGACGAGGACAAGGTAAGAATTTTACTCAATACAACCTGTTATGGCGGGAGGGTTTCCAGCTGACAAAAAATCGTGTTATCCTAGCTGCTAGATTCCATCGAAGAAGACTTCAAGGCTGGCGGATGTATAATTGATTGGCACGCCTGTGATCTTTTCCCTCGCAGCTGGATAGACTTGGTTGTTGTGTTGAGGGTGAACTCTACAACCCTATATGACCGATTGACAGCCAGGTAGGTCCTCTACCGCGAATTATCTTCCCGCCATAGCGACATGTCCTGACTTCATACTAGGAATTATGCAGAAGCTAAACTTCAAGAGAACTTGGACTCGGAAATGATGGAGGTTCTGCTTCAAGAAGCGCGAGAAGCATTCGATGAGGAGATTGTCATTGAGTTGATGAGCAATACATCTGATGAAATGGAATCCAATGTTGATCGAATTGTAACTTGGCTCAAACAATGGAAACATGACAATGCTTCTGGTCCCAAAAGATCATGAGGGCTTTCTTATTAAGATTACTGAGATAACAGCGACTTGTTAATGCCCTGTCAATAAATACAAAAATTGTGAGTCAGATTATGATTAACATAAGTTTATTCCCTATTCCAAGCTACATCTTATTACTAACATATAAATTTTTGTGTAAGAGTGAGTGTATCATGCTCTATGCATGAGCAAGTGATTCGTGAACAACGATAAAATGCCCACTTAGGCCTTCCCAGTCATTCATTATCCGCTCTGGCAACAAATTGACACGAATGATATATGAATGCAATTAACGGGGCACTTCGGGATGCGAGACTTCGCTGTGATCCACCAATCAAAACCCAATCAATCCTTTCTCTTGCAACCCATGTATGTGGTGGGAATTCTTCTACATATTTGCCTCATCAACTTGCCTTTCCCGAAGTCCTCAAACGCTCATGTGGTCGAGAGCTGCTGGGGTCAATCGAACGTGAGTCAACAATCCGCTTGCGTGTAAACAGCAACATGTTCTTTTTTGCACAGACAATACCTTCTTTTTATTGTTGTCTAATTAAGCTGACAAGATTAGGTTTATTGGCTCTAGCTCGGCTGTTAGATACTCGCAATTACATACATATTCAATATAGAATCATGGCAAACTGTGTGAATTTTGTAACTGGCAACGCCAACAAGTTGCGAGAAGTAAAAGCCATGCTCGAGCCTGGTATTGAGGTGCGAAGCCATCCTTTAGATATCGAAGAGGTCCAGGGAACAATTACAGAGGTGACCGAATCCAAATGCCGGAAAGCCGCTGAAATTCTTAACGGGCCGGTGCTTGTTGAAGACACAGCTTTATGTTTTAATGCTTTAGCTGGCCTCCCGGGACCATACATGTAAGACTGATGGCCTATTCCCAACGATCTTGGTCTCCTTTTCAACCATTATTAACCTGAGTAACCTGAGTATAGTAAGTGGTTCCTAGCAGACATTGGCCATGAAGGATTGAACAATCTCTTAGCCGCTTACTCAGACAAGTCAGCTGAGGCAGTGTGCACTTTCGGCTACTCCGAAGGACCAGGACATGACCCCATCATTTTCCAAGGAAGATGCCCAGTAAGTCAGGCAAACTTCCTGATGAAATTTATAGAAATGCTTGAGCGCGTTCTGACCCATCGGACGCAAGGGGAAAATTGTGCCAGCAAGAGGACCTATACTTTTTGGTGAGAAAAGCAAAACTGCTATCCGCCGTCTATGCCATGTATCTAAGATCACAACACCTGGCAAATGCTGATGTAATTTGCTGTGAACAGGATGGGACCCTATATTTCAGTATGAGGACAGAACGTAGGTTTTTCTGGCTTCGGAAAGCGAGAGGCTGGAATTTGATCGCTAACTATAATTCGTTTAACAGATTCGCTGAGATGGATGGGGCCGAAAAGAATAAAATTTCCCATCGAGGTAGAGCGCTCGAGAAATTGCGACAATGGTTTCAGCCTGAGAAGGAAAATTGGCCAAGTAGAGTCGCATGACCATTAGCTACCTCCTAGCTTAAGCTGCTGCAGGCTCTTTATGCAAGCTTGGAAGACTATAATTAATAACTTCCCTTGAGCATCAACGAAGGCTAGTGCATTTAAAACTTACAACAGTAGCTCAAAGTTATCGTGCTTGCTAAGGTAACGTTTCCCTCGTCGATAGACGTCAATGACTGATTCCATTTTGGAACCACCGTTTTTCAGACGGTCGCTCCGACTATATTTCTTAATGGCCTGAGGGTCCCGACTTGACGGATCAAAAACGTAGAGGAAAGATTCGTTTTTCCAATTCCTTTCAAAACCCACGATGGTAAGGGAATGTCCTGTGGCCATTTCTTTGAGCATTTTGACTCGGCTATTGTACTTGGAAGTTTCTTATCGTTTTCAAGATTTACGTACCCTGATGCTGCAAATAAATAGGTGGGAGTTCAGTAGACTGTATTTTACTTTGGTCTGTGCTGCAGGCTTGTTCGAAATATGCTTCTATTTCCTTCAGCACCTCTTGATATGACTTCCCGTCCCTAGTGCGACGAAAAGCTTTGACTAAGCATCTATAATTCGATTAGAGAGCTAATAGGATGTGATAGACTTGACGGACATAGGTCTTACGGGATCGAAATACTGTTGAAAAGGGCCTGCGCCTGTGAGTGATTTTTCAATCAGCAAAAAGCCCGTCGATTTTGTAGGGGGCAAAATTGTGACCGGTACCTCAGGTGTTCCAATGTATTTCCGAGTTCCCCTGATGCCACCCGTTTCCAAGCGGCCATTTGAGTTGAACCCCATATCCCAAGCCTTTTCAATAAGATCTTGAATCTGGAAGATAGATGGAAGATTGTTTCCGAAAGCTTGAAATCCGGATGACCTCGTGCTTATAATATAGGATATCAATGATTGGATGTTCCTATATCCACAAAATCCTCCTAGTTGTCCGCATCGCTGGATTAACTTTGCTCGTCGTACATTTCGATGCCATAGACGCAACGCTTACCTTCTAGACGCAACTTGGAGACATGCTGTACGCAAGGATTGCAGAAATACGCGTACCTGATCGAACTGCTTCGTTTAGCTAGCCATATGAGATCTGGAATCACGCCTGTGATCATGGTCAGATAAGCAACTACTAAGGCTGCGGTCCACGGGATTACGTCTCACCGTCAGTACACACTTGACCTCCTTTAATCAACATTCTTGCAAGCCAGTTTGGCATTTCGCGCTCATAAGCGAATCTACCAAGATGGTTTTTCTGGGACGCGATATTAGCGCAAAGTTTCTCTTCGGCCAGGAAGGTGAGAATCAGACCCCTAGTGGTGAGACAGTGTGAATATGCTCAATCCCGTCACAACTTCTTGAGCCTCTTCCACCTGAATCTTCACATGATGAGACATTAGCGGCCTTGATGAAGCTCTTTTTTGTGCGACGTGTCTCCTGCTTTATCCCCTTTCTCTCCCGCCTCCTGAAGGCCAAAGCCCAGCCTATCATGATGGCCGTCCGGGGTGAAATGTCGGGTTGCGATATATGTAGATTCGAATTACTGTTTCGTACAGTGATATGAAAAAAATTGGCGCAGCTTATTTCAGATAGGCCTGAGGTGAACGGTCATAGTCTGGCTGTGTTAGATGGCTTATGTGAGGACGCGCCACCATGAAGACAGCTTTCAGGTGTCACCACTTCTAGCCACGCAGCGTGGGCGTCACCATGCATGAACCACATTAACATACATTGTGTGGGTGGATATGCAACAACAATTTTTCTTCGGCCTTTGACAAGTAGAATATGTAGACAACGGCCATGCACGGGAATTACTGACACTCATCATGGTGCTTATGGTTGCCCAACCCTTAGTTATTACCTAGGAGGTACTTAGATACATGGATACCCATGTCTTGGGCTTAATCATGGTACCTGGGTAAAAGTATTGCCACGCGATATCTAGTTAGAAGCACACGCGTCCGTCCATTGATCTCAAGTCTTCGCCAGCTCCTGTCTCACATTCGGTTTCCCCCTTTTCTACAGAATACTTATCTAATTTCTATGTGACCATTATTTTACGACCATTATTTGCCACCCTTTCCTCGATTTGGAAGAGATTTATGCGACGTAGATTCCTTAGGCAGTTCCTTGGCGAACGGAATAAAATCCGGGGTACCAGGGAGATATTTGCGAAGAGGTTCGGGAACGCGGAGACCCTGTAGTTGACAGGTGCTTAGCAAGTCACCTTATAACAATTTGGACGGCGCCATCGTGGACAGTTCAAAGCGGCATGGATTCACGTACCTCCTCAGTTTGATAGTTCTCGAGAATACAGCACATGGTTCTCGTTGTGGCGCAAAGAGTAGAATTGAGACAGTGTACGTATTTCTTTTTAATATCGGTCTGGGTCTTCGTTCCAAACCGTATCTCAAGCGCGCGGGACTGGTAGTCGGTACAGTTAGAGCAGGAGACGAGCTCTTTGTATTCTCCTTGGAAGGGGAACCAAGCTTCCAAATCAAACTTCTTTGAGGCGGCATTGTTGAGAGCGCCGGAAACGATTGACACGATCTGGTAGGGAAGCTGCAAGGACTTGTAGAATTCCTCTGAGATAGCAATCATGTCTTCAAAAGCTTCCCAGGATTTCTCCGGATCGGTCAAAAGGAATTGCTCAATCTAGCAGTATTGTCAGTCATGTTAGTGATGTAAAAGCCCGAGAGAGACGACAACGCCTGTACCTTCTCAAATTGATGCACACGGTAGATGCCCCAGGCATCTCGACCATGGGACCCTGCTTCTCGTCGATAACAGGTGCTATAACCAGCATATCTGTGCAGCTGTCAGAAGTGGGGCCATCGTTGCGGGAATATGGTTCAACGTCATCTTACTTGATGGGAAGATCCTTCGGAATAAGCCACTCATCGGCATGGAACGCTGAGATTGGCTGTTCTGACGTAGCAATCAGATACTTGTCGTTTTTAGCATCTCCGTCAATGACCTTGTAGAGCTCTTCGTCGAATTGCTCTAGCTGGGCCGTCTTGCCCATATAATCCTTAAGCATGAACTGCGGGGTCTGTAAGGCGCTGTAACCTCGCTGGCTGAGGAACTCGAGTCCATAATTAATCAAAGCCTGGTTGAGAAACACACCCCATTGCCGCAGAAAGTAACCGCGGTGGCCAACTACTTTAACACCTCGATCAGGGTCGTAGCCATCCAGCCTGAGGAGGACTTCATGGTGTGAAAGGACATTATCGCGTTTCTCAACCGTAACTCCATTCGGGGCCCAGGTGCGTTCCACAACATTATTGTCCTTAATGCTGCTGTTCAGCGCATTTCACTTCCAAGCAAGCACCAAAGACATATATTTCCCAGGGTGACGACGAACCTCGTTGTTGCTCACAGGTACAGAGTCGGCCACGTAATTGCCCACAGTCCTGAGTTTGGCCTTGAGCAGTGCATCTTTTTCGGCAGCCGACTCGACTAGCGCCTTCTTCTCCTTCTCAAATTCGATCTTCTCTTGAAGAAGGTCGTCAGCGGGTTCCTTTGCCTAGAGATAGCAGCGAGAGTAAGCAACCGTGGTCCGGAAATACCATGAGAGTTTGTCCGGGTTTTTTTTTCTAAACCTTCTTCTTGGCTCCAATCTGCTTCTGAACGTCGTTGATTTTCCCGTTGATCTGCGAAGCACTATAGTTGGCTGGTGTTTGAAACGTTTGGTATTAGCTAGTCGGTCGAGCGCGATGTACAGGGAGCAACCGGCATGCTCACTCTTGCGGTGGTCGTCGAAAAGAGCGATGATTTCATCAACAATTTCTACATTGGCGTAACGTCGGCGTTGGGACTCGCGAATTTTCTCGGGATTTCCGCCGCGTTCGGCGATGAAATCAACGACGTCGAGCATCGTGCCTTGGACTTGCTGTTTTCAATGTGCTCTTATGATCCCTCTAATAATTAGATAGCTTTTGAGTCATAAGCAGTCAGGTACGACGTCCCACGTACACTGCTGTGTGCTTTTATTTTAGGTGGGGGGAGGCGGTTGGCGGGGTCATTGAGCTGGAGAGGTGCCAGACAAAAGACGGAGGAATGCAGACACTAAAGGGCAGCGAGGTGTCAATATTCATATAGCGGGGCGATGTCGCACACGCCCTTGTACGGCAAAGCGCTACCACCTCGAAACCCACATTGTTAAATTTACATAACAATTCTAATGGCAGAGGACGTTGACCATTTCGCACTAACAGACGGCACGTATGCTATCGGGTCGAATATCATGTGTCGCGCAAGTCTTTTCTTTCATTTCTCCTCCCAAACGCAAATACATCTTTTGTCCTAACAAATATCTTAATCAAAGCGTTCTAAGATACATCTGCTCTCCCTGATTAATTGTTTTTTTTTGCAGTCTAAAGAGCCATAATCCTCGCAGTACGTGTGTATGCTTCAGTGAATCTTGTGTAATCATATGTATGTATGTAAATAATGCACAACCATCAACAACATCCCACCACTCAGCCACTCTAACGTAGTTCTACATGAGAGAGCAGTTGCCCTTTGCTGGAGCTTCTCCAGGGTTCTGCGACTTCTCGATCTGGGCAACGAGAAGTTCAAAGGCACGCCCGACATTCTCGTTATATCGCGCGCTAGCCTCCGTCCAACCGCATTGAAACTTCTCTGACAGCTTCTTCCCTTCCTCGGGGCTGACTTGGCGTTGCTCAGGTCGAAGATCACTCTTGTTTCCAACGATGACGATGGGTACAGACTCGCTTCCCTATGTTATCGATGAGAAACGCAATTTTGCCTGGGTAAAGGAGTTATTTCGCAGCATATGGCTAAAATCAGAAGGTGGTGTACTCACAAGGTGATTGAGAATCTTTTCTCTTATTACTTGAATCATCTCGAATGAGGGCAACGACGAGACCGAATAGACGAGCATATACCCATGTATCCCGATAAAGTGCTTGGAGTTTAATATACTATATTCATCTTGGCCGGCCGTGTCAACAATTTCGGTGGCATAGTCTTGTCCCTTGTGTCGAATCGTCTTGCTAAAAGTATTCTCAATCGTCGGATAGTAGCTATCCACGAAATGCCCATCGACGAATTGAACGGCAAGCGAGGATTTCCCTGAAGTAATAGGTATAATTTAGCATATAATCACATGCATCGAGCCCAAGACGTACCCACGGACCGACTGCCGACGATGGCAACCTTTCTCTGCTTTGGCGCAGGCATTGCTACACTGCTAGCGGGTGGTGGAGCAAATAAAGACCTAGAATCCGCAGCTATTAGCTCTGACTTGATGTCAAGAGCAAAAGTCTCCTGAGATTCTATAGGATCCCAGCTGTGTGGTCGATCGTGCGATCGTAAATGATGCGTCAATTGGCGAGTTCACCAGATCAATGATGTAGGCATGTTGTTTGCAGGATAGTCAAGTTCATCCGCCGGTACGTAATGGCTTGCCTCGCCACCACTAGTGGATACCGGGATCGGAGGAGGGTCTTGCCACAATCCCCGACCTCACTTTTTCCCGCCTTCTCAGAGGAAGGCTGGAATTCCTCGGCCAGGCACAGTATTTGCATGCGAACACCAGCCATTTTTTTCACCGTGAGATCCAAGACGTAGAGTTAGACTCTTATTCGCGTTGGACAGGAAGGAAATCGGGCCACGTTACAGTGCGCACTCGTTTTTGGTATCAAAGGCTACGCCGCTGGCTAATCAAATATAAGCGCTGCAGTCTAGCGTCAAACATGCATTGATATTCAAATCATTATCTCGTCACAGAGCTTGGCTGCGATGCGCAAGCTCGATGCACGCAACATTGCCTAAGGCTCATGTTCAAACCAATCCAGTCCAATCCGACCAAAGTGGTCTAAGGCGAGCAATGACGAGCAATAGCGGTTATATGTCATTGTTGTTGGAGTTGGCAACAACAAAAAATGATACCCGGCCAGCTGACCAAGAATTACTCAACTCGTTTGAGCTCTTCCACTAGGTTATCCATGGCATGGGCCTTGTTATCGACAGCCTTGTAAAGGTGTACGAACTGCTGTATAGAACTTCTTAGACTGTGCAGGGCATTACGTCCAACACGGTTCTCAAGGTGTTCTCTTGCTTGCCCAGCCAGACACATATATCCAAGTAGCACGGATAAATAGCCCACAGCCACGCTTAGCTTGGACTTATTCACGGAATCCGCCTGGGTGGGATCAGTAAAATGCCAAAACAATCCGTTTTTAATGGGCAGGCTTACCTCGCCAACGGACTGCTGGTTCTCCTGCCAAAGCGTCATCAACTTGTCCATTGCGTTTTCATTCACCGCCCTCCGAGCCGGAGGGCAATGCTCCATAATGTTTATCATAACGCCCAGCATGAGCAAGAGTTCGTCGTACTTTTCACTTTCAAGCTTTCCTACCCCAATGGTGGCGTGGACGCTGGCAAACAATTCATTAATACGGATGGCCAATTTCGCAGAAAGGTGTGGATCATCAAATGCTGCGGCTTCATCCTCCGTGTTCGTTGTGTTAAGTGCAAGTTTCAGGATGGCCGAATCCAGCTCAATTCGCCCGCTAGGCCACCGCCGGATTGCTCGTAAAAGCAGGCTGGATATTCTCATCGGGTGACCACCATCGCTGTTTAGCCTCGAGCTGACTCCCGCGCTAGATTGTGTTTGAAGCGTGAAGACAGTCAAGGCGTAGTCCACGTCATCAAAAGAGCCTTGTTCACTGGCCCATGTTGCAACAGCCACAATAGCCCGTTGCGACTCCAACAAGATCTGGTCTAAGAGTGCAGCATCCGCACATTGACTTAGCAGGGCCATCAGCTGGAGCGCTGCAGTTCGCGGCGAGATGCGAGTGGGCTGGTAGCTGTGCCAAATTGGTAGTTGTTGCAGTATTGTCTTAACATCCCCAACAGATGATCTTGACATTCGAGACATGTTGAGCTTCCTTTGAGTAGCCACGACAGCGATATCCTCGTCCATGGAAAGTAAATCTGCCAATAGTTTACCTGCGCCATCATTCGCAAGCTGACGAAGCAGATTAGGGGCGGGACCAGAAGTTAGGAAGCAGATAAGGGCTGCTATGAGGGCGAAGCCGCAGATAGGATCCGTCTCTTTCCCGACATCCCGGACAACCGAATCACGAGATGCATGGTCTCTGAATTGACGTAGAAATTCCTTTCGCTGAAGTTTTTGCACGAGCTCGCAGAGAGCATTCCTTCTCATAGTCGGGGTGTTCGTGCCTGGAAGCCCAATTCTAGCTATTAAATCATCCATTTCATCTGCAAATCGATTATTTGCACCCGCACGACGTAGTTCGTGAACGCTCTTGATTGCCGGCTGCGCACTCTCATCGTCGTCTGATTCGTCCAAAGCAAATGCATCTGTTGGAGGTGGTGATTTCGGACGCGGCTCCACGATCATATTGTTTTCCACACCCCTGAGAGGGCTTTCAAAGACTTCAGGAGTTTGTGATTCGCTAGCAATGGTCCGCGATTGACTGTACGTAAATCGAACTTTTTGATTAGTGGGAGTTGTCCCACGACGGTCCAAATTTCGTACACGGACATCACAGGTAGATGAGCGCTGATGCAATTCTGCCTTGTAGCCACTGTTACTGTCTGATTCTGCCTCATCGGAATTTGCGTCGTCGGTGGTCATCACTGCCTTCTGCGCTGCAAGAGCATCAATCAATCGTGGTCTCCGAGAAGGAGTGCTCGTTCGCTTAGTACCTTCGGAGCTATTGGGTTTCGAGTTTGGGAATCGCCCGACAACAGACTCAGGCTTCGTAGCTGGCTGCTGGACCTGTGAATGGTCTGTCGCGAAGGCCACCGAATGATCTCTTTTGCGCAAAGGCCCATTGTGTGACGGAGAGCCGTGAAAAGACGAAGACCTGAGCGTAGAAGTTTCTGGCCTTCGTGGGCTTTCGTAGTATGAGTCTTTTGGCCTTGGCGATCTCGTCGGTCTCGGCGATTCTGACTTGTCAAAGGTTTGTTCCCGTCTGAGTGTAGAGGAGCTTGAGCCCAAACCACGGTCTATCTTGACATTAAGAGAGCGCTTGCGCGAAGAACCGCCACCGTATGTGGCCAGCCTTTTCTGTCCCACAGTGCCGGATGAGTTTGGCATATGTGATGATGCCATAGTTTCTGGTGGTTAGGTGATCATGAACGGCCCCGAAGGTACCGGTGAAGGTTTCAAACACCAGCTGTAGCTAGCGCAATGCTCTGCGCCGGCTTAACTTTTGTCATTTAGCGGGGGTTTTTTTTTTTTGGAGAAAAGAAAAAAAACCAGCCATTCAAATTTCGCAGTCCTAAAAAAAATTATCCAGGTCGGGCCCGCCTAGAAAAAACCTCTATATTTCCATAATAGTGGGCTTTTTAATATTTTCAGGCGGCACTATTCCCTCCTGAAAACCCAAAAATGAGGAAAAGACAAAAAAAAAAAACCCCTAATGTCTTAAGAGTTCACCCGGTATTTTTTTTTGGAGTGCTACAAATGTGAGAAACATAAAAACCATTTTATAAAAAAAAACATCTTACATAGTAAAATAAAAAACCTCCAGAGTATGACATACTCCGTAGAGATACATAACAGCTGTCTGATTTCTATTTCCATTTGCCATTGACCAAATCCTCACGTACGTACTTGTATTGCATTTCCAGTCTCCCAGAGCCGCTGGTCGGCATTAACTAAAGCAAGCTCATTAAAAGTCAAGTTCAGTACGGAACGGAACCACCAGAGGTATGCACTAATGCAGGAGCAGCAATCGGCGTTTGTGAGTTGCCCCCTCCCAATCCGGGGAAGTGGGACGCGAGTCTGGGTGAGGCCAAGTATTATTGCCAAGATCGAGGAAGATGATTCGCGAGGAATGTATGTAGTGGTGGCGTCTCTCACACGTGTGTGTTGCATGTACTAAAGTGCGGAGAAGTCTGTAACTCGCTACGCCTTTTTGTAAGCAAGTATACCCAACGTTCTGCAAAGCCTATGTATATACTAGCTTCCGGCAGTATAAGTAATAGGTTGCTTCCCCTTCATTCCTACGACCTCTAATTCACTCCTCATACACTCACGCTTGAACAAGCGGAAGAAATCTTAGTCACGATTTATTTGTACGGCTCAAGTTCATAACAGAGCGCCAACTGTCAACACTAACACGTCATCTAAGGCACGTCATTTCCGGCCAGTTTCCAACGTTATGCCTCACCGGATTGCCCGAATGCCCGGGGCCAAGCGCTCCGAAGTACTTTGCATGGGTGCTGCTGGCGTCGGTGTACTCACCCCTCTCTATCTTTTGATGCCTGGTGCCGAAGAAAGACTCGCTCGGCAGACAGCCAAATGGGCCCCAAGATGGGAGCGCAACATTACATATTTCACTCCGCCAGTGGAACGCGCCGTCCAACGCATCGAGCCTTCTGTTTCCAGAGCAGTACAACGTGTGGATAACCGCCTGCCACTGGAGAGAATGGCAAAGAAAGTAGACTCGAGCATCAGGGGCGGCATCTACAAATTCGGGGGCCCGAAATCTACATGATACCTGCGATGAGACAGTGTTACTTGCTGATGACTGAGCTCAATTTGTATCTATAACACTAGATATTTCCCGCCTTGAATGTGTTAAGTCCTGCTATCTGCTTCCTCTCGTGTCGAAACACTATTTACAGCTTAACTGGAATCGTTTGGGGATTGACAATCTCTCGGGAGCATCTTCGGCGCATGTCCGAGAGCAACTGCGTGTGAACCTTTATCAGTACCATATATGCAAGTGTCTTTTGAATTCCTCCCGCATCTGTTAGTGCTAAGGTGACTTACGTCTGTCAAAAAGATAATAGCTTGTTATTATAAGAATAGGGAGTGCTATCATGGAAGATACCCATTTTCTTGCTGCGGTATTATATCGTTCTTGGTTTTGTCTCCCTTCTGCCTTTGTCTTTTCGGCTGCGATCTCAGATTCTATACGCCTTTGCGCGCGGGATGCTTTCAGAGCAGCTCCCCTTGCCTCTATTGTCCTTCCTGACGACGCCCATGATCGTGACTTATGGGAGCTGGCAAGGCTTCTTGTGGAGGCAAACGATAAACGCGCTTGTCTGCAATCCGTTCTTCTGAGTAGAGTCGTACTTATTAGCAGGGGTTTTGGTCTTACCATCCATTTCCATTGAGTAAAGGCTAGCGGCATCTTGGTGCAGATGCTGTGACTGAGAAGTAGTCGCTGAGTTGTCTTGTTCAGAGCGGTGGCACGCTAAGTTCCTCAGGCACAGGGGCGGGTCAGGAAATCTGTAGCACACTTTGAGATGGTCCCACGCACACCCCAGAATTGTCATAACAGAGCACATGCATCTGCGCTCTATGGGTCGTTGCAAACAGTATCGGAGCTGCAGCAAGCACTCTTACATATTATACCGGAGGTTATTGAAATAAAAACATTATATTGCTAATTGTCTATCGGTTCAATTACAAATTCCTGAACGCCATGTCTTGCCCCAATCAGACTCCGCCTCATATAGTATGTGCTTGCACGAAAGAGCAACCGAGCGGTGCTACTGGTTGCCCTAGTCATCGTCCGTATACCTGGGTCCGCTGGCCGCAGGAGTTTCAGGAGCACCACCATACGCAGCAGGAGTTGGAGCACCGTAGTAACCACTCGCCCCCGGGGTGGGAGCGGCTGCCGCAGGAGTCGGAACTGGATCTGCGCCCCATCCTCCTTGCCAACCTGCTCCCGGAGTAGGTGCATTCGCAGCAGGAGTAGGGGCAGAGTACGCTCCTGGGGTCGGGGCATTCAATGCGCCGGGTGTTGGCGCTCCAATAGCTGCACCTGGAGTAGGAGCATCATAAGCGCCAGTGTTAGCACCGGGCGTGTATCCCCAAGAATCGTTTCCACTAGCCCCCGGGGTTGGCGCCGAAGCCCCCCAAGCAGGCGTCTTAGATCCATACGCCCAACCGTCGGGACCACCACCCGCATAAGCTGGCGTTCGTGAGCCGGCACCGAATGCATCACCAAGTGCGGGAGTTCGAGCACCGGATTGCCATGCCGGTGTTCGCGACCCAGAGCCATAAGCGGTACGACTGCCATCGTAAGGATTAACGGTCCGAGAGCCATCAGCCCAAGCTGGGGTGCGTGAACCGGAGTAATCTTGGGCTTTCCAGGCCGGGGTCCTGCCACCAGCTGCGGCAGGTGCTGCTCGCATTCCCGGATTAGCGGCGAAACTGGGAAGTTGTGTGGAAGGATGACTTACTGCGCGAACCCCAAGCGGGCACTCTGTCGGAATTGTTAGCGGCCATTGGCGTTCTTGAGCCTCCTTGCCAAGCAGGCATTCTGTCTCCTCCACCTCGGCCAGCACCTCCAGGAGCTCCACGACCTCGGCCATTGATATCGATTGTCGCACCCGTGGTCTTGTCCTTGAAACTCAACGAATCTCTTGGTACTGTAATGGTCTTGCCCTTTGTATGCAGCTCAACCCGAGCATGCGTATCGGTTGTATCCTTGACTATACCTAGTAGACCTTTGTATGGACCCTTCTTGATGATCGCAGTCTGATTGATGGCTCGATCGCGGCCAAACATCTTGATGGGTTGATTGGGCTTATTTTCGCCGCCATTCTTATGTATTTTCAAGGCAGGGTTCATGCTGCTAAGGTCTGGACCTGAGGTGGCCGCATTCACGCGTCCACCTTTGGCAGCAACAGTATTTACCATACTGGCCTTGGTTACAAAAACGCCAGCGTTTTCGTTGCTGTCATTAGTGTGTAAAAACACATAAGATCGGTGTATATGGATGATTTTCCCCTGTCTGTGTTGCCCTGTGAATTCTTTCACGACATCGTCCAGACGTATTTCTGAGCCGTCTCGATCAGCGGCTACAGCCTGTTTTCTTTTCGGTAATTTGTTCGAAATTTGGGAAGGCATGACTTGCCTCGTGTCGCCATACTGGTCAAGTACCACCAGTGATTCACGATCGATTTTGACGATACATCCCACCGTAGTCGGGTCCAACTGCACCAGGTCGTGCAGGGAGAATTGTCCCAACGATCCTTGACCGCCGATATCACTAGCTTCTCTGAGATCTTTGCTAAACACCGCCACTTCAGTATTTGTTTGGTCCGTCAGAAGGGTAACACGATCTTCGGATATCTTGACCACTGTGCCCACTTCATCGCGAAATTTGCTTCCACCAATAACTTTAACATGGTCTCCGACTTTGAACCGCTTGCGCAATCCTTTGATAGGCACTTCAATAGTCTGTCCCCGTAGATCGCCTTCAGTTACGGACATGGTGACTATGTCTCCTTGAACATTTGTCGCCTTGCCTACCACACCCTTTTGCTCGCCAGAGTAAACTTCAATAATATCACCTGGAAGGTATGTCACGAGTGTGTTGCTATCCTTCAAACTAGCAGCAAGAGCCTTGAGGTCAAGGTTCTCGGTACCGTCTTCGGCACCAGATGCAAATCGCGTGACTTCTTCCAAAGACGGGTTCACGTCAGTCACGACGAGTTGCTGGATCTTGACGTCTTTCACCTGGAAGCCGTTCTCGAATTCGTCTCCCATGTAAGACCATGTGTTGGTTGTAGGATTTCCTTGAATATACCTCGGATGCCGTTTTCGGGCTTCGATTTCACTGAACAAGCGCTGAGGGGGTCTAGGACCAGCAGCACCGGTCCGTTTCCGTTTTCCGTCTGACGATAAACTGGATAGGGCATCATCACGCATGCCATAATCCAGTCGCGGGATGAAACGAACTCTTGCTTCTAAGCCGTTCTCTGTTACGTCTAGAACTTGTGCCAAGTCTCCAGAGTGCTTCGCGGGTCGGCGTAAACGAACCCAGGCGCCGGGTTCTAGTGTCGGAGTCTTGGTAACCCGCAAAAGCTCGGGCATGTCCTTGATGTCGACAAGAGTCATCTTAGACCGAGGATAAACGTTGAGCATACCATCCAAGGCCACAAGAATGTCTGTTTGGCGCTGGGCTTCAACATAAATGAAACCCTTCATGACTGACTGAGTACCCCCTCGTTCGAAGGCCGCGGTGATGGCAAGCTCATCCTTTGTTCCAATGCGCTCTTCAATCCGTTTCATGATAGAAAGAACAACTTCGCGTTCTTTGCCTTCTTTGCATCTTACGGCCCAAATACTTGGATCATCCACGCTTGGAAGTAATAAACGTTTAGGAACGACGGCAGAGTCACCGAAGCCTTTTGCCGGCCGTCTATTTCCATACCGCTGGCGGAGTATCTCTGCCTGCTTTTCGGCATCTAGACTAGACTCGAGCTCACGGCGACGATCAAGCTCGCGGTGTCTTCGATCATCATCTAGTCGGGCACTTTCAGCGATATCGTCTGGGTGTTCGTTGTCGATAAAATCCTCGATTTCCTCGCCGTCCTTTTCCTCGTCTTCTCCTTCATCTTCATCATCTACTTCGGCTTCTATGTCGAAGAAGGCATTGCGTCTATCTCGACGTCGTTTTCGCCGATGACCCTAGTAGCAATGATCAGTAATGCCTTCAACTCCGTCCCTTACTTGGGAACAGAACAGATCGTGATTGATGACAAAAGAATAGGTACCTGTTGAATGTCCTCGTCTTCATCATCTTCATCATCTTCCTCGTCGTCATCTTGCTCTGCCTCATCTTCGACGTTGTCATTGTTTTGGTCATTGCCTCCATCTTCTCCAGCGCGTTGTCGACGATCTGTCACCTCGTCGTTATCCTCATTTTCGCTAAATCGAGATCGAGGTTTGCGATTAGTTTCCTCATCGTCTGCGTCGTCGTAATCACGAGTTAACTTTGATTTAGCAGGTGAGCTAGAACCGTCGGCGGCGGGCTCGTCATCAGACAAATCCGCCGGCGCAGGGTTGAAATCGTCCTCATCTTCAGATTCATCAAACCGCGGTGGCCCATTTGTCGCCATGATCCTGTTACAGAAGATGGCCTTAGGAAGATCTGATGAACAGAACTATGACAGGAAGATGAGCTTAGGTAGAATAGAAAATAGTGCTTCCTTTTTAGTAACAAATGGCCCACACAATAATCGAGCAGAGCGTACACCGGTTAAGTGTCGGATGCACCTGTGGGTGAATGCTTGTGAATCAATCAATCCCTTTGGGTGCACGAGAACCTCAGGCAGGACGTGGATCCGCAATTTTCGTAGTACTTGATATCGATAGTAATCGTAGAAAAAGTGATGAGACAACTGGTATTGAATATTAGGAAATCTAGATAAGGGGAAAGGAACTTGAAGGGTTTTAGGTTTAGGAATGATTCAAGTTTCATGGCGCTCAGTATCTCTTAACTCTGTTTTAGGGGTGACTCATCGCGCGACTTGTCGAGGCTAATGCCTGGGTTGGATATAACAGAGTGAAAGTTATAACTTACTTAGATCCCTAAATACCACGTCACTGCATATCTCGCTGCTGCGTGTTACTATACTCCGTACGTAGCAATGCACCTATCCCACTGCTCCAGACAGTTTACTAGTAAATCACTTGATTCTTTATTTACCCTTATTCTACTTGGCCTACATTCCTATCTGTGATCTGCCTGAGGTCTTCAGACACCCAAAGGGACACTGGCAGCGAAAGGAAGGGTAGGATAGTGGCCAATAGCGAAGTACGCTCTAGCATTTTGATTTAAGGTGTCCAATATCTGCTCCGTGATCCTTCGTACCAGCGGCACTTGGAGTTAGAGCATAACGGTAAGTGATCTTGGGAAGCTAGCTTGCTCTAGTAGACTGAGGAAACAGTGAAGGCGAGGGCGGCTGGTTCCATCAGCATTGATGCAAAGGATGCTTTCTTGACGCCGCGCCACGATGCCATGGAAGAGCTAGCTACCATTTTATGCCCCAACCCTGTTTCTATTAGCCTTCTCATCATTAAGCATCAGCAAACAACTGAACAAACAACAGTTGTCACTTGGAAGAGTTCCGGATACCACCTATCGCGATAAAGGCCAACTCCATGCCCAGATCGGATACAGAAATGGAGATGTTGGCTGGTCGCCCGAGTATTTGACATTGATTTTCTTCGTGATAGAAGTAAGCATACGCTCTTCATACTAAGTAAATCCCCAGCCACTATATCACATTAACCTAGTTCCCCAGACGCCGCGACCGGCGCCAACACCCAGCCACTCGCCATGCTCGGCGCTTTGAAGGTGAGGAACCCATCCAAGATTCCCAACTTCGTATTCGCACTCCCAACTTGCTACTGGACTGCGTTGATTATCCTGTTGCTGAGATCCGTTGATTGCATGCCCGCCGACTGATGAGCTCGAATTCATGAGATCCCAAATAAGCACTTGGCAATCATCAGCTCCAGAAGCAAGAGTTCCCCGTCTGAGCTGTGACCATTCGACACAATTGATCGGGCCAGTATGTCCTTTGAGCTCGAGGAGGGCTTGACCCGGCTGTCGCACATCTAAAATGCGAATGGTACTTGAATCCTGCGCAAAAGTTGCTAAGAGGTGTGTGTCATGCGGTGAAGTCGCCAGGCGTAATAGGGGTGGGGGACTTCCCATCGATTGTTGAGCATGGGCTGGGCTTGACCGCCCGCTTCCATCTGTGCAGGATGTCAATATGATAATGTTCATGACACTTTCAGAGGCTGCCTGAAATGTTGATTCGATGGAGGACTTACCTCGCTCTTCCTTGCCCGTCGGCTCATAGATAATTGTTGAATGCTCCAAGCTACGTAAATCAAACATTCGCACACTACCGTCTTGACCACAGCTAACGAAGACATCTACGCTGTTGGCGCAGAACCGCACATCATAAACTTCCTTGTCATGAGCGATGAGCTGAGTTTTAGCGGTCAGAGATGGTATATCCCAGATTGTGCATGTCGTGTCAATACTCGATGTAATTATCAAGCTTGGCGAAACTGTGTTCCAGTCGAGCGATGTGAGCGGGGCCGTATGATCCGGTGTTTTCGAATTCGACAAGAGTGCCAACGGAGTCAATTTGGTGATGGAAGAGGCGTCTCTGCCCCCTCGGGTAATGTTATTGCCGGGGACCACATGTGACTCAGAAGGCAGTGACCACAGCCGCAAGTGATCACCAGAGGTAGCTAGAAGGTCCGTAGATTGCTTTTGAGATGAGGGAGGTTCCCATAATAGTCTCGTGACAGGGTACGAATGTGTAGCCTCAGCTATTTTCGTAAACTCTAAACTATATTTCGATGTGCCTGGCGTGAAGACATCCTGTCCTGTAGGAACGATTTGACTGTCGAGGATTTGGATCTGTCACAGTTAGATGAACAATCATGGATAGCCTAGTCACAACAAGTGAACTTACAAAATTGTGACCATCTTCGAGATAGCTCCCAAGCGCTAATTTACCTGCTCCATTGCCTTGAGGCGGCCACTTGCACCAGTCAAAAGCATAAACAGCCCATGGCGCGAGATAGTTGCTTGGTCCCGGTTGGGGGATTGAATGGTCTTGAAGAGCTCCTGATGCGCTATCTGACATGCTGGAGTCGGCGCGGGGCCGTATGTCGGCAAGACCAAGCGGCGTATTAGAGAAGTGCCTCTGTGAGCCGGTGACATTGAATTTACTGGCCTCCGCGGGAGACGTGAGTTGAGAAGAACCGCCTGGTGTTGTTGGAGTATAAGCATGGTAGCTTGCTGCGCCGTCGTAGCCGGCAGCTGGACTTGAACGAGAATACGAGTGCGAGTGCGACATGGAAAGCGAGGGCTTGGGCGGCGTATGGAAATCGTAGGATATTGGTGATGGGTGATGTCCGTGTTGATTTTGCTGTGACGACGAGGACGACTGCGACGGCGGCTGCATTGCGCTGTACACTGTGGGAACAACTGGAGCTGTGTTCGAGGATATGACCGGCGGCCGTGCTGACAGTCCACCTGGTTGTAGAATGTTCGGCACGCCCGAGCCGCCAGATTGTTGCGGATGATGATGTTGAGATTGGGTCTGCGTGGTGGGGTGGGCGCCAGCGGGAGAATGCTCAAGCTTGGTCTGCGGTGTGTAATCTCGCTGGGATCCAATCTGATTATGCGGAGTTGAAGTCATGGCAGACATATGCAACTCGTCTTGTTGGCCAACATGAGCTCCATATGAACCTGCACTCACCTGTCTCCATGTCGGAGGGAGCTGCTGTGACTGGCTCATTGACAAGCTCTGCTGGCAGCCAGCTGTCGACGTGAGTACGTTATTATATTTGTAGAGTTCGGGAGAGAAACAAGAAAACACAGAGTTGAAGCTACCACTACAATAACCGCACTTCAAGGAGCGGGGTTTGCTAAATGGCCGCGAAACGACTGGCTGACTTGAGTGATGCTCGAGCGGTGCCCCTACTGGAGAAAAAATTGAGTGAGAATATCGTCGTTCTGTGCAGTTACAAATAGTTCGGGGCGGCTGATCGAATTGAACTTCCAGTCCAGTAGCCTACGTGCCTAGGCTTCAGCATCGATGTCTCGGTCGAATGCAACAGCAAATGCAGGCCCAACATGCACCAGGCCGCACAAGCCACTTCGCAGTGCGTGGCTAAGGCAACTACCGACGAATTTGTTCGACGAACCTGTGCAGCTGACCCCCAGCCTTCACGACCACATGTGCCCTCAATAACCAGGTGCAATCAATCACCATCCAAGCATCATATGTAGGATTTTTTCTCCGATTACGGAGTTCAAGATAAAAAAAGATTCGTTGCATTGGTGTCTTTTGATTCACATTTCCTGTTCCCCAAGCTGCTTCGCTATGGCGCTGACCTCGCCATCCCCGATGAACCAAATTAATGACGTCGCCCAAAGAGCTTCGAAGTTGTCTTTGACCTCATCTACTGCCGAGCCATTAGTAGAATACCAGCTTCAAAAACTAGAACCCCGACCGACCGATGCATGGCAACATGACGATGTATCTTTCAGTAGTAACGTTTCTCGCCATCGGACATCGGACGCAATGCACGAGGAACATTCTCTGAAGTCTTCGTCTACAAGGCGAGATAGCTCCATTGGTTCGTTGTCGAAGCGCAAACCGAAATCGTTGTTCGCTGGTCCACCGCCTCCTATTGCCGCATCGATACTAGCTACGAAGCAACCCTCTGGCGTGTCGCCTAATGGGTACGAATCTGATATAAAGTCTCATGGACCTTTTCGGATGATGGGACGGTCTATAGGCCATTTCATGTTCGATCAGTCGCGATCTGAATATGGATCACATCATCGAAGACCTGATGCGCTCTGGCGTAATCTGCGGCGGCGCGAGCGAAACCTCGAAGACGACATTCAGCAGCTTCTAGACTTTCAGGCAGCTGGGTTGGTGTCTGGCAGTCAAGTCGACGAGACATCCTCGAGCGGGAATCATGATAATTATAGTGACGCCGGGGACAGCACACCAGCCGGGACCTTCTTTCCTACGGCAACATCAAGATCCCAAGTGCCAAAGAGCTTGTACCTAACTCCACGGTCCACTACAGACGGCAACGTTATCCCTGTCAGACAGCCGGCCAGAACTCGCCCACCTGGACTAAGGACTATTCGGAATGGCCTGCGCACTGCTATAGAATCACTACAAGAACTTCGGCGAGAGGAATGTGAGCATATCGCCACAGCTATCAGAGAGAGGAAATTAGCCCTTCAAGAACTGCATAATCTTGGCACAAGGCGACTTGGTATACAATCCGAGCTTACAGCATCTGATAACGATGGAGAGGAACCATTGGCAAGAGAGCTTCGGGAGCTTGGACAGAGGCATATTTTCGTGGATCAAGAGATTGGCCGGCTTGAAGAACAACTCACGGGATTGCGAAAACAGCGGCGCTGGCTGCAGGACCAGATGAGTCATGTGCGAGGGCAGAGGGAAGCAAATCTTAGTGGGTATCGAGGCGCCCTCAGAGACGTGGACTCGGAGCTGGGTAATCTGATGAGACGTCCGCCTGTTCTGCCCCTCGACCCAGCCATACACGGCGAAGGTGATGAGACTCTGCGCAGAGACTTAGCTTTAGCAAGAGGACCCGAATTTCTGAGTCTCACCCCTGAGCGTCGGAGTCCTGAGATGGCTAAGTCTTGGTGGGAAGCTGAACTCGCCGTGTTAGAAAAGAGGGCTATACACGTACATGAGGATCTACGAGCACTAGAAGGAGGCTCTGCGTTATGGAAAGACGTGTTGGCGTTGGTTTCAAACTTTGAATCTGACCTTCGACGGACAATGAGGGGTGGTGCCCCATCACAATTGGACTCATCTGCCAAAGGGAAGGAGAAAGCAGATACAGAGGAAGATCTCATTCGCAATCAGGCGGCAAGCATGGGCAACATTCTCAGGCAACTGGAGCAAGCCATGGAAGTGGCAGAGTCAAATAGATGGAATCTGCTTATATGTGCCATCGGGGCCGAGTTGGAAGCTTTTAAAGAAGCCCATGACGTTTTAACTACTCTTTTGCCTCAAAAAGACGAGATAACGTCGAACCCTAGCAATATTCCACCGAACTCTGGCCAGTCTGCTCTCGCCAATCATGCCTTCGTTCACGTTGACGAAAGTGACGACGATGTGCCGCCGGATCTTCTCGAGTCACACGCGGATGACGGCAGACAACACTCTACGAATATCGCGACAGCCGTGAATTTCGCCGAAGCTGAGGACACAGGCTACAAGAGGCCACTGAGCCAGGGCAGTGGAAATGAAGTTCCTCTGGAATTTCTAGCGGAGCATGGATGAGACAGCCAGACAGCCAGAAGTAAATGCTGTGGAAATGTTTCATTATTCGGATGGTCATTTAACCCAGTTTATTATCTTCAATATGCCGGGACTCTTTCGCGAAGCCATCGAACATGAGACACAATATTTGTGCCGTACATTCAGCTTAAATGGGTAATTCCGATATCATTCAGTTGCTTCCCAATCAAGACCAAATCCATAGCAACTGTTTCTAAGAGTGAAAAAGCAACCGGAGAGAAAAAGTAAAGTGGAAAGCAGTGGTCGCTTGGAAAACTTTCACGCTCTAGCCACGAATGATGAAATCAAGTTTCATTCCGAAGTTGAGCGTAACGTGTCCACACGTAAAAGCGACCCCTGACTTGCAAATTAGATCATCGCCTTCGTTCAAAAAAACCACTGGATCCTGCAATAGCGACTGACTGGTCCATGACCCATTCGCCGACGCCAAGATACTTATCGATCCATTTTGAAACCTCTTTGTTTTCGCCAGCAACTTTATCTGTCTTGAAACTAGGCCTGGGATTTCCCGAAATTGGGCAGACGTAAGCAAATACAGTGGTAACGATGTGTGGGAGGCCCAGTCGCAGAATACTCACGTCAACCCGGTCGATCGCTTCATGCCCGCCAAAAATGCAGAAACTGAGACCATGTATGCTTAGCCGTTCCGCTCACGCGTTGTGTAGAACAGAACAGATCAACTTACTGAGCACGGCGTCGAAGGCGTAGTGCGTCAATCGTCCAACCTTTGACCATAACCCAAATGTCAGCAGGTTGAGAAGCTGCGATCTTCTTAGACTATTGGTGCTAAGGGGGAATTTGTTCCTCTTGGCTGTTGAAAGCGGCGCTGATGATTCCGCCGCCGATACACCAAGGTTCCGAGTTTCTGTACGTACTACCATAATGCTTATCGGGTCTGGATCAGTCAAGGCGTGTTGCCTGCCTGTTTGGCACGAAGGAAAGCCAAGGGCACTCAGGAAGAAGACCGGTTGTGATTTCGACTTGTTGAGGCTAGGGTGCGACACGACCACAGTGATTTGAAGACGAAGTTAGGTGTAGTTGCGGACAACACGCATACTAAAGCACGTTTTACCTCGTTGCTAACTCACGTGCCCCTCTCAACAAACTGCTCGAACTTGTCTCAGAGGGTGCCACTTTTGCCACAACACCTACTAGCTGAGTACGTAAACGCGCAGCAACGGATTTCTAAACGCGTAGCAGTAACTAAGCTAAAACCGGATAAAGTACCTTCGCACGCGTTTTTACGTAGGGAGGTACCTCTTTAATTTCGCGTATATATATAGGAATATATATTACGCTTTCCTCGTGAATTCCTTATGTTTACACTTAATATAAGTCCCTTAGTATCTTATAGTACTTAATATACTAGGTTAAGCTAGCTTACTATATAGTATTTACTAGTATTACATAGGATAGATAATTTTATAATTATTATAAAGTCTTAAGTATATGTAAAATCAGAGAGGTATCTTCCTATGTAAAAACGCGTGCGGAGGTACCTTATCCGTTTTTGGCTTAGTTACTGCTGCGCGTTCAAAAATCCGTTGCTGCGCGTTTACGTACTCCTTCTGCAGGGTCTGAGAGCGGGCTCCTTCCCGGTGCTCCATCGGTGCTTCATGGGTTCGGGCTCGGGATTGGAGCTGCGAAACTACATAAGTTGCGTGGTTTTACTGATTACACGGAGGAGTTGGAGGGGTCTTGATCAGCGCTTGGAGGAATATCTACCAGGTCCAAGCTCTCTGCCTAGAATCGATTTTGTTGCAGATGGAATAGACGCGCTGGGCGAGAGGGGACATGTCTTCAATTTTTTTTTCTCAGTTTGACTACTGGACAACGACAGCACATTGGGCAGTGGAAAGGACATGCTGTACGGATTATTCTGCATAGAGCTTTCATTCAACCTGGTTGTATTTCTGTTGAGAGCTGGCGCTTGAAGGTTGCACCAGACAAGTCACCATGGTCCCCGGAGATGGCAGGCCAAAACACCCACTTTCTGCTGCGTAAATTTATGACAAGTGTCAGATTAGCTGATAGCTATGGCACAACCTCTACTCCTTGTAGCATCACAAATCCCTTGAAAAAAAAAATTGAAACGCCCTTGACTCATATTGCAGGCTACTCTTAAACGTCGTTGTTCAAACTGGGTCACAAGTCAAGTTTCCAAATAGCTGCGCTTACCTCGCAAAGGTTTAAAAGGACTATTATATTCTAACTTTGGTGCGGACAGAGGTTTCAGCAACTCGCTAGAGTTTCCCTCATGCTTGACCTCTCACGTTTGGCCGGAACCCCAGAGCCGTCTCCACAAGGGTAGTCTAAACGGGCGAAACCTCATTTGTTCGACAGTGGAATAGAAGCAATGAACGAGCTTTGACAAGAGGACTGCTTGCTCAAAGACCCGGCAGGGCACATTAATGTTTGACGTATACTCCGTACTAGTGTCTTTTTTGTCAAGGGTCGATGCAGGCGTATGTTGGCCCTATTATCCAGAGACGCTCTGTGCTTCCTTATGTATCCTTGACCGCACAACGAATGGAGACATCTGGATCCATGCACCTACTAAGAAAAGCCAGGCCGGGCGTTCCAAGCTCTGTTCCGCCGTCGCGTCTCCCCACCCACCAACATCACATTTGACACTTCCAAACCCCCACCATTGATTGCCAGGTCTCAACCAAGGCTTTTTTTCTTCCCTTCTTTCTTCCCTTCTTTCTTTCTTTCTTTCTTTCCTCTCATCATCCATTAACCTAGAACTGGAACGAGCAGCTAGCACGAACACTCTGGCTATTAGTCTCTTCGAATCTTCTCCGCGGCTCTATTGACGAGTTCATTCCTCAGGTTTGTACCCTTTCTATTTGAATACTGCAACCCCACCTTTCGGTTGGTTTTCTCACCTACCTGCGTGTCTACCGTTCCTGGACCTTCACCGCACGTATCACTATATTAGCCAGGAGAGACCCGAGCACCAGGGTTAAAATTTTACCAAATATAACCTCCTCTAACAACCATTTTGTACTCCAGGCCAGACGCGATACATATATTTTACAATGGCGGCTAGTCGATCGCGTTCGTTCAGCATCATGGCTGCTACCCAACAAGATCACCTCGACACTGGGGGTAGGGTCGCATGGCTGGCTTCGCTTGACACTGCCTACAGCCCCGAGCACAATTATCGCCGGTCCTCCATCATCTGCACGATTGGTCCTAAGACCAATTCCGTCGAAGCTATCAATAAGCTGCGTGACTCTGGACTTAACGTGGTTCGAATGAACTTTTCTCATGGCTCATATGATTATCATCAGTCTGTCATTGACAACACTAGAGCAGCCATGGAGTGTCATGCTGGCCGCCCTGTTGCCATTGCTCTTGACACCAAGGGGCCTGAGATCCGGACTGGTAACACGACAAATGACGAAGACATTCCTATCTCGGCCGGCAAGGTGATGAACTTCACCACTGATGAGAAATACTCCACCAGCTGTGACACCGAGAACATGTGAGTCTTTAATATGTTTTCTTCGATCTCTCTGCGTGGACCACGTTCATGTCGCTGAAGATCACCACTTTCCGTCTTTCGTACACTGTCAATATCAATCAAGAGCTGACAAAAGTGGACCATTGTAGGTACGTTGACTATAAGAACATTACCAAGGTCATCGAGCCTGGCCGTGTTATTTATGTTGATGACGGTGTCCTGGCCTTTGAAGTACTGAGCATCAAGGACGACAAGACCATTGAAGTTCGTGCCAGGAACAACGGCTTCATCTCATCGAGAAAGGGCGTCAACTTGCCCAATACGGATGTCGATCTCCCTGCGCTATCCGAAAAAGACAAGGCCGACCTGAAATTTGGCGTGAAGAACAATGTAGACATGGTCTTTGCATCATTCATTCGCCGTGCTCAAGACATCAAAGATATCCGCGCCGTACTAGGCGAAGAGGGCAAGCAAATCCAGATCATTGCCAAGATTGAGAACCGCCAAGGTCTAAACAACTTTCCAGAGATTTTGGAGGAGACGGATGGTGTAATGGTAGCGCGAGGTGATTTGGGCATCGAGATCCCTGCTGCCGAAGTCTTCGCAGCGCAGAAGAAGCTCATCGCCATGTGCAACATTGCCGGGAAGCCTGTCATCTGCGCGACTCAGATGCTGGAGTCGATGATCAAAAATCCACGTCCCACCCGTGCCGAGATCAGCGATGTTGGCAATGCCATTACCGATGGAGCTGACTGCGTAATGTTGTCTGGTGAAACGGCTAAAGGTAGCTACCCCTGTGAAGCCGTTCAAGAAATGCACGAGGCGTGCTTGAAGGCCGAAAACTCCATCCCGTACGTCTCGCATTTTGAAGAGATGTGCACCCTGGCCAAACGCCCTGTCAAGACCGTCGAGTCTTGTGCTATGGCCGCCGTCCGAGCATCGCTTGACCTTGCTGCTGGCGGTATCATTGTCCTGTCAACCTCAGGCGAGTCCGCTAAGCTTCTTTCCAAATACCGCCCTGTTTGCCCCATTTTCATGGTCACTCGAACTGCCACGACATCTCGATTTAGCCACCTTTACCGAGGAGTTTACCCTTTCCTATTTCCCGAGACTAAGCCGGACTTTAACAAGGTTAATTGGCAGGAAGATGTTGACAAACGCATCAAGTGGGCTGTTAATCACGCATTAGAGCTCAAAGTTCTTACGCCTGGAGACACTGTGGTTGTTGTGCAGGGCTGGAAAGGAGGCATGGGTAACACTAACACGCTGCGAATTGTCCGAGCTGACCCCGAACATCTGGGAATTGGTCAAGCGTAAAATAAACCAGCGTGCTTTGTTCGACGACGACGAACCGACAGGACAAATTGACATGGTAATGAGCTGAGATTGGACCAACAAATTTTGTTTGATAGAGTACATGTGCAAAGTTTACTAGGATCCAGAATAGCGGGCTAAGAATGACACGAGTTCTAGATTTCGACTTCGATCTAAGCGCAATTACCTCAGAAAACTAGAGTCAAGACTCGATGCTCATAAGCATTGTCAGAAGGAGTGCCGCTAGAGATTATACACTTAGTATTCACCTCAAATTTCAACCTTCCCATGAACATTTAATGAGCTAGAAGCGCAAGTAAATCCTTAAATCCAAGAAGCTATCCTATCATTATAATTAAGCCTAAACTTATCGCACATTAGCAACTAGCCAAGGGATATATATGTATTTATTTGTGTAGCTCTAGCAATTAGAGTGACCATAGCATTCGCCACCAAAGCTAACGCAGCGTGTTTGTTGAAGATTCGTACAGTTGGCGTTCAGCAATGTTGAAGCGTCCCTTGAGTCTGGCATTCATTCTCTACAATACCGAGTCGGTGCTTTGCCAGTCTAAGTGGGACACCATGAGAAGCAAGAAGAGCCCCGGTAGTGGATCTGGCATATGTAGTCCTGGAGATTGTCTGGTAGACACTAGAGTAACCGCTAAATCAAAATATCTTCTGCGTATAAAGGTCCTGGACGCGACGAGGATAGACAGAGTGATTCTTTGAATTAGCGGCACTAAAAATGAGCCAAGACGAGCAACCTCTCCAGGCTGCGACGGCAGTAAGCTCCCTCTTTTTTCACAATACCGGCTAGCCTCGCTGGCGCCATCAAATTTGGATGGGAGTGTCGTGGCCGTAATACAGTGACAGTGTAGTTGACAGGTCAGTCAAGTATTAGTGTCCTGACTTACAAAGAACTCCGTAGTGGTCGCAGCATGAGCTTTCTCCACTTTTCCTGTTCGGCAGACTGCTTCAAAGTTGAGACGATCTGCCTTGGCCCGGCTCTGTCTGTCAGTTGAAACTTCGAGGTAGATGGTCCTGCTGCATAGCAATAGGCGCATTTCCTGATAAACCAACCCTATGCGGAGATCTGACACCATCACATTCGAAATGTTGCCTCAAAACTAGCCGCTATGTCGCTAATACCCTACCACCCGAAGGAAGGCCGGGAGATCGTTCTGTAAGCACCTCTAGCCCTAGGAGCTTCAATATTGCTCGAGAAAACGTTCCCCGTGATTGTTCTACTTCAAAGTATCAGTCGAATTGGACACGTACTGACAACCTGATATCTTCAGTCGCCATCGCAATGCCGTCGTTGTTCGAGATCGTGACTCTCAACGTCTCGAGATTCGGAGTTCCGAATGCCCGACATGTCATCAACTTCTAGCCCGCTCACCATCTCCTGATCGGTCATACGATCGGTCATTTGAGATGAATCACGAATATGTCGATCCAGAATACTTTAGAATGCTCAGAACTGGAAATTATGACTTTACCCTCGGTAACAGGCCCCCAAGTCCCGTTCGAAGACTAGTTGAGCCAGCATCGGTCGTAAGCTCCAAAAGACAGTCCACGTCCCCTCCGGAAGTCATGCAGAGACAGGGAGAAACGAGGTTCACTGATAATGATCCCGAACCCCAACAAACCGAAAGAAGTAGAATACGACGTGAAGCTTTTAGCCCGAACTACTTCAAGACCTTTTTCGTGGAAGAAAGGATTCTCGGTAAGGGAGGCAAAGGAGTCGTGTTGCTAGTACGCCATGAGATCGACGGCTGTCCTCTCGGACACTTTGCTTGTAAGAGAGTACCAGTCGGTGACGACCATTCCTGGTTGGAAAAGGTGTTGATAGAAGTTGAGCTTCTGGCCAAACTCTCGCACCCCAATCTGGTATCATACCGCCACGTGTGGCTCGAGGATGTTCGCTTGACAAGGTTCGGACCGAGTGTCGCCTGCGCTTTCATTCTGCAACAGTACTGCAATAGTGGTGATCTCCACCAGTATGTTGTCGGCGGTGCCCCAAGGGAGGTGACGAAGGAGGAGTTGAAAGCGCAGATGAGACGACGATCCAAAGGCCACGCGGAGACACATCTGGACCCATTTAACGCTCGACCGCAACTCTCTTTTGAAGAGATATATTCCCTTTTTAAGAATATCACCTCGGGCGTGGCGTATCTTCATGGCTCCAATTATATCCATCGGGATCTAAAACCGAGTAACTGCCTCCTCCATAGTGAGGGTGGGAAATTGAATTGTCTCATCAGCGATTTTGGTGAGGTTCAACCTGAGAATATCGTCCGCAAATCTACTGGTTCCACGGGCACGATATCATACTGCGCCCCGGAAGTATTAAGAATGGACGTGTCGGGCCAGTATGGAAATTTTACAACAAAGTCTGATGTATTTTCGCTTGGGATGATTCTCTACTTCATGTGTTTCGGGCGACTGCCCTATCAAGGTGCTAATGCTATTCAGGAGGAGCTCGAAGACATTGATCAATTGCGGGCCGAAATCACAGATTGGCAAGGTTTTCAAGATGAGCGCCAGGAACGCCCTGATCTGCCATCTAAGTTGTATAAACTGCTGAAGAAGTTGCTTGCCTTGGACCCCGTAGAGCGTCCAAGTGCGAACGAAGTTCTGTTAGCAATGAAAAGCGAAACAAATTTCGACAATATCACAAAACATGATTGGATGACTACGAATTCCTCAACGCTCCGGGGCAACCGCATACAAAATCTGGACTCTCCGTTGCCGCCGGGAACTCCCGTCGCAGGTAATGTTTGACTAATTGACACATTCAATTTTCGGAGCATAGTCCTGTGCAAGTGGAAGCTGACAACGAACCAGATTCAAAAAAAGAGACTATACGAGAGCGACAAGGAACAATAAACGAAAGTGCCGGTGTGTATTCACATCTTGCAGATGGCAGAAGAGCATCTCAAGAACTTGGTCCCTCATCGCCACGTGAAGAGGAGTTTGAGAAACATGAGCAACACAGCCGCAGCTTCGGAAGTATGCAACAAGAGCATGGTCAAATCAGCTCACTTGCTATGGAAGAGCTAACAGGAGTGGCCGCCGCCGAGTCGACCAAACCTTCCACTCCACACCTACTGATGGCACCGCCTCGGTCGCGAGGTGAGGAATTCTGGTATCAGCTGACGATCCTGAGCCACCGCGTTGCGTCTGGGTTCCAGATTGATACTGAATCAATCGAACCTGTTATTCGCCTAATGGTCTTCTTACTAAAGCTTGTCACTTTATCCCGACCGTGTTGGCCATATGTAGCAAGCATAGAGGTAGGATTTCCATTAATGACTTTCGCAGCTTTGGAATTGGGATGGCCAAGCTCTGTCATACATTTGAGCTGGCCCCATAGTCACAGAAGTCGTGATTTGACGCAGCGGGGAGGGCATGTTGGGCTCAGCATTGGATTTAGAGCGATACTACTTGCATTTCACTTCGGGGTCTTGTGGACTGCTCGTCGCTGGGACATGCTGTGCACCGGAAGACCTCGAGGCGAGTGGACCCAATGACGAGAATCGAGCAAGTCTAGCAGGTGGAGCACCAAGAGTTGTCTCGGATTTTACTCAAGTCTCTGAAATGGCTCGCTCTGTCCGTCAGATGAAGACACTGGTAAATTGGGTAAACTGCCGAGTTGCAGGCGAATTACAACCACACATCAAGAAAACGTAGGGAACGTTGCAAACTTGCGTCTAGCTTCTCGAATAGTAGGCTGGCAATGAATCTCGAAATAAGTGCCAATCATGAGCAAAACATCTAACTTGTCTAACGACTTTCCTTGATGAACCCTAATGGGTCATGTGTTTGCAAACTGTAGATGTGTATAAAACTTCATTGATCACATGCTCATCTGAGCATCGCTCTGGATCCAAAGCGTACCCGTCTATCCATTTCGGCGGCAGCCAGACCAATATCGTAGCCACCGGACTTGACCTTTTTACCCTCAGTTAAGCTCCCAAACCCAAAATCTGGCTCACCTCCGAGACTGCCAAATATATCGCCTACATAATTATTCGGTTTGATTCCCCGACTGTAAGTGCAGCTCCAATTGGAAACAATCCCTTTAACGATTTCAATGCCCGCATTATATACGTTTTCGACTGCAATGAGAAAGCCATTTTGATCAGCCCTAACCAGATGCTCCCAGTCAGACAAATGGGGAGGTGGTCGATCGAAGTTAGAGCCTATACATCTACATCAGTCATAGGAGCTTCGAAAGAGGTGAGAGCGGACCACGCTGGCGCCCCCTGAGTGGACGGCGTACCAGTTCTCATTATGATCATCCTCGAGAAGTCTACCAAACCCTCGATGGCACCTCTCACCATGACTTCTAGCGTCGCGTTCTCTTCTTGGGCACTCATACAATAGGTGCCCGTTCCATTAGTCCACAATCTAGTTGTGTTCTCAAACGCAATGGCGAGTTTTGTACCGGAGTAATAGACATCACTCGTAGCAATATCACATTTCACAACGCTCGGAGCCTTTGACGCCATTGCATTATGATAGCCAGATCCAGAATACTTTGAGCGATACTCCTGGGGACCTATCCGATCAGTAAGCCTTGCTTTAGATGCAAGAATGTATGCTGTGTCTCTAAGCGCATTATTGACTTCGAACACTTCTGTACCATATGTGATGGCAGGATACTGAAGGGGATAGTCACGTCCATAAGAGATATATCCTGTTGGCCAATCCTTTGGAAGAGATCGAGGATCGATTTCGTACTGAAGAGCAACCTGAACAGTATACCGAGCAAGGGCAACGCTCCCGATTGTAGCATAGTGAGGGTTCACACCAGCTATTCCAGCAAAAAGAAAGTACGTCTGACGAAGATCAAATTTGTTTGATAGTACAAACGCCATCATAGACGCAGCAGAATTGATCTCGCCCTCTCCAAGAGTCACTTGACATATAATCCCCGTTTCTGTACAGAACACGCGAGGGAACAACATCGAAAGTCCAGGAACTGCCATTGATCTTGCAGTTAAGTTCCCTAGTCTTGATTCCTGGAATCTCTTGTGCCATATTTGTGCTTCTGGATGCCACTACCGTCATTAAAAGGTTAGAAATTCTGCCTCAAACGCGTAAAGGCTGTTCGATTTACCATGGATACGATCACAACTCGTGGTTTTATCAAATTTCTCGTGTTGTCATAGAAGCTAGAGCGCGAAGTGTAACTAGGCACAACTAGGGCGAGTAGAGAGAGCAGTCGTCCTAACATTTTTTAGACGGATGAAAGTCCAAAGACAAAATAATTTGCTCGTAGGATTTAACTTCATGAAGGTGCACTGTGATTTTGTGTTAAACTGAAGATAAAGATAAGAGAAACTTTTAAATGAGGAATATTGGCTATGTTATAGTTTCTTTAATTGGTAGACGAGAAGCAAAATAAGAGCATGAATCTGTTACACTGTGTCCGAAACCAGTTGGGTTACCTCGAGACAAGACTCTAACTGTAGAGTGGCTGCGGCTAAATTTGCAGTTTTAAGACAGTGAAGTGAAGCGAGAGGGAGGCATGTAGCGGTGGCAAATGTGAGTGTGAGCTAAGCTAACGGTAGCACACACACTTAGTGTACAGTGGCCCCGGGTAGGTCACAAGGAATTCCAAGTAGTAGACACCTTAAAACTAGGGCATATGCTTTGAAAAGATAGCAAAAGGAAATTTAATTAATAATTTGTGCAATTCATTATCTTATGCTAGCTTTTACCTGTCTTATTGAAATGGAGGGGATTGTGTCACTAGCTAGCAACAACCGTACAAGTGCAAGCTTTACGGTTAGTGTTAGGAGCATAGAGGCATAGATAAGTCCTGATATCATAGCTAAAATCAAATCAATCAGTTAATTAGTTATTAAAATCATGATCCAAATCAGATTTTCATAGTGATATTCGCCGCAACCTTCTACTGCGTTATATTGTTGCAATAGAACGGTGCTTTGCCTTATTAGTCCCTGACCGTCCAGGCGCCCGCCGGAGGACCCAGAGCTTGCATTGTACGGCTGTTGCTAGCTGGCAACTAGTCCCCTACATTTCAGAAAAGTGTGTGGCATTTTATTTTATATTCAAGTTTGCGTTCTTCTCGCTTGCCGCCACCGGGAAACCTCTGCAAATGCTCGCGAGAGCCTCGGTGATACAAGGTGAGACACTAGGGCAAACACTACTCCGTACACCGGGTGCCTGTCCTCTCTCGCTAATAATCTTACAATCATCAATTACAAAGTAAACAATATAGAACGCTTGGATAAGTTAGCTTCACGAGGCGCTATAAGCAAAACCTACGGCTTTAACGTCGCCTTAATAAAGCAAAAGCAAAAAACTGGCAAACGGAGCTTTTTCGAAATTGCGGTCACGATGTATTGATATTAGCGCCTGAAGATATTTTCCAAATATACATGTGTAGTTGAATCCTTGACCGGCGAGACGACCGGGCTTAGTGAGTTACTGCCTTTTTTAGAATCGTTATGTGACCTATTCAGATTCTACATGTATGGAAGACTTTACGTATACCTAGAGGTACAAGTAATAGCACATCTCTTTAAAGGCCTTGGGGCTACAATTAGGTACCGCGACCCCACAGGGCCCTTAACAGCGTTATTGACCCATGAATACAGTAGTAACTTTACTTAATTAAGACACAGTGATATATTTATGGCATTAAGTATTTAGGCTAGCAAAAGGTGCTTCACTTTTGTAAATGTGGCTGGAGGGAAATCCCTGTTAGCATGAAGTTACAGCCTCACGGCCTTCAAAGAGAAAGTGGTACAGTACACCTCTGACTCTCCGAGGCCTTACCACTGTTAAAGGGATCGGAAACCACTGAAATATGATGGTGCGCGTTACGGCTCTGAGCACAATGATTCTTCCTTATGAAATATTCTATTCATGGAGGAGCACTAGAGTCCTTGCAATCCCTTTTCTCTCTCTTCCCCATTCCCCACTCCGCATTGCATCCTCCTGCCATGTCTTTTCTAACAACATCGTGCTTATTTACAGGTCTCCACACGCTATGCGCTATTAAACCCACCAACGAAAGTCCCTCTCCCCGCTGGCCGCTGGGCATCCCCATTTGACTACTCCGTACGGAACTTTGTGCGGGCCGCTCATATCTAGTCGTTTTCATACCAATACGTCGCTCTCATATTCAGCGATTATGATATTGCCATTTTGAAAATGCTTAGCCAGAACACCTTCACGACGTAAACTATCGAGACGATTTAGTCCTCGAGGAATTACAAAATTCCCAAGGAGGCTGCCGATTAGGTCGTGCCCTTATGGATTCAATTCTCGTCGAATCAGCACAGCGCCGTGATAACCATGGCCCGACCGAAAGACTTAGTGCTACACCTCTAGCAGAGGAATTGCGCGAAGATTCTCCCATACCGTCCAACAACTTCGCCTTCACGCCCTCACAACTACATAAACTCCTAACCCTGCGCGACCTCAAAGCTCTTGATTTCTTTGGCGGCCTTCGAGGTCTCGCAGCCGGTCTTCGGACCGATGTTGCGGCTGGTCTCAGTGCCGATGAGACCAACCTCGATGGCTCTGTTTCCTTAGACGAAGCTGTAGCCGCCGGTCGAGAATCACGTCCTGCCGTTTTGCAGAGAATTCCACCGACATCAACGCACCATCTACACCATACTCTGCGACTTGGGGACAATTCTGCCTCTCCGTTTGCCGATAGGAAACGAATATTCGGGGCTAATCGTCTACCTCGCCGGAGACAAAAGTCCTTCTTCAAGCTCATGTGGATCGCATTCAATGACAAACTGCTGATACTCCTCACGGTTTCGGCGTGCATATCGTTGGCCATTGGTATCTACCAATCCGTAACGGCAGAAGAAGGGTACTCTAACATCGAGTGGGTAGACGGCGTAACGGTTGTTATTGCCATCGTCATCATCGTCTTGGCAAGTGCTGCCAATGACTGGCAAAAGAACCATAAATTTGAAAAATTGACTGAGCGGAAGAAGCATCGCGAAGTGACCGTATTCAGATCCGGCAGAGCTCAGCAAATCGATATCACCCAAGTTTTGGTCGGAGATGTTATGCATATCGAGGCGGGAGAAGTCATCGCAGTGGATGGGGTTTTGATCGAGGCTTCTGGCCTACATATCAATGAATCTTCAATCTCCGGTGAATCTGGTATGGTTCAGAAGACTGTTCCAGCGGACCACGACGCTTCTCACGCGGTTCTTGCTGATCCCTTCATTTTGAGTGGTACTACTGTGTCGCGAGGCGTTGGACGGTATCTCGTTCTTTCAGTTGGTGCAAATTCCACGTATGGTCGCACACTCATGTCTTTGCGCGAAGATGTTGAGGAGACGCCCCTGCAAGCCAGGCTGGGACGACTTGGCAAGCAACTTATTGTTTTTGGCGCCATCGCTGGTGCCATTTTTTTTGTGATATTGTTCATTCGATTCTTATTACGCCTGAGATCAATGGCCAACAAGGGGCCATCCAACAAAGCGGAGGCTTTTTTTCGCATTCTCATTTTATCCATCACTGTTGTCATCATCACGGTCCCTGAAGGATTGGCACTGAATGTCACTGTTGCCCTCGCTTTCGCTACGACGCGCATGCTTAAAGACAACAATTTGGTTCGGCTCGTCCGCTCGTGTGAGGTCATGGGCAATGCCACTAGTGTTTGTTCCGACAAGACGGGGACCCTCACGCAAGACAAAATGTCAGTTGTTTCTGGCCGCATTGCTCTTGACGGTGCTTTCGATGACATGGATGCACCAGCTATTGAATACGGGCAGTCGGCACCGGTTCCTGTCATTGCGCAAAAGGGCGGGTCATCTCAACTTGTAGCAGCTATGTCCCACGAAGTGAAGGATCTCATTAAAGACAGTATTGCACTGAATTCAACTGCTTTCGAAAGTGGTGACTCGAAAACTTCGGACTATTTCGGCTCTAGTACCGAAACCGCGTTGCTGAAATTCAGCCGAGACCATCTTGGTATGGGACTTCTAGGCACTGAAAGAGCCAACACACCTGTCGTCACTATGCTTCCCTTCGAATCATCGCGAAAGTGGATGGCAGTTCTCATCAGACTTCCAAGCGGGAGATACAGACTTCTAATCAAGGGAGCTGCTGAAATTGTCTTTGAATATTGTGCTTATGCTGTGGAAGATCATACGTACCAACTGACGACTGCTCGTTTATCGGAAGATGACAGAGGTAGCTTTCGGGACACCATCCATGAATACGCCAACAATATGCTTCGCCCTGTCGCGATTGCATACAGAGACTTCGACGAATCCGAAGTATTCGAGCATCCTGACGACGATCCAGCTTCCATCAATCTTGAGTGGCTTGCATCAGGTTTAATCTTCATCGCCTTCTTCGGAATACGTGACCCACTGCGACTCGAGGTCATCAATTCTGTTAAGAAATGCCAGGAGGCTGGAGTGTTCGTACGTATGGTCACAGGAGACAACTTTCAAACGGCCAAGGCTGTTGCCATCGAATGTGGCATTTACTCAAGTGGTGGTATTGCAATGGACGGGCCAACGTTCCGCAAACTTACTCATGAGCAGCTTGATGCTGTAATTCCCCGCCTCCAGGTTTTGGCTAGGTCCAGTCCTGAGGACAAACTGCTCCTTGTTACTCATCTGCGCTCCATGAAAGAGACAGTGGCCGTTACGGGAGACGGCACAAACGACGCACTAGCTCTCAAAGCAGCAAACGTTGGTTTTGCTATGGGCATCCAAGGCACTGAAGTCGCCAAAGAAGCGGCCTCTATCATTCTGCTTGATGATAATTTTGCTTCCATTGTCAAAGCACTAAGTTGGGGTCGTACGATCAATGATGCTGTTAGGAAATTCTGTCAAGTAAGTCCATGAATGCAAAAGTGACTGGCTGCGACTTTGGTGGAATAAAGACTAATTAAAACTAGTTTCAGTTCACCATAAATATTACAGCAGGTATTCTTACAATTATCTCCGAACTCGTGGGTGACTCTATTTTCACAGTCGTCCAGCTGCTATGGATCAATCTTATTATGGATATCTTCGCATCTCTGGGACTCGCCACGGATCATCCATCACCAGAATTCCTCAAACGTAAACCAGAACCTCGCAATGCTCCAATTATCAACATAACGATGTGGAAAATGATTCTGGGGCAAGCGCTGTATCAGCTCGCAGTTGTCTTTGTCGTGCATTATGCTGGTTGGGACATCTTCGACCCACATACTCCGGCAGAGATTGAGAAGCTGCAGACTCTTGTGTTCAACATGTATGTCTGGATGCAGTTCTTCAACCAGCATAACTGTCGCCGTGTCGATAACAAGCTCGATATTTGGTACCAAGGAGTTCTCCGAAACCCTTGGTTTATCGGTGTCCAGATTCTCACTCTGGTCGGTCAATTCGTGATAATCTTCAAAGGTGGTGAAGCTTTTGACACTGTCCCTCTAACAGGGGCGCAATGGGGATGGAGCCTACTATTCGGAGTACTAACGATTCCACTGGGCGCTTTGATCCGACAAGTTCCTGACAGATACATTGCCTCGTTTTTCCACAAGGTCGGACATGTCCTTCGATGGCTCACGCTGCCATTTCGAAACTGGTGCTCGTGCCTGTCTGTTCTGCACATCCGAAGCAGGCAAAAGCCAGCTGCCTCCAAAAGCGGTGCCAATGCCATTATCGATACTAAGACTTCTAAGCGACGAGCGAGTCGCTCAACCCAAAGCGAAACCTCAATTCACCAAAGACACATACCGGAGGCACTTACGGAAAGAACTGGCGACGGTGATGAGAGAGATCTAGATCTCCACGCGCTGATATATGCCGCTCGCTTCGGTCGCCCCATGGGCAAGCACATACTGGAAATACATCCGCAGACATTACCAAATGACTCCATCGTTCAAACAAGGACCAATATTGATATACCACCTAGCCAAGACCCTTGCATCATGAAATATGTGAGTAAGCCTCATGAGGAGGAACAGCCACGCCAGCCACGAAGACAACTGGCAAGACATATTTGGGTAGAGCCCACGCGACCAAGATCGGCTGTCCCTGCAACCCCTAAGAGACGCGGTGTAACTTGGGAGAGCTTTCTGCGATCTAAACGGAGGTGAAGAGGTTCCGTTCTATGGAATGACCGGGCTATGTCTACATCGGACAGCTAGTCATTTGAAACGGCACTTTATAGCATATACGGAGAGTGCAAATCTGTATTTCACTACATTTGCCACGATGACATGACATTCATATATCAAATATATAGGCATTTGATGCATTGTATATATATAAATATTCATTTATTTCTCAAAATGGGAAGTAGTTGATTTTGAACTATATATCATAAAATCAAGCTCAAGTTTTGGACACATTGGAAGGTAAAGTGCCGTTCGGTGAGATCACGTACTGCCTTCATTGATGAGTCTCCACAGATGGCTTCGACTTGCCATTAGAGTACCATATGTTCCTTGCTCGACCTTGACCCCTTTATCTAAAACCACTACCTCGGCAGCCATTTGTATCATTTCGATACTGTGAGTTGCAATGACGAGGGCCATGCCGTCCTCTTGCCAGCAAGGCGATCGGATCAACGATCTTAGGGCAGTGCGGACATCTAAAGCACTCTCCGAATCCAGGGCACTAGTAGGCTCGTCTAGAATGAGGAGGCGAGGCCGCTTGGCCAACGCGCGAGCTATGTTTACTAGCTGAGCTTGCCCCCCTGATAATGCCTGTCCCCCATCCCCAACGACCGTGTCATATCCATCGGGAAGTGAGACAATGAACTTGTGAATGCCTGCTGATTGAGCTGCCTGTACCACTGCTTCTTGGACGAGGTTGGGGCATGTCGACGAGACGCCATAAGCTATGTTATCCCGGATGGTGGCTGGAAACAAGAATGGTTGTTGGGGCACATAAGCCATCATTGAGCGCACATGTTGCAAGTCGAGAATGGAGTATGGCACACCCCCGTAACAAAGTGTGAATTCTGATTTCAGGCCATGAGCATAAACCGAAGAGTCTGGTGTTGTTAAGCCAAGGATGAGTGACAACATCGTGGTTTTGCCACTGCCCGAGGACCCAACAAGTGCTACACATGAGCCGGGGTCGATGACATGAGAAAAACCATTTAAAACCTTAGCTGAGCTTTGTTCAGGAGTAAAGTTGACATTGTGCATCTCGATCGGCAGAGGAGAATCTGGCTGTATTAGAAAATTTTTGCTTGTGTCCATAGTTTTCGTCAACTTGGTGTAGTCAAGGAGCTCGGTCGCTGCTACTCGTGCGGCTGTAAGCTGAGGAAGTCCATTTAGAAGCTCAAAGGATGTCCCGATGCTAAAAAGCAAGAGGTTGATGACCTGAAGAACGTCGTTGACGTTTAAATCGCGTGTATTTTGCGATGTGAGGGAAGTTCCGTAGTAAAATACCAACGCAGTGAGCGGTAAGGTCATGGACTGGTAGAGTCCAAACCAGGGGCCGGTGTATAACGCCCTTTCAAGTCCAACTCGCCATGCCTTATTCGCTGTGGTGGTTTGCTTATCATCGAAATATTGGCCTAGTCCAAAGACTCGGATAAGCGAAAAGTTGAGCAGTACTTCTTTCAATGTGGCGCTCGAGTCCGAAGCAGCTTCGTTGCACTTTTGTTCCCATTTTGAACTGACCATGATGTACATCTTGATAGCCAGAACAAAAAGAGGTAGAGGAGATAGCGCAACCAATGCGAGTTTCCAACAGATTGTCATTGCCCATGCCACAGATATGGACATGATTGCAACAACCACTATTAAAACTGGCAAGAACTTTCCCACTACGCTACGCATTTCTTGGGCGTTTCTATCGAGGCACCGGCTGAGATGTCCTGGACTGTGCTGCGTCGCTTGACACCACAACTTCGGCTGGATCAACACTTTACCAAAGATATCTCGCCTAAGGTGATCAATCCATGTTTGGCTGACTTTGTCGAACAAATAGTGTCCTCCGCCAGTGCAAATACCGTCTGTGACAGCGATTCCGGTGAGAAATAATGCCCATCTGAGCCCTTGTTCGACCTTGTCTGTCTTGAGCCCTTGTTCGACCTTGTCTGTCTTGGACCACATCGCACCCAACAACCTAGCCAGGCAGAAGGAAAATGCAGGAGTAGCAGCTGCAGCCAATAGACAAAGTAGAAGAGCCAAAACACAAAGAATGCGATCTTCGAAGCCTAGAGACGGCCACAAAGTGGAAAGTATGCCTCGAATGGAGTCATATGGACGTGGGTCCGGTTGGCTGGTTCTGTCTTCAATTTCTGCATACCTATATTTGCAATTGGGCTTTCTCTCCATCGAGCCATCTCCTGTGAAATTCGAATCAGACGACTCCGAGATTTGGTCACTGTTGTCAATTGTCTCCTCCCGCGCAAAGCATGCTTTTGTACATGCATGACGTTTCTCGAGTACATAACTTGTCTCGGTTGCGCAAAAATGTCTGTCTAAATAGGTTGAGAACTGCTGCTGCTTTCTTTCCACATCGTCTATTATTCGCCAACCTTCGATTAGGCTTTTGCGTGTGTCTTTTGTACGAGATCTTGAGATACTGGCATGTCTACCAGCTGATTGGATGAATGAAGATGAGCGCAATGTGATTTGTTGATACTCTGTTTCGGAGACATTGGCAACATTATGAAATGAGCCTTTACCGTGTGGTTTCAAAGTACTCGAAGCCGACACCAAGTTGGCTTGATCAGACCTGGTACAACTTTTCGGAATGCAAGGCGCGGTCACCGCGTTTCGAAGGTCTTGCATGCGTCCCTGACGAATAATCGTACCGCTTCTCATGACAAAGACAAAGTCTTCATCTCGTATGCTTGAAATATCGTGTGTAACGACTATTGTAGTCTTGTCTTTACGCCATTCCCTGATGGCATTCATGACGATGTTTTGACCGATTGGGTCCAGGGCACTCGTTGGTTCATCAAGAATCAGTATCGCGGGATCGCGCATCCGAGCCCTTGCAAGAGCAAGTCTCTGTTTCTGTCCACCGCTGAGACTGTGGTTGTCAGCACCGACAATGGTGGCTAATCCGCTGCGTAATTGCGACATCGTGGACTCTAATTGCACAAAAGTACAGGCTTGTCGAACATCCGTCTCAGAGACATCGTCTGGGCATATGGAACCACATGCCACGTTGTTGAAGAAGGAATCGTGCATAACAGAGCTGTTTTGATGTATCAACGAGACATGCCTGCTCAGGCAGCTTGGCTGTATATGATCAACAGGGTGTCCATCGATGGACACTTCTCCTGCGATAGGGCGAGGAGGTTGGCCATCAGACTGCACACAGTACTTTTTCCTGACCCGGACTCTCCTACCAGAAACGTAAATTGTTTTGCGGGTATATGCATGGTCACACCTCTTATAATGTTATCCTTGAGATTTGACTGGTAGGCAAAATCGACCTTCGCTTCTTGTCAGCCAGAGATGGAAAATTGTAACACGACGAAAAGCTTACTTGATTCAACTGGATACTGCCAGCACATGTTCGAAGTATGACAGAAGGCTCGGCACGGGCAGTGATGTCTAGATCCTTCTTCGACCGAGCCAAATGTACGAGAAAATGCGCTGCAGACTTTCCTTTCGATAATATGAGCCAGTGACCGGCAAATGATTCGACTCCATTGAATGCTGTGATGACCGCATAGAAAGTTGTAAGGACGTGTCCGGGCAAGAGGCCTTGTTCCACCAGAACGAGCCCGTACCAAAATCCCAAGGCGAAAATTGATACCGACCAAAAGGCGAGATATCCCATTTGTATTGAGTTACAGCGAGCTTGCGCCAAGAAATGGCGAGCAGCGAGTCTCAAAGCATCACCGTACTTCTTTTGTTCTCGATTAAAACCGGAAAATACTCGGACGACGTCTATGCCATTGAAAGAAGCGGCGGCAATTGTAGATGCCTTTTGCAAGGATTGCCTTTGAGACAAGACTTCGGAATCTAAGTTCCGAGTGGCGATAGCCAAGACCATGAAAGATACTGGTAGGGTAGACATGAGAACCAAAGTCAATTTCCATGAGTAGTAGAAGGCGATACCGAGTGATGCACATGATGTGACAGTGTCACAAATGACGAGGCCCAATACTTGCGAGAGCGCTAACTGGAGATCACGCGTCTGTCTGTGCAAAACGAAAAGTTAGTTGACAGAATACATCGAGAGAAGCGTCCTGGACCTACGTATGAATCCTGATATGCAGACCCTCGATTCCATCTTTGAGATTTTCTAACCATTCAACATCTCTGGATAGAAGATTTGAAGTGACGTGTTTTCTTACTTCATTGGCCTGCAGCTCGCCAAATACAATCCAAAGGCTGAGGAATGAAGCACTTGCCATCCAGTTACCAACTCCGAGCCCTGCAAGGACAATACACCATTTCGACACCTCGGCAAGAGCGGATTGTCCAGAACGGGATCCCTCTCCAAGCTGAGAAACAACATCAAATATTCGCCCCAAGAACACTGATAAGAGTGTTTGTAGAAACGAATTCAAAGCAGTCGCCACGAGCGCAGCCAAGAGAACACCTGCGTGAGTCTTCTTTGTGAAGGAAAATAGACTCCCCCATGAGCAAGAAGTGCCAGCTTTATGAGAGGTCGAATAATTCTGAAAACCATCCGAAGTAGACCCTTGGTCTGAGAACGATGAGCTGCTCTTGGAATCCATGCTCCGGCCATTCGATGGAGTTCAATCTTTCAGAGAAGGCATGGATCGATCACATACTATGTTGATGTTGAAAAGAAAAAGGCCGGATTCGATCATAGTCGCGATAAGAAAGTTGGTGAGCGATGAGCGCTCCCTGTGATGCTGCAACATGGTTCTGATGTGCGACCGAATCCAAGGGTGCGATGGACGGTGCTTAGTATAATACCAGGCACCCATTGTGTGGAAGTGAGAGCATTACTATTGTCTGAGGGCAGATTAATTCTTGTGGTACTAAAACGACAATTCATAGAGAACAGACAGATTCCCAACGAGCAGTCAGAGCGCAAGATGGCACATAATGAGCGGTTAAACCACACAAAACTACTTGTTGTGTTAGGATATCAACAAGGAAAACAGTTGATGCACATGGCGGGCGATGCTACAGACGGCGTCGTTGATGCTTTTAGCTGACTCACTCACCTGTAGTAGAAGAAAACGTTGCCAGCTTAGAGCGGAACAGCGTTTTGTGAGCTTCAATGCTTCGCACCGCACATTATGATCAAACCAGCCTGACCAGAAAACTGAAGAGAGAGGACAATGCAGATTGAGCTGCGCTCAGCCGATGATGTCCAGAATACAACATGCCATTCATTCATAGGCATTACCATCTCCCAGGGGGAAAGGTGGCAGACAATGCTAAGACATCTGGCCAATAATTAAGTGACAAAGCACAGTGTTAGTACAGTTTTTTCCGTCGCTTTCACTGTGAGCTTGATGTCATACGTGCCATCGATGCCCCTCTAATGAATAGGTTTGACCGGACCCCACGTTGATAGGCCCTCAACCCAGAATTTTTGTCGCGAATGCATAAAGATTGACTGCCTTTTCTGAACAAGATAAAACGCCAAAAAAAAAAAAAACGCCCAAGTCGCGTGACACGCTCTCGCAGCTCTCGCAGAGTCAAAAGCAAGCAAAAACTACAGAGCATCATAACAAAAATGGATCCAATCGAGAGCATGTCCGTTGCCGGAGGCCCTGTGCCGAAGGACTTCAACGCGGAAGAAGCAGTGAATTTGGAAGATGTGGGTTAAAATCGCACCCCTGCCCGGTGTGGCCAAGCGCTGAATGCAACAACGATCTTGAGCTAATTCAATGCAGATGGAAAAGCAATTTGCTGTCAAAGGTTCGCGAAATCTTCCTTCCGCCCCCGAAAAGTGCATTGGTCGCTAAGTCTGTCGGCAGTCGTTCAACACATGCAGACATACTGGTCAATACTTGAAAAGGTCAAAGGCTCGTCGTTACGACTCACCAAAATGGACGACGAAATTTATGACCACCTCAAGGAAGCTTTCCCCGAGTTCAACCCCGCCGCCACCATCGACGAAGACGAAATGAAGAGCAAGAGCGGAAAGGAGCGCTGGAGAGATTTCATGACGGCTTACGAGAAGAAAATTGACGATTACAACTTTGGCACAATGGTTCGAAACAATCCCAAGGTGGAGTATGAGGAGAGCACCACCGTTTTCGGTATGGATCTGTTCAATATTTATGTTCGGCCATCTTCAATCGACTTTGCCTAACATGTTGTGCAACATAGTTCCGCGAATGCAGTTTTATGCCATAGAAATTGCAAGGTGAGCAAATTCAAGGTCTTGAGAATAGTACTTGAGCGCCTTTCAACTCTGACATGATGCCGAACTCAGGAACAAGAATGGATTGAACGACTGGATTTACGAGCAGGCCCAAGCCGAGAAGGCCAGGTCGAAGTAGACATGCAGCTTCATGCGGCTAGCCTTATGAACCTCAAAGAAGAAGGAAAGTACATAAAATATACGTCCAGAAATGTTACAAATCTGGAAATTGATAACCGATCTTTGTTGTCAATTGGTCAATGCCATTTGCATGTCGCCAACCCACTGGATCATGAGCTCGGTTTCTGCGAGGGTCGTATTGGACTGCGCAATCAAGGGCGATGCATCTTTCATTATGCCGAGTCATACGGAGTGCAAACAGTGAAGAGCACAGATGATGTATCAAAAGACCGCATTAATTTCTAGCTAATGCAGGAATGTGCAAACTAGATAATTCACCGGCGCGGATATGGAAAAAATAGCATTTGTAGTCCGATGCGCGTTGTGCGACTCTAGTACTTTGATCATTTGCTTCTGAGGCCTAAGCCTAGCGTAAGCGGTTTCACATCTGTTCTCATGCGATTCAATCACTTCGCCGCTGTTCTAAAATACTGTAAAACTATCATATCTTGCCATGTCCGACTCATGACCATGATTCCAATGCCCCGAATGTGAATGAACTACCGCGGCATGCTGATCACCAAGTTTTGTCGTGGCCCCAAATTCCTCGAGTAAGGAAGGCTTAAATATTCATTGCCTTGACCAAAACATGGAAAGACAACCTTTTATTAGCGCAGCTATTGTTGCAGAGACTGTGAAGTTGTTAGGGTGTGATCCACGAAAACTCTGCTAAGTTAGCAGGGACGACCCACAGTACAACTTGTATGTGGATCACTATAGGGCGATTACTTTATACAGTCTAAGCTTGTATTTATAGCTTTTTCTCACTACCCTTATATCTATAACCCCTTATAACTAATATTCCCTTTATAAATAGTAAAAAAATTTAATCTATATTATAATTTATTAGTAAACACCTTATAATTTAAATATTAATTAATATAATATCCTAATTTATATAGTTATAAGTATTATTTACTAATTAGTCTTACTAGTCTAATATAAAGATGCTTTTCTTACTTAATTTACTACTTAAAGCTTAGTATAAGTAGTAGCTTAATAATAAGAAGCCTAGTATTATAAGAAACCTCTTTAAGGGCTTTCTTCCTACCCTTACCCTTAAATTCCTAACTTATTAATAAGAGATAAGGCTTATTATATGAGGCCCCACTCACAACACCCGTGCGCTAGCGCACACTAGGCAGGCACACTACACCCTAGGGCTAGGTCTACGTAACACTAGTAAGCCACTAGCTATAAGCTAGTAACTTATATATATAACACACTTAGACCTAGTAAGCTTTAGTTAATATATAAGTGCCCTTATACCTCTTACCTAGCTATCCCTTTATTCTTATAATTCTAAAGCTTCTCTTACTAATTACCTAAGAGTAATATAAGGGGAAAAATAACTTAATTTACTAGAATAATACTATATATTACTTAGGATTAGCTAAATAATAATAATACTATATCTAGGAATATACTATATTTTATAACCTTATCTAAAGCTATACCCTTTACTATAAGGATAGAAAAGGTAGTAATTAAAAAGTAAATTACCTAGCTTAAGTAACTTAAGGAACTATAGGAGTAAGAATAAAAGCTTACTAACTTAATATAATCTTATAGAGAAGAAGGACTAGTAAAAAGGGGCTAAAAGGCTAGTTTCTCCTTAAGCCTTAGTAGCTAAGAAATTAAAGTCTAAAATATTATAAAACTCTAATACCTTATAAACTTATAGAAGTATAAGATATAGCTTAATAACCTTAACTATACCTTTAAGGGGATAAAGAAGAAATATTACTAAGATAACTAAAAGATTCTCTTTATACTTAATTATATATATATAAACTATTAGGCTAGATAGGACTAATATATTAAAGAATAACTAGCTAATAATTAGGATTACCCTAAGGATAACTAGGATAAGTTCTAGGACTAGACCCTTACGCTACTTAAGGACTCTATAAGCTATAATATATAAATAGCTATATAGCTAGAAAATATAAAGTAAAAAGAGAGCTAAAGTCTTATTAAGTTTAGTATTTACTTAGATTTACTAAAGAAATACCTAGAATAAGCCCTAGAAAAGACCTATACTTTTATATTCTTTATAAAATTACTTCCTAACTTATAAGACTATATTAACCTATATATAAATATTACTAGGTTAATATAAGAAAAGGTTATATAACTTACCTAATAGTTCTAGGAGGTAATATTAAAAAATAAGCAAAAGCTAAGTAATTTAGAAGAGAAAAGCCTATATAAGGCCCCTTAATATTAAAGATATAACTCTCTATAAAGCTATTAGCTAAATAAAGACTAAAAAGATAAGAATAAAAATAAAGAAAAACCCTAGTTACTTATCTAAATAATAATAAGCTATAAGGAAGAAAATAGTACTATAATTATAGTAATATAAAGCATCTTTTTATAATTATAATAAGCTAAGAAAAGACTAGTAAGAAAGTTAAGGAAACTCCTAAAGGTAAAAGTAAATACCCTTACCTTTGCCTTAGACACTAGGGTACTAGTAGGATACTAATTTTATATATTAGTTACTATTTATAAGTAAAAAGACATTAAAATAGTAGTAAATCTTAATAGTTACACTAAGATTAATATTATTAGCGCTTAGTTTATATAAACCTATAAGCTTAATTAGGCTAAGGCTATAGTGCTTATCCTAAAGGTAATAAGGGCTCTTATAATTCCCTAATATAGTGTCTATAAGGTACCTATTATAATCTAAGACTTAAGGGGTAAAAAAAAAGACCTTAAACTACTATATATAGCTATTAATAAGGACCTAAGAGTAAAGGGAAGCCCTATATTAATTAGGATATATACACTTATAGAAGAATATATATACCTTTGCTTATACTTATAAGAATAGTAGTTTAAGAAGAAAAAGGTAGCCTTTTTACTACTAACTCCTTATAAGTTTATAAAGATAATATATAATAAAATAATTATATATGCTATTATAGGTATAATAGAAAATAAGTTTATCCCTCTTAAAGATAAAGAGAAAGCAAAAGTATATAGAACTATTAAAGATATCACTAAGAAGCTATATAAGTTTAAAGATATATTTATATTAAATAAGGTAAGGAGTCTTCTATCTAAGAAGTTAACTAACTACGTAATTAATCTTATACTAGGAGCCACACCCTTATATAAACTAATTTACTCTCTTTCCTAAAGTAAACTTAAAGAGCTTTAGGAATATATTAATAATAACCTAAGGAAAGGCTAAATAAGACCCTTAAAGAGCCTAATAGGCATGCCTATCCTATTTATACTAAAGAAGGATAAGATGCTTTAGCTATATATAAACTATTAAGAACTTAATAAGGTAATATAGAAAAATCACTATACTCTCCCCTAATTTTAAAGATCCTTAATTAGTACTAAGAGGCCTATTTCTTTTTAAAGATTAATATTAAGAATATATACTACTAAATTCATATTAAAAAGAGTAATAAGTAAAAGATAGCTTTTTATATATATTATAAGCACTATAAGTACTTTATAATACCTTTTAGGTTAACTAATACCCTAGCTACTTTTTAAAGCTATATCTATAAGGCGCTTTATAGGCTAGTTAACACTATTTGTATAGTATATCTAAATAATATCTTAATTTTCTCTAAGATAAAGAAGAAGCACACTAAATATATTAAGTAAGTCCTAGAATATATAAAATTAGTAAAGTTATATATAAAACCCTCTAAGTACTCTTTCTATAAGGAATTAGTAAAATTCCTAAGGTTTATTCTCTTTATTAATAGAATATTAATAAATACTTACTAGGTTAATATAATTAAAGAATAAAAGAAGCTAATAAGTTTTAAGAATATATAGTTATTTCTTAGATTTTATAACTTTTACTAATAGTTTATCTATAAATACTCTAGGATTATAGCACCTCTTTATACGTTAATAAAAGGTAGTTAAAATAGTATTTAGACTAGGAGGTTTATATTTAGGGAAAAGGAATAGCTAGTATTTAACTAGCTAAAAGATACCTTTTAGTAAGCGCCTTTACTCTAATATTATAACCTAAGTTAAGTAGTGTATATTAAGATAAATACCTTAATTTTTATAATAGTAGGAATCCTGTCTTAGTAAGATAATAAGGGCTATTAGTATCTAGTAGCCTTTTAGTTAAGGAAGTTTATAAACACTAAACATAACTATAGCATAGCTAACTAAAAGTTACTTACTATAGTAAAGTTATTTAAACACTAGTAATACTATATTAAAGGTATAGAGATACCTATAGAGGTCTTATTAAACTACTATAACTTATAAACCTTTATAAGGTAATAGAAGCTAAATAGAAAGCAAGCATAATAGTATATATTCCTCTACCCTTTCTATTTTATAATTAAGTATAGACTAGGGAAAAGTAACCTTATAAATACACTATTAAGAAAGTCTAATTATAAGGGTAAACCTATATTAAATAAAGCGCTCTTACTAAAGCTTTAAAGGAAGATAGTAGCTACCTATATAGTAAAAGAAAAAGTACTAATATATTAAAGAAGTTATAATATAATACTAGTCTTAAAGCTTACTAAGTTAATAGTAACCTAGGTAAAAGGCTAGTTAGCTACTATAAATCTCGTAATAGGTTAGCTAAATAAAGGTGATTTTAAGGAGAAGGTAGTATATATCTAAGATATTAGTATAGTATAAGAGATTTAAGGGGCTATTATATCACTAGATCCTTACTAATCCGTAGTAAATAAACTATTAGTATAACTACTATAAAAAGCATAAGACTAAGATTTAGATTTATAAAAACATAGAGGTAAGATTAACTCCTAAGTAAAAGGGAGGGAAAAAGCTAGTTTATAGTCATATAATATAAGGGGTCTCCTAATATATAAAGACTAGGTAATTATTCTATAAGAGCCTATCTTATAATAGGAGCTTTTATAGCTACACTATAATAATTTACTAGTAAGTTACTTTAGGACTAAACACACTCTTAAGCTACTAAAATATTACTATTAGTAGCTAGTAATAAGTAAAGCTATTTTAAACTATATATCTAGCTATAAAGTATACTAGCACGTAGTAGCTAGAAGGCATTACTTATATAAAAGCCTTAAATCACTACTAATACTAAGGTAACTATAGGTAGAGATCTTAATAGATTTTATTATAGGATTACTACTAGTATAGCTAGGCAACTAAGAAACTAACGTAATCCTAGTAATTATAAACTAATTTACTAAGTACTCTATCTTCCTTACTATAAAGACTATAATTAATATAGCTAAATTAGTAAAGCTATTCTATAAGAAAATTAAGCTTTAATTTAGGCTACTAGAGGGTATTATATTTAATAAAGAATTAGTGTTTATAAGCTAATTCTAGTTAGATATATATTACTTATTATACATAAAGCAAAGGCTTTTAATAGTGTTTTACCCCTAAACTAATAAGTAAATAAAAAGAATAAACTAAGTACTTAAATATTACTTATAATACTTTATTAAAGAAAACTAATAGCTATAGCTAAAGCTACTCCTAATAGCTTAATTTATATATAATAATACTATTAATAAGATAATAAGTTACTCCCTTAACTATACTTTTATAAGCTATTTACCTAAGTTTTATCTAGCTCTTAAGAATAAGAGTAAGGAAGGGGAGGTTATAGAAGCCTATATATATATCTAGAAGCTATATAAGGTTAAGGAGAAACTAGTATATAACTAGGTAAGAGCTACTAAAGTATAGGTAAAGTACTATAACTAATAATACTAGCTATTAACCTTAAAAGAGAAGACTTAGTACTACTATTAGTAAAGAATATTAGACTTAAGGATATAAAATAAAAGCTAAACCTAAGATTTCTTAGGCTATTTTAAATACTTAATACTATAAGTAAATAAGCATACTAACTAGCACTACCTAATAAGTATAGTTAACTATATAATATGTTTTATATTAGCTTATTAGAGCTATAGAATTACTAGGAAAACACTTTAAATAAAGAAATACTAATACTAAACCTTAAAGATAAAGATAATAAATTTAAAGTTAAAGAAGTTAAGGATTATAAAAGACTTATAAAGGTAATAAATACCTAGTAAAGTAAAAGGGTTAGCTAAGTAAATATAATTAATAAGTAGTAATAGAAAATATAGAAGGTACTTAATATGTAATTTAAGCTTTTTATTAAATTAAAATAAGGAGAAAGCATAGTAAAATATAAGCAAGTTATAGGTAATAAGGGATAAGGTAATTATAAAAAGGCCTAGCCTTATTAGCTACTATTATACTTTACTTAAAAACCTTATTAAACTATTTACTAAATAATAAAAGAAAAGATCCCTATAAGGAGGGGAGTTTTAAGGGAAACCCTTTTATAGTTACCCCCTTATATATTAAAATAATGCTATTATAAAGGAGGTACTTAGCGCCCTTACTCTTATCCTCCTAAACCACTATCTTTATTACCTAAAAAAATCAGTGTTTTACTACCCCCTAAGGCATAAATCCTAGGTTATAATATTATAGCTATAAAGTTATTTTTACCTTCTAGGAATTATAATATATAGCGTAATTTAGCTATAAAAAGTTAGTAAATACATAGTAAAGGAGAAGTAATAACTTACTATCCCTAGGATAAGGGTAGGAAATATAGTAACTAAAAGTTACTAGCATAAAATAATATACTAATTATATATAGCTAAAGTAGCCTACCTAGAGAGTAAGCAAAGGTCTAGAGAACACATAGTAAGATATACCTAATAGACCTTAGTAGCCCTAGTTAAACTAAAGGAAATATAATAAGCTATATTAGCATAATTAAACCCTAAAATAAGGTTTAGATAATAAGTGCTAAAATAGTAGTAAGTTACTTCTAAAAACATATAATTATTAGGATTATTAGGGACTTAATTACTTAGGGTATTTATTAAAGTTTTTATTTAATTAAGAATAGTAAGAAAATTAAGGAAATCCCCTTATATAGTTAGTATTACCTAGAGAGATATAGGTAATTAGGGACTAAAAATATAGAGAAAGTAATATACTTACTATCTTATAAGTATTACTATATTTAATATATTAGATATAATATTTTAAATTCTTCCCTTTAATAATAACACTTTACACGCTAGGGAATTAATAGTTAATCTAAGGGATATTAGGCTTAGCTAGAGAATTCTTCTTAAAGTCTATATAACCTATACATAAACAATATATATAGCTACACCCCTTTAAATAAATATTAGGTATAGTAATAATGCTTTTCTTATCTAATTCTATAGCAAAAACATAAGGAGTAGTAAAGGTAAAATTATAGTAATAAATAATATAATAGTATCTAGGAAAAGTTACTATAGATAAGGAAGGGAAAAGTTAGTAATATAATAAGAAGTTATAAGTAAACTTATACTTAAGTACTAAGTGTTATTTATTATTATTTTAATATTACTACTACTTAGCAAATAGCTAGATATTACTTACTAAAAGCTATTTAGAAGCCTAGCTAAAAGTAAGGGGGTAATTATAAGGCCTTACTTATAATACCTATACGCTAGTGTACACTAGGTAAGCACACTACGCCCTAGGGCTAGGTTTACATAACACTAGAAAGCCACTAGCTATAAGCTAGCGACTCGCATACATAACACACTTAGACCTAGTAAGCTTTAGTTAATATACAAGTGCCCCTATACCTCTTGCCTAGCTATCCCTTTGTTCTCACATATTAAGAATTACTATATATAGCTAAAGAAAGTATAGTAAGTATTCTAAGCTATAGAGTTATAATCTAGTATAACTCATAATAAAGAGACTAGAAAGCTTTAAATAAGTAAGTAAAATATTAAATTTATTAAGAAGGTTTATAAGAGATTTAGGAGAGCTATTATAAGGAAGCCTCTAATTATTAATAAGTCTTTTATAGCTATAGAGTAAGTAAAAGTCTTTATACTAGACTTTCTAGCTAGTAATAGGATTCTTAAGGCTTAGAATAATAAAGGATTTACTATAGTAAAGAAGGAAATAAGGTAAGGTAGCTACTCTTTAGAACTATATAATAAAGATAATAATACTAAAGGTATATAATAAGGTATTAATAATAATAATCCTTATTTTATATAAGAGATTTAGGATAATAATAATCCCTTTAAAGTTAATAATAATTCTTTACTTTACCTAGATATTTCTAAAATTATAGGAGATAATTACTCTCCTAGTTATAGTTCTTAAAGGCTAGCTTATAGCTACTTATTAAATCCTTTTACTAGGTTTATACCTAGTAAATTATAGCTAAATAAATTACTAAAGAGCTTATAGAAGTAAAAGGCTATAGTATAGTTAATAAAGCTTTTAAAGGTTATATTAAAGGTCCTTAGGCTACATACCGCAGGCCCTAGGTAATATATCTTTTCCCTAAGGTCTATAAATATAGAAGATATTATATAAGTACTTAAGGACTATTAATTATATAGTAAAGAGCTTAGGATAGCTATAGTAATTTAAATTATCTTATAGTTAAAGGAGGATTATATAAATACTTTTATTTAAAATATATTATTATTAAGGGAGGTAAAGAAAGTATAGGTTAAATTAAACTTTAGTGTTAGGCCTAGCTAGGTTAAATAAGTAAGGGTATTAATATTTTCTATAAGCATATATATTATTACTTTTCTCTCTATAGTACTATTAGTATAAAAGCTATAATTTATTAATAATACTACTAATTTTATTTAATATATATATTCTTAACTTATTTTATACTTTAGTATTAATCCTAAAGCTACTTAGTAACTTATTTATAAATCTATAACCTTATATAGCATTAATTTATCTTATTAGCTTACTTAGTAGCTACTTAAAAAGCTTTATACTTATCTAAAGGTAATAGCTTTATCTTATATACTTTAAATTTATTAGGTTTTTTCCTACCTATTTTAATAAAGTTAAATAGACTAGTAATAGTATAGATTATCTTAATTTATATAAGAAACTTATATTTAGCTATACTATAGTAAATAATCTTTTACTTTTACTTATATTACCTAAAGACTTACTTAACTACTATTTTTAATTATAAGTACTAATAATTAAAGAGCTTTTCTTAGTTTATAGGTTACTAACTAGTAAGTGCCTAGTCTTATAAATAATACTAAACTCTTAAAAAAGGCATAATTAGCCTCTAATTTATACTAAATCCTATATTACTAAAATAAAAGTAACCTTAGGGTATTAAAAATAACTTTAATAATACTATTTATATTAAGGTTATATTATTAATAAAACCTTTTATACTAGGTAGTATATATTAAAATAATCCCTTAAAGCTAGTAGCTACTAGTATATTTTATAAGATATTATTCTTTCTTAACTAAAACCTCTTTTACTATAAAAGCAAGATATATATAGGAATATATATACTATCTATAGCGCTAATTACACTATTAAATTAAAGGAATCTATTATTTAATTTTATAATAAGTAATATAAACTCTAGGTTTAGCTAATAAATAAATCTTATATATATTTTTCTTACTAGGTTAAGTAACTTATAAAAATCTATAATACTAATAATTAGCTTAGATAAAACTAATAGCTTACGTTTCTTTAAGGCTTATTATAGGTATAGATTTATAAGAATATTATTACTTTTTGCTTAACTAATTAGTATTATAAATCCTAAAGCAAAGTATTATTCTAAAGCTAGCTATAAAGCTAAAGAAAGGTCTCCTTTAGTATCTAAAAGAGTTATATAAAGTAGTAACTAGGCTTCTAAAGAATATAATAGTAAAGGTTCTATAAGGTAATTAGTAATTATTAAGCTCCTTCTTTAAAAGCTATAAATTTATTAGTATTATTAGTATTATTAGCATTATTATAATAGTAATAGTAAATATACTCTTAGAGGTAATAAGGCTAATAAAGCACTCTCTATATTCTTACTATAGCCTTATAGTATAAGAGAATTAATACTATAATATAAAGATTATTATTATTATTATCTTCTTTAATAGTAATATACTTAAATAAGAGGTTATAATTCCTAAGAAAGGTTATTATAGCACTTTACTAACTTTATTATAGTGCTTCCTATAAAGTTTATAAAGTAATTTACTCCTTACAAAAATAAGAGCTAAAAAATAGTAAAATTCTCTTTATTCTTAGTATTTAATCCTATTATAAGCATTTATATGCCCCCTACTAGTATAGTATATTATAAATAGGGGTAAATATAAAGTAAACTTAATTCTATAACTTTCTATGTAAATTTATAGCTAAAAATGGTTAGCGTGTCCCTTGTGCATTGTTATGCACTCTGCTAACTTTGCAGAGTTTTCGTGGATCATACCCTTAGGGAAGTCATGCTGCGTATCCAGCATTATCATGTATGATTACTCACAATTGCAAGTTTGCTTTTTGACCTGATCTTTTCACCAAAAATCAACAGCACCCAGGGAATGACTGAAAGAACCAGGGCGATCCCACCGAGCATGCCTCCAGCGCCCTTGAGGCCCAGGTTGCCAAACATTGCATTGACAATGAGTGGGAAAACACCGGCAAGAACATTGCGGCAAAAATTATGTGCAGCTAATGCTGAAGATGCGTATACGTGATACGTGTCGGCAAGATAATTGAATGTGCAAAGGTAAATTGGATAAATGCCCCAGATCGCAAAACGTAGCCCAATGGATTCTGCATGACCACTCATGTAATCTGGACTTAGGAAGCCCCCAAACAAACCAGCAGGAAGAAACAAACTTGTAATGCAGGCGAAATACAGGCGTGCCTCCGGTGAGTCGGTAGGGAAGTTCTTCCTCATGAATGCCCAGAACTTTGAATCAGAGTACATGAAATCCTCACCGTAAGTCCGCCACTGAGGATGTTTGAGTAGATGCTGTTGAAGAATGCTGATCGTTGTGGCGACAACCGAAGCTGCCATAATAGCTCCATATACTTGACTGGACAGATAGAAACTATTCTGATACAGAAAAGGGACAACAGAAAAGGATAGATAAAGTACTGCCCATGAAAATGCTGCCCAGAGGGAGAAGCAGAAGGTCACTTGTTCGGTGAAAAGCATGTGAAAAGGACGTCTTACAGAGGTGGCCATCATTTGGAGCACAGAAGGTCGGTTATCATCTTCCTCGACGACCCATCGAATGCGCAGAAGACTTCCTCGCTTCACAGATGCAGTAAAAAAAGTCTTGTTCCAGGTCATTTGCACCAGAGGACAAGCAGGTATCGCTGGAGGATGCCGATCGTGCAGGAACCGGCATCGAAGAGCCTAGCAAGTACATTCCAAACACACCGTTCGCTTCCAACTCTTCATACCACTGATTCAGCTTTTTTGCTTTTTTGCTCAGCAAGACAGAGGCCCGACTCTCCTTGAACAAAAAGATAAAGGAAATAAAAAGCATGCCGTCCATTATGACCTGGTGCCAGAAGGTCCATTTCCAAGCTAACGTTGTTTGCCCAAGTGTTTCCATGAAGGCTGAGCCAACCAATGGGCCAGCACCAGTCCCAGCAAGTACAAAGCCACTGAATAGAGCCATCGGCGTGTTTCGTTCGCCTTTATCCCACGGGTCTGCAATGACTCCACCAACAACGGAGCTGAAGACTGACGCGCCAACTCCAACAAAGAATCGGGCGATCAGAAGTCCCGCAATGTGAGACATGACAGAACAAACGGCTTGAAAAACGACGAATGTTGCACCGGCAATGAAAAATACTGGGAAACGACCTCAAATCTCTCAAATCGGGGCCAATGCCATGGGTGAAAATGCGAAACCCATGCAAAACGTGGTGATGCCAACCAAGGTGACACGGCGAGTTGTATTGAGGTCATGGGCAATAGCACCTGCTGATGGTGAATAGCATCCTGCCGTGTATGCTGTGAGGAATGCAGCAATGCATGAAAGCGCTAGAGAGACGTTCTTCCCAGCTGAGCTCCATTTCAAAGGAGAGATGCAAGGCTGCAAGTCGGGACATGACGGAAGATTGTTCTCATTGTGGAATCCAGCTTGCTGCGGGGTCGGGATCGTTGGCATGACCGTATCAAAAGACAAATAGAAATACTTGATGGAACTGGTTTCGTCAAATTGCGCCCCACGACTTGAGGCATCGTGTGATTTCCCATCCATCGTGGCCGTTAAATATTGTCGAGGAGCATTGCAAAAAGACTGTCTTGGCTAATCTTTTTCCAAGACCTTGCAGCGTCCTTCTTCAGAGATGCGAGTAGAATTGACGACCGTAACCATTGCGGATTACTCAAGAGTATTGGGGGAGGGAAAAAAAAAGAATGCACCGGCAACAATAGCTGTGAAGATGAGTGACCTTTGTTGAAGATGGGTCAATCAGAGGCATACATAGCCGTCCACGCGCAGGACAGCGATGGCTTCCTACTGTAGGCCAGACATGAGGACAAAATTCTGCCGATGTGTTCGGCCAAGATGAGACGATGCGGAAGCTGCTTTTATCTGTGAGTGAATAAGGAAACAGTTGCAAGAACCGGGAATAAGTCGGGGTTAAACGGGAATAACATGACGGTCTTCAGAAGTTGCCCTCGCACCTCGCTGTGAGTCATCACTGTCATACTCCCTCTGTCTGATCACTCAGCCTCATGTACTTTTCCCTGTGTCTTGTTCTGTGTGGTGATATTCTTCACATGTGACTTTGTGTTTCCCTTCGAAGTTATGAGAAAGAAAGGGAAAGAGAGAGAGAGAGAGAGGACGAAGAAGTCTTGATTTAAAAAATGCATTAATCGATATTTGGAGTTACAAGCTCGACGCTACCTAGTGGCGAACAAAAGAGATGGTAGTGGAAGGCGGAAACCAAGTCACTTATTCCCTCGCTGCCATATGCAAGGCAGAGAGACTACGAAACATCGATTAGTCGACATCATTCGCACTTGTTACATTGCTTGCAGCTTTTGGCCCCAGTTTCGCCTCGGCCTCTTTCAATGCCTTGTCTTCATCATGATCCTCGCGACTCCTGCTTTCACCATCTATTCCTCCCACAACTCGTTCCGCGGCGCCTTCTTTGAGTGTGCCGTCCTCGTTGACGTCTTCCCGTAGGTAAATGGTGAATACGACTACTAGGTATACCTCCTCCGTTCGTTTATTTCGCAGGACATATCTAAGTTCGTGTGAGCGCCTGGGGGATCTAAATTAAACCAGAAAATGATCAAAACATTGCACAAACGAAAAAAAAAAAAGAGAAAGAGAAGAAAAGGTTGATCCCAAAGAGTAAGAAACAAGTCTTTGCCTTGGAAAGAGCAGAAAAGCAAGCCAATGATGAGCAAACTTGCACATAGACTAGACTAGGATGAAGAACACAAGGAGTGGATTATCATACCTTAGGCCTTGGCCATCCCAGTATTTTACAATTGGCAAATGAAACCCAGGCAGTTTCAGAGCCAAGTTTGTAAAGTCGATGTAGGGATTGTAAAAATCGAGCCCGTATGTCTTCCCATACTCGAAAACCCATTTTTTCTTACTGTCGTCTCGTAATGCCCACTTCATGCGTGCTTTACGGTCGTGCGGCATGCCTACCGCTTGCCGGGCTTTTATGCCCTCTTCGTCGCCGCCTTCCTCGAACCACAGACCGCCCTTATCCGCATCGCAGACGCCAGCGCCTACGTGAATAGAGTTGAAGGAACTCAGAGCAGGGCCATACAGGTATGGCCTGTCTGCGTAGGCGTCTCCATCGAGGCCAGGATCAATCCACCATCTGACAATTCTCAAAGCAGTGTTGAACCCGGGAGGCAGTTTGTCACGAATAGGACGGTCAAAATCATTGCCGAACTGAAGATCATGACCACTTATTCCTTCACTCGCCGTCTGATTATCGGCGACTTTGTCTTTGCCATCCTCTGCGCTGCGCGACAGGCTGTATTCGGAAGAGGCGCGATTGTGCGGCGTAAATTGAAATGAAATGCTGTACTGGTCCTGGCTATATGCGTGGGGCTCCGACGAGAAATACGCTGATGTAGACGGCGATCCCAAGGGGAGACCATGGTAATCCTGTATTCTCACATTCAGTTCGATATCGGCGCCGTCGCCCTTGATGCTTGTTGGCTCGGATTTGTTCACAGGAATTTCAACGTGCGTCGTTGCATCATAGCTTGGGCCAGCGGTGATCCGCAGCACGTACTTGTCCGCCATGTCGATGATATTCGGGTTCTGGATAATTCAATTATTAATCGAAGAAGAAAAGTTTCAAATTTGAACTTGCCAAATTCGCCATGTTCAAGTTTGTTGGGGAGACCGCTTTCCTCCCATGACGTCGACATATTCTCAAGGCTGGTGGGGAATCTTGATGGGTGCCACCGTTGCAAGACACAAAGGGATAATAAACGTACAAATTAGTCAGTCGACTGCGCCTTTTTTTTTCGTGTAACAGCCACTGCTCAACTGCTGCGGCCAGCAGAGCACCGCAGAGCACCGCAGAGCACCACGATTCGTCATGACTATGAACCGCGAAAGCCATCGTAACTGTGAATTTGGATCAATCATTGTCATTATCGCCACATGCAACTTCTGATTTTCCAAAATTCTGACAAAAACGCCCATCCAATCCCATCCTACAAAATCTACAGAGTGTAATTCTGTGAATAAAGATCAGTCAAGTCTAACTTGGTAATCTCGCGGGCGCGCAGCAAGCATTCACCAGCCTAGAGACGCTCCATGATTAGAATTTGACAACCTTCATATTATCTGCCCAGGTGGATCTTCAGCAATGCGATAAGTGGGCATTGGACGTTGCATTCGTAGTGATCTCGACCTGTTACTCGTGTCTCAGAGTGTCAGCGAAACAATACGAAGCACCGAAAAATGATTGGAACATCCGTGAGCGAACTAATGTTCATCCGTCTCTCGATTCTCGTTTTTCGCTACATGCCCGTTCTCTATATCGCTTTGCTTGCCTCTACTTTTCTCATTCAAACCGACTCTAGCTTACTTCGGAGGCTCAGAATAGTGTTGTTGGGTTTGCTCTTGGCCGAGCTCTTCTTCTTCACTCTCATTTACGCTCCCCACAAACAGAGGCTACGTCGAGCAGCGATTCATCCTGTTCCTATTTCCCCAGCAGACCGGAAAGCCTTGTTCGAAAAATGCATTACCAATACCCCTCATCCCCAGGAATATCTGAGGTGGTGGTTTCTGGGTGCCCGTATGGAAGATATCCGGCATGATAACCTCCAAGAATTTTTCTTGTGGGCTTTCTTCGATACTGACATGCAGAGTCAAAGTCCTGGACTGATCGATGAAGACATGTTAAATGAACTCGAAGAATACATTACTTTGACTGAGAAGCAGCTTGGCCATCCGCTGGGGGAGGGAAGAGGTGCCGCAAAATGCCTTCGTTTGACATTTGACGAGGTCCCCTCTGTGTATAGGTGCCTTCTGTGGTATTTTATCATATATCTGATCGATATGGCTACACATGCCGCTCTTTCCTGGTACGGATTCCGTTACTATGCTCGTTCATCTGATATGTCATGGGCAACTTTTCCACCCCGACCACAAGAATTGTTCGCCAAATGTCGCTCACCCGAGCCAGAACTGGGGTACTGGTTTAAGCCTCACACTTGTCCGCATTCACGGCCAATTGTTTTCTGGCATGGCATCGGGGTTGGATTGTGGACTTATGTGCGTTTTCTCACACAATTAGGCCACTCAGCCAGATCGGGTGACGTGGGATTAATCGTGCCAGAGGTGCTCCCGATCTCCTTTCGACTCACTCACCCACTGCCGCGAAAGCACGAGCTTCTGCGAATGATCATCGGCATATTAGATCATCACCACGGATGGGAGACTTTTAAACTTGTTTCGCATTCCTATGGGTCTGTTCCGACCACGCACATGTTGCATTCGCCCGTTCTTCAACAACGTATAGCAGCGGTTGTTCTCATTGACCCGATCACCATTCTCCTTCATTTGCCTGATGTGGCTTACAACTTCACTCGAAGGCCACCCAAGATGGCTAACGAGTGGCAGCTTTGGTACTTCGCCAGCACTGATCCTGGTGTCGCCTACAGTCTTGGTCGCCGCTTTTTCTGGCGCGACAATATTCTATGGCGGGAAGACTTGTTTTCGGATCCTCTGCAATCGGGAGCTGAAAGGGCCCAATTAGGCAGGCGAAAAGTAGCTGTTAGCTTATCTGGAAGGGATTTGATTGTCGACACTGCATCAGTTACAAATTATTTGACGTCCAAGCCGCGAATCATTACTAGTGATGACACCATTGGCCACCCCGAAGAATACAGCGAGGCGCCCTCGGACGAGGTTGATGTCGTGATTTTTCCGCTTCTAGATCATGCTCAAGTGTTCGACTGCAAGTATGAGCGAGATTGGGTAGTGCAACTCATTCATTCGTATGGTTGACTTGGTGTTGGCAATGGATAGAAACGTACGAAGTGGGAAAAAATAGAAAAGAGAACTGTTTACAGCACGCACCGCACCGGACATGGCAAAAATACACGATATCTATTTTATGTGCCTGTCGTATCTTCACATCCACCTCAGTCTACAAGCGTGGCTCCCACTGGCTGTGGCCCTCCGTGAATTACAACACGAACCAAGTCTACATCTTGTGTGTTGAGGACCTGATACTCCGCCCATACGGGAACAAATGCGAAATCCCCGGCGCCGATATCAAGCTTTCGCAGCTCTGCCTCGAATCCTTCATTTACAATGAGGGTACCGTTCCCGGATACGACACAGAAAATGGCATCTGCCAATACTGACTTGGGATCCAGGACAACACGTACGACATGCCAAAAGTTCGTGAAATGCAGGTGCAAAGAACAATAAACATAATTCGTCGACGATATGCCGCACAAATTTACACTCGTGCTCCAAAAGAGCCATGACCACACTGGACGGGAACAATGATGATGCACACAGACCTTGCTCATTGTTATGCTGGACTGGCGTCTCAGACCGTGGCCGAAGAGTCACGACTGCTCGCAACCGTTGCCCCAAAAAACGTATCAAAGAAGCCGCTGACCACAAAAGTGCTTATCTGATTCTATCTGATTCGTGTAGACATCTTGCACAATTCCAGGCCCCACAGCCACGACCTTATCTACAGTCGGAAGTTCGGACTTGATATCCTTGGCCCTTGTAATATATAGGTAGGGGTCAATCATTTACCGATCAGAGTCCCGTGATAAAGTGGGAGAGCTTCTCTTATTCGCGTAGATGTTTTGCAGAATTGCAGGTCCCACAGTCACAGCGGCCGGAAGTTCGGACTTGATATCCTTAGCCCTTGTAATATATATGTAAGGGTTAATTATTTACTATTAAGAGTCCTAAGATAAAGGGAAAGAGCTTCTCTTATTCGTGTAGATTTTTTGCATAATTACAGGTCCCACAGTCATAGCCTCATCTACATACAGGCGGAAGTTCGGACTCGGTATCCTTGGCCCTTGTAATATGTGTGGAGGGGTTGATCATTTGCCGGTAAGAGTCCCGAGATGAAGGGGAAGAATGACGCCATAGCTACTCGGTAGAGACGTTTGGCTGGTGGAAGTATGACCGAGACCAAAGTTGCTCAATGCTTGTTACGCGAGGTCCGCTATGCCTTCGTTCCTGTTTGTCACGACCTTTTGCCGCAACAAATTAGAGGCTCATGGCTACACGACAAGAATCAATTCATATGCCAAAGCTTTTCTTGGGAGGAGACCTTCTGCACCACACCGGGATCAAGCAGCTCAGAGATCGTGGCTTTCCCGCGCTGCCGGGATAGAGATCCGTGGGCTTCCAATAAACTATGTTGTGTGGGTCTTCAAATGCAGGAAAGGGCAGGGCAGGGCGGGAAAGAGGGTGAAGGACCCAATGGGAGAGTAGGAAGACGAAGAGAGAGGTCGGCTGGGGAGGAATTGGCATACATGTGTGGTCGTCTTACCGAGACCGCAGGACTGACAAGCGATTTTGTGGAATATCACCAACGTGGCAGTGCAACGGAAGTTGCGGAACTTTATCATAGATGAACGGGAACAGGATACGAGTATTACTCTTGGCTAAATGGTGACCAAGAGTGAAGAGCAACTAAATAGTAACAGAAGGAAACAACAAGCCGAGTTGCGTAAACATGCAGCACCCACAACCATTAGGGTTGCTGCCTTGGCGGACCAGACTACATCCTGCAGTATCTCCTTGGACTCCGTCTAATACCTTGTGAAGTCACGTCAACTAGGGTTAATATCTAATTAGATAGAGGTGGATTAGAGGTATATTTGCTAATAAATATAGGCTAATAATAAATATATTACTAATTTTCCCTATATAAATTACTGTACTACACTTTAGCGTACTTATGCGGTCACTAGCCTTGTAGCAGGGGGCCTGTGAGGACCTCACTAACCTAAAAGGTTAACGGAGTCTAAGGAGATAAGCAGCAGTAAGCCAGCTATGGGGTCGGAATTCTGGGGATTTGGAGATGTTAAAGTCCAGCATTGCATTATTAATAAGGGGGTTAGAGATTTAAGGTCTTTATCCTAAATCCTAGCTAGCAGTTTACCTAGCTACAGTGAGTGGGTGGGTGTACACCCCACTATACGGAGCATGTACGAAAGCGCATTGACAGTTTTGGTGGATGAATACCCTTGTCAGTAGTACCAAAGTACGCAATTTTAGCCTTACGGAAGCGAAGGAGTCATTATTAATAGAATACTTTATTATGATAAGCATCACAATAGGCAGATCCTCTCTGCACATCCCTTGCTCTATAATGTATGGAGAAAAAGAAGTGTTTCACTATACAAAAACATCTGTTGAAGCACCTTTTCTATTTTGGGTTTAGTTGCTATCGCATGATGATGTGCATGTTTGCGTACTCATTGTCATGGGGAGAGTACTTAAGTGTACGTGGCTGACCCGCAGGGTTCCGTGTAACAACTTATTCCTGTACTTCCGAGCTCGGATGATCGTGGTCTGGTGCTTCAGTTCTTGCCACCGCGCCAGGTTGGCCAACATCCCCTGATTATTGAATGCACAGAGAGCGTCCGTTCAGACCCGTCTGACTTCATCCTTGGACTAACACTAGTCCTGTCACTGCTTTCTGAACAGCTCAAAAACGTCGCCCTCCCCTCTAGAGCCGCACGACAGTAGACAATTTTTGTTTACTTTTTGACACTTTCCACAGTTGTCATTCCGTGTTGCTGACTTCGCCAACTCCTCTCTCCAACCTGCAGGCTTCCAAACGTCAGGCATCTTCATCCACCTCTTGCCGAGGATTTTCAAGCACATTCGGAAAAGAACCGCTTGATCTGTTGCCTATAGTGCCGACATTGGCCACTGCATCGCCCTCAAATTACGGTCGTACCGACGCAGAAGACGAAACCAACTTGAGCCTAATTGAGGGCATACGTTTACATTTGGCCTTTCACAGCCAGCATAGCAGCATGATCGACCTCAACAGTCCTGAGATTAGAAATTACAATGCCGGCCTTGGAAGATCAGGTATGTGGCTGACTTTTCAGTAGCATCTTCGTCGTCATTCAGCCCATTGCTTATGAGTGAACTCATGGTGGTACCGGATTTTGCCTACACCTTCGTATTATCGGCTGCTTCCTGATTCTCCTAGCGATTAGTAACTCGATTTTTATTTTATTTGTGAAATCCGATATGCTCTGCTTTGCTGTTTCCATGACAAATTGATCTAACATTTTCTTCTTTTAGTAAACTATGCCTCATGCCAGGATGAGACGGCCCGTAATCATAGCCTGATAGAAAGGGCAATGTGGCAAGCAGACAGATGCCCATTACTCAACCTGCCACGGGAATTGGTTGACGCGATTCTGATGCACTTGTCTGCAACAGAATTGTGTTCCGTCTCCGCAACTTGCCGTAAGCTTCACATTCAAGCTGGGTGTGATTTTCATTGGCTCCGTTGCGTACAGCAAAATGTACCTGGCTTGGTTTTATCCAGCCCTGGACCCTGTAAGAGTTTTCGGGAGCTCTACATGGCGCATGACCCAATTTGGTTTCTGCCCAAGTACAAGATCTGGTACTGTGACAGGGATCTGATGGGTAAGCTGATTATCGTATGGTTTGACCCACGGCGAGGTTGCATTGAAGGCTACCAATTATTGGCAGTAAGCAAGAAAAAAACATTTGAGCAATGGTCAGCGGACAGTAATGTTACTGTTCACGGGTTCGAGCCGCAGGTCAAGCTGCACTTGGACAAACCTGTCCTGCAACTCAACCTCCGAGACAGGCAGGAGGTTCGATGTCATGCCACAAAAACCGGCGCTCATCGCTTCGCTGCCGAAATACCGATGATGCTTGGAGATCGCAAAGATCTCATGTTCAGCAACTTTCTGCTCACACGCCCCATGGACCCCGAAGCAGCGGATGCGAAGCTTAATCTTGATTACCCTTATGACTACGTTTGGCCTCCACCGACTGTACCGGCCGGCCATCACGTATCTGGTGCGAGATCTGGTCAAGCTGCAGCAAACCTTTCACCGGATGATCCCCCCCGGTCCAGAGGTGAAGTTTCCGACCAGACCTTCCGAATTCGGCAATGGATGCAAATGCCTGGGACGCCATCGCATCCGAGTCTGATGGGTGGCCAGACGGCAAGATTTGCCGGGATGGCACAAGTTTTCAACGGGTCAAGCGATGTGGTCAACGGCACCGCTATTCATTTCGCCGGCGCCGGCGGTATCCACACTGGTGAGGAAGTCATCACGTATTCGACATTGGATCCAGTACTCTATACGCCAACAGAAACCAAGCCATGGCGAGGTATTTGGGTCGGCGATTACAGCGGACACGGATGTGAATTCTTACTCATTAATCAGCCAGATGGTCCTCCTGTGACAGATGCAGAGCTTGGTTTAGTACGAGAGATGGATGAGACGGACGAGGCTTGGGGAAAGCGCCGAAGAGAAACTTATATGTATCGTGGCCGTCTTGAGGCTATAAAATTGACTGGGGATCCCAATGTTCCCCGGGGAGAGTATACATTTGTAGCCGATGACCTCGGCCCAGACGGCTATATTGGGGTAGCCTCAGGTCTTCCCTTTGCAGGAGCAAGGGTAGTGAAGAGCAAGGGACACATTGCTGCCACGGGCTTCGTGCAAGGTATGTGCGAACTCAAATTGCCGTTGCTGGACAGATTCCGTTTCGTTTCTGAACCTACGGAACTGACGATGTTAGCTCACGCCCTTCTACAGACAGGTACATCGAGAGTCAACTCTTGCTCATCGGACCCAACCGACTTGCCCAGTATTGGGTGGGATTCGGTCACATCAGTTTCCTTGAAAGGGTTCAAGTTGATCACTTCATTGTGCCGCCATGATTGGCGTTGAATCCACGGCATGCCAGCAAGCCATCTTGTGGAAAACAGTCCTTCTGGAGCACTATTCGGCGCAAATACCGGTAGACTGGATTTTGGAAAATAGCATTGTTGTAATTGATAGTGGGCTGTCACAGCGCGCAGTCGCGATTGCTTCGTACTCATGTTGGTACCCGTTTCGAGGGCGCAGTTGATTAGTTGATTGTGAGAGATGGAGGGACCCAGCAAATGGAGCCGACGTGTCGCAGTACTCGGTAACTATTTGTCCGTATGTACATACAGATTACAGCAACATCAACAAGTCACCTGTGCCTTCCTTTGACGTGAAATGACAAGGGTACCAGCGCCTGACCCAGCTGACCGCCCGACTAAAATCCAGGGTCGGCCTCACAGGGAAGGGGTACGCCGATCCCTCCCTGAGAGTAACAACATACAAAGCATCGCATCGTACGATGTCTTCCGCGTCCGTTTCTGGTATCGTGGGGTGACGGACCACACCCTCTTTTTCGTCTCAATCAAGACTCACAGCCCTCAATTGCTCTTCTGCAGATGCCTGGTGCGCACCGGAACCAAGCGACAAACCGTTTTTAACCCGTTTTTAACCCGTTTTTATCCCAACAAAGCACCAAACGCTGCAACGACTCGGTGCCCCGCCACAACAACCTACACCCACCCGTCGTCTACTTTCGGAAGGCGCTCCGTGTCCAAAATTTTCATTGTGCTTCAATCCCAGAACAACATAACATCTCGATGCCAAACGGCCCTGCGAGCAAGTCGAATCAGACTTGTCCTACTCCGAGCCTGGAACCGCTCATATGCAGCGTCTGAGACGCTACAGCTTACTCTCAATTCTGAACGGAGTAATTCTCGGCCGACTAACTCACGGTCGACAACTGCCCCGGTAATATCCCGTCATGAACTCTCGTCAAGCTTGCTCTGTCGCTCAACGACTCTTCAGCCTCCGCACACCTCAGCTACGAGCAACCTCGGAGGTCGCGTCGACCATCATTACTCGACGTGATTTTAGATGTTCAACGAACAGCGCGGGAAATGGTTCTAGTAAGGGCTGGTCCATCCCCCGCGTACGGCATTCGGTCCGGCCCCGTTCTCACATCGCGGCTCTCATAGCCGGAGCTGGCTTTCTTTCCCTCGCACTTTGTCTGCATCCTGCTTCCCGCACAACATTTGATGCTCATTATGCGAGCTCCACCCCAGTCACATCCTTACAATTCAGCCCTCAATCGGGGCTTTCTCAGATCAGTGCCGCCGACGGCCGGGATCCAACTCTTCCTCAGTTTCGTTTGGATGAGATACGTAAACACGGCGCTGACTCTGACAATCCGTGGGTCATTCACGGCGACAGGGTATACGACATCACCGAATGGATACCAGCACATCCTGGAGGCCAAATTATTCTTCGAGCTGCTGGGGGCTCTATTGACCCGTACTGGGACATTTTTACAATCCATAAAAACCCATACGTCTACGAAATTCTGTCGCAATACCTAATTGGATATGTTGATCAAGAAGATCTAATTAATGGAAAGCCTGCCCAAGACCAGATCGAGGACCCCTTCCAAAATGAGCCAGAACGACATCCTTCCCTCATAACACGCACAGCCAAGCCGAGGAATGCAGAGACGCCTAGTGAGGCACTCAGCGCGCAGTTTCTAACTCCGAACGAACTTTTTTATGTTCGCAACCACATGTGGGTGCCCAATATTCAAGCAATCGAGTCGGATAATCATCGCTTGACAGTAGAACTTCTGGACGGCACCATCCAGGAGTACACACTCCAGGACTTGAAAACGAGATTCCCTAGTCGGAAAGTCACCGCAGTACTACAATGCTCTGGAAATCGCCGAAGTCATATGAATGAAGACTCGGGGCGAAAAACAAATGGGCTACCGTGGCAAGCAGGTGCCATTTCAAACGCATCGTGGGAAGGTGTTCTTCTGTCCGATGTGCTGGCAGATGCTGGATTTGACCTAATTGAGGCTAGGAATGGCCTATGCGAGACAAAACATGTCCAATTCATGGGGCTGGAAGCCTATGGTGCATCTATACCTCTCAAGAAAGCTATAGATCCTCTAGGGGATGTACTGCTAGCTTACAGTATGAATGATGAGCCCCTTCCGCGTGATCATGGCTTCCCACTTCGAGCCATCGTTCCAGGACATGTCGCCGCTCGGTCTGTCAAGTGGTTGAATCATGTCACACTCAGTGACGAAGAGAGCCCTAGTCAGTGGCAGCGCAAGGATTACAAATGCTTTGGCCCCAACCAGACAAAAGTCAACTGGGAAGATGCCCCAGCCATCCAAGAAATGCCTGTTCAAAGCGCCATCACAACGCTACGGCTGGGAAAGTGGAAACCCCCAGACGCAGAGAAGAATGTGCTGAAGAATCACAATGACACCGCATCTTCGCCGCAGTGCGCACCGGAACAAGAAATAACCATGGGCGGGTATGCATTCTCGGGGGGGGGACGGTCAATTATCCGAGTTGACGTATCCCTGGATGGCGGCAACTCTTGGGATCAAGCCCATCTGTTACCCGACTGTGTGTCCAAGAATGGGGCTCCTTCGCCATGCCAGGGGCATGGGGCTTGGGCCTGGAAAAGATGGAGCTACGAAGGACATATTCCCCTTGATAAGTTGAGGCAGAGGCCCCGAGACAGGTCTGGCGATACGACTGCAGAAGTCACACGTGCTCCGAGCATAGACGCAAGCGACCAACGCTGTACCACCGTCCTAGTCAAGGCGACTGATGACGCGTACAACACACAGCCAGAAAGTCATGCGGCGACGTGGAATTTGCGTGGAAATCTCGCATCGGCATGGCATCGAATACAAGTATGTACAGACTGCTCCCGTGCGTCGACGAGTGATGCCAGGGTAGTCAAGTGATGAACATGTCGTGAGAGATGCCACCATTTCGATTTCATAAGTCGAGCAACGTCGATTGTCTTTGTAAGTTTTTTCTTTGATTCCTGATGTATAATATACGCTGTTATCAGTGGATGTGGCCAATGCATTGGATTTGTAATAACACATTCTCACTTCTTGTTACTGGCTATACTCAGCCAGGGCGATGATTGACATCCGCGTAAAGACGTAGATTTTTATTTTCATCACTATAGATCTGTATTAGGCTTTGGGGGGGGTCATCTTAGCGTTTGGCAGTTTGTTCGTTACAAAGGAGCGATTCAACTCTCAAAAAGAATGCCTACGCAGTTCATTTCTGAATTATCAGTGTGCTTGTACTACCTGTCCTATCGAACTAACTCCCATTGGCTCCATTATTTCTTGTCACAGAGGCATATCAGAATATTCTTTCTACACGATGCATCGTTCTGCTGTGGCATGCTTACTTGGATAAGTTTTCTTGTTACCTCTGTCACAATTCACAATATAACGTGCTACAACACCTCCTCTCTAGGCGTTTGCCGAGGTAAACAAAAAAAAAAGTTATCATCTTCGAATCCGATCTGATAGTGATACATGTCGAATACACGCCCTGCGTGCCAAACGTGTTCAGCCGGGTCGAATATAAAGTACAGTTCCCTCCCACCTTTAGTCTTCGCTAGATTCAGCATCCGAGAAGTACTCGAATTCCCCAGGAGTCTGCGCCTCCTCATCTCCATCGCCGTCCTCGTCAACTGTTGTCAGCACTGCTGCTGCTGCTGCTGCCCCAACGTCGAATCCAAGATTTCCAACCCCACCAGGAGTCTGAGGGTCAGCTACCCCGAATGGAGATCGTCCTTGGTTACGGAGAAGCTGATCCATCATTTGAACACCAGTGTTCGATCGTGGCCGTCCCGAAGCACCAGATCTGCCACTAGCGCCACTTCTGCCTGGGCCGGCGACAGGAGCCCGCTCGGTAGTTACCTTCTTCAATTTCTCTTCTATTAGTGTTTTTGGCTCATTCGGCTGCATATCATCGAGTAGAAGAGGACCTCCGGTGGGCTAGATTTCGAGTCAGCAAATATAGTTCAAGTCAAGACTGGCAGAGGGGATAAATAAATTACCTTTTTGACGGGCCTATAACGGCCACCTGAAAAGCTGACAAACTTCAATTGACCAGGCACAACTCGAGTCATGTTCTCAATATCGTAGCCCATCTTCTCTTTCTCGGGCTTCTTCTTGGTTTCGGCCAAGCTAATCTCCCTATCATCACCTTCTTTCTTCTCCTTGTCATCGTGGTCATCGTTCTTTTTATCATCGTCCACGTCCATTTTGTCACCCGCCTTTAGGCCGGTATGGTCGAGATCCATACTCTCTCGTCGTTGGGCACGCTCCTTCTTTTGCGCTCGGCGTTTGGCTTGAGCCGTTGTTGACAAAATGGCAGTAGCTATCAGAGCTGGCCCCTCTTCAACCTTGATTTCCTGCTCAGGCGGATAGTCGAATAGGCTCTGGCGAGTAGCGCAGTGAAACTTGACGTCAGGCATCTCCAAGTCGTGGTCAAGTCCAATGATCGCAGTAGGGGAGAAGCTCAAAGACAGGAAGTGGGTAAATGGAAACCAGTACCAATATTGCGTGAAGACAGCCATGCCAACAATGCCTGCCATGTTGAGATTGCCGGTCTGGGTTTGTAAACCAATGGTGCAATTGCGGCCACCAGCGTCAATGATTCCGACAGCGAGAGCCGCACCAAACTTCGTCATTGCATCTTCGTGACGATCACCCATAACCTTTTTCAGGGTTTTGCGAATAGATGACACCTTTGGATTCATGACGTCATTCTGTTGAACCATGATCATCGATAGGGCGATTAAAGCACCCTGTCTAACAAAATCGGTAGGATCCTTCATCATGGGCTCCAGGAGGTCAATAGCTTCATCAAGCCCGGTTCCAGCACAGGAAATTCCGAGGGCCATTGCAGAACCGTAGCGAACGTGAGGATTGTACGACTCTGAGAGCAGTTCAACCATACGAGGGACACTACCCGGTTTTCGGAATAGAATAAAGCCCAAGCTCATGACGGCAATTCGGCGAACATCGTCGTTCACATCACTGACAGCAGTATGCAACAGCTTTCTTATGGCCTTGTTGCTGCCAGTTCCGCAATAAGCCATTGCAACAGTCATGATACCGCCATATCGCAAGGTGGGGTCGGGGTCATTGAGCAATCCGTCAATGAGTACATCGGCACCTTCTTGTCGGCCAAACATGATCAAAGCCATTCCCAAAGCAACGCCACGAACAATTTTCTCATGTGTGGTCTCGTGAGCATAGGTAATCATGTCTTCCAGAGCTTTCACATTGCCGGTTCCGAGCATGATGAGACCCATGGACAGCCCAACAGCCTCACCATTGAGGGCAGAGTCCTGGAACAGTATTTCTTTAAGCTTCTCGAAAACATCACTGTCGCCAGTTGCCATGCCGGCAATTCCTAAGCCGAGGGCCCCTCCATGTTGGACGACTTCTTCTTCAGCTTGACTGAATTGACCTTTCAAGTAGTCCAAGGCATTTGCGCCGTGATTAGCATGAATCAATCCATATGCGTACAGAGCGCCGCCCTGACTAAAGATAGAGCCGCTGCTGAGACCTCCCTGCCGAGGGAGATAAGGCTCGAGGAGCTTCCTAGATTGCGACAAGTTGCCTCGATGAATGACTCCCAGTGCTGCAGTAGCTGTGAACTTGGACCAGTTGACCGCCTTGCCTAACCATTCGAGGTTGTCACGGAAGAATTTGTCATTGGTGGTACCTTGGTTCATAAAGGCGTTGCAAAAAGTGACGGCGGTGTGGAAAATGGAATTGCGTCCTTCAAGGCTGTCGCGAACCTTGTTCAGAATACTCAGATCGGTGTGATTATTGCGGTACAAAAATTCGAGATTCAGGCGGATGGTCTTGGATCCGTCGAGGATGGAACGGATGTTTCTATAGACTTTGGCATCATTTTCGGAGAGATTGTCTCCAGAGGATTCTTCTTGATTTTCAAGAAGCGGCTCGCTTTCCGATGGTGGCTCGGACGCCTCAGCGTCCTTCATAGGTTCCTTAGGATCCGGTAAAGATGCCAGGACCTTAATCAGAAACTCTTGGGTCCCGTTGTCATAGAGATCGAATGCTATTTGGTAGGCATTGGCAATGGACGTACGATCGTTGTTGGCAATGAGGGTTTTAAGCATGCGAGATGCCTCATCGTCGGAATTCAGATAGACGACACATCTCGCGATGGCAAAATAGTCGGGATTCGGAATATCGTTCAAAAGATCGAGGATAAGTCGCAAAATCTCGGTGCGGAAGCTTCGTTCTTGTACAATGTCCATGCAGATACCCAGTATGTATTCCATCAGTTCCTCAGCCGGACCTTGGAGGCCCCCTTGAGTCTTTGCTTTGGATGTCTTTTCATCTTCACTGGCTTGCTTGATGACCCGTCGCAAAACCTCCAGGTTTCGGGCTTCTACGGCGATGCCAACTACTTGCTGATAACGACCTTGCTTCAAACAGCTTTTGAATAGGCGGTCGATAATGCGCTGCAGGGAAGCTTCAGTGGCTTTGTCGGGCAGATCCGTGATCGAGCCAGAGCGTCCCTGTTTGGCAATGGGCTGAAAGGTGGCGTCAAGGATAGTGTTTTCAAGAGAAGCACGCGAGAGCAGAGACTTGGGCGGCAAAGTTGTGTGGGAGAACGGCGTTGTGGGAGACATCACAGCATTGTCGGACGCACTGGAGAATGTTGTTGTAAGTTCGGGAAGGTCGGTCTTCTTCGCAGTTCGTGGCTTATTATTCTTTGCAGCTGTTGTAGCAATATATCGATCGACGCACTTGGAGATGATGGTCTCCTCGAATTCGCCAGGGGCGTCTAGCTTGAAGAGATCCCCAGCAGCTAACGCGAAGACCATGCTGTCGTTATATGCCTGGAGATGGTAGTAGACCTTGGCCAGAACAAGAGCAGCCAGCTGACGCTCGGGAAACGAGTTGTCTTCATACAAAGCCTCTCTGTCCATGGTATCAATACTGACTTGTTCGATGGTTGTTTGCGGATCATATTTAGGTTGAATGTGGACTTACATTTGGCTCAAGGAACTAGCAACTTCAGTCCAAACCGTATCAATATCATCGTTCAAAGTCTGAAGTGCGAAAATTTTGAGTTCAGGCTCTTCGTCTGCCAGGAAGGCCAGAACGCCGGTGGCTGATACGAGTCCAGGCATGATGAAAGGATTGATGACGAATGAAAATTAAGAGTAATTTCCAATATCGACAAGACGTGGGCTGGCCGAGCCAAACGCGAGAATCAGGCAAAGATATAGTAGTACGCGGGGGATTTTGGACAATATGTGATGGCCCTGAGGGTCAGGAAAGGGCGTGGTTGTGCTGGAATCGTTCTCGATAAACAAAGAAGCTCAGGGAAGTAGTGATGGATGATATGCGCACAGCAGCGCAGGTGGCCGAAGGTAAAGAGAAGGCACGGCTGATCCACGTCAGGCACAGCTCTGCCTTGATAATGCACGGACCATTGTGCAGCTGCTAACAGAAACGGCGCGCCAACAAGCAGCCAGCCAATTAGCCCCTTGGGTTCAGAGTGTCAAGGGCGTGACCCTTCACGTGATGACGTGTTTGCTAGCTCTGGGTTGGAGGTTGCGTCGCTTGGTAGTAAATTGTACTTGAAGATCAATAACCGGTCGGTTTGATCATGACTTTCGCGTTTTACGTGCGCTAGGCACTCGGTCTATCCATAAACTAAAAAGTCACATTTTTATACGATCAGTCGTTGCCGTGATCCGGAGAGGTGATTCCTCGTGCTTTATTTGCGGTGCGATATTATGTGCCACAATTCACTGAGCCCAGCATACTACCAACGTTCACCGTGACCGGATGTCCCTGTTGGTCTTCTCATGGAGGAAATGTTTCTGGCGACAGTATCGACAGTGTATCGGGTAGGTAGGTGTCCCTAAATGCTTCCTATTCCGAGACAATTCGAGCATTTGTTACAGATGCCGAATCGACCTTGGAGGCAATTTTAAGACTCTTCTCGGACACGTGTCCAGCCCTCCCGGTGCTTTTATATCGTGGTTACATTTTGTTGTCAAGTCAGTCAACGTCATCCGGATGAGTATAGCTTTTAACGGGCATCTCTTGTGTACAAATACTGTTTATTCAATCCAACGTTTCAAATAAAAGCCGATGATAAACACACCATCACCTCCCCTAAAATAAATTCCTTGTTATTGTTTTCGAGGAGCCCGTTGAAAATGTCGTTAGTTGCTTAACAGTGGCTCCAGCCCGAATCCAGTCCGCACCACCTGCGCCCGGTACCACAGTCTGGAAAAAAAAAAAAAAGTCAAGACCGGCGCAATCACATACTTGCCCGACTCGCCCCATCTGTCCTCAAATCATCCATCCCGGACCTCAGCGTTGCCCTCGTCGTTGCCTCGTCGTTGCCCTCGTCGTTATATTAACCAGCCGTCATGCCCCTTCCAGAGTCGACGTAGAAGCAGCCTAGATTGTCTGCGTCCGGCATTGCGACAGTGCCGCCGTTAGTGGCACGACTGCGTTAAGCTTTTGTTCTGCTCCCCGCGCTATTATTAACGCCACGTCGGCACGTTAATAAGACATAGCGGGCAATATATTTTTTCGATCAATTCCCGCGACAAAGTGACGATGTCAAATTGCGATTCCGACTCGCCCAACTCGATCGCATCTGCCTCGCGCCCGATGACTTACTGAGTTTGCTCCTCCCGCTGTCAATAACGTGTGAATACAACTCGACCAGGGAGCACATCGAGCGCGCTCTTGGCAGCTGCTGATTCCCATTATACCCCCTTGTTGATCCCAGACCTTGGTCAACTGGGACAGGACAGCCTAACAACAGCCACCTCGATCGACAATCTTCAGACCACTCGTCGAGAACTATCATGGACCTTCGTTCGGTACTCAATACATCAGATAATAGCGATGGTGGGCCGCCCAAGGCTCCGCCTACGCCGCAACAACAGCATCAGGCCAGACCTTCTCGAAACCCAGCTCAAATCGCCTATCGCGAGTATGCTCAACCGCCGCCCCATCCATCTCCTGGCAGAGCAGCCGGGCAGGAATATCCTCGCCATGTGCAACAGCAGACACAGAACGCATACCCTCCCCATCCTCCTTACCAGAACTCCGGCCCGCAGTACGCAACGCGTGCACCGCAAACTCACCATGCCCATCACTCTGCATCGTTCCACGATGCACGATCTCCTGGAGGCATGCCAGCGCCGGCACAGTCCCCCTTTCGTCCAACACAGATGTCAAGTAGTGCTCCAGGCGGAGCATCAGGATATCCATTCCCTCCAAGCCAAGGCGTTCAGGACATTTCCAGCCCAAGCCAACGGCACCACTATCCCCCAGGACATTACGCGCAGCAACATCCATCACAAGATGGCTACATGCAAAGAGAAGCGGCGCATTCGTCAGGCACCTATGTGCAACAGCATCAAGTCCCACAAACACCTCCCATAAGCACTGCTACTGGGCCTTCGCAACAATACTTGCACCAACGATCTCAATCTGCTCAATCAACACCGACTCCTACGTCCGCGCATAGTCAGCAACCATTTGGCCCGACTCCAAGTCACGGAAGCCCAATCCAAGGGGCGCGCGCCAAATCCGAATATCGGCACCCTTCGCAACCGCCGACACCACTTGGACCACCTCAGTCAACCAATTCTCGTCCACAGCCTGGACCACCTACGAATTTCACACAATCCCCAAGCCCATATCAACAGCGGATGACGTCTGTTGGCAGTGGCCAGCAGCCACAGTCACCAGCACCAGCGAGCACGCATCTTCGTCGAGTGTCTGGATCTGTTCATCAAGAGCCCCCCGTCACTGAACCGCACCGACGATCCAAGTCTTTGCACTCGCGGGAACATAGCTTGTCTGTAAGCCCACGGACTAGGGTCGCCTCTGTCGCCAGCAACTCTGATCGCGCTATGGCTTCTCCAGTCGAGAGCGTCAAAAATCCCCTACCGGCAACACACGGCGTCGCCCGAATCTCAGACCGCGCATCGACGCCGGCGAAGCGCAAGCTAGACGATCGCAAATTGAGTCCAAAGGAGCTGGAACACAAGACTTTGCGACCACCACCAGGCGAAGTGAATGGCGGCAGTATCACCAATGCACAACCCTCGTCCTCCCCCGCCGAACCAAGAAACAAACGTCTCCGTCGATCGCATCCGCCGATATGGGCCCAGAGTGCTGCCGTTCTTGGAAATAAAATGCCGAACCAGGCGAACTTTGTTCTTCAGAAGCGAGCACACTCTCATATAAATGGGAAGATTGATGGGGTTGCCAAGGCTGATCGACGAAGCCGGCATACATCGCCGGAAGCAGCAAGAACATCAGCTTCGAACGCGTCTAAACCGCCGCCACCACCACCGCCCGCAGAGCCTGGGCCTCAAGACATTCTGGGACCATGGGAAGCTAGCATTACAGGTGTCAAACCATATGAGGAAATATCAAAGACAGTCGCCGACTTCATATTTATTCACGTTATTAACAATCCTGACATCAAAGAAATCATTGGTCGAGGAATTCAATTCGAGATTGAGGCAAAACTTGGAACACTTCTCGACAGGGACACCAATTTCCGTGTGGACAGACTCTTGGACACAGAATGTGTGCTGCACGACAATGGCCGCGTGGCCTTTAAAAGCAGCATGACAGAGGTAATATGCTCCGCGTTTGCTCTACTGAAATTGACCAAGCAAGTCCGGCCACCCTTTGACTATGAACTGACAGGTTTCAGGCGCATCACAAGGCGTTCAACGATTTCCTGAACGATGTGGTTATCAAAACTGATCCCCGGGCCCCAAATGGAACCGGCCGCGTTCAAGTACACTACAAGCACAGGCGCGAGGTTGACAGATATTTCGAGCTCACTCCAGAGCTGCAAAATCGGCTTCCGGGCTGTGTCAGATCCAGACTAGGGTCGCGTGTGAGGAATGTCAAAGCTCGTGTGACTTATGATCAAAGAACCGGGGAAGTGCTCAACAAAATTGTCAAAGCAAGAATAGCAGATATCGACATACATATGCCGACAAATCCAATGGACTGCCGGATAAGCATCAATCTTGAAATGAATTGGGAGGGTCCAGTGCAAGAGTTGGAGCAGCTCGGACCAGGCCAGAATGACGAATCTTCAGATAGGCAGAAGGATCGTCTGAGTTATACCCAGGGTCACTACCAGATTGATTTAACACAAGTCACTTTGTCAAATTCGGTTCCGGGGGTAAGCTTCTTTTACGTTTGTGGATAACGAAATGTACTTTCCCGCTAATGCCAAAATCTAGACCGCACAAAAAACGGACAAGGAACACGAACTCGAAATCGAACTGGCGTCTCCGATTGTACTAGATCAATGTGCAAAGGCCATGAAAGGGGCACCTCACAGGTACCAAGAGTTGATCGAAGGTTTCTTGGACAATGTTCGAGTACTGGCGCGGAAAGCCAGAGAGTTCGGCTGAATTGCAGGATTTCGCCATTGTGTTTAGGCTCTGCCGACGCAGACAGTGCTTTAATATGTCAGAGGCGTTGCTTTCGCGAGCGGCCCGGCCTCTTACGTGGCGGCGTAACATGAAACAAAAATAACGATCCAGATGCCCATTGTATCGCCATTAGCAGCGATACGTCGCATTTGATATGCTCCAAAGAAAGGTCAGGTGGCATGAGGAGGAGGTCTTGTACATAAGGAACGTATGGATATGTCATCTTGGTTAGTCTGTATTCAATTTCGCGGATAACGAAAAGGGAAAGGATTGATTCCGGGTTTCAACGGGTCACAGGCATATGCCGAATCCTCATTGGCGCACGAACACGAATAGCGTTGTCGCATGCTCGTTACTCAATACTCGTGTCTTTTCACATACATTGGTGAACAAATGGTGATCCGCTATGATGCTCGGAAGCCCCAAAGTAGCAGCCTCATTGGCTTTCTACGTCGGGTTTCCTGTCGTAATCAGTAGACCAGACACTCCATCCGATGCTTGTGGTATTAAAAAATTGCCGCTCCAATCACCCATTTGATGTCTGGCTTGTTCTGCCCGGGCTCAATATCGACTACTGCTTGAACGGGTTGACGATCCAACTGATTTGAGTGAGCTGACGAGCTCGTTGAACAAGGTCGTCAAAATGCTTCAAGACGCTGCTTTATTCGGGCAAATACCAAACACAGGGCTCTACTTCTATTTCCGTGCCCGATGGTCTTCACTCCCACATTCGACATTGGGCCAGCGTTGCGCCCGGCGCCAGTGACCCATACAATCCGGTGGCTACAAGCCCCGTTATCGTCATTGACGGCCAACTCCGACCCAGCAACAACGTTATCAGCATGTTTCGTCCCGTCGGCCCCGGCCATCACCGGCGGGAGCACTCCTTTTGCCGAATAAGATAAGAGACGCCCGGCAACGATAAGGCTACACTTGTTGGGGTACTCTGACTTCGTAACAGCCCCAAGGGCTCAGAGATGATCAGCCTTGGCACCAAAGAGGTGAAACGGAATCGGCCTTCCTGCCGACCTGACTTTGATGTTGCGCTACTCTGGTCACATCACAAATTCTTTGCATGCAACGTCACTTCTGTCGGCGACGGAATATTTTATCAGACTCTTGAGTTTTGTAGTCGCCTTGAATCTGCGCCATGCATATCAACTTCCTCGTAAAAGGTTGAATCATCTACCAAGCTCAATGCTACACCAGCAGACTTATTCCAGAGAAGCAAGTCTGGAGTGAAGATGAAAGAAGGAAAAAAATAGACTCTCAAGTGACAAACATCAACTTCAAAACCAGATACAAGGCCAACCCGGCAAGGGAGGCCACGCCAAAATCCCTCTCTCTGGCAACCAAGTGAGAGCGCGACAATACCGCAACCATGGACGAAGATCAGGGACCGGATACCATCATTCCGCGAGAAAAACCAACAGATGATGGCATTATGGATCGAGTCAAGGGTCGTCTTCGATCAATGTTTCGGTCATTCACCACGCGAGATGGCCTTGTCGGCGATTACGACTATGTATTCCTGCTCCGACCAAATCTTCCGTTCATGACCAAGAGCACATACAGGAGCCCCTTCTTTGGGATCAACGACAAGATGCCAGTGTTCCTCGGTATGCTGCTTGGCTTGCAGCATGCCCTAGCCATGCTGGCAGGTGTTATTGCCCCCCCCCTGATTCTCAGCGGCGCGGGAGGCGCAAACCTGGAACCAGCGCAACAACAGTATCTAGTTTCTACGGCCCTGATTGTTTCTGGAACTCTTTCAAGTATACAGATCAACAGAGTTCGGATCCCGAAGACATCGTAAGTTTGTATCACACATACACTTTACAATTGACACGGGAAATCTCCCTGAAGCTTCTAAATTTTATTTTAATTTTAAAACAGGAGGGTTGCCTGCTACTGGGAGCTGTCCTCATACTCATTGACGAAATGAGGTCACACTCTGCTGGAGAAATATGCCATTGATGACTGACACTCCTTCCCAGCTACTTTATCGGTACAGGAATACTTTCAGTCGTGGGCACATCTTTCAGCATCATACCCATTGCTCAAGGCGCCTTCAAGCAAATGTATGCCAATGGATTCTGTCCTTCCGATGCACGAGGCAATCCTCTTCCATGCCCTCGTGGATATGGTGCTTTGGTCGGCACCTCATCCATCTGTGCCCTTGTTGAGATTTTCATCTCATTTTTTCCACCAAAGATACTCCTTCGAATGTTTCCTCCGATTGTGACAGGCCCTACCGTCATGATCATTGGTGTGCATCTAATTGAGAGTGGTTTCAAGGACTGGATGGGAGGTAGCGGCCCATGTGCCAACCCATCAGTCGCGGGCGACGAAGCCAATTTCTTCGCATCATGCCCCAATATCAACGCGCCGCACGCGCTACCATGGGGCTCACCGGAATATCTGGGGTTGGGGTTTGCGGCATTTCTTACCATCATACTCTGCGAACGTTTCGGATCCCCGATCATGAAGTCAACCTCTGTGGTATGGGGTTTACTTGTTGGATGCATCATTGCCGCAGCTTGTGGGTATTTTGACCCAAGGGGAATCGACTCGGCTCCCGTTGTGTCCTTCATCTGGGTGCACACATTTCCTCTTACGACATACGGACCGCTGTTTCTGCCAATATTGGCACTGTTTGTGATATGCGCTACTGAAGCCGTAGGTGATATCACGGCTACATGCGACGTTTCCCACATCGAGCTCGAAGGACGCATCTACGAATCCCGAATCCAGGGAGGGCTTCTCACTGATGGCCTCAACGGCATTGCTGCAGCCATGATGACGCTGACTCCCATGAGCAGGTTTGCCCAGAACAACGGCGTCATAGCTCTGACAAGATGTGCAAATCGCAAGGCTGGCCTGGCGTGTTGCTTCTTTCTCATTATTATGGGCATATTTGCCAAGTTTGCTGCAACCTTGGTGGCCATTCCATCGCCGGTTCTGGGAGGCATGACCACCTTTCTATTTACTGCAGTGACAGTATCTGGAATGGCCATTATCAACCGTGGAACTTCGTTTGATCGACGCACCCGGTTTATTCTCACAGCTGGCCTAGCCTTGGGCTACGGTGCGACGTCAGTTCCGACTTACTTCGACAACATCTTCTCATATTCTGGTCATAATCATGCGTTGAAGGGCCTCTTGGATGCAATTGTGCTAGTCATGGAGACTGGCTTTGCGGTGACGGCAGTGGTCTGCATGGCACTGAATCTGGTGTTGCCCGAGGAGATGGACGGCGATGTTGATGAAAGGGGGTGTCGAGTTGATCAGGGTTGATGCACCTCAACACCAAGACCAGCGCATCGCGATACTTTGCAGCACAACTGCGTTCTATCAACTACATAATGACCAACGAGTTTTGTTTCTTACCCAACTAATCATGATGATTGATTCCTCCATCTCCATGGGACGACCTCATTTTAACAGGAGGGAGTGACTGCGTGCGCATTTTCCCCCAGATTTGACCAAAATTGGATATTTGTGTGAAATTGCAGTAATACCAGATCTTCAAGGAGATGGTTCTGTTTCCGTGTGCTTCGTGGGCCGTTGCCACACAGGGGCGGAGAAAACATCATTGTATCGTGGAATGGCATTCCAACATGCCTGAGGGTCTGATCCACGAGCCGGTGCAAACTTTGCACTAACATTACAGGGTACAAATTGTATGTAGAGTTATATAGGGCGCTTACTTTATACTATTATAGCCTACTTCTATAGCTTTTTTTCACTGCCTTTATATAAGGGGCTTATTATAATAGTAAATCTTCCCTTTTATAGTGTTAGAACAAAGGTGATATCAATCGCGCGAGCAGCAGCCGCAATTACCTGGCAAAAGCTCGGGCCACGCGCAAGCCCCGCACGTAACCTATAACCTAGCCTTGTGATTAGCTAGGAATTATAGGGCTATAAATACGTAATCCCTTTTTACCTTTAGTATTATAGCTCCTAGTTTCTAACTTCTCTTTTAAAAGAAGAAAAATAATATAGCCTAGAATAAATAATTAATAATAATACTATTCTTTAGGCTTATAATCTTATTATATTAAATTTAATACCTTATAATACTAACACTAATTAGTAGTTACCTTTATAAATAACTATATAGTCTTTAAACACCGCAAATTAGCAAGGTTATATTAGAAGAGGTAGCTTACCTAATAATAACTTACCTTATAAAATAGGAGGGCTATGTTTAAAGGAAAGTTATGCTAATAGAGAGGTATAAATATAGCTCTTTTCTTACTTTAGTATTAATATCTAATTTATATAGACTTTAAAATAATAAAGAAGGGTTTAATACTAGTAGCTAAGCTATTCTCTTATCCTTTTTTATTATATATTTTATTATATATTTAAAGTTAATTACCTTACCTTATAATTCTTTATATTAGTAATATAATTTTTATAATTTACTTTTACACTCTCTTACCCCTTTATACTAGAAAAGTTATTTCCTTATATTATTACTTACTTAGTTAAGATATTAGATATAGCTAGCCTATTAAGGGTTACTAGTTAATTTAAAGTCCTAAGTAAAAGTAATAAATATAATAATACTATAGAAAGTATTAGAACTAAAGATAATAAAGAATACCTTAATAAAGGTAAAACCCTAGACTATATTACTTATTATATTACCTAATTCCCTTATATCTCTCTAAAGCTATACTTATATATTATAGAAGACTTACTTTAATAAATAGGAAATTCTAAGTATAAAGAGATAACTATGCCTAAGGAGATTATAATCTATATCCTTATTAAAGCTAAGTAATATAAAGAGTAAGGACTATTTAGGAGAATACTTTTCTTTAAATTTAGTAATAACTTTTATAGATAAATAAGGTATAAGTTTATAGAAGGAAAAAACCTTTACTAGAATATTATCTAAGACTATCTCCTTTATAATAAGGTTTATATAACTATTAGAAAAGATATAAAGATAGCTAATAACCTTAAAGAGGTAGTAACCTAGGAGAAATTCTAATTCTAAACTTTTAAAGAGATTAAGAAAGCTAGGAAGAAATATATAAACTTCTAGAAAAACCTAGAGAATAAAAACTTTCTCTATAATCTTTTAAATAATAAAGATATTAAAATCTAATACCTTACCTCTTTACTATACTTATTAGTCTAATTACTATTAAAGGGATTAATACACTAATTCCCCCTTTAAAGATTAGCTACTCTAGAAGTAAGGGCACTAAAGAATACTATTTATAAGCACTTATAGGTAGTTCCCTTACCTATACCTTTACCTAAGGTTATATAGTAAGAGAAACCTAATTACCTTATAGAAAATACCTTTAATTATAATAATTATTAATAAAATTAAACCTTACTACCTAGGGCTAGTAATATACCCTTTAGTATAGCTTAAAGGATTATACTTCTTACTTCTTAATATAAGAAGAAGAAAGGTTAGAAAGAACTATAACCCCTAAAACTATTACCTTTAAGGCTACCCCCTTAATAAATACTAACTATTCTAGTGCTTTTATAAATATAAAGAGAGGTACCTAGAGAACCTCTAAATACCTAAAGGCCTTTTTAAAATAAATTATTAACCTTTTAAAGGTATATCTAAAGGAATAACTATATAGTACTAATAATTATAATATACTTAAGTTAAAGCTTTAAATATTTTATAAGAAATATAAGATACTTAATATTTAACTAGAATAAGCTAGATATACTTTTAAGGTTATACTAAAAGGTAAGGCTTCATAATACTATATAAACTACCTTTTAAAGCCTAGTTAACTATAAGACCTCCCTATACTTATTAAATAAATAAGAGACTAGTTTAAAATAGAAAATATATAGTAAAAATATCTCCTAAAGTAAAATAATACTATACTATAAGGAATAATAAGTAATAGCCTAAGTAAGTTTATAGTTAATTACTTTAATAAACTTATAAAGAAGCTTACTATCTTATAATATATAAACCCTAAGATAAGTTAAAGTAAGAGAGCACTTTAGAATTAAATTATAAAAGCTTATAGTAATATCCCTAAATATAGAGAAGCTATTATAAATTTACTAAAAGGTCTTTAAGAGTTTTATAAATATATAAGAATAATAATTTAACTTATTAAGGAAGAGAAAAAAGCTAATAATAATTCCTAACTAACACTATAACCCTAGAGTAGTTCTAGATTAACTAAAAATATAATAAGAAAGGAAAAAAGGCTTAATACTTATTTAGAAAGTCCTAGAGTAAAAAAAGGACCCCTTATATAAGGAAATACTATATATATAGTAAGGAAAAATACTAGTTATTAAAGCACCTAGAAGAGAACTATAAGAAAGTATTTTAATATTATAAGAATTACTATCTTATAAATCTTACTAATAACTTATATAATTTATTCCTTATATAGTATAAAGGTAAATAAGAGCCCTAATCTCTTACTAATAATAAGATTACTAAGTATATAAAGAGTATTAGATTTAAGGATAACCCTAATAATATAAATAAGCTAGTACTTATAAGCTTCTTTAATTATAGTATATAGCTTAATAGCAAAAGAATAGTTTAAATCCTTATAAACTAAGTAGCTTTTTATAGCTTAAGTAAGGAGGACTTTTCTAGTAAAAGCTATCTAATAATACTTTAGCAATATTTATACTAGGAGATTACTACTTATATGTAACGTTCTAAGGGATTATACCTAATATAAGTGCTATAAAGTTCTCTATAATAAGGCACCCTTAATTCCTTACTTTATAATGCGTAATACTAGAGATATAGCTTAATAGATTTAAGGCAAGGAAGGCTATTATTAGATTTAGCGTAAGAGAGCTAATTCCTATGCTTAGAGTAATTAATATACTTACCCTTTTAAGGATATCCTTTTTTAGGTTATTCTTATAAATACTCCCTTCCTTTTATTCCTTAATAATATAAATTAATTATAAATTAACTTTAATATCTCTAAGAATACACTATAATAAGGAGATATTAAAGTCCCTATAATTTATAAATAAGGGTATACCTAGATGCTTCTTATATAAAAAGAAGAAGTAGTTACCTAGAGCTACCTTATAGAAAGCAAGCTATAATAATTATATTATTACTTTAAATACTTATTAATTAGACACCTATATAAAGTTCTTTGTAAATTAGGGCATAAAGTTAATATTAAAGCTATTAAGAAGCTAATAAGGGTATACTATTAATACTAGATATATATAGATAGCCTTAACTACTTTAAATTTACCCTAAAAGATAAGTATACCTTTAACTTTAAGGTTATAGTAAATATCTTTTACCTTAATAGTAATTACCTTATACTTTACGCTATAAATATAGCTATAGTATTTAATATAGTAAAATTCATAAAGAATATCTCTATAAAGACTACCTAGGAAGCCCTTTAGATATGCTAGATTAATATATATTAAGGCCCTCTGGATTTAATTATTATAGACGCTAGCATAAACTTCTATAGTAATAAATTTAAATAATTTACGGCTTTAATATTAATTTTGATTAAAGAGGTCCTTATTAAAGTATACTATAGTATTAGGAAGGTTAAGAGATATTATAAGCCGCTTTATAAGGCTTATAATATTATTAGACATAAATACCTTATAATACCTAAACCTATTGCTTTATAAATAGCAGTAAAGGCCTTAAATAATACTATAGGCCTAAATAGTCTTATTCTAATAGTCCTTATCTTTAGTGCTTACTTATATATAACAAGCAAATCCCTACTATTACTAGATATTATATAGTATATAATTATAGTATAAAAGGCTACTAAAGAAATTAAGAGGCTTTATACTATCTAGAAGGTTAATAAAGCCCTTACTATATATAATAGCCTAGATATATTAAAAACCCTTAGCTTACTACTTAGATTAAAAGTCTAAGTCTAGTAAGAAGGTAAGGGATAAAGAGGCTTATATAAGCTATTAGCTATAGATAGAGAGAGCTATATACTTAACCTCCCTAGAGGCCTAAAGACCTTTAGATTAACCTTTATTAAGCCTTATTATAATAATCCTAATAAGAAACTATAAGTAAACTAATAGCTAATAAAGCTTAATAAGGAGAAGGAAGAGAAAGAGTAAGAGGCCTAAGATAAGGACTTAGTGTTAGTAATACCTCTAAAGCATAAACATAGAAGACCCTAAAAAAACCTCTTAGTAATACCCTAAGAGACTAATATTTTCCTATTAATAAAGGAAGTTAATAACCTTACCCTAGTAATTAAGCTATATAAGGAAGGGATTATTAAGACCCTAGGAGAACTATTTAAGGAGTTAATAAAGGTAAAGATTAAAACCCTAATTAAGCAAGGAGTGTTTAAATTTATTATATTTAATAAAAAAGAATATAGTAGGCTTCGAATCTTTAATTCTCGCATCGTGTGAGAACAAAAGGATAGCTAGGCAAGAGGTATAGGGGCACTCGTATATTAACTAAAGCTTGCTAGGTCTAAGTATGTTATGTGTGCAAGTCGCTAGCTTATAGCTAGTAGCTTGCTAGTGTTACGTAAACCTAGCCCTATAGCGTAGTACACTAGCAGGGTGTATTTATATTATAAGTAAGGCCTTATAATTATCCCCTTACTTATAGCTAGGCTTCTAAATAGCTTTTACTAGCCTTAATATAGCTATTTACTAACTATATAATAGTTAAAATAATAATAAATAAATTAGTTAGCTTTATAATATAAATTTCATTATAACTTATTATTATATTACTCCCTTTTCCTTCTTATAACTTTAGACTATTCTAATTAATTTTAATTAGACTTTATTTACCTTAACTTATTATATACTTATCCTTATTATTTTATTATAGAAGCTAATGCTATTTGCTTTTATAAGTACTCTTATATATATTACTTATATACTAATTATACTAACTTTAAGAGATACTTACTAATTAAGGCTACTTTACTAAGGATTATATATAGTTTTCCTTATTCTTTACTTAGAGTTAGTACTACTAGGGGTAAGTAATTAAAATATTATATTTAATATAATAAGCATAGTAATACCTATAAGATAGTAAGTTACTTAGTATTCTATTATTATATACTTCTAACTTACTAACTTTTCTATACTAGGCTATAGTAATAATAACTAGTAACTTTTCTAACCTAATAGTTATTTATAAGTAAGTATAGGCCCTTATAGGCACTACTATTTTTACCTTAAATAAGGAAAGTATTAATATTTTTTTAGAGGAAACTTACTATAGCTTTACTATATATATTCTTAACTTAGTTATAGGATTTAACTATATAAACACTATATACTATATTACCTTTAGGTTAACTAGTACTATAAAGGTATATTAAGTCTATTAAATCCTAATCTAATTACTTATTATTTACTAACCTTTCTATATAAGCTACCTTTATTTCTTACTAGAGCTATCTAGTTTCTTAGTAGTAGTTATAAGTTACCTTAGTAGCTATAGCCTTATTCCCCCTTTTCTAGTTTACCCTTAGCTTTTTATTATTTATTTACTAGGGCTTTACTAATATTTTAATAGAAGAACCTAGAGAATACTATAGCTATATAAGAAGTATATATAGTTCTTTAGCTTTATTTATTAAATCTAGGCTATATTACCTAGGCTATAGTAGTATACTACTTTTTCTATACTATAAAGAAGGTGGTTTAGGCTAATAAGAATAAGGTAGAGTATAGGTTTATTAATAGTAAGGTTATCTCCTATATAGGGGCTATAATAGAGGGTTTTCTAGTTACTTTACCTATACTTTAGGCGCTATTTCCTTTATTTTTCTATAATATAATATAGGCCTCTAGGTAGAGTTTTTAGGTAACTAATAATATTAAACCTTTACTATAGTAATATTATTCCTTAATACTTATAATTTACTTATATCTTACTACGCTTCCCTCTTATTTTATTTTAATAAAAGGCCTAAATTATATATTAAGTGCCTTCTATATCTTTTACTACTACTTATTAATTATATTTACTTAGCTAACCCTTCTATTTTACTAGGTATTTATTACCTTTATAAGTCTTCCTATAATTCTTAACTTCTTTAACTTTAAATTTATTATCTTTATCTTTAAGGTCTAGTATTAGTATTTCTTTATTTATAGTATTTTCCTAGTAATTCTATAGCTTTAATAAACTAATATAAAATATATTATATAGTTAACTATACTTATTAGGTAGCGCTAGTTAGTATACTTATTTACTTACTATATTAAGTACGTAAAATAGCCTAATAAATCTAGGGGTTAGCTTTTATTTTATATCCTTAAGTTTAATATTCTTTACTAATAGTAGTATAAGGTTTTCTCTTTTAAGGTTAGTAGCTAGTATTATTAATTATAGTACTTTACCTATGCTTTAGTAACTTTTACCTAGTTATATACTAGTTTCTCCCTAACCTTATATAGCTTTTTTATATATATATAAGCTTCTAGTACCTCCCCTTCCTTACTCTTACCCTTAAGAGCTAGGTAAAACTTAGGTAAATAGCCTATAAGAGTATAGTTAGGGAGTAACCTATTATCCTATTAATAGTATTATTATATATAAACTAAGCTATTAGGAGTAGCTTTAGCTATAGCTATTAGTTTTCTTTAATAAAGTATTATAGGTAATATTTAAGCACTTAGTTTATTCTCTTTATTTACCTATTAGTTTAGGGGTAAAATACTATTAAAAGCCTTTACTTTATATATAATATATAATATATATCTAACTAGAATTAGCTTATAAATACTAATTCTCTATTAGATATAATACCCTTAGGTACCCTAAATTAAAGCTTAATTTCCTTATAAAATAACTTTACTAATTTAGCTATATTAATTATAGTCTCTATAGTAAGGAACATAAAGTACTTAGTAAATTAGTCTATAATTACTAGGATTACGTTAGTTTCTTAGTTACCTAGCTATACTAGTAGCAATCCTATAACAAAATCTATTAAGATCTTTACCTATAGTTACCTTAGTATTAGTAGTAATTTAAGGCTTTTATATAGGTAATGCCTTCTAGCTACTACATATTAGTATACTCTATAGCTAGATATATAGTCTAAAATAGCTTTACTTATTACTAGCTACTAATAGTAATGTTTTAGGAGCTTAAGAGTATATTTAGTCCTAAAGTAACCTACTAGTAAATTATTATAATATAGCTATAAAAGCTCCTATTATAAGATAGGCTCCTATAGAATAACTACCTAGTCTTTATATATTAGGAGACCCCTTATGCTATATAACTATAAACTAGCTTTTCCCCTCCCTTTTACTTAGGAGTTAACCTTACCTTTGCGTTTTTATAAATCTAAATCTTAGTCTTATGCCTTCTATAGTAGTTATACTAATAGTTTATTTACTATAGATTAGTAAGGATTTAGTAATATAATAGCCCCCTAAATTACTTATACTATACTAATATCTTAGATATATATTACCTTCTCCTTAAAATCACCCTTATTTAGCTAACCTATTACTAGATTTATAGTAGCTAACTAGCCTTTTACCTAGGCTACTATTAACTTAGTAGGCTCTAAGACTAGCACTATACTATAACTTCTTTAATATATTAGTACTTCTTTTTCTACTATATAGGTAACTACTATTTTCCTTTAAAGCTTTAGTAAGAGTGCCTTATTTAATATAGGTTTACCCTTATAATTAGACTTTCTTAATAGTGTGTTTATAAGGTTACTTTTCCTTAGTTTATACTTAATTATAAAATAGAAAGAGTAAAGAAATATATACTATTATACTTGCCTTCTATTTAGCTTCTATTACTTTATAAAAGTCTATAAGTTATAGTAGTCTAATAAGACTTCTATAGGTATCTCTATGCCTTTAATATAATATTACTAGTATTTAAATAACTTTACTATAGTAAGTAATTTGTCGGGGAAAAACAACCACCCCAAAACAACGGAAAAGAGGGACTTGACGATGACGATGATGATGCTGATGAAAATGACGAAAATGACGATATTGACGATATTGACGATTTCAACGATATCAGCGACCGAACCTAGATATCGGGATCTAGGTCTGCGATATTTGCGATCCATCGCGAGGATCCAAGCTAGGAAAAGCAGCCTAGCTAGGCAGCTAGATAATCTCAGATAATCTCAAAATAATTCCATAATCTCAAAATAATTCCGTAATCTCAATTGAACAATCCAAGCCAAAGGCATCAAAGGGAGAGTTGATTTTCTATGAAAAGGGAGGGAATCTAGGGCTTTTATCTAGCTAGGGGGTCAGGGGCTAGGCCGGATCCGATGTGGTTGAATTGATCCGACAATCCGATAGATCCGAGGTCTAAGGGGCTAGAGGTCTTGTGAGAAAAGAGGTCTCGAGGGGTCTCATTCCTAGCCACACAGTAACTCTTAATTAGCTATACTATAGTTATATTTAGTGTTTATAAACTTCCTTAACTAAAAGGCTACTAGATATTAATAGCCCTTATTATCCTACTAAGATAGGATTCTTACTATTATAAAAATTAAGGTATTTATCTTAATATACACTACTTAACTTAGGTTATAATATTAAAGTAAAGGCACTTACTAAAAGGTATCTTTTAGCTAGTTAAATGCTAGCTACTCCTTTTCTTTAAATATAAACCTCCTAGTCTAGATGCTATTTTAACTACCTTTTATTAGCATATAAAAGGGTATTATAATCCTAGAGTATTTATAAATAAACTATTAGTAAAAGTTATAAAATCTAAGAAATAACTATATATTCTTAAAACTTATTAGCTCCTTTTATTCTCTAATTATATTAACCTAGTAAGTATTTATTAATATCCTATTAATAAAGAGAATAAACCCTAGGAATTTTACTAATTCCTTATAAAAAGAGTACTTAAAGAGTTTTATATATAACTTCGCTAACCTTATATATTCTAGGACTTACTTAATATATTTAGTGTGCTTTTTCTTTATTTTAAAGAAAATTAAGATATTATCTAAATACACTATATAAATAGTATTAACTAGCTTATAAAGTGCCTTATAAATATAGCTTTAGAAAGTAGCTAAGGTATTAGTTAACCTAAAAGGTATTATAAGGTACTTATAGTGCCTATAATATATATAAAAGGCTATCTTTTACTTATTACTCTCTTTAATATAAATTTAGTAATACATATCCTTAATATTAATCTTTAAGAAAAAATAAGCCCTTTAGTATTAATTAAGGATCTTTAAAATTAGGGGAGAGTGTAGTAATTCTTCTATATTACCTTATTAAGTCCTTAGTAGTTTATATATAGTTAGAGCATTCTATCCTTCTTTAGTATAAATAGGATAGGCATACTTACTAGGCTCTTTAAGGGTCTTATCTAGCCTTTCTTTAGGTTATTATTAATATATTCTTAAAGCTTTTTAAGTTTACTTTAGGAGAGAGGGTAAATTAGTCTATATAGAGGTATAGCTTCTAGTATAAGATTAATTATATAGTTTATTAACTTCTTTAATAGAAGGCTCCCTGCCTTATCTAATATAAATATGTCTTTAAACTTATATAGCTTCTCTAGGATATCTTTAATAGTTCTATATGCTTTTACCGTTCCAAAGAAAGGTTCCCGGGGTGGTTTCGCCCCTATGCAGCTGCGGCCAAGCTATAGAAGACTAATACTATGTACTAGTTAATTGCAGTAAATACAACCATAGGTAACCTTAGCGGCGTTAGCCCGCTAATACACGGGAAGTAAGGCTAGCCCTAAATAAACCTTAAAAAGCAAAATATTTAGCTAAATGGTTCCTAGGTATAAGATAACTCTAATACTACTTATTAGTATAGGAGCTAGCTATAAGATAACTTAGAATACTACTTATTAGTATAGGAGCTAGCTATAAGATAACTTAGAATACTACTAGACCTAGGTTAACCCTACTAATAAATAAAAAACCTCCTAATTATAAATCTAGTGTAAGGGATAAAATAAATAGTATAGGCACAGAGGTAGGCTAAAGAAGGGACTAATTTTATAATTTATAATTATAATAAAGAATATTTATATTTAGAACTATTATTAGATTAATTTTAACTATAAACTCTAAGTATTATATATCCTACTAGCTTACTACTACCCTTACTCTAAACTAAAATTAAGCTACTATATTATTTCTCCTTTAGGATAGGAATAGTATTCTTTACTACCTTATTATAAGACTTTATAAGGATAGTAATAAGTAAGAGATAGTTTATCTTTACTATATATGTATTAAGGTATGTAAGCTAATAGATAAGCTTAGTATATTATTTCTCTAAGGAACTAGCTTAGTCTAGGCCTACTACTAAGGCGCTCTATTTCTTTTTTGCTTAATTACTAGTATAAAGCCTTTTAACCTAGTCTTAGAAATCTTCTAAGACTTATTAAGAGAGGGATTAGAGCTAGACTAGAACTATTATAAAGCTAGAGTAAACTTATATTACCTTTATTAGCTATAGAAGCCTAGGTCTTAACTAACTACTAGTACTTATTCCACTAGCTAGACAAATTTAGCTAAGAAAACAGGCGAATTAGATATAGATCTAAGCTAGAACAAAGATAATTATTACCTAATAATATTAATAATTCTAAACCTAGTAGTTAAAACACGCGTTAGTAGCTGCCCTTATTTAGAGAGTTAGCCTTACTTCTAAGCTAGGACAGGACTAACTTACTAATAATAATATAGTACTAATACCTATAGTCCTAAATTAAATAAGACTTATAGGAAACACACTAGATCTCTTTTAGTTTACTAAGCTAGCAAGCAAATTAGCGGTAGACTAGGCCTAGAATAGAGGTAAATATAACTTATAGATAGGCCCTTCTCTAAGACTTAAGTATATTATTTCTTAGTTATAAACTTCCCTAGGAAGTCCTTATACTTAGTGAATTCCTAGGTAAATTAAAGCTAGATAAGTAGTAACACTAAAGTACTTATAGCTTCTAGTAGTATTATATTAGATTTAACTTAAATCTGTAGTAAATATTAGTAAATAACCTAACCCTAGCCTAGAAAAGCCTTAGATAGCTAGAAAGAAAGAAAGAACCTATAGAAAGTTTAATATAAAGAGAAGAAAGAGACTAGGACCCTAAGGGGGAGCTCTCTTTTATACTTATAAAGGGGGGATAATTTAGATAACTTGCTTAAAAATAAAGTATAATATAATTAATAAGGCTAATAACATATAAGTAATCTTAACCTAGGACTACACTAGTCTAGGACTATAACTACCCTCCCCCTATACTAATTAAATAAAACTAGGTGCTTTAACTTTATTAGAAGTATAAGGTAGTAATAGGCTAGAGTTAGCTAAAAAGTAAGGCTATAAAAGAGTTAGTATAAAAGTAAATAAGAAGTGAATTAATACTATAAACCTAGATTTACTTTACCCTAGCCTAAAGTAAAGGGACCTAGAGTAGGCTTATTATTACACTAGAATAGGACTAGAAGAAGCCTATAAATACTTTATTTTATATATTTTTCCTTTTTTTTTTTTTTTAATAGGATAAGGCTAGTGTAAGCTAGTAATAAACACTTATAATAGGAAACACACTAAGTAGCGCAAACCTATAACAGGGCTAGCACTAACTTGTATATAAATATAAGGGGGTTTTTCTTCCTAGTATAGGGTTTTCCCTTTTAACTTAGTATTAGGAGTACTAGTAATAGCTATCTATAGAGCTAACTAGCGTAAATAATATATATGCTTTTACCTTCTCTTTATCTTTAAGAGGGATAAATTTATCTTCTATTATGCCTATAATAGTATATATAATTATCTTATTATGTGTTACCTTTATAAACTTATAAGGAGTTAGTAGTAAAAAGGCTACCTTTCTTTTCTTAAATCACTATTCTTATAAGTATAAGTAAAGGTATATATATTCTTTTATAAGTATGTGTATTCTAATTAATATAAGGCTTCCCTTTGCTCTTAGGTCCTTATTAATAGCTATATATAGTAATTTAAGGTCTTTCTTTTTACCCCTTAAGTCTTAGATTATAATAGGCACCTTATAGATACTATATTAGGGAACTATAAGAGACCTTACTACCTTTAGGATAGGCACTATAGCCTTAGCTTAATTAAGCTTATAGGTTTATATAAACTAGGCGCTAATAATATTAATCTTAGTATAACTATTAAGATTTACTACTATTTTAATGTCTTTTTACCTATAAATAGTAACTAGTATATAAAATTAGCGTCCTACTAGTACCTTAGTGTCTAAGGTAAAGGTAAGGGTATTTACTTTTACCTCTAGGAGTTTCCTTAACTTTCTTACTAGTTTTTCCTTAGCTTATTATAATTATAGAAGAGATACTTTATACTACTATAATTAAAGCACTATTTTCTTCCTTATAGCTTATTATTATTTAGGTAGGTAGCTAAGGTCTTTTCTTTATTCTTATCCTTATCTTTTTAGTTCTTATTTAGCTAATAGCCTTATAAAGAGTTATATCTTTAATATTAGGGGCTTTATATAGGTCCTTCTCTTCTAAATTATTTAGCTTTTACTTATTCTTTAATATTACCTCCTAAAATCATTAGGTAAGTTATATAACCTCTTCTTATATTAGCCTAGTAATATTTACATATAAGTTAATATAGTCTTATAAGTTAGGGACTAATTTTATAAAAAATATAAGAGTGTGTGTCTTTTCTAAAGCTTATTTAAGGTATTTCTCTGGTAAATCTAAGTAAATACTAAATTTAATAGGGCTTTAGCCTTCCTTTTGCTTTATATTCTCTAGCTAAGTAGCTATCTATATATTATAGCTTATAGAGTCCTTAAGTAATATAAGGGTTTAGTCCTAGAACTTATCCTAGTTATCTTTAGGGTAATCCTAGCTATTAGCTAGTTATTCTTTAATATATTAGTCTTATCTTACCTAGTAGTTTATATATATATAGTTAAGTATAAAGAGAATCTTTTAGTTATCTTAATAATACTTCTTTTTTACCTCTTTAAAGGTATAGTTAAGGTTATTAAGCTATATCTTATACTTTTATAGGTTTATAAGGTATTAGAGTTTTATAATATTTTAAACCTTAACTTCTTAGCTACTAAGACTTAAGGATATACTAGCCTTTTAGCCCCTTTTTATTAGCACTTCTTTTTTATAAAGTTATAATAAGTTAGTAAGTTTTTATTCTTACTCCTATAGTTCCTTAAGTTACTTAAGCTAAGTAATTCACTCCCTAACTACTACCTTTTTTACCCTTATTATAAAGGATTTAGTCTTAGATAAGGTTCTTATAAAATATAGTATATTATTAGCTATAGTATTACTATTATTTAGTAAGTCCTAAGTAATATATAGTATTATTCTAGTAAATTAAGTAGTTCTCCCCCTTATATTACTCTTAGGTAACTAGTAAGAGAAGCTTTAAAATTATAAAAATAAAAGAATAGCTAGGTGAGAGATATAAGGGCACTTATATATTAACTAAAGCTTACTAGGTCTAAGTGTGTTATACATATAAGTTGCTAGCTTATAGCTAGTGGCTTACTAGTGTTACGTGAACCTAGCCCTATAGCGTAGTGCACTAGCGGGGTGCATCCGTGTTGTGAGTGGGGCCTCACACATCGTTAACGAAATCAAGGGTAAGATAACGGAACCCTACGAAAAATCACGCCTTGTGATCTAAGGATATGAGGATAAAGGGAAACAAACTATCCTTACGTAAGCCCTAATAATTTAACAAGCAAGTTAACGTCTTATCCTTGTAATAGCCCTATTAGTAAGGCTAAGGAAATTCCTTATATAGCTACGGGATATTTACTAAGCATACGTATAAGCATGTATATTCCTAGAGCAGCTAATCCTAGCGCGCTTGCTAATTTAAATATAGCACCTCTACCTACCTAGAATAATTCTAAAGGTTATTAAACCTCTCTATAGTATTATAAAAGCTAGAACACACTAGTAGGTTACGTATTATAAGTATTATAAAGAGAATCTCTAGATAGAAACCTTTATATATAATCTATGCTTGCTTATAACTATAAAGGAAAGCCCTAACTTTACTTATATTAGAATATAAACTAATAATACTATTAGCCTCTTAGATAAGAAGTTCTTTAAGAAAGAGAAGGCCTAGATAGTTACTACTAGATTTAACGCGAAACCAAAGTAATTCCTAACTAAGGATAATCCCCTTATGTTTAATAAAGGTATTATTATACTAGAGAATAATACTATTAAGATATAGTAAAAGGGATAGAGTAATAAGCTAGATTTAGTTTCTATAACTAATTTAAAGTATAAATATATTAAGCAAAGAGTATAAGGCGCTTATATTACCTAAATATATTAACTAGAAGCTTATTTTAATCTATTTATTATAGTATAATACTAAGAGCTAACCCTAGAGAATATAAAGGCCCTTAATTATTACCTAAAATAGTAAATAGACTACCTAGATAAAGGCTTAATATTTATCCTAATAGACCTTAAGAAGGCAAAGCTCTTTGCCTTTATAAATAAATCCTTTGCTAATAATAAGGACCTATCCTTATAACTAGAATATGTAATAATTCTAGCTAATAAAAACTACACTAATAGTAAATTTATAATTAAAGGTAATATTATACACTTTAGCTTAATAAAGAGCAAGAGAGTTACATAAAGTATGCTTGCCTTAGAAGTCTATAGTATAGTAGCTAGTATTAATATAGCTTATGCACTAGTAATAACCTTAAACCTAGTTACTAACTAACTAAAGCTCCTAATAATCCTAATTATTATATATATAGACTTATACTCTTTATATAAATACCTTATTAAGCTTAGTATAATAAAGAAAAAACGCCTAATAATTAATATTATAGCCCTTTAGTAATTATATAAATACTAAGAGCTTTATAAGATCTAATAGATTAATAGAGAAAATAACCTAGCTAATGCCTTAATAAAGTATTACTTAATAAGGCCTTTAAAAGCTTTATCTTTACTAACTAGATAACTATCTAGATAAAGAGATAGGTTACTTATATATAAAACACGCATAATAAGAAAGAGAATTCTCTAGGAGGGTAACTACGCTTACGCTAGCTATTAGACCCCTCCTAGTAGATTATAGAGATTAATAGTAGCGCGTAAGAGGAGGAAAATTTTATTTATATGCTATAGTGTAAATAATAGTATTATTTTAAGGAAGGAAAGGATTTAGAAGAGACTTACTTATCCTTATATAGGCTTATAGGTTAAGTAAGATTATTCTTTTCCTTTTTATTAGCTATAATATGCCCTAATAGGCTATAAGGGTTCTTTCTTATTTTCCTTATTAATTAAGTTATTAATTTGTTATTCTTTTTTATTTCTGTGATTAATATTACGCGTTAATAATTATATTAAAAGAGAGAGGTTCTAGTATTAGAATAAAGGTAATATTAATTACGTAAGCAGTAGCCGTAATTACCTAGCAAAAGCTTAGGCTATGCGTAAGCCCCGCACATAACCTATAACCTAGCCTTGTGATTAGCTAGGAATTATAAGGCTATAAATGCGTAACCCCTTTTTGCCTTTAGTATTATAGCTCCTAGTTTTTAACTTCTCTTTTAAAAGAAAAAGAATAACGTAGCCTAGAATAGATAATTAATGATAATACTATTCTTCGGGCTCACAATCTTATTACATTGAATTCAATACCCTGTGATACTAACATATAGCTTTAATATAATAGAATTATTTTATTTTACTAGTAAATATTATATAATTTTAATATAAATTATAACTATATCCTAAAGCACCTAGTTATAGGCATCTAAATCCTCCTAAATTTACTAGACTAATAATTAAACCCTTTTCTTACTTAAATTACTTCTTAAAGCTTACTATAAGTATTAGCTTAATAGTAGTAAGATTAGTATTATCTAAGATATTCTTAAAGGCTTTATTCTTATACTTATAAGAAAATTCCTAAGATATTAGTAAACTTTAAAGACTATGAAGAACTAATATAAGTAGCTTAAGGGTATTTAGTATATTTTTTATACTATAGAGAAAAAGACTAGTATAATATATAATAAATAAAATAAGTAGCTTTATATAAGTAAGTAAATTACTAATTTTATTAACTAAATATATAAAAGGTTTAGTAAATATATTATAATAAAGCCTTTTATTATAAATAAATCTATTATAAGAGAGAAGTAAGTAAAGGTTTTCTTAGGAGACTATAAAGCTAGTAATATAGTTATTAAAGCCTAAGATACTAAAAGCTTTACTATTACTAAAAGGGTATAAGAAAAGTTATTAGAAAATAGCTTTAATAACTTTAAAGATAATAAAAATAAGACTTAAAGAGAAAATACTAATATATAATACCCTAGTAATAAGGCTTATAATTTTATTAAGCTCCTAAATAAAGATAATTCCTTTAAAGATAATTAGTAGTATTAAAGTTAGTTTTAAACTAATATTATAAAGTAAAGTATTAATAATATAGCTACTTTCTTAATACTAAACCTATAGAGCTCTTAAATAAGCTTTACTAGGGCTATGCTTACTAGATTATAGCTAAATTTATTACTATAAAGTATATAAAAGTATTAGGCTATAGTATAAATAAAAAGCTCTTAAAGGTAATATTTAATATTCTTAGGCCTTAAATATAGGGCTTAAAGAGGTATATTATTACTTAAAGAGCTATAGGGGCTAATAATATTAAGAAAGTAGTTAAGGACTATTAATTATATAGTAAAGAGTTTAGAATAAGTATAATTATTAGAGTTATATTATAGTTAAAGTAAGATTAACTAAATTCTCTAATTTAGAACTTATTATTATTAAAAGAGGTAAAGAAAGCATAAATTAAGTTAAATTTTAGTGTTAATACTATTTACTAGTAGAAGTAAGGCTTTTTATTAAGGTCTATAGGCTATATATATTTATTACTTTTTAACCTATAATATTATTATTATATTAGTTAGAATTTTATTAATAATACTATTAAATTTATTAAATATATATCTTTTTATTTATATTATTACTTTACTAAAGCCTCTAAAGCTACTATACTATCTTTTTCTAAATTTTATATCCTATAAGGCTTATAAGAAGTAATAATACCTATATAATAGTTATTTTAAGTGCTTTATACTTATCTCTAGGTAATAATTCTTTCTTTCTTACTTTAAAGTTATATAGCTCCTTTTCTTATAACTTAATAAAGTTAAAGAAGGCTATAATAGTATAAATTATCTTAATTTATATAAGAAATTTATACTTAGTAATACTATAGTAAATTATTTTTTACTTTTACTTATATTACCTAAAATAACACTTTATAACCACTTATAATTATATATACTAGAAGTTAAAGAGCTTTTTCTTATTATTAAGGTACTTATAAGCTTATCTTTAGTCTTATAAATAATATTAAACCCTTAAAAATAATATAATAAGGCTATAATATAAGCTAAATCCTATATTACTAAGATAAAATTAGCCTTAAGGGATTATAAAGGACTTTAAGAATACTATTTATAATAAGGTATTATTATTAATAAAACCTTTAGTACTTACTAGTATATAGAGAAATAATTCCTTAAAGCTTATAGCTATTAGTATATTTTATAAGATATTATTCTTCCTTAACTAGTATCTTTATTACTAATTTAGTAAAATAAATACTAGTATATATATACTATTAATAGCACTAATTATACTATTAAATTAAAGAAACTTCTTATTTAGCTTTATAAATAGTAAGACTAACTATAGCTTTAGCTAATAAATAAAGACTATATATAAATACCTTATTAGATTAATAAGCTTATAAAAAATTTAAAATACTAATACTTAGGATAGTAGAAATTAAGACCCTATATTTCTTTATAGCTTATTATATATATAAATCTATAAGAAAATTATTACTTTTTACTTAATTAATTAATATTATAAAGAGCTTACTAAGGTATTAATATAAAGCTAGTTATAAAGCTTAAGGAAAATCTCCCTTAGTATTTAATAAAGAATTTTAAATTCTTTTTTAATATAAATTAAAGAATATATTTATAAAGCTCTTATAATACTATTAGTAATACCTAGGTGCCTCTAAGGCTAAGGAGGGTATTATAAGTATTATTATTATAGTTAATATACTTATAAAGGTAATATAGCTTATATAAGGCTTTTTATAGGAAGCCTAGCTTTTAAAAATACTATAAAATTAATATTATAAGCTAAAGGTTATTATTAGTATTTTTATCTATAATAAATAAATTAATTAAGAGGTTATAAACCTTAAGAAATATTATTATAGCTTATAGCTAAGTATAAACTTTATACTAGTATAAACTTTATATAAGTATAATATAAAATATATAGTTTATACCTAGAAAATAGTAAAATTTACTTTTTTCTTAGTATTTAAGTTTATTATAGGTATTTACATAGCTTTAGTTAAAAAGATATATTATAAATAAAGGTAGTTATAGTATTTATATAATTTAAATAAAGTTCTATAAATTTCTATAGATCTTAGCTAATAAAAATAGCTAGCGCGTCCGCTTATGTGCATTTTGCACTTATGTAAAGTTTGCACCGGCTCGTGGATCAGACCCTGAATGGACAAAGCGATTTCTCCAGAACCACGAATTTCTGAAATGCCACCCGGAAGGAGCACCACACAGCGAGATCCGCATCCTGCCGGACAAGATGCTCCTTTCGCTCCACTTCCCTCCTCACACCACCAATCGCACGCCTCGGCTGTTCTGTCCAAAACCTGCCATGTCCTCGGAGAATTCTCCGTAAGCCCCCCTATGCACATCCATCGCCACTTCGGATTTCAGAGCGCTCTTTTCGTCGTTAGTTCGTCGGGCATTCTTGCATGTGTGGTCTATCTAGGATGATGGGGCTCGATCTCCGGACCTTCCACCAGACCCGAGGATCGAGAAGCCATCTCCGCTCCGTTCAACCTTTAATTTACCACCGAACAGACCGTTGAAACGCCGTGAGCGAGTCCGAAAAGAGCGTCGATCTATGGAACCAGTGATGAGACAGACCACTTCCACCTACATATAAGGGCCATGAACACAGCTGCCAAACCGTCCTCAGCCGATGAGAATACCGCATCAACCTTTTCGACAACAACTTCGCCTTCTGCATCGGCTTCGAGCCGCCTCCTTTCCGAGGGCGGGGAGATCGCTGGCAGTGGCAGTATAACCGCTGCTGCTGCGAGTCGGCGCAAGAGCTCATCATCGACTGGATCTGGACGGCAGAGTCGGAAGTCGTTAGTTGGGTCATCATCAGGCTCGTCCAGAACTACACCGACCGAGGAATCACATTCAGAACTTGCAATACCTCGAATAGTGTATGGTCCAGGCAAAATCAGTCGTCTACCCACCGAGCTCGGCCGTTTGCGCGTCTCCGCACCACTCATTGTTTCTAGCCCTTCAAGAATATCTCTGGCCCGCCGCATCCAAAGCTTCATCCCAAACCTCAACTCTCGGATTCTCGACTCTGCTGTGGTTAACGTACCAGCCCATGTTGTGGACGATGCTGTATCTCGCATAGACGATCGAGACGTGGTTATTAGTGTCGGAGGCGCTTCCGCTGTTGGACTGGCTAAAGCCATCGGCAATCGAAAGTGTATCCCCCACGTCTGTATTCCTACCACCTACAGCGGGTCCGAAATGATGCCTCTCTTACTCGACGCTTGCCCTGCGAGACACAGCAGCATGATTCAGGGTACCAGTCACAGTAGCAGCCAGTCAGAGAAGCCCCACCGCCGACATCGTGGACGAGAATCATCTTCAAGCCACAGCAGCCGCAAAGGGCCGCGTACCACTTCCTTTCGTGATCCAAGAGTGCTACCGGCGGTTGTCATTTACGATGATGATCTTACCACGAGCGAATCGAAACGATTCTCAGCCCCCTCCGACGATGTAGCCATGGCACGATCAATTGAAATAAGGAAAGAAGACGAAACCTCTCAATGGAGCTATCTCCATCTTCCAGGAGTCTAAGGTAGACTTTAATCTCATCATCTGAATAATTTTGTCGAACATTGATACTCGGTTACGGCTGGTCATTTATCAACATTCACTCGGTCCCGCCGCCCTGCAGCTCGTCAGTACTCGAGGAGGGGCCCAACTCGAATTCGTTTCGCGCTGTTGTTGGATACTACATCAAAGCGCAGTTTGATATCACTCGACTTCAATCACAGAATGGGAGGAATATATACGACTACCTCCTTTCCTGTCGCGGCTCACCCTCGCTTCAGCGGGGCTCGGTGGTTTGCCAGAGCCAAACGCCCCTGTTCTGAAGCAATTTGAGTTCGAGTTGCAGAGAAACAGGCTTTATTAGAAGCAGCTCCTGGTGTCGTGGCAAGTTTTCCACTAGGTACTACAGCATCAAGTTCTGCGAAATAAATTCCCATGAGCACGCAAGCAGTGCCTCGACTCCCTCAGTCAATATCAATCAGAGAGTGACAGCCTTCGCCTCTAAGCTCGGCGCTGTCTGTACTCTTGGCGAGATTCAAGTTAAGAGAGACAATGCGTCCCTGGTGGTACGGCAACTCTTCTACTATTATGATTCGATGGAATTTCTGCTCACTCTGAACTGCTACGGGACGAATCTTTTCCGAAATCTTTGCATTCTCGGCGGCGGATTCTCGTGATACTTTTTCCCAAGTGATGACATGGCGGTTGGTACGAGAAGCGTTCGTGGACACTGGAGCACTGACTGGGTTGGAAGGTAAACCAAGGCAACAAAACTGTACCATGTATTTTGGGTTGAATACGAAGAAATTGCTTGTCACATGACTCCTGACTGTCAGCCACTAGTGTGTATGTCTCCGTATTGACGATGTTCGGGGTGTTTGTTATCTATCATCACGTCTTCTCTACACGTGCAACATAATTCGTTTTATGTTTCTGTCAATGATTTCAATCTTGGTCTGTTTCCTACCCATGCCTGGCCAAACCGCAAAATGCAAAATAATCAATCATTTCTTCTTCCCCATCTCGCCCCGGATCGTCAACATCGCCCTTCTGTTATCCAAACCGAACTCAATCTAGTCCGTCGAACCCCATAACACCATGTGCGCCCATTGGTCCCAGTTTGTTCTTCTGAATATTCTTGCGTCTCTTCGCCCGTTGCTTCATCTCTTCAACCCCGTCGCCATCACTGTCATCGCTGTCGTCCCCAACCTTGTCGTCGTCTGCCGACCTCTTTCGGTTGTCGCTAGGTTCCTCTTCATCGTCCTTCTCATCTTCGCTATCCCCGTCACCTTGCAGTTCGGATAATTCTTCCCACACTTTGACGGTCCGACCACCAGCGGTGATTAATCTGTTGTGGCTATCGAACCCAAGAGATACCACAGCCTCGATGTCGTCGTGTCTCAAGTTGGTTGACCTGTCCACCTCTCTGCGAACGAGGTCAACGATTCTGAGGCCGCCATCACCCATTCCACATAGCAATTTCTTGCCGAGCCCCATGTCCTGTGGGACTCTCGCCATGGCATCGATGCTTTCGCCTCCTCCTTTGCCGCCGTCAACTATGATACGCTCCTGTTGGTCGTCCCATGATCCCTTATCCCAGATGGTCAGGACTCCGCTGCCAGAGCCAACGGCAACGACACCATTGTTGCGATTATGCTTGGGTCCCAACCCCGGCATGAAGCAAGCACTCAAGAGTTCGTCTTCCTGGTCTTCACTGCGCACTAGTACGCCACGACGCACATCAGTCACGGCCAGTGTCGTACCACCAGTGCTGACCCATTGCTTCGGAAACCCGCTCGTGCTCTCGTCAGAAGCAGGCAGGGGCGTGATGGATGACACATAATCGGAATGAGGAAAATGGGACTGGGCTGGTTTTTTCCCCGGAGCGCCGTCCCGCAAATCGAAGATGTGAAGAGCTCCAGAATCGGTCGCGAGGAGGAGATTCTGAGGGTTCAGGACATGGAGCAGGGTCGGGGCATCAGGCACAGATGTTGTGCTAGGGATGGATACTTTCGAAACGACCTTGCCGTTGTTTGGGTCGAAGTACTTGACTAGAGAGTCGGTTCCGGCCGAATACATGGCTGCAGAAAATGGCATATTGGCAAAAAAAAGAACTAACTGGACGCCCTCGGAAGCAACGTACCTTGACCGTCATGGCTGTACGCCAAACACCGGCAGCTTCCCTTGTGCCTCCTGGTCTTCCAGATGGTGTCCACCGTTGCCCGACCATCGCTCAGCACGCTATTGTCACCGTCGCCATCGTCGTCTGAAGAATTGCTCTGGGGGAGTCTGAATGTCTCAACGTGCCCATTGGAGAGGCCGACGGTGAGAAGCGGCTGTGCCGGGTGAAGGGCTGTTGTGAACACATCCGAGTCGAGAGGGAGAGTGCACAGGTTTTCAAACATGGTGGCGAATCGTGTGGCGGCGTGGACAACGCTGCCTGATAATGCGCTGCTGCGACTGGTGGCTATATAAGCCGATGCACCTCCAGTGAGACAGGCGGGCGATCGAAGTTGCAGTGGGTTGCAATCTGTAATAGATTTTCTCAGCGGTTTTTAAAAAAAAACGGAGTGTTCTAATAGGATAGTGGAGCAGCCAAATGAATTGGCGAATCTTGTCGTTGAGCAATCCAGCTTGTGCCAGCTTGTAGAAGTTTTTCCCCCAAGATTTTTCTGATAAGCTTGGAGCTCACCCGACCCGTCGGTTGAAGCTTTATTTAGCCCCACTTTAAGCTTGGGGTGCGAACGACACAAATTAACACAAATCGCACTGTAGGTTTATACAAAGCTCCAATGCAACACTTGCGCCATCTCCCATTCTAAATCTACCTCGCTTTGAATACTGGAATAACCCTCTATGTTGCTTTAAAAATCTGGTTCATGCGGGAATCCACATGAAAAGCGTACGATCAACACAGGTTCTTCCAGTCAAAAACCTACGCAGGAAACGGTAGCAAGCAACGCAAGAATATTGGATGCTGCAACGAGACAATCGTGTGAAATGAGCATCTCGGCGACCAATGCCGCAGTATGGATTTTTCTCATGCGGGCGATTGCATTACTTGCTTCTGATATATCCTCTCTACGATGCATCATGTACCTCACTGGGTGAGTGTTCACTGTTGAACGCGATGGCAGCATAGATTTCTCAGGTCTGACATCTGCATAGCCAGCACACAGATTTTCCGTCAAATGTCAGCATGCAAAAGGATATAACACACGTCGTCTTGGCGTTTATGAGATCAGACATATTCAATTCCGAGGAAGAAGCCCCCGAATTTCCTTTGTTCACCACTGTGGAGAAGACTCGACAGCGATTTGATTCTGCTACCAATATTATGATAGCAATTGGTGGCTGGGGGGATTCTCAGGGCTTTGAAGAGGCTTGCCGAGACGAGGCATCCAGGAAACTGTGGAGTAGCAACGTGAAGAAAATGATGGACTTCACAGGGGCTGATGGAGTGGACATTGATTGGGAATATCCAGGGTGAGCTGCTGAGAGGATATTACACCCAATACTCGAGGCTTTTACTGACGAATATGCACACAAGGGTAATCGCGACGACTACAAGCTCATTCCCAACGAGAAGCGAGAATGGGAGATTGAGGCTTTTGTGCAGCTGTTGACCGATCTACGCAGGGCGATTGGCAAGCAGAAGATGTTGTCCATCGCGGTGCCAGGACTCGAGCGAGACTTGATGGCCTTCACCGCCACTACTTTACCACGTATTGTCGAACAAGTCGACTTCATCAATGTCATGACGTACGATCTCTTGAACAGGCGCGACACAGTTGTGAAGCACCACAGTGGAGTTGCAGCGTCGTCAGCATCCATCCGAACATATATGGAACGAGGAGCTCCCTCAGAAATGCTCAACTTGGGCCTCGCCTACTACGTGAAATGGGCCAAGACCCAAGACTGTGATGCAGAGCAACCGCTCGGGTGCCCTACAGAGCTATTGGAAGACCCAAAGACTGGAGCTGACTTGGGCAGAACGGCAGCCTTCAGCTGGCACGATGAAGTACCAAACGATCTGAAGCCATCGTTCGCACGTGCCATATCCCGAGGGAGGTACTTTGAGGATGGCAGTTTTGGTTACTGGGATGCCGAAGAGAGGACATGGTGGACTTTTGATACACAGAGGGTGATTGGGCGCAAATTCAACCATGTTGTTGCGCCACTGAGACTGGGTGGTGTGTTTGCATGGGGCTTGGGAGAAGATGCACCGCAATTCTCCCACTTATCAACCACGCTGAACAGTTTGAGAGACTTGAAAGGTATGCAGAGTCGGGATGAATTATAGCCTACTCGCCTTGAATGACAAGACCAATACAATACCCGTAGAAATAGAGTTTCTAAGCGTGCGTGTCGAAGGCGTGCAGAATGGGCTTGGCGAATCACGCAGCTTCGTTGGCCCACGCAGGAGTATGTATTGTGCACATGTGTGATGTCCTCTCGACCAAGCTTGGGTTCGGTCTAGCCCACGTTCTCGTTGGCTTAGGGGGGGGGAAAATAGAATAAAACCATGTTATTGTTTGGCAGCCTCTTTGTGTGTCTTGTTTTCTTTACGTCTTGAGTCTCAACTCGCGATGCATTCCGTCGTGTCATCACTGCTGGTTGGCTTTGCCGTCGCCAGCCACGTCTTGGGCTCGCCTTGTCCGACTCGTCCCAAGCCCAAGCCCGTCGTCAAGCATGTCGACTTGGGCCCAAGACCGTATTTCTTGGTGGACGGCATGAGCGATGGCCCTCTCAAGTCCAAGCTTAAGTCGTGCAAAGAGATGACGGCGAAGCCATCGACCTTTTCCATCGGCCATCGTGGAGGAGCCTGCCTGCAGTTCCCCGAGCATTCAAAGGAGTCCAACATGGCCGGGGCTCGCATGGGTGCCGGCGTGCTCGAATGCGACGTGACATTCACCAAGGATCGCCACCTCGTCTGCCGCCACAGCCAGTGCGACCTGCACACAACCACCAACATCGTCGACGTGCCGGCCCTCAACGCAAAGTGCACCAGACCATTCGCCGCCGCCGCCGCCGCGTCCGACGACGACGGTGGTGGTGGTGGTGGTGGCAAGCCCGCCTCGGCCAAGTGCTGCACCAGCGACATCACGCTCGCCGAGTTCAAGTCTCTCTGCGCAAAGATGGACGCGTCCAATGCCACGGCCACGACGCCCAAGGACTACCTCGGCGGCACGCCCGGCTGGCGCACCGATCTGTATGCCACCTGCGGCACGCTCATGGACCTGGACGAGCACGTGGCCCTGGTCGAGGCTCTGGGCCTCCACCACACGCCCGAGCTCAAGGCCCCCGAGGTGCCCATGCCCTTCGCCGGCGACTACACCCACGACATGTTTGCGCAGCAGATGATCGATGCCTACAAACGCGCCGGGGTCCCCGCGTCCCGCGTCATGCCGCAGAGCTTCGAGTCCGAGTCACTTCGGTACTGGCTCAAGAGCGAGCCCGACTTCGGCAACAACGCCATTCTTCTCGACAACTCGGCCGACATGGGCAGCAGCATGGCCGAGGCCGTCGACAACCTGGCCCTCTACGCCGACGAGGGCATCAAGACAATGGCTCCCCCCATGCACTACCTGGTCGAGCTTCGGAACGGGACCATGGTGCCCAGTGCGTATGCCAACAGGGCCAAGGAGCTGGGGCTGAGGCTGATCACCTGGAGTTTGGAGCGATCTCCTCCTCTGGCCCTGGTTCACGCAGAGGGGGACTACTACTACACCAGTGTCCAGGACGTCGTGGCCAAGGACGGAGACATGTACAACTACCTTGATGTGCTGGCGAGACAGGTTGGCGTTTCTGCCATGTTCTCCGATTGGAGTGCCACAGTCACGTATTATGCCAACTGCTTTGGTATCCAGCTCGTCTAGGCCCCCCTTTCTTTCAGTCTTGGTTTTACTATTTTCGGCGAAACTCTGTATGTGCTAGCCATTCATTTTCGGGCCAGCTGGGCGAGGCCGCCCTTTTCGAGGGTCCCGATGAATTCCGCCTTTGGGACGTGTAAGGTCTTTGGGCATAGCATAAGGGATAGGCTCTGTGTAGTGTCCTGGCAGTGAACATGTTGCTCGTTGCAGTCCAAGGCCGTGGCTTGAAAAAAGGGGAGTTGTTTTGAAGTAAGAGCAGCAAATGTTCTTGAAGAGTCTGATCGAACCTAAGAAATACTTTCCTAATGTAATTTATGCCCGCATATCAAAGGAGAATTGATGCCCTTTTTATGTTAAGCTCTGGGGTGATAAAGCGCTTCCATCCTGCGATGGGCGCCTAGTAGAAGCGATGATCTGTTTAAAAGGGGGGGTCGGGTTGCAATTGGCGCATAAATGCTGATAGACTGCCAGATGGATGGATCATATTTCCTGTCCGCTTCTCTTCGTAAGGGGTTTCCATGATACATGCAGAGTCACGGCCTCGGAAACCGCTTTGCAAAACAAGTTGGGATTTGGGCATTTGACAGGATTCGTTACATCCATTTATTCTTGGGAAAATAAAGCTGCTCGACAAGTAGGTATATGAGGGGACATGGTACTTCAATACCATGATTACTAACGCTTTTCTCATATACATTGACACAACAAGATTATCATCTTGTATTTAACTAGACACACATCTCGGATGCCTACTTCTCTGTAAAAACCGACGAGCATACTTACTACAACTTAAAAAGGAAGAATGCTCAGACTTACCTGATACAAACATGTTTTGAACGTGAGCAGCCAACCCACTTCAAATGACATGCAGGCCGATAGTCTTGGAGAATAAACGGGCCGAGTTTCCATCTGCACTTGAGAGCAAATCGATCGGAACGAAGTCTTGAATAGTCGAAACCTGGAGCCGATCCCATCTGGCGCCAAAAAGGCAAAAAGCTACGTCGCCACAAATGATCCCCTAACAAGCTGTGATGCCAGAGTTGTAAGAGGCTGCAAGTTCTTTTGAGTAAAGATAGCTGTATGGCTACTAGATATGAACACTCAAACGTTGTGGTTCAGTCAAGTGCGCTGACTTGCATCATCACCTACACGCTCTTCAAGCCCCCCAACAAATGTGACTGACCGAGACCGGCACTTGATGCTATACTTTACTTCCTTGAAGCCTTTTTTACAAACGAGCCGAGAGTCTAGAATTATTGCCACTGCAGCAGCCGCCAGATGACGAGAACGCATTCCTAGAGGAAGCGTCGTTCTTGATCTGGGAAGGTGGAACCCACAAGGCTGGGTTCTTCTGGAAGAAATTGCTTGCACGAATCATGATGCCGACAGGCTCGGCGGGCATGATGGGGAAGTCCTCACAGCGCGGGAAATGAGTGAGACCGAACTGCAGGTAGCACACGATATCCGTGTTCTCGATGGACTCATCCCGGTTTGACCAGTCGAGCACAGTGCCGTTGTGCGGATGGTTCTCTTCGCCGTTGGACTGGCAGACGTAATCGCCTGCAGGGAATAGCTCGTAGTCCCTGTACGGCACTACCCAAAGACTCTTGCGGGCAAAAGCGGCTCTGTTATACACGACGCTGCCAGCCTTGGCTAACAACGGAGGGCAGCTGTTGTTGATGATTTTGTAGCCGATTGGCTTCTTGCACGACCCGTTAATCTTATTGGGGTTGATGATATCCCAGGCTCGCTGAGTCTCGTGACAGTAGTTAGCAGCGCCCTCTTTGGCAGTTTTCAGGAGTGTCTTCTTGCAATAAAACCCATTGCCGTAGAAATTCTCTGGTGAACCGACTAGGGCATCCGACGATACAGCATCGCTCTGTAGGATAGAGTTGTTGGGTCCGTCAATTTCGGGGTCAACACGAAGCGAGAAGATGTGTTGATGATTGTGAGCATTGATGCCAGGGGCGACTTCAGTACCATATGGCCCAGCAGTCTCAGACGGATGCATGCAGTATGTGTTGAGGATACCGGTAAGCTTCATCTCGAGCTTGTAGGTGCCATCAAGCGTAAAGGTGTGATAGAAGCCATACTCGTAGTTGGCAGCGGTGATGATTTGCGAAATGATGAGTTTGCGGTCACGGGCAGAAATGACGTTGGCATCGCGGAAGTCAGTGTGCTTATACAGCAATCCATTGTCTTCCTCGTGAATGCAGATGGCGTTGGGAATGACGGCAGCCTGACCCTTGGAAGTAGAGACCACGCCGTCAAGATAGTGGATGGCACCCTTGCAATCACACCCAAGCTTCAGAGAGTTGGTCATCAGCCCAGAACCATATTCACCAACATCAAAGGCGTGCTTTTTGTGGTGAGGAGGGTCAGGGTTGCCGTATGGAACCACCATTTCTACAACACTGATGCGGTTGAAGAGGGTGCGCTCGCGGTTCTCATAAGGGTCATGAATGCAAACGTCGGAGAGAACAATTCCTTCGCGATAGTTGAAGCCAATGTGCATCTTGTGGTTGGCCCAGTGTATCTCATTGCCTTTCATTTGAAACGACACACCCTCAGGCTGGGTAACGTCGATGGGTTTGAGCTTGTGTGGCTGATAAGTGTCGCTGATGAATTCCGGCAAGTAGTTGTGCTGTTCTAGGGGAATCTTGGTGCGCTCTCCGTTGACTCGGCGAACGTCGACAGCCAAAACCTCTTCGGTCTCAGTGTCTACAACGACGTTGAAGTCGAGCGGATGGGCATACTGGTTGTCGAACTCGGAGGCTCGATAATAAAGGAGGCCTTGCTGAAGACGGCGCTCAAATCCCCATCGACGATCAACACCGATAGCCCAGGCGTCGAGATACACCTTGGACATGTCGGTGATGTCGATCTCAGCGCAAACTTCAATGACGCGAGGGTCGGCACGAGCGACACGCTCCATGACATCAAGGTCCTCGAGAGTGAGAGTTGGCGCAACATCGCTTACAGGCTTCCAGTCCTCAACCTGTGATTTTGTCAAGTTGACAATGACCTCGGCGACAACGGAAGTCCCCTGCTCAATGACGATGGCGAAGGCACGCCTGTGCGGGCGTGGGCCCGTTCTTGACCGAAAGGCAGCATACTCGTTCTTCTTGGGCTCACGCAGAGTAATGCAGTTGAACTTCAATTGCTTGGGGCTGGCAAAGTCTCGGATCAGCTTTGCAGATGTGGAGATTTCTTGGACCGAGAGGTGGTCTAAAATCCCGAAGTCAGTGGTGGTCCTATCATCTATGAATGCCGAGCCCGAGGGGACCAACTTCACTTACCAAGCGGATGAGCTCGCGAAAGTGGTGCAGCTTTAGCTTGCGGTACTGTATCATTCCGTTCCGGAAAGATTACATAGCCCGGTATTGACGTAGTGTCCAGTTCCTCTTGCATAGCGGGGGCGGCCATGATATGCGTTTCAAGTTGAATGTCTTGTCCTGTGCAAGGCTTTCTGTATTTCCCGTCTTTCTTTCGTGTTGTTTTAGAAGTCTGGGAGAAGATGAAGGCTGAGAAACGGTAGACTCCGTCCATGTTTGACCCAGTCGGTCAAGGGCACAACGAATATATACCCCAAGCTGAAGGCAGTTCGCAATCCTCATGATTGCATGAAAAGCTTCCTCAAGCCGTTCTCAATTGGGATGTGGACCGCGTAGCCCGCGGCTACCGTCCCGGTCAGCCCACCCCAGGAGCGGTTACTCGTTCAGCTTGAGACTCTCAGCCAAGAGCTTTAGGTTCATACTTCGTTTGCCGGCGGTACTCCAGGCCGAGCCGTTCTGTCCAGGCTTGAGCAGTCGGGCCGGTGGAACCGGCGAAGATGGCGTCCTACACCATTGGCGTCGAAATCTTATGGAGATCATGATCCAGCAGGAACGTAATGCATGTGCATGACCGGAACGTGTTCATGTAAGCCCATGGCCACCGGTATCACCTGGCGCTGTAACGTTTGCTGTACCTCGACCAGACCCTGTTGGTTTACCGTAGCATCGTGACCACTCCGAAGCCGTCTGTTCACAAAGATGGGTGTCCGCGGATAGTGCATTGGCGACGGCTGCCTTCTGTGAGATGACGGATAACGGCGATCATTACTCCATGCCACATGGTACATAGTACATACTGTTGCTGTGGGGAAGGGGATCAAGACGCGCAGAATCCAGATGTCGTTTCTTGTATCATGAATTCCAAGTTCCTCAAAGTAGACGTAGACAACAGACGGGAAAGAAGCCATCGTGGGAGGCTTTGTGGTGATTTCTGGTGACGGAACAAGTCCACTTCGCCCTCTCCAATCGGGCTCGCCCGCAGTAGTACACACTTGCAGCAGCTAATGATGACAATAAGCCACGGTTGTATAAGCAGCGGAGTCGGTCCAATCGTCGTGACACGGTTGCATCGCGGGAGACCCGAGACAATGTTTGTCTTCTTTGCCGCCACGTTTGTTTAAACTCTAAAGAGCCGTGTTTTGCGACGAGCCGACGAGGAAACAAGACGGATGATACAATTCTTCATCACAATTTAATCACGGACTCCACACCCACCTGCGTGTGTGTGTGTGTCGCTCCTTCCTTCCTTTGGCCTCGGCTTTGGCTTATAGGCTCGCCCTTGGACGCCTCCAGGTTCCTTCGGTTCCTTCTCCCACACCAATATCAGAATTTCGACGGGCTGAGAGTAACTCGTACGTGCGCTTACTCTTCTCTCTTCTCGTGCCCTCCATCTTGTTTCCTGTTTTCTTCCAACTTGCAAGCGGCGCGATTCGCGATTCGCTGCGGCCCCGTTAGACCCTGCACCTGCACCCCCCCGCGTTTGGGCATTCATTACTGATCACTGTGATAAGCCATGACGGCCACCCACTGGGCGTCGTGGACGAAGGGCATCGTCGCGATGACGGCGCTGCGTTTGGTCTGGGGTACTGGGAGGCTGCGACTCCTTTTCAGTCACACATTATAAGATGGACCAAGACAAGCCCGCCCTATTCTTACCTCGTTGAGAGTTGCACAAACACGCCCAGCCCGGCCGGACTGTTTATGCCGTGGCTTCATTGTGTCTCGTGGCGTTTCTGCGACTTTCGTCTCTCGCATTCAGTCCCCGACCAGCATCTGCAACCTGATTGGGTTTCTTTGTCGCACGAAGCAATCAGCGCCAAGTCCTTAATTAGACCTGGTGGCCAATTTGTCAACTACAAAGCTGAACCAGAGATTACCGACGTGAGCAACCAAATCGTGTCTTGAGACGTAGACCTTGGAGTTTAGTGTCTTTGCCCGCAATCTGCTTCTCTCTTCTTTCATACATTACCGTCAGCATATCTAGTCATTCTGGACCAGACACTCCCGAGAACTCATAATCAGAGAATGGCAGTGGTACTATCGTTGAAAATAACATGGAGCAAGCAAGCCAGCTGTCTCAGAAAGTCATCCTCGACTTGAACGACCAAGCCACCCGCGATACACAAGATCTCGCAGCCTTGGGCCATGTCCAGACCCTTTCACGAAAATTCAGCCTTTGGAGCATGCTTGCTCTGGCGTTTTGCGTGTTAGGAACATGGTCTACTATGGCACAGGACTTGGCCACTGGCCTGAGTAATGGTGGCCCGGTCGCCATTCTCTGGGGTCTTCTGCTCGTCACGGCTTGCAACATTTGCGTTGCCGTCTCTCTGGGCGAGCTAGTGAGCAGTATGCCAACAGCTCTCGGCCAAGCCTACTGGATTTCTTCCCTCTGGAGTACACCGACCGGCCGATTTACATCGTATTTGTGCGCATGGATCAACATGTTTGGATGGTGGACGTTGGCGGCCTCTCAGATTGCTTTCATGACACAGTTTCTCCTATCCATCAAGCTCATGTTTGATCCAAACTGGGAGGGTGCCAGTAAAGGATGGCCGCAGCTCGTTGTCTACGTGATAACAACTGTCTTCTGCACCCTTATAAACTATGGCGCCTGTCGAAGGGATTGGGTTCTTCCCATGTTCAACAACTTTGTCGGCATTAGCTTTGGTGGTCTCTTCATCGCCTTCTCGCTGGCACTCCTTATCTGTGTTGGAACGACCAGCAACCTCTCATTCCAATCAGCGTCCTTTGTATTTGGACAATGGATCAACCGAACAGGATGGGGTGATGGTGTCGTATGGTTCCTCGGCCTCGTACAGAGTGCTTATGGCCTGACAGCTTTTGATTCTGTTATTCACCTGGTGGAAGAGATTCCCGCGCCAAGACGCAATGCCCCTAGAGTAATGTACCTTGCGGTTCTTATTGGCGCCTTCTCGGGCTTCATTTTCATGGTCGTCTGTCTCTTCTGCATTCAGGATGTAGAGAATGTCCTGAAACCGGCTTCCGGCAACCCATTCATTGAACTTCTCTTATCTACCGTTGGGCTGGTCGGCGGGGCTATCATGGTTGCACTCTTCATCTTCAACGGCCTAGGCCAGGGATCTAGTGCGCTCATGACGTCGTCCAGACTGACATGGAGTTTTGCTCGTGATGGTGGACTTCCTTCCAGCGTTTGGTTTTCAAAAGTAGACGAAACTTGGAAGGTGCCCGGACGCGCCCTCTGGTTGCAGTGCTTCATCATATGCCTTGTCGGCATTTTTTACCTGTTTTCCAACACTGTCCTACAGGCAATTCTCAGCGTGAGCACCATTGCACTCACAATATCCTACGCTTTGCCTATAGGAGTGCTCATGGTCGTTGGCCGTGACAGACTTCCCAGCGGAGGGGAGTTTCAGCTTGGCAGACTCGGACTCTTTGTCAATTGGGTCTCCGTCATCTACTGCTCCGTCACTACGGTTTTCTTCTTTTTTCCAAGCGCTCCACACCCTGCGCCGAGCGACATGAACTTTGCCATTGCCGTATTTGGCTTTATGCTGGTCCTCTCCTTAGGCTTCTGGTTTGTTCAGGGGCACCGAACCTTCATGCAGATTGCAGAGACAGCGGAAGATACTTTGTACGCGCAAGACTGCGGATCAAGCCAGAACAGCAATCTCAGCGCTGTTCCCCAGCCCAGCAAAGGGAAAGGACTTGCACGCCAGGACCAGAATCCAAGCATACATCGGGGACGGAGCAGTCAGACGCCTGCCTAACAACTGAAGCCCGAATGTGGAGTTTTCTAAACGTCGTTTGACCTCATGTGAGACGAGACTCATTTCCATATGCTGTGTAAGGTTTCCATATGCTGTGTAAGGCAACTGGCTACCTGTCGAGGTATGGGTTGCGGGCTGTCTGTCGTTCTCAGGCGAGGCGAAGAGACATGACTGATACTATTTTTCATTCATTGATCCTTTCATGGTACCTTTGTGTGCCAGTGTCTACTCAAGTATGTATTGCCAAGATGACCGTTCTAAACAAGCGATCTCTGGCGCCTTTCCCAAGCGAAGTTGCAAAGTGATGCAAAATTTTCACAACCTTGATCCCAAATTCACGTGCACTGCCTTGGTCTCAGTATAAGCAGCCAGACCAGCCTCTCCCAACTCACGACCAATGCCGCTCTGCTTCACACCTCCAAAGGGGACTTGCATTTCAGAGTCGTTGGATGAATTGACCCATACAATGCCCGCTTCCAGCGCAGCAGCGACTCTGTGCGCGCGCTCAATGTTCTGGCTGAACACGGCGGCGGCCAGGCCGTACACGGAATCGTTGGCCAGTTCCACGGCATCACTCTCCTCCTCGAACGGGGTGATTGTCACAAGAGGCCCAAAGACTTCCTCCTGAAAGACCTTCATATCCTTGGTGACGTTGGAGAAGACGGTGGGCTCGATGAAGAACCCCTTGTCGTTGCCGGCAGACTTCCGGGCCGACGAACCGCCCGTCTCGAGCTTTGCGCCCTGGCCCTTGGCCGACTCAATGTAGCTCATAATCTTGTCATACTGGAGTTGCGAGACTTGAGGGCCGTGCGTCGTCTTTTGGGCAAAGGGGTCGCCAATCCTGACAGACGTGTTGACGATTCGGATGAATGCCTGGACGAACTCGTCCGCGACGGACTTTTGCACCAGCAGCCGAGAGGTGGCGGTGCACACCTGGCCTTGGTTGCTCATGATGCCGACGTAGGCCCATTTGGCAGCCTGCTCGATGTCCGCGTCGCCGAAGACCAGCAAAGGTGACTTGCCACCAGTCTCGAGAGTGACGTTCTTCATGCTGATGGCGGCCGTCTTCATGATCTCGCGGCCAGTGATGGTCGAGCCCGTGAAAGCAATCTTGTTGATGCCCGAGTGAGAGGCGAGCGCGGAGCCGGCTTCGCGGCCGAAGCCATTGACGACGTTGACCACGCCGGGAGGAAAACCAGCCTGGCGGACAAGGTCGGCCATGTACAAGATGGACAGCGGCGTCTGCTCAGCCGGCTTCAGGACGACGGTATTGCCCGTGGCCAGCGCGGGGCCCAGTTTCCAGGCAGCCATGACGAGGGGATAGTTCCAGGGGATGATCTGGGCACACACGCCGACGGGCTGCTTGAGCGTGTAGGCGAATTTGGCAGCGGTGGTTGGGATTGTCTGGCCGTGGATCTTGTCCGCCCAGCCGGCGTAGTAGCGAAGACAGCCGATGACCTCTCCGAGATCCTCGTGGTAAGAAACGCGGTATGGCTTGCCGTTGTCCCAGGTTTCGATGGTCGCAAGCACGCGCTGGTGTTGCTCAATCAGGTCTGCGAGCTTGTGCATCAGCGCTCCTCGAGCGCCGCCGGTGATGTCGCGCCATGACGGGTCTCTGAAGGCTGCTCGAGCGGCGGACACGGCGCGGTCGATATCCGAAGACGATGCTGCCTCGACGGAGCAGATTTCCTCTCCGGTGCTGGCAGGTTGTTAGCTGGGCTGGCACTGATGCTGAAGGAAGCAAGCAAGCAAGCGAGCGAGCGAGCAGAGTGGCTGGGTGAGCGGAGTGCGTACCTTGGGCTGATGCTGGTGATTTTCTGAGACGAAGTTGATTTCACGAAATCGTTGTTAATGAAGAGGCCCGTTGGCAGGCTGAACTCCACGCCGTTGGGAGCCTTGAGCTGGACTTTTTGAGCCATGGATAGTTCTTTGGTCTGGTAACGAGATCGCGTCGGGGTTATGGGTCCTTCCTTGATCGTCCGGATGTTGAACGAAGAGGAGAGAAGAGAAAATAAAGGTATGGCCCATTGTCGAATTGTTGTGTTCGACAATATAGACCGGACATGGAGCCGTTGGCTGACTTGTCTGGCTGGGGTCGAGCTCCCCGCTCGGGATACCGCATGATGCCACATGATGTCATGACATGATGATGCCACTTTACATATGGCCCGTCTTGCCCCTCGAATACCGTTCCCGTGTGCCAGTGTGAATAGATGAATGTTCTGCGGCACGGCCACTGCACATGGACAGGAGGAGGGTAGCACAACTTGTTCGTAGTGAGTGGAGAGGGACGAGTTGAAATTTGATTTGGAGGGGCAGGCGGGGGGGAAAGAAACACGGGACACCTGCCTTTCGTCTGGTTCGTTCGAGACCTGGCCACTTATGCGTATGTAGTTCGTGTAACTATTCTCGAGTTGTCGTACCCATGGCATGCTTAATCTACACCACCACATCCCTTACACAGCTGGAGCAGCACCAAAGTCCGGCAGGCAGGAGGAGCAAATCCGTTATTCATTCCGGATCAGACCGTCCGCGAAGGCGCCGACCATCTCGTTCATACCATGCAAAACACCCTCTTCCGCCCAGAAATGCCCTGCCCGAGGTATTTCATGCCCAGTGAATCGAGATTTATCCCTCGAAGAAAGCTTCCTCGTCCACGCCCGGAGCTTCCCGACCGGCACGAAAACATCATGATCCCCAAAGACGGCCAACGTCGGGGTTTCCACCAGTTTGTCCTCGGCCGCATCGCCGCCGCGTGTCTTGTGCCTCGATGGGTAAAGAGACATGGTGGCCAGGTGCATGACTAGTCCCTGCAAAGGAGACACCAGGATATATGCAGGCCGAGGGTACACGAAATTCGTCATGGCGGGGAGCCTTTCCGGCTTTGTCTCATGCGTCGCATCGACGGGCTGTTTCGGGGATTCTGATGCCTCCGGTGTCTGTTGCTGTAGAGACGGCCCGACGACGTCTTGGGGTTCCGCACCACTCATTGATCGCCGCTGAGTCCAATTGAAGTGATGTACGGCGTGCTTCGCTTTCCTCTTGGCCATGGATTCATGCACGCCTCTTCGGACCCTGTCTTCGGCATCCAAGGAGATGCTTCTCCGGCCAGGGCTGTCATGGCTTTTCCTGGGCGAGCGGTCCCCCTCATCGCCCCCGATCCGTACACCACTTGAGCGCTTCCTAGGGCTGTGCGGGTTCTTCACCTGCAGCATGGCGGCTCGCATGCTCCCAAGTATCAAATTCTGTTGCTCCGCCAAGTGTTGGGCTCGAAGTCGTATCTGGGAGGCGTGAGAATCCGTGTCTGGCGCGGCGAATGGGGAGAGAATGTCCTCGATGGGCGGCAGTTGCGTCGTCACCATTGCGCCGTAAGAGTATCCCCCCATCAATAGGACCGGGGGCGCAATTGCCTCCGAGGAAGAATGAGCCGTCGTCGTCGTCGTCGTCGTCTCGACCTCGGTCTCGGCGGTCAAGGGCATTGTCGAAAATGGATTCAGAAAATGTACATAGTGCGCCACGAACCCAACTATGCTCGCGTAGTCATCTCGCTCTGGTTTGGCCGTCCACGAAGTTCTCCCCGCAGAGTGCCCTGCGCCTCTTCAGGGAAAAAAAAAAAAAAGCAGTCGTCAGCAAGTCAAGTCTACCATCGCCTTGCCTCCAGATCGCACGCGCCTCGCGCTTTCAGGTCGACGGCCCGTCTGTCTCTCAGACATACCGGAAATTAAAGGTCCCCACGAGGTACCCAGCCCTCAGCAGCCTCGCGGCAATGCTCTCCAAGATGGCATCATCGTAGCTTCCGCCCATGGGCGCATACGGGTGCGCGACCACAGCCGCGTGCTTCTTCCATGGTGGAGCTTTGGTGTTTGTCGCAGCCAGCGATGCGGGGTGGTAGACGCGACAGTCAAGGCTTGTGCCGTCGTGGAGACTGGGTATGGTGAAGCTCAAAGCTGGCTCGGGCAGCATTGTCTCGCTAATGGTATCATTTCACATCGTGGTGGAGAGTTGGCCAGTGTTGAAGCTGCGGCTCGCACCGTCGCCTTGAGTTATTGAATGAAGCCAAGCCACACTGCTGCTAGCGGAAGTGCGCAGCGAGAGTGGTATGTACAGCGTACACCCCACTGTACGGTCTGTACCTGAGGACGGCAACGGATCTGAGGCCCAATCACGTGCTTACGATGGCGACGAAATATTTGGTGTACATTGCCAACGGAAATTGTAGATTGAACGTGATTCCAGGAGTCATAAACGCCCGTCGTTCGTATTGTTCTTGATTTATAACTACGTCTAGTGGCCCTTCTTTTCTTTAGCTTCCTGCGCTCTCTGCTTCCGTCTCTTAATCCAATTCTTGAACTCATTAATCAGGCCGAGCACTAGTGGTACTCCCGTTGGTCCAAGCAGAGGCAAATAGACAGCGATTTTGTGCTCATCTGGGAAGTAGAGCTGGCCAACCATGCTCTTTTCGAAGAAGGCTCTTTCGGCCTCTTCTTCGGCTATCCGCGCATGCAGCAAGCCCTCTGCGCCAGCGAGATTGGCGCAGGCTTGCTCTAAATGCTGCAGCGAGCTTGACACCCCGTCCGCAACGCTACGAGGTATGGAAATTGAAGGCATACTAGGAGACAGACGGGCCAAGGAGCCGAGAGAAGATGCAGCTCTCAGCAGCAAATCTGTCGTCCGTATTCGAGCAAGAGTGGACAGTCGCAAGGGAAGGGAGCCAGACTGCGGCGTGCCCAGAAGAGTGAGGAGATGGCCGCCGAACATCAGCATGGGTTGCTTGAGAGCCTGAGTTGGAACGTGCTTCTCGCTGGAGGGCATGTGCAGAAGATATACAGAGCCCCATTGCGGTATCATCCATGACTGTGAGCTCTCAACTTGTGCGTCATTGGAACCAATGGTTTGGTTTCCCACAAAGATGATGAAGTTGATCGTCGGCGCCCCACCGATTGACGGCGACAGTGGCCACTCTGCAGCATTGACAAATGAAGCCAGGTGTTCCTTGTCCAGGGTCTGAGACTGTACGCCAGGCGTGGCATACAACTGAACTTGCGTGTCTATTGTGAAATTATGAATCGACCCAAGCACATCCAACATTGGTTTCATATATTCACTGATGGCGGCGTCGATGTCCCATGTGTTGGGAATGGCGCCATCTGTGAACAAAGAAAAGCTCAGGTGGTAAGTTGGTGCGTAGCGAAGCGATCTCGTTGTTCGCTTGGAGAGTACTTCTGCAGTCTCCGCCGTCAACGCTTGCTGTCTTGCGGTAGAAGACATTGACGATGTGGAGAGCAGATAGGAAATGATCGACCGTTCCTCAGAGAAGGTATGTTGTAATTCATTGGCTATGAACGTGGCCAAAGTGGACGAGGCGGAGTTTGGGGACGGAATCGAGTGTGGGGCATACGTCATGTCGAGGATTGGTGAGTCTGGACTCAACGAGGCCGAGTTGGCATCACCCGGTGTGAGGTTGATGGTGAGTGTCGAGTCAGAATCGTGCTGTCTCGAGCTGGTGGATTCCTTGTTCCAATTCTGGTCAAGCTTGAGGCGCAAATGGTGACCAGGGAAATCATTGAGGTCGTCGAGGGCATGTTGCGTGAGACGAACCAAATGTTGGGCATCTTGATCGGCTACTGCATCAGCACGGATGGAGATCTGCAGAGGGAAGGTCGGACGGCAGGCCTGTAGCGTTTCAAGCCGAGTTAGAAATTGATCGCGCTCGCAAACTCTCGCCGGTGGCATAAAGCATCAATGGCAACTTACCTTTCCATTAGCCCATTGCAACATTCTCTCCAGCGGCAAATCTGCTCGATAGATTGTCGTTGTTCTCCACCATATAGGCAGACCAAGCACGAAGACGATGAACCAAAATGAGAGAATAACGTATGTTCTTCGGCGCGTCTCGCTAGGCTTCTCTGGAGGGGGCTGTTTGGGTGTGGACTCTGCTGATGGCAGGGCTGCCACCTCGGCCGGCGGCGATGTCATGGTCAAGTTGCAAATGGAGACCTGTCTTGTTCGTTTCGTGATGGAGAGCTTCAGCTGATGCGAGACTCTGAGATGTCAGAATCGCAACAATGGGGCGCGTAAAGATGTATCGACGAGATGAGCCGTGCGTATGGGGATGCCGACCGGTGAGGTAGGTACGACCTGGTTGCGCTCGTATGTTGCTTGTCTTTCAAGCAGCCAGGGGCCTAGTAAGGACAATGTCGCTTGAGCGGTGGCATTCGAGTTGAATGCCCGTCAGCAATGCGCAAACCCGTCGTTGGCTGAGCTGTCATGAAGCTTCGTGGCATCAAATCATGGATCTTGAGGCCTTGACCAACTAACGAAGCTCCCAGACGGACAAGCATGCGGCGTTTGACCCGCCCACAGCCCCTTCCTTGTCTGGCGACGCGCCATCACGTGAACCAGCGCTCCACACCTTATTACTACACACCCCTTCACATTCAAATCAAGTGCATTCACCATCATCAGCTGCGCCATCAACTGCCAACTTTGTACAGTTCTGCTGATTCATGCAGAAGCTCAGTTTCCATCGACGGCGACGTCGTGACATGCCCAGCCCTTCCTCACCCTTGCTCGTGCGGGTAAGACTGGGCTCGATGCCGTCAGGATTGTCAGGTTTTATCGTCACCGGACAACAGCAGACAGACACTGGAACTGATACACTTTGCCAAACCCTGACAAAGCCTGACAATCCGAACCTCGACCAGCTCGCTCGGACTTGTCCACAGCCCATCTATCTCCGAAGCCATGCCACAAGTTTTCCCCACCAAGGTGATTCAGCGTTGCGAGCCGAGGCATCTTTATCTTCCCATCCGTCAGGCTTGCAAGCAGTGCGAGATGATGCTAGGCTAGGCTAGGCTAGGGTCACGGATTCCAAAGATTCCTAAGATTCCCGTCAGCATTCTCGATGGTCCAAGCGCTGCTAAAATGGACCAGCCGCGAACCGACGACCCCTTGACATCAAGGGCGAATCTTGTCGCCAAAAAAAAAAAAAAAAACGACCCTTTCGGCGACGTGTTGCTCTATCTAGCAAATGCAGTTCTAGGTAATTGACCACTGTCGGCTTCCTTTGGCTTCTACGCTGCTGCGTCTTCCCAGCCGCCACATGGCTAGCAACCACAACATGTTGCTCATGGCGTGGCACATGGCGTGGCACATGGCGTGGCACTGTAACACTTCAAGCCACCAGCTTTTTTGTCCGGGGAGGCGATTGCTGTGGTGTAACAAATAGCAACGCGACGCAACGCGACGCAACGAAACGAGACGCAGCGCAGCGCAGCGCATGGCATATCCGGGCGCAATATTTAATTGCCGGTGGCCTCGCGTGGGCCGTTGTTGAGATGCAGAACTGCCGTGGGCTGCTGTCTCGGATCAATTGCCCCCGCCCGCCCGCCTGCCCCGTCTTCACATTCCCCGTTTTCCCGTTTCCGTGCCCCGTTCCTCCCTCGGCTGCCCCTCGGCTGCCCCATTGCGCCGGGTTTTTCCTCGCTTCATCCCGGCCCATATCAAAGCGCACGTCTCCCACCACCGCCTCTTGTTCCTCACTCCTCGTCCATCTCTGCACATTCGCTGCCGTCGTGTTTCAAGATGCCGCGTACGTCTCGGCGCATCCATTGCATCCATTATCCCCCATCAGCGTTCTGAGTGTCCTGGTCCCTGGAAATTACTGACTGAGAAGCAGTTCCTCTGGTCGTGGCAGCCCCGGCGGCCGCTGCAGCGCTGGCCTACCTCAATGCCAGGACCTCATTCGGGTACGATTACATGCTCTTCAAAGCCGCCTTCAAATCCCTATGTCGCGTGCTCCTTCGCCAACGCGCTGGCCGCCTTTCCGTCTTCTACAATCTTGAAGAACGAGCCAGCCACCCGTCCACCGCGAACAAGGACCTGCTTATTTTCGAGGGGCGCAAACTCACGTATGCTCAAGTTTACGACAAGGCTCTTCGTCACGGAGCATGGATGCGTGATACGCTGGGTGTCAAGTCCAACCATGTGGTGTCGATGGATTTTGAGAACTCGGACACCTTCATCTTCGTGTGGCTCGGATTGTGGAGCATTGGCGCAAAGCCCGCCTTCATCAACTACAATCTGACCGGCAAGTCGTTGTCACATTGCATCAAAGCTGCCAAGTCGAGCATCTGTCTGGTCGATCCCAACGTTGCCGAAAACATCACGGACCAAGTGCGAAACGAGCTCAGCCACGTCAACTTTGTCGTCTTCACCCCCGACGTGAAAGCTCAGGTTGATGCCACTGCTCCCAGGAGAGTGCCGGACTCGGACCTACATCAGGATGACTTTGCCAACCTGGCCATCTTGATTTACACATCAGGCACCACGGGTTTGCCCAAACCAGCCGTTGTTTCGTGGGCCAAGATCATCGCCGGGGGTACCACTTCAGAGACGCTGCTGGCTCGCGGAGGAAACGACATCATGTACACGGTAGGGACCACCAGGGACCACCCCCTTCCGAATCTTCACACTGACAAATGGCTCATCATCGTCTTCACAGTCCATGCCGCTCTACCACTCGGCAGCTGCCTTGCTTTCCTTTTGCTCCACCATGTTGGCCGGCAGCACACAAGCCCTCGGCCGCAAGTTCTCCACCAAGCTTTTCTGGAAGGAAGTCAGGGAAAGCAACGCGACAATGATCCAATACGTCGGCGAGACGCTGCGTTACCTGCTGGCAGCACCCCCTGAACACGACCCCGTCACCGGTGAATGCATGGACAAGTCCCACAAGGTCACCGTGGCCTTTGGCAACGGTCTCCGCCCCGACATCTGGAATGCGTTCAAGGACCGATTCGGCATCGACACGGTCCTCGAGTTCTACGCCGCCACCGAAGGTCCGTTCGGCCTGTGGAATCTCAGCCGCAACGACCACTCAGCCGACGCCATAGGCCGCAGCGGGCTCGTGTACGGCGGCCTGCAAGCATTAAACCTCGCCATCGTGCAGGTCGACTGGGCCACCCAACTGCCAAGAAGAGACGGCAAGACAGGCTTCTGCGCCAGAGTCAAGGCCGGCGACCCCGGCGAGCTGATCTGCAAGCTCGACGCCGAGAACATCAACCAACGATACCAAGGCTACTACGGCAACCAGGGCGCCACGACGTCCAAGATCATGCGCGACGTGTTCAAGACCGGAGACGCGTGGTTCCGCACCGGCGACGTGACACGCTGGGACGCAGACGGCCGCATGTACTTCATGGACCGCATCGGCGACACCTTCCGCTGGAAGTCGGAAAACGTGTCCACCGTCGAAGTCAGCGAGGCCATGGGCCGTCACCCTTTGGTCCGCGAAGCCAACGTCTACGGCGTCCACCTACCGCACCACGACGGCCGCGCCGGCTGCGCAGCCATCGCCTTTGGCGAGCGGCCGGACGAGGACGTGCTCCGCAGCCTCGCAGGACACGTCAAATCAGCACTACCCCGGTACGCCCAGCCGCTGTTCCTTCGCGTGCTCAAGGAAGTCGGCGGCGCGGCCCAGACCACGGGCACCATGAAGCAGCAGAAGCACATGTTGCGCCAAGCCGGCGTCAAGCCGGGCGCTCAACACGTCGGGGGAGATGTGTACTGGCTCAAGGGAGACGCCTATGTGCCGTTCCGAGACCAAGACTGGCAAGAACTCGAGGCCGGTCGTGTGAGCCTGTAGTCCTCGGGGGTCGGAGGTCGGAGGGAAGAAGGGAAGCATTTTCAAGCATCAAAAGCCAGCCCTTTTATGTTTCTATTTACTGCTTTTGAGCATCGCTTGCACACACGCACACACAGTTTTCTCTCTCTCTCTCTCTCTCTCTTTATTTGTTTATAAATATTCAACACCTTTTTGCCCTGGTTCGAGCTTGAAAGCCGAGTGTGTTTAGCGTACATTTCTCAATACAAGATCAGCATTGTAGAATGCAGCCTCTAAAGAAAAATTCACCATGAAATGGACTGCATGTTTTGCATGGGAGAGTACAATTGAGTAGATTCGAAAAAAAAAAAAAAAGTAGGAGCATATCTGCTGCATGGACCCAGTGGAACAACCCCCCCTTACATCTCCATCCGGCAGATAACCCGAGTTACATACACCGAGATGGCCTCATATATAAAGCTAACCACTGGTCTACTATACTTGCTCCATGTATGACTTCTCATCATTTTTCCTTCGTTCAAATCATCGCGTCTATGGTGCTGTAATCTTGGTCGGTCGTGATGCGTCCGGCACATTGGCCACTCAAGTCGTCTCACCCCTAAATTGCATCTTGTCGAATTTATTTCAATGCATCATCAAGATCCATTTATGCCCAGGCCAACGCGTTGGCCACCGCCGCCGCCTTGCTGGACCGCCGCAAAAGGCGAGGCTCCTCCCGGGGCGGCCACTGTGGCTGCGTTGCCCGTGCCGGTCCTTTCACGCATTCGTCGTCCCTCCATCAAGCCGCGAAGGCCGCGCTTCTGCAAGCCGATAACGCTGCTCAGCTCCCCACCCCAAATGAAGTTGTTGTTGTTGTTGTTGTCGCGATCACTGCCTCCGAGTTCGGAGCCCCATTCAGAGCCGCTCACGCTGGTTAAGGCTGAAATCTCGCCACTCAGTGGACGGCCCGTTTTATGCACATTAGTGTTGATGACAAGGCCCGGTTTTGCTGCGGCCAGGTCTGTAGATGACTCGTTTGCAGTCGTCCCGTCTAGGGAGAAGTCGGATACCGATGTGGGTGACCCGACGGGGTCAGACGCACTGACAAAGAAATTGGGGTTCAGAGAGCCATCTATCCCGCGTCCACCCCCGGCAGCCATGGCCGTAGCGTTGAAAACGGCTGCCGCATTGCGGCTGTCGAGAAGCCCGTGCAGTCGCTCAACCACAGCCTCTAAAAGGCCATCGATGCGATACGGTCTCGAAATCTGCAACAACGAGCACAATATTTGAGGTGTGCACAAGGGTGATGTCGGGGGAGGCAGCGAGCTTGTGTACAAGAAGTGAAGCAGAGCCTGCACAGTCAGGTATGTGTGAGGGAGATACAGGCATCTCGGCCTCGAGTTTGGCGGCAACGACCGAGGTGTCGGAGCGGCGTTCACGGCAGCTGGATTGGGGCCATCACCATGCCCAGACACATCAGCTGCAGAATCGCAGATACCGGATGCCCCCGCAGTCGTGTTAGAGCTAGTTCCGCCGCCTGATGTCGACAGCATGCTGGTGCCACTCGACGAGGACGGCGGCTGCGTCGCATCCTTGGAGTTTGGCGTTATGGTCAGTGCAGAGGCACGAAGAGGGTTGCTCGAGAGGCCTGACCGTAAAGTCACCGCGTCGCTGCCATCTTGAGTTGCAGTTCCCTCGCGCAACAGCTGGACAAAGTATGGCCCCCATCTTCGAGAAACAATGCGCGAATTCACCGGGATTCTCTCGCCACCGATGCACAAGATGTCCATGTCGGCGAGCTCGCGCATCGCAAGGGCTTTTTCTCCAAGTTCCTCGCTGGCTCTTGAATGAAGGCGTCCGCCAGCAGTGTACCCTGCTTTGCGCGCGAGGCTAAGACCAGGACCAGAGTAGGGACTGCTCGCAGAAATGAAGCCTGACATTGGGCTCGTTTTGCGCGGATTGTCGTAGAATCCAAAGGCTTCTAGTTCCACCATACACACATTCGAAAAGTTGATCCGCCTGTGGTTGTAGTCATCGACGAGGCTTCGCTTTCGATTACCTAGAATGACAAAGGTATTCCGTCGGTTCCATAACACGCCGCGGTTCCAGCTGCCCTGGCTGAACACACTACCACCGGCGTCAATGCGGCTCCAGACCAGTGTGCGAAGGTCGAGCGCCCACAGTGCGTACTCTTGCTTCGACGATGTGAGATATGTTCCACTGACAACAAAGTGGGTGTCAATCACACCGCCGTTGGGGAATCGAAGTCCTGGCGGGGAATACGTCCCTGTCATGGGCTTCTCGGCCAACGTGCCATCAGATGACCGGATTTGCAGCTCCAATTTGACGTCTAAAAAGTTGTAATTGGAATATATTAGCATGGATGAGCCACTTTCTCGAAACTCTTGGCTGATGCCGCTCCCATCTCCTCGCTGACCGCCGTTGGTATGTGCCATGCCAACTTTCGCGGACACGGACGGGGGCAGAGGGGCAGCAACACTGCGATAAGCGCCACAGCTTTTGCCAAGCGGCTGCGTTGATGTCCACTTCAGGCTGCGGAGGTTGAACACACTGATTTGTTCAATGTAATGGTTCGCGCCGTCTTGTCCTCCAACAACCACCATCTCTGCACCACCGGATCCGTCGATAGTAACACCGATTCGACCCTCGTTCGGGTTGGATGATGGTGGGTTGTGTTGCAGGGCCGCCAATGGCGCGCGAGTTGAGGAGAAGGAAGCCGCAGATGGCAAGACACAGGCGCAATGTGCGTAACGACCCTGAGGTGCATCCTGGGCTGGCAGGTAGGTCCACTTGCGGCTCTCGACATCGTATATATATATGTCGGACATGACGGAGACTTTGGGTTGTTGTTGCTGATCCGCGGCCGATGCAGTCTGATTGGTATTTGAAGCAGGTGACATGCCGCCGTAGCAGACCATCTTGGTATCTCCCAAAGCGCACATGGAGTGAAAATATCGCGGGGGAGGGACATCTCCCCCCGTTTCCAATTTGGTCCAATGACGCGAAATCAGGTCCAGTTCGTAAAGATCTGACGTCAAAGGCGCAGGGCGACTGCGAGATAGAACCCGGCCGCCAAATACATAGAGTTTGTCTCCAATAATGGTAGTAGTAGCACCAACCAGGGGCGGCGGCTCACGACCCGTGGTACGATGCACATTGCACATCAATCCTGACAAGTGTGTTGAAGAACCTTGTGCAACGTTGCCGGCTGTTGCCGCGCCAGCTGCCCTTCCTCCCTGACCGACGGCCGGTGAAGGGACAGCTGAGGCAGAGCCAATGCTTCTTGGTGTCAAGCCGTCTCTGTTGTCTTCGCCGGTTTCTTGTCTGACCGAGCTCGCCAAGCTGCTCATGCTGCTGTTCATACCTTGCGAGTACTGGTCCTGTCCACCATATATTTGCCCTGCAGCAGCGGAGCTCGACGAGTCCATTGTACTCGAGCGACTGTCCATGTTCGATTCGGCCGACCGCGACTGCGGTTCCTCGCCAGACTCGAGTCTGCCAAATGTTGAGAAGCTTGAGGAGTTTGAGCCGAACGGTGTTTGTGGAAGCGGTTTTGCGAGACTTTGTTTCAGGCTCGGTTTTCTCGCAGGCGCAGGCCTAGATGTAGGCGACGAAGACCTCCGGCCATCCGACGACGACTGATGCGCCGAGCCACTGCTGCTAACGTTGTTGGGATTCACGTTGGAGGTGAAGCGATTCTTCAAGCTGAGAATCGACGGTTTTAGTGCGAGCGTTCTCGTCGGGGAGCTTGGCGGAAGGCCTCGATTTGCGCCCAGGAAACTGTGAGCGGTATCAGGGTTGGATATTGTTCCGTGGTGTTTGTCAACTTCGGGTTCTGATGAGGACGAAGGGTGGCTTTCTGCGCGGGAAGGAGCACGTCTATGCGAGCCAGTCAGTCCTGAGCCCGAGGCCATGGTTACTTATTTTAGGCGTCAAGTGGCCGCCAGTCCGTTCTGTCGCCGCAGCTGGGCGTACTAATCGATGCACGGGTGTTCGATTGGGTATGATTTGTGATATGCGGGTAAGAGGGGCTGGTGTGAGGTGAACATGAGGCTGTTGCAATATTGTTGATGTGTTCTTTGCTGCTGCGCGGGGGAAAATTGCCTCTCGCTGGTTGGAGAACCGTGATATTGCCAAGATGATTGATTGCTCAATCAAGATAGCTCACATCCGCGCGATTCGTTCTAGTTTCGGATCTCCGGGATGAGCAAATAAGTAGATGGATAGAGCCGCCCAGTGTCATGGAGACATTTGATGATGATAAGCCCTTGGCTTAAAGAGTCAAACCAGGCCACCAGGCCAGAAGCTGACACTAGCAACTCTTCGACTTGGGCCGACGTGTGCTCAGGTTCGTCGGTTGATTGCGCGATGAAGTCGTCACAAGCAGACTACTTCTTCGAGCGAGAAAGGATACCGGTCTTGCGGACTGAATGACGACGGCGATGACGATGACGATGACGATGACGATGACGATGACGGGGATGGGGATGGGGATGGGGATGGGGATGGCACATCATGGCACGTTGTCGACCATGACAATGCAGATGCCGAGGGGAGAATATGCTTGACGATGGCACAGACGGGTCGGTAAGAGAGGTCATGAAAGAATGAGCAGAGAGGGTTGATTCAAGAGAGTAAGTAGGTAGGTCACGAGAAGCCGAGTCTACTCGAACCGGACAGGCCGGTCCAGGTTCCCAGGTTCCTCAGCTAGCTGCCGTAGGGGTCATCGGCGGTCATGAGCTGGTGCTGCGGGCGCTTGGCCGCAATGAGCAAGGAATGTGTGGCACGTACATGCAGTAGTTTTGAAGGTACAGATAAGACGCCAAAGTTTGTCGGGTCGGAGGGGAGGCCGAAAGGAGTTGCGAGCGGACAAGCGAGAGAAGAAGGCTTACGCCTGTGTGCTGGCGGATGGCGTTGGTTGTTCGAGCTACCAGGTGACCAGGGGCACAAAAAAAACGGGCACAAACACACAAACGGAGGAACAGAAGCACCAACGTGGAGAATCGTGGAATCGCAGAATCGTCCGAGAGGGGCGGAGGCGCGGAGGCGCGATGACTGGATCCGCTTCGACAAAGAAAGAAGGAGCAAAAAGCAAAACACCGTCTGTGCCCCAGCCCAGTGTGCTCGGCTGCGTGGATCTTGCCGTCGTTTCAATGTGTGCGCTCGTTCTCGTTCACAAGCACAGGGCAGAAATGAAATGGTGGGTGCGTCGTTGAGCATGGAGGCACGTGGAAATCTGCTAGGAAATCTGCTAGGAAAAGGACCAATATGGATATGGCCTCTTGCACATGTCACTTTATGGGTTCATCTCCGGACGACGAAAGAAAGAGGCCAGATTCGTGGCGGCAACAAGGTGACAGAGAGGGGCATCACCGGACCAGTCAGAGATTTAGTCAGAGATTTACTCCGTACATATACATACATAGGCGGAAACGGACTACATACATACATATGTATGTACAGGGAAGGGTCCGGTGGGGTCTGGTGGGGTCTAGTGGGGTCTGGTACGTACATACAGTCCCTCTGGTTCTCCGTCCGGCAGGCAGGTTTTACCATCATCCCTGCGCCAAGACATGAAGAGACTGCCATTGTTACATGCCCGCGCCAACATTGGAATCCAGCATCACCCGTCTCATCTTCGTACATACGCTCTCGGGCCGTACATTCTGCCCAAGTACATATCTTCCTACGATCCGTACGTCTTTGAACTCTAAAAATCCTTTGCTGTCTGCACTTCGGGCGATTTCTGGGCGGCGGCAATAGCCGCATGAGCCATGTCTTGCATGCGTAGCCGTTCGTATTTACGAAAAGTCTCCGGCATGCACAACTTTTGCCGCTGTCAGTTGTCAGTGCGCAGATCATTCTGCAATGGCAAGTCGGCTTCTCGGCGCGCGTAGCCGCATTGGCAAAGGCGCAGATGTGCTTGAATAATTTGGACAAACTCCCAACCGTGTTGACGTCATGACCGGAGTGGTTCACAGGGCATTCCCAAACACAGATTAGGGTGACCAGTCAATTTCTAAACTACCAAACAGAGAGCTTATTATTGGCTTCGCTAGATTGCTTCCGGTATCGCATCGGCCTGGTTCTTGCCCGTCTTCGGCCCGGGTTCCCCCAACATATCGGTCTGTCTTAAATAGTAGCTGTTCGTGTACCGTTCCAATATTGCTCACAACCACATGACGGAAGATGCCTACACCATAAAAGAAATCACAGCATTTCCTCCCGCTGTCTCATCGTAATCTTCGTTTCTCACATCGTGCACTTTGTCATGTCGAAAGAAAACCGCAATGGTCCTCCCCGGGCTCTTGGCCCGGCCGGCGCCGAGCCTGCAGTTTCAAATGTCAGCATGAATCACAATGTAGAAATAGAAAAATCGACAGACACCATCGGCGAAGACAGCTTCGACTCGTGCGACGAGTCCAAACCCGAAGAGCTCGATGGCCATCGTCCCACTTTACGCGAGACACGTTCTCACACTTCACACTCCAGCAGAAAACGGCGCGCAGGATCGTCCGCTACAACGACAGGAAGCCTTGTGAGGGCAGTCAGTCGCCGAGACACTGTCCTGTCGACACTTCGATCGCGCCCCGTCCCTCGCTTTACACACCCTCTGGCCCATGTTCCGACTAGCGAAGCCGAGCTCGTTGACTTTGACGGTCCAGACGATCCCTACCACCCACTGAATTGGGTGACACGCAAAAAGGTCTTCACCACATTACTTTATGGATTGACCACTATGACGGCGACATGGGCATCGTCAGCTTACTCTGCGGGCACGGATCAGATTGCGAAAGAATTCAATGTCGGCACGCAAGTTGCTGTACTGGGCACGACCTTGTTCCTCTTTGGCTTTGGCATTGGCCCCTTGCTCTGGGCGCCATTAAGCGAGGTATTTGGGCGAGGACCAGCTGTCATTGCGCCCATGTTCGTAGCGATTTGCTTCACCTTTGGGAGCGCTACTGCAAAAGACTTCCAAACATTGATGTTGACCCGGTTCTTCGGTGCTTTTTTCGCATCCGCGCCGGTGACAAATACCGGTGGCGTCTTGGGCGACTTGTATACTCCTGCATGGAGAGGCATTGCCATGGCGGGTTATGCCATGGCTGTTGTTGGCGGTCCTATACTTGGTGAGTCTACTATCATGTGCGGCGCCTGAAAGGGCAACATTTTACCTCGATGAAGACGCAAGTGGACTCTAACTCCCCCGTGTGTAGGCCCGATCGTTTCTGCAGCAGCGGCGCAGCAAGACTCGTTGGGTTGGCGATGGACCGAATACCTGACGGGCATCCTGCAAGCCGTCGTGCTCGTTTTCGCCATCATCTTCATTGACGAGAGCTATCCGCCGAAACTGCTGGTGTACAAAGCCCGGCGTCTGCGTCACGAAACTGGTAACTGGGCTTTGCACGCCAAGTTTGAAGAATGGGACGTCAGCATATCCGAACTCGCTCACAAGTTTCTGCTGCGACCCATGCAGCTTATTTGCACACCCATCTGTTTCCTCATGGCCTTGTACGCCAGTTTCTGCTACGGCATTTTGTACATGCAGCTCGGCGCGATCCCCATCATTTTTGGCGAAATTCGAGGCTGGAAGCCCCTTGTTGCCACTCTGCCATTCCTGTCCATCTTCATCGGCGCGGTCCTAGGATGTGGTCTCAACGTCTACAACCAGATCGTCTATAACAAGTATTACCACGCAGCGGGAAACAGAGCCATCCCCGAAAAGCGATTGCCACCCATGATGCTAGGGTCTGTGCTGTTCAGTGGTGGACAGTTCGTTCTGGGGTGGACTTCAGAACCAGATATCCACTGGATCGCTCCATGTTTTGGTCTTCTCTTGATGGGCACGGGTTTCTTCACCATCTTCCAAGCTGCTCTGAATTACTTGGTTGATACGTTCCAAGCCTATGCGGCTTCGGCTGTCGCAGCAAATACCTTTCTGCGGTCCTGTTTTGCTGGAGCCTTCCCCCTCGTAGTTGGGCCGCTATATCATAATATCGGCGTGGGACCGGGGTCAAGTATAACTGGCGGATTTGCGGCGTTGCTGATTCCTGTGCCATTCATATTTTATAATTATGGAAGAAGTATCAGGGCCAAATCCAAGTGGTCCAAGAAGTCTGTGTTTTGAGTTGTGGCGCAAGCGTTGCTGAGAGAGACTATGATGAGCAAAGCAAATTCTAAAGCGTCCAGTTCACAGATGATGATGCATGTCTAAATGTGCCGGAAGAAAAGTAAAGATGATGATCGGGCATATTTTAGCCACGAATTCACAGGCACCCCCAGCCTGGGACCTGCATTATCTAATTGCAAGATCCGGACTATTATTATTCCCCGCTCCCATATCGGGTCATACATATGTATGTAGGCTAGAAACCAGTAGCGCCCTCTCTCTTCAGGAATTCCACACTCTTCCACACAGCAACCTTCAGCCCGAAAGGCGTTTCCCTGCACTTCTTTTCCATGTCGGAATCGTCATCCGGAACCCACGTAACATGGCTCTCAAGAGCGTGCGCAAGCGGCCAGAGCGGGTGCGTCTCCCCACAACAATTGATGTCCTTGCGAATTATAGCCAGCCATTTCGCCCTGCTCTTGGGAATGAGCGTGTAGCCCATCGCCTTCAAGATGGCCCAAAACTCGCCAAACTTCATACCATCATGAAGCTGTACCACAGGAGTCATTCCACTCGTCGAGTCCAGAGCTGCGCTGATTATTCTCATCGCTGTTGCTGATACATCAGAAACCGGGACCCATTGGTCCGCCTCAGCATCGTTGTATACCCCAGTCCGGATGCAAGACGCCGTCAGCCGCCAAATATAGTCACTGGAGTTTGTCACTCCCTCAGCAGACGTTCCAATGACTATGCCTGGACGCACAACACCAAGACGGTTGGTGTCTGGAATGCTGCGGGCTGCAGCTCTCCTGACCAGGGCTTCGGCAACAAACTTTGTTTGTGCGTAGCCATTGCTGTCCGTACCGGAGAGGTCTCGCGCCACCTCGGCTTCGGTTTTATTTTCAGACGTCAATAGCCCACCGCCGACGTAAACGAGTCGCATGTGTTGTGAATTCACAGCCATGTCGAGCAGTTCCAATGTTGACAGCACATTGGTCGACTCCAGCATTGCATAGGATTTCGCAAAGTGCACATCGGCCCCGTTGTGAATGATGACATCTGCAATCGAGCCGCTTCTAAGACTGTTCCAGCGTGATGAATCGAGGCCGAGGTTTGGCAATGACAGATCTCCTGGCCAAATCTGGAGCTTGCCCTCGTGTAAATCTGTCCACCATAATGCCTTCTTCGCCGCAGAAATGAGTCTATTCCTTGCCGCTTCTGAGCTCTTTCCGCGCACCAAAGCTATTACTTGAGCAATCTGGCGATGCTCGAGGAGTTGACGCAAAATTTCTATGCCTATGAAGCCATTCGAACCGGTGAGGAAGACGCTCGTTTGCTTTGACGCTTTGGGGTGGTGCAGGCCATTTTCTCCACGGCTATACGACTTCACAAGTGCCTGCGAAGTGGCAATTCTAGCATCATGCTTGTCTATTTGAGCAATGAGATCAGCGGGCGCGGTGTTGCCAGTGGCCAGAGACTCTACGTCCCCGTTCCCGGCGACTGTTTTGGCTTCGGAGACCAGCAGAGCCAGGCTTCTGATGGTGGTAGACCTGTCCATCATAACCTGCATGCTGATTCGGACACTGAATTCGTACATGATGAATGCCACTATGGACATCATGTTCACTGAATCAAGGCCAGCCGCGTGGAGCAGTACATTGTCGAACCGAATGGCCAAACTCTTGGCCGCTTTCTTCTCTTCCGGGCGCTGTGCGTTTTGATTCCATGCAGGAGTCAGAGAAAAGACTTTCTGCGCCAGCTTGTAAGCTATCTCCTCATCTTCTCCGATTTTTCCATCATCGCAAGTCTCATCGCAGGATTCCGGTGAATCAGCTTTTGGTACCTCAATTTCTCCAGCGAAGAAGGACCTTCCAATGTCATGGAGTCGCCTTCTGTCTACTTTCCTACTTGCTGTTGAAGGCAGTGTAGACAAACGCAGAAAAGCAACTGGCATCATGTACGAGGGTAGTTGCTCGAGCAGCTTAGATCGAGCATCATTGCCTATGTCAATGTTCTGGATTAAAGAACACTCTCTCCCACCGTTGATCGACGTATGATCCTTGGACGGCTCCATACAGGCAAAGGCGACCAAACTTGGGGATGATATCATCTTCGGTCGGTGAGATGGCTTCAACCACAACCTGGGTCATTCTTGGTATACATTGCTGAATGTGGTGTTCCACGTCGCCTAGCTCAACTCTCTGACCTCGGATCTTGACCTGCGTGTCTCTACGCCCAACAAACACAAGGCTACCGTCTTCATTGTATCGCACCAAATCGCCTGTCTTGTACAAACGGCCCCGTCTGCCTGGATGGCTCGTCCAACCCCTGAGAAGCCAGTCCGGGTCCTTGACGAATGCTGCCTCTGTGCGGTCCGGATCATTCAGGTACCCGTCTCCCACAATTGGCCCTTCCAACAACAGTTCCCCGATTGCCCCAAGCGGAGCCAGCTTGTTGTGGTCGACGGCACCTGTGACCCATGTCACGGCTCCGGCGCCAAAGCCAATGCTTATCTGGTTGCCGGGCTCCAAAGAGTGTTGGTTGATAGTTGCTGACGGAGTACATTCTGCAGGGCCATAGCTTGTGATGACCCGTACTCCGTTGGGCCATCCGGTTACATCGTCTGATCTCACGACCTCACCTCCCAGAACGAGCGTCTTCAAATTGCTCAGCTTCTCCCGATGCAGTGTGCGAGCAACAGAAGGCGTCAAGTCGACGAGGTTAGCCTTCATAGATAGCAGAGACTCTGTTAAATCTTCTGTTCTATCCGAATTGGACGGCACACATAGACACCCACCCACCGCCAAGGTTGTAAAGGTGCTTAGCAGAGACACATCAAACATGTAGGAAGAGAAGTCGAAGGCTCGGGTCGTAGTGCAATATCCGAAAAGCTCTGACTGATGGCTGACCGCCGAGCAAAACGCTTCGTGCGTGATTACAACACCCTTTGGACGGCCCGTACTGCCGGAGGTGAAGACCAGGTACATTGGCGACGAAGGTTGTGGCGAAACTGCAGGGCTGAAGGGAGCAGCTACCTTGGCTGTGTTATGGAAATACGCCGGACCAATGGTCAGTATGACTTCGGCGAGACTGGCACACAAGGCGGCTTGAGTGGTGGATGAGACTACCAATCGTGATCTGATCTGGTCCATGATTGAACGAAGGCGAGATATCGGCTGCGATGTATCAAGCAACACAAAACCCGCACCAGCTTTGAGTACTGCAAGCATCCCCACGATAGTCCAGCGGGACTTCTCGAAGCACAACGGGACTATGGCTCCAGGACGTACCTGTAGGCTTGACAGGCGCCGAGCAAGAACCGTCGCGAGTCTGTCCAACTCGGCATAGGTAAACTCCCCGTCCCACGCACAGACTGCTCGAGCATGGGGGCGATGCTCGACTGTTTTCTCAATCATGTTGTGTATACAACTCTTGGTTGCCTTGGGAACTGCAGAGTTCCATTTCCACAGCTGTTCCAAGTCTTTCGGCGACGCAATCTCGATTTCATCCAATGTTTTCTCGGGTGCAGTTTGGAGCTGCTGTACTACATGCTCGAGCCGCACGAGCAATGCATGTACTACCCACTGCTCAATGACGGTTGAATCAAAATTTGCTTTGACGGAGACTTGTTTCCCCACCATGTTCATATCAAGAACAAGTGCATGCGTGTTGAACCATCGTTCCTGATCGCCATCTTCCCATGTACCAAGTGCGTCTGATTCGGAAGCATGCGATTGGTGATGAATCACAACCAATGTCTGGAACGAACAAGCCTGCCGGGTTTCCGAAGATATCTTGGCAATTCGATGCAAACCCATCTGCTCGAATGGGATCATCTTGGACGCATCTTGTTGAACTGACTTCAGATATTCCAACACCTTCTGACTGCCCATGAACTTGACACGTACAGGAACTGTTGCTATGGTCGGTGCTGGCATCTGATCTATATCCGTGACGGGTGCATTTCTTCCAAATACGGTGGCTCCAAAGACAACGTCACTGGAGCTTGTCATATGGCCCGAGACAAGTGCCCAAGCAGCACGGAGCAAGCTTGCCGTCGTAATGTCTGTATTGCAGTCTCCTCGCCTTTCAAACCGGTGCGTGATTGCTTGATGCGCAAGCGGCTGCCTCACAGATACTGGCAGTGCTGGAAATGGAGTCGTCTCGTAGCCTTCCATAAGCTTTCGCCAGTATTCTTGGGTCTCGACGCCCTGCTGGCTCAGCGCGTGCCGGATGAAGAGCTGGTGTTGTGCCGGTGCGTTGACAGACTCTCCATGGTATGCCTTGTTGACCGCATTCAGAATGAGAGACATCGACCAGCCATCATAGAGCGCATGATGTATAGTCAGTACGAACCACTTATGCACACGTAATTCGTCTTTGACGAGTGCAAACCGGACCAGTGGCTCTCCAACACCCATTGGTGTTGCTCTGTCGGCATCAATATACTCGTCCAGCGCATTCGAACCAACCCATTGGAGGTCCTCGTCCAAAACAACCTGCAGTAAACCGAGCGTGTTATGATTGACGATCCTTGTGCGCAAGATTGGGTAGGCTCGAACCACCGTTTCCCATGCACTGCGGAAGGATGAGATTGCGACGTTCAGAGATAGTTTCAAGACGGCCTGCATCATGTAGCCTCCCTGTTTCCAAGACAAAGACATGAAGCCTTCTTGAAGTGGTGTGCAGGGGAAAGCGTCTTGTATGGGCGCATCTCCCCGACACTGCGATGAAATTTCCCTGGTGAGTGACGGGATGCCGGGCTCATCACATACAAGAGCAAATGGTGCGATGTATTCCGAGGAGCATCCCATCAGAGGAACAGCTTTCTCTGATACGTGAAATAATCTGGAATCGGTGAAAATGTCACCCACTGACAAGGCAAAACCATCCTTCCGGGCAGCTGCTACCACTCGCATGGCCGAAATCGAATCTCCTCCAACCCAGAAGAAGTTGTCGTCCAACCCGATGAGCTCTGGCTCAATTTTCAGCACGCCAGCCCAGATTCTTTGCATCTTTCGCTCTACTTCCAACGTTGGCTCTCGTTTGGACGCTTTTGAAACGACTGGTTTGTGCACCCCATTTGCAAGCGCCTTGCGATTGACTTTGCCGTTTTCGTTGATTGGCAATTTGTCAAGTATCTGAATCGAGCCCGGGACCATGTATGGAGGAAACGTGGCCCGCAGCATGATGAAGAGCTCATCATGCAAGTGTGGCATTGTTCGTTGCGAAATCTCGGTTTCATGCAGGGCCAGAGGCTGCACATCTATCTGTGGCTCGATATTGCGCGTGGTGACAAAGGCGGCGAGTGTATTAATTCCTTCATCTCGCTTTTGTAACACAACCACTGCGTCGTTCACATTGTCATGCTTTCGTAAAACCTGCTCAATCTCCGCCATTTCAACTCGATGGCCTCGGATCTTGACCTGCCCGTCCATTCGGCCCAGAAAGTCTAGTTGCCCATCAACGGGGCGGTAACGGGCATAGTCTCCAGTTCGGTAAGCCCTGTTTGGCTGCCCATCAACCGTCACGGAGACAAATCGATTGGTATTGAGCTCCGGAGTCGTATATCCTCTCGCAAGTCCGTCACCTACTAGAACCAGTTCGCCGACGATGCCAACGGGAACGGGCTGTAGATTTGAATCCATGACATAAGCGCCCGAGTTGTTGACTGACCGGCCAACCGGCACTCTGTCGGTGACGATCTCTTCTTCCGGGCAATACACTGTACTCATGCATGTATCCTCGGTTGGCCCATAGCAGTGGATTACCGTACCGCTCACAAGCCCGAGCGCTGCGTTCAACACTGCAGAGTCACAAAGCTCTCCCCCCGTGCACACTGTGTTCAATGTTCTGAAAAGTTGAGGGTACTTGACGTATTCCTGCAGTAGAGCTGGTGTGAAAAATGCATTCTGGACGTTGTTTTGGGTGTAAATATTTGTCAAAGCCTTCGCATCCATCGCGGCAAGGTCATCAACGCATATGAGGGTCCCCCCATTCAGGAGTGAGGTATAGATTTCCCACGTCGAAGCGTCAAACGCTATATTGGACATGTGGGCCATGTTTTTCTTGGCATCCAGGCGTTTCAAGGCGCTTTCTTGCTGCGTTGCCAGCCGTATCACGCCCCGATGCTCGATGACAACCCCTTTTGGTCTCCCTGTCGAGCCCGAAGTGAACATTACGTACGCGATGCTCGAGGCCGTGGGAGCGAGAGTCGCCGTCTCTGAGATACTTGCAGTTTCCAACGTTTTGTCATGCAAAATATCCGAAACTAGGACCAAGTCGACGTTGCCTCGCTCGATTGCGGCCAAGTTCAAATCGTCCCCGGCGAGTATGAGCAATTTGCCTTCCAAGGCTGAGAGGATACTCTCGATTCTCCTCGGCGACAACTTGACATCTAGTGGCAGATATCCTAGGTTTGCCTTCAGAATACCCAAGAAGGTCACAATCGTCCGAGGACACCTGGCTGCGTAGACACCAACCAGCGTTTCCGGCGCCAATGACCGTCGACTCAACCAACAGCAAAGCCTATCCGATTGCCTGTCCAACTCAGCATATGTGAGAGAAATCTTGGAGTCCTTGACGGCGATTTTGTGCGGGCTGGCAGCAACTTGCTGGCGAAAGACATCGACAACGCTGGAATCGCGAGGATAGTTGCATCGATTGATGCCCAGCAGTCCCATTCGCTCTAGTTCGGCTTGGCAGTCAGGCGTTAGTAGAGGCAAAACACGGATCTTTGTCTCAGGCTCATGAATGACCCGTTCCAGGAGATCATGGAAGGTTCGAGTCAGATTCTCAATTGTCTGTGGCTGGTAAAGATCTGTAGAGAAAACAACCCGTCCTCGTAAACTCTGTTTCTCTTGAAAAATGTGGCATTCCAGGTCGAATCCTGACGTGACAGACGAGCTTAACGGTTCGCTTTGAACATCTGGTAACTTGAAATGACCCAGATCCAGCTGAGAATGTAGGGCAAACATGATTTGAACCAGTGGGTTACGGGAAGCGTCTCTGTTCGTTTGCAAGCGCGAAACAATCGTCTCGAATGGAACGTCCTGGTTTGCAAAGGCCGACGTTGCTGTGGATTGAACGTTCTGGACCAAGTCTTCAAACGACTCATCATCAATCTTGATGCGCATACATTGTATGTTGACGAAGAGCCCAATGATGTCTTCGAGCTCTTGGCGGTTTCGATTCGCAATCGGGGTGCCAATAGTAGCATCTGCTGAGCCTGTAAGACGAAAGTGTGTTGCCCTGAACGCAGCGAGAAGCACGATAAAAGGCGTCATGTGGCGACGCGCATTGCAGAACTTGATCAAGTCATCATAAAGAGAACCTGCGATTTCGAACTCCCGTGTGGCCGCTCTGCCAGATAACGAGGCTGGCCGTCGTAGATCACAAAAGAGTTCGGCTGGTCTGCTTTCGCCCAGATGCTTTACCCAGTATTCGAGCTGTTTCTGGTGCTCCTCCGCCTGGTCCTCTCTCTTTTGCCATGTGGCATAATCCTGGTACCGGACAGGCAACTGCTTCACCTCCAATTGAAGGTTCTCTGCTCGGCGGGCAGCTGAGTAAAACTCAGCCAGCTCTCTCTGGAGAACATCAATAGACCACCCGTCGGAGATGATGTGGTGCATGACAATGGATAACACATGATGGTCCTCGTTCAGTCGGCAGAGCTTCACTCGCCATCCCGGCTCCCTCTCAAGATCAAATGGCCTGGTTTGTTCTTGGTGAAGAAATTTTCTCAAAGATGCCTCGTCTTTCTCTGTTGTCATCATGTCAATCACCTCGAGTTTCTTTGGCTGCAACGGCTGCACAATTTGTATTGCGACTCCATCTTGTTGTCCGAAGGTGGTCCGGAGAGTCTCGTGACGTTCTTCAAGCGCACGCAACGAAGCAGTGAGAGCATCATAGCGGAGTGGTCCTCGAAGCCGCACAGCAAAGGGGACAAGGTACCATGTCGACGCGGGATATAATTGCTGCAGGAACCACAGACGCCTCTGCGCAAAGGATTGCTCGACAGGTTCAACACTTTGATTCCGCGGAATGGGAACATAGCGGCAGGAGCCGGCGGACGCTCCTATCCTGTCAGCTAGTGCCGCCACAGTTGGACAGTCGAATATATCCTTCACCGTGATGTTGGCGCTTAACTGGGTGTTCATGCGCGAAGCAGCTCTTGTGGCATTGAGTGAATGGCCCCCATGTTCGAAAAAGTCGTCATGGATGCCTACAGTCGTACCGAGGACCCTGGCGAATTCCTCGCATATCACTCGCTCCAAGTTGTTCCTGGGAGGCGCTTGGATATTCTGCGCTCTGCTCAACTCTGACCTCTTGATCTCTTTTGCTAGAGCCTGCCGATCCAGCTTGCCGTTTCTGTTGATTGGCATCTTCTTCAGTACTCGGATCAGCCTTGGTACCATGTAGGACGGCAGCTGACTCTTGATGACCTCGTGGAGGTCTTTTTCGACCTTGCTGCTTGACCGTAGCCACAGCGGCTGGGTTCCGAGTGAATGAGATGGGTTGCCGTGATTTTCGGTAGGGAATCGAAATTTCACTCTGCTTTGGCCCTCTGCGGGCTGAAATCGGTGGAAAACGGCGTCCAAGCCGCCTCGCTGGGAATACTGTCGCGCCCAACTGATCTCAACGCGGAAGCCTGACGATTTGGCGAGCCCAATCAAGTCAGTTGTGGAGAGCGAGGGACAAGATTGCGCCTTTTCCCTCACATATGCGTACCAATCGTCCTGTGGTATGCTGGCCATGTCCCCGTCAAGGGCGTCCACGACGCATCTTTCCAGGATAGTTTTACTGTTGGGGATATTACTGACGGCAACCAGGGCGGTGGAGTCGTGCGAGCGTGAGCGTGAAGATAGAATGTCCAGAAGCAAGGGATAGTCCAGTTTCTGAGCCATGAAATCAATCCAATCCTCTTCAGGCACCTCTCTGATCTGAAGCTGCTGGCCATGGCGCTTCACATGTACAACGGCAGAATACCGATAGCAACTCAGTTCATTGCTGGCCCTCATTTTTTTCGGCAAGATTTCGACGTGTTCCACCAGGTCAGGGAATTGTTTCGCTAGCGCAGTGAAAAATGCCGGGTCTATGAGCAGCTCCTCTTCCGACTTTTCAATCTGAGCCATTTGCTCCAGCATCTGGGTCATGGTAGCCGCGCCCCCGACACGGTGTAATATCGTGGAAGCCTGGAAGTCTCTGTACAGAGCAAAGGACCTAATGTCACCGAAGAAGAGTCGCTCCGTGCCTTGGAGACGGAGAAGGTCTTCCACTACACTCGAAAGATAGTCGAGACTTGGGAAGTACTGAACCACAGAATTCACAATGACAAGGTTGGGTGAGTTCAGCTCACCAAGTTCCTTGATGTCTGCGGCAGTGCCCAGTTGAACGCGAGTTTTGTCAGCCAGGGCGGGGATTGACTGGGCCATTGTGTGAACAAAATCGACAGCTCGTTGGGCAGGATCAAGGCCAACATAACTTGTTAACCCTTCGACAATGTTGAAGAGAATCATGCCGGTGCCGGTTCCGATCTCGAGGACGGCACGGGGCTGGCCGCCGTCTCGTATTGCGGCGATTGTGTCGTCCAACCACTCATCCATCTCTGTCGCATCGATAATTTTGCCGTCATACATGGACGTCCATCCCGTGAAGTCCCTGCCAAGTTTGTCTTTCTTGGTGTGGTCCAGAACAAGATACTTGTCTGCATTGAACAAAGCTCCCCATCCTCCAACTTGGTTCTCCTCCAAGCCTTCGACCTGTTGTTGTTTTTTGTCGTCTTCAGACTGAGCCGCCACCTCCCCCAGCGTGACGAAACCGACAAGGTCGCCCTGGTCTTGCTCTGTCTCCTGAGACACCAACACAGCAGCATCCTTAACCAGAGCACAGCCACGAAGGGCTTGCTCAATCTCCCCGAGCTCAATTCGATGACCTCGGAGCTTGATCTGTCCATCTATTCGCCCAATGAATTCCAAGAGTCCATCTCCTGGTCTGCGGCGGACATAGTCCCCGGTTCGGTAGGCTCGAGTTAGCTTCGCATCAATTTCAACAGACACAAAGCGCCCAGCGTCCAGTCGAGAGTCAGTGTAGCCCCTTGCGAGACCATCCCCTGTCACAACAAGCTCACCTATCACACCGAGCGGAACAAGACGTAGTTGTGAATCCATCACATATGCCCCCGAATTGCTTACAGGGGAACCAAGAGGGACTCCGTTAGCATATGTTTCCGTCCCGGTGGCGCTAAATATCGTGCTCATAACTGTATTCTCAGTTGGTCCATATGCATTGAACAGTTTTCCTGTTGTCAACTGTTGGGCCGTAACAAAGTCTTCAGCATCAACCTCCTCCCCGCCGACATATATGGCACGTAGTGCGCAGAAAATTCTGGGATTACTGACAATGTACTCTTTAAAAAGAGCTGTAGTGAGCAAGGCATTGTGAATGTGTTCGCGTGCGATGATCTCCTCGAGTGTGTGAGGGTGCAACACTGCCATTGCATCAATACAAACCAGGGTACCACCGTTTAGCAAAGCGGCGTATATCTCCCAGGTAGATGCATCAAAGGCAATGTTTGACAAATGAGCCGTGGCTCCTTTGACATCCATGTGCTGCACCACATTGCTGTTTTGCACGAGCCGCACAATGGCGCGGTGTTCGATCATCACTCCCTTTGGTTCAGCAGTCGAGCCCGATGTGAACATTACATGAGCGAGGTTCGTTGACGAAGGCCGAGTCACTTGCCCGTGCTTGATGGCTTGCTCTTGAATTACATCCGTGATGGAGATGAATTGGGCAACATCTTGCTTGATTTTCGGCCTTCGAACACCGTGGCTGCAGAGCACCAACCTCCGGCCTTCAAAAGATGAGAGAACTTTTTCAAGTCGACCCTCTGGCTGATTGGCATCCAGTGGTAGGTATGCCATATTGGCCTTGAGAATCCCTAGAAAGGCAACAATCTTCTCACAGGATCGAATCGCAAGCACTGCGATAACCGTCTCAGGCGCAAAGGATCTGTTTGACAGCCACCAAGACACAACATCTGACTGGTGGTCCAATTGACGGTATGTTAATTGACCAGACGCGTCTTTTACCGCCACAGCATCTGGACATTCGTCAACTTGTTGCGCAAAAAGGTCAGTGACACTACACTCTCTTGGATAATCCGATTCGTGCATCCGAATCAGATCAAGATCCCTGAGCATCAGGAGTGCTGCATCTGTCAACAACGGTAGAGAAGCAACAGTAGTGTCTGGCTGTTTCACTCCCTGCTCCAGAGTAGTCTGAAAAATAGACAACATGTTGCAAATTGTCTCAGAATAGTAAAGATCTGTGGAGAAAACAGCCTCGCCGACAAGGATTCCGTCTTTCTCATGCAGATGTAACTCGATGTCAAATCCAGAACTGATGGGAAAATCCAGTACCTGCGCTTGGACATCCTCAAACGCATACTCGTCGATGTGGATGTCGTGATGCAGAAATACAGCAATTTGAATAATAGGGTAGCGAGGTAGGTGGGAAGTACCTCTAGTCTTTTGTAACTCGGGCGCAATCAGTTCAAATGGGATACCATGGCTATGGCTCGAAGCTGTCATGGCCGTTTGGACGTGAGAAACCAAGTCCTTGAATGACTTGCCCTCAACTATACTTCGAAGGAGTTGTAGATTGGCAACACGTCCTATATTATTTTTGACCTCGTTTGCTTGGCGACTCTCATCATAAAAACCCATTGTGGCATCTTCCGACCCTGTCAGACGGTAATGGGCCGCTCTGAACGCTGCAAGAAGCACGACGAACATTTCAGTATTGTTTTGGACGCAGAAATTCTGCAATTCTCCATGAAGAACAGGCCCGATCTCGAAACGTTGCTTTACAACCATCCAAGATAATGCTGCCGGTCGAGGCTTGTCACCAGGTAGCTCGACTGGGCGGCTCGTTCCAAGTTCATTGGCAATGGAGCGAAGCTGGCGTTGTTGTTCAATGATCTCGTCATTCGTCGACCCACAGCTGACAGGGTAATGATATTGAAGCGAGATTGGTTCTCTTCGCAGTGGACCTTGTTCTTGAAGTGAGGCGGAATATAAAGTAGCTAGCTCTCGAAGAAGAATTCTGGGAGATCGAGAATCTGAGATGATGCAGTGCATGACAATGAAAAGAATGTGCCTCTCCTCACTTAGCCGATACAGAGAGACCCTCCATGCCGGGTCATTCTCCAGGTCAAACTTCATGGCCAGGTCTTCCTCCATCCACTTAAGAACAGCTTCTTCATCGTGAGGAAGGTCTATGACATGAAGTTCCTTGACCTTGAAGGGACGAACCAATTCGGTCAAATTTCCTCCCCCGACTGACAAAGTTGTTCTCAATATTTCATATTGGTTCATCAACATATCAAGAGCAATTTGGAGCGCCTCTCGTTGGAATGGTCCTTGGAGGCTGACCCCAACCGACATGTGGCTCCGCGCCAAATGAGGGTTCTGGAGCAAGATGCGCCGTCGTTCGTGAGCATACCATTGCTGAACAGACTCATTTGGATGATAGCCATGGCCATTCACGATCATGCCTTGCATTTCTCCTCCAGTGCCATTAGACTTGTTGTCCAGAACATTTGCTGGCACCACCTCCTGAACATCTGGAGGAACTGATGGCCGGACCTTTGGGATCGGAGCTTGCATTTTGCGGACATGCTCAGCCATACCGAGGCCATGGTTTTCATGCGCAACCATTGTCTTGGTAAGATATTCGAGTCTGTGGTAAATACAGAGATAAAGGCAGCGATTAATCTGGGAGGGTTTGTCAATGTCCGGGTATCATATTTCCCTTGCCAGGAGGCTATATATGTCTTTCCGCCTGCGTGGCACCGAAACACGTTCACGTATGATAACACACTATTGGCCCAAACCAACATTTAGCCAATTCGTGACCATGATTTGGTAGCTATTGATTCCTTGTCGTTGCTCTGGATACGTTCGATCCGTATATGGCCCCATACAGGCCCTGTAAATCGTGTTGACCGCAAATGTACGTCAACGTATTTCTGGAGAAAAGGCGACATCACCTACATATGTGTGAGATGTATCATCTCCCCCTCTTTGTTTGCCCGTGAAAGCACCTGTGGTTTTGTTTTTTTCTTCGTTTACTACTATCCTATTGGTTAGATGTCCCTGTCTTTACGTGTTCAGAGACATTGGGTTGGCATAAGCGATCGTATTAGCTGTTAGGCACACAGTAAATCTCAGCTCCAACAAAGTCAATCTCGTACCTAGGGTAAAGCCTTTAAGTCCAAATTAGGTAAGTAGTAAAGAATCTTTGTACATACTAAGCATATTCTTAGCATATACTAAAGACTATAGTGTATTAGTGTTAATTTTATTAATTCATTAACTCGTTAATGAATTCGTTAATTAATTTGTTAATCAATTCGTTAATCAATTTGTTAATCAATTCTCTAATTAATTTATTAATAAATTTATTAGTTATAAGGGCTATAGGTAATATATACCCTATAATATAGTAATATAACCTTATATATACTAGGTATATACTACTATAAGGCCTTACTTATAACACCCGTGCGCTAGCGCACTACTAGGCAAGCACACTATGCCCTAGGGCTAGGTTTATATAACACTAGTAAGCTACTAGCTATAAGCTAGTAACTTATATATATAATACACTTAGACCTAGTAAGCTTTAGTTAATATATAAGTACCTCTATATCTTTTACCTAGCTATTCTTTTATTTTTATAATTCTAAAGCTTCTTTTATTAGTTACTTAAAAGTAATATAAGGGGGAGAATAACCTAATTTACTAGAATAATACTATATATTACTTAGGATTTACTAAATAATAGTAATACTATAGCTAGAGATATACTATATTTTATAATCTTATTTAATACTATACCTTTTACTATAAAGAAAGAAAAAGTAATAGTTAAAGGGTAAATTACCTAGCTTAAGTAACTTAAGAAAGTATAAAAATAAGAATAAAAACTTACTAACTTATTATAACTTTATAAAGAAAAAGTATTAATAAAAAAGGCTAAAAAGCTAGTATATTCTTAAGTCTTAGTAACTAAGAAGTTAAGGTTTAAAATATTATAAAACTCTAATACCTTATAAACCTATAAAAGTATAAGATATAGCTTAATAACCTTAACTATACCTTTAAGAGAGTAAAGAAAAAGTATTATTAAAATAACTAAAAAATCCTTTTTATACTTAACTATATATATATAAACTATTAGGTAAGATAAGACTAATATATTAAAAAATAACTAGCTAATAGCTAGAATTACCTTAAGAATAACTAGAATAAGTTCTAGGACTAAACCCTTATATTACTTAAGAACTTTATAAGCTATAATATATAAATAGCTACTTAACTAAAGAATATAAAGTAAAAGGAAAGCTAAAGCCTTATTAAGTTTAGTATTTACTTAGATTTACTAGAGAAATACCTTAAATAAGCTTTAGAAAAGACTTATACTCTTATATTCTTTATAAAATTAATTCTTAAGTTATAAAACTATATTAACTTATATATAAATATTACTAGGATAACTTAAGAAAAGATTATATAACTTACCTAGTAATTCTAGGAAGTAATATCTAGAAATAAGTAAAAGCTAAGTAATTTAGAAAAGAAAGACTTATATAAAGCCTCTTAATATTAAAGATATAACTCTTTATAAAGCTATTAGCTAAATAAGAATTAGAAAATAAAAATAAGAATAAAGAAAAAACCCTAGTTACTTACCTAAATAATAATAAACTATAAGGAAAAAAGTATTACTTTAATTATAGTAGTATAAAGTATTTTATTTATAATTATAATAAGCTAAGAAAAGACTAGTAAAAAGATTAAAGAAACTCCTAAAGGTAAAAGTAAATACCCTTATCTTTACCTTAGATACTAGGGTACTAGTAAGATATTAATTCTATATACTAGTTATTATTTATAAGTAAAAAAACATTAAAATAGTAGTAAATCTTAATAGTTATACTAAGATTAATATTATTAGTGCTTAGTTTATATAGACTTATAAGCTTAATGAGGCTAAGGCTATAGTACTTATCCTAAAGGTAATAAGGGCTCTTATAGTTTCTTAATATAGTATTTATAAGGTACTTATTATAATCTAAGACTTAAGGGGTAAAAAAAAAACCTTAAACTACTATATATAGCTATTAATAAAGACTTAAGAGTAAAGGGAAGCCTTATATTAATTAGAATATATATACTTATAGAAAAGTGTTAGGAGCACGAAGGCTAGGGAGTTAGGGACAGAATAGTCACATAATAGAACCCTTAGATAAGCCTTAGGTTATGCAAATAACTAAGTAGCTATTAAATAGCTATATGTATATAGTAAGGTATTTAGATAAGGACTACTTATAAGGTATATAGGAGGTTAGAGTTTAAGACCTTTATATACTTACCCTTAAGTAGTAGCTCTCTAGCTATAACTAAGAACCTTAGCCTTTACTTTATTTATATTTCCTTAATCTAGTTATAATAAGTTAAACTCTTAAACCCTTTAAGGTAAATAAACTATTAGCTAGGTTTAAATATAAAGAAGCTATAGAATATTTACTTAAAATATACTTATATTACCTAGTAAAAAAATATAAACCTATAGTACCTAGGGAGTAACTTATATACCTTAACTTTAGGGCCTAATAATAAAAAGTATAATAAACACTACCTAACCCTAATTAATATAATAATACTAAATCTAGGAATAATAATAACCTAGATAAGCTAGAGCACTACTATAAGGTTATATAAGCCTAGCTATAATATGCTTATATAAGGTAAGATATTATAAATATAAAAGTATAGCTTAAAGAAATTAAAGTAAACCTATAATTAGCTAAATTAAGTAAAGAACTTATAATAACCCCTTAAATACTTATACTAATTAATCCCTTATTCCTAGCCTTCTTACCTAACCTTAACTTTATAGTAAGTATATACTTATAAAGCTTTATAAAGATATAGTATAAAGTACTAGTATATAAAGGTAATACCTATAAGAATTTATAGGTATACCTAGTAAATTTAAATATATTATTTTAGTTAGATTTAAGAACTTTTTATAATAATAAAACTAAGGTAATATATACTAGTAGCTACCTAGTAAATAATATAAAGTAATAATAGATATATTATATAATAGTAAATAAGTTAGTTAATTACTTAGCTTATTCTTAAAATAAATTTATATCCTAGTTAAACTTAGGAGTAATAAATAAGAATATAAAATACTTAGAAGCTACTAGGATATTACTAAATTTAAGGTAAAAGAATAACTAGTCTTTTAGTTTTTCTTAAGACTTTAGACTAAAGTAAAAGCTAAATTACCTAACTAAATCCTTATATACTTAAGAATAGTAATTTTTCTAAATAGCCTAAATAATACTATAAGGAAGTATATAGTTAGCTAGGAGTTTCTAATATCTTAAAGCTACCTATAGAAATAAGGTAAAAAGGCTAAAGTTATAATAATATTTATATTAAATAATTATAATAGAAATTATAATAATAAAGAAAGTAAGAGAAAGAGATAATACTCTAGCTTCTTTATAAATAACTTATAGTAAAACTTATAGTAACTAAGTATAAGTTAAAAACTATTTAAGTACTATAAATATAGTAATTCTAAATATAGTATAAATAGATATAAAGTAGTAAATTATTTAATTTATAAAAGTAGTAAGTATATAACTAAGAAGTATAAGGATAGTAGTAATAAAACCTTAGACCTTAATAAGATTCTAATTAGGTTAGTATAAGCCTAGGATAATAGTCTTACTATAAAGAAACCTATAAATAAGAGAATAAGAATATAGGTATTCTTATAGTAAGATAACTACTAGTTAGCTATACTAGCGCTATTTAATATAGGCGTAAAGTATTTAATAATTTACCCTAAATTATTATTAAAATAAGATTAGAAAAATATAGAAAAAATAAAGATAACACTAGAAAGTGTAAGTAAAAATAAAATCCTATATAAAGGAATCCTATATAAGCTAATTAAGGTAAAAGATAGTATAGGCTATATAAAGATTTATAAGATTAGCTACTATATTACTAATATAGGAGAGGGGATGCTCCTAGGTATAGATTAGACCCTAGAGTATAAACCTATAGTAATAGATTAGAAGTAAAATTTTTAAAGGATTTTAATAATTAAGGATTATATTATACTTACTATAGGGAAGTAATAACTATATAAGGTAGTAAAATAGTTATTTATTATACTATTACTAGTATTACTAAAGATTAAGGTAATTAAGCCTAGGGAAAAAGAAAAGGAGACTAATAAAGACTTATTAGTAAATAATATAGTAAGTAATAACTAAGGTTATAGTATAGCTATAGTAATAATAGTAAAATATGCTTATTTCCTAAAAAAGAAAAAACTAAGAAATATAATAATACTCTAAGTAGTATACTATAAGAAGGTAATAGTAACTATATAAGAGATAAATAGTAATATAACCTAATAATAAATCCTAGAAAAGTATATAGAATTTATAAATATGTTTTTAAAAAATCTAGCTAGTAAGCTTCTAGAATTAGGTAGCTACACTTATATAATTAAATTAGAAAAGGGAAATAACTACCCTAGAGACTTATATATAACCTAGCTAAAAAAGCTAGAAGTACTTAGGGAGTACTTAGTAAGTATATAAAAAAAAGGTAAATTAGAAAATTAACTAGTTTAGCTAAAGCCTTAATTTTATTTATTCTAAAAAAATTAGGGAAATTAAGGCTTTATATAAATTATAGGGGCCTTAATAGGATTATAGTTAAAAATAAGGCCCCTTTGCTATTAATCTCTAAAATCCTTAACTAATTAGTAAGTATAAAGGTTTTTATATTACTAAATCTTTAAGAAGTATACTACTAGCTATGTATTTATAAGAGTAATAAGTAAAAGATAGCTTTCTAATACTACTATAGCTACTTTAAATATCTTATAATGCTATTTAAATTAGTAAACATACTAGTTACTTTTTAGGAATATATTAATAATACCCTTAAGGGACTTATAAATAAATTTTACATTATTTACCTTAATAATATCCTAATATATAGTAATAACCCTATAAGATATATAAAGTATATTAAAAGTATACTAAAGTAACTTTAAGACATAGACCTTTATATTAACCTTAAAAAGTGCTAATTTTTTATTAGGTAAGTGAAATTCCTAGGTTTTATTATATTTAAAAAGGGTTTAAGATAGAACTATTATAGGTTAAAGCTATTATAACTTAGCTAATACCTTATAGTATGTTTAATATTTAATTATTCCTTAGGTTTATAGGTTTTTACTAATACTTTATAAAATAGTATAGTAAGGTAGTAGTCTTACTAATAAACTATTTAAAAGCTATTTAGCTAGTAAAGTTTAAGCTAAAACCTAGTAAACTAGTAGTATTTAAAGAACTTTAAAAGAAGTTTTAAGAGGCGCTAATTTTAGTGTATTTTAACTTACTTTACTTACTAAGAGTAAAGATAAATATATTTAGTTATATAATTAAAGCTATACTTATAATATTAGTACTAGGTAGCTAGCACCTAGTAGTGTATTTTTTAAGAAAGTTAACTAATATTAAACTTTATTACTTAATACCTAATACTAAGTTATTAGTAATCTAAGAGGTATTTTAAGCCTAAAGATATTACCTTATATATTTTTCTTATTAGATTATAGTTATATTAAGAAAAGCAAATTATATACCTAGTAAAGCTAAAGCTAACTAGTAGGTAAGTAATAGTGTTAAATAAGCTTTATTTATTTAAGAATTAAATATTATATTAAGAAAAGTTAAACCTTACTAATATTATATTAAGAAAACAAATTATATTAGTAAGAAACTAAGATAAAGGTATTAACCTTATAGCTACCTAACTTCTTATCTAAATTTAATAATACTAAGTAATAGAAATACTATATAAATAATAGTGCTATTATAGGTTTTAGTATTATATTACTTAGTATAGCTAATATTTTATTATAAAGATACTATAATAGCCTTACTAGCCTCTAAGGTTTTAAGAAGTTATAACTTAATTATATTATTAAGAAACCTAATAGTTTAGCAAAGCCTAGTAGTAGTATATAAACTAGGTTTATTAATTCTAAGTAATAAGGTTATACCTTATTTATATTTATTAATATTTCTATAAGTCTAGTAAGCCTATAAGTTAGGAGTCTAGCTAGGTTAGTAGCTAGTAAGTAGCGTAAGCGCCCCTTTAAAATATTACTTATTTATAATTTATTTATAAGTCTATAAGTATACTATAAGCTAGCTACTTATAGTAGTATTATAGTAAGAATATAAGTAGTCTAGTAAACCTTTTCTAAGTTTATATATAATACTTATTTTATATATATAGAATTAGAGGCTTTAATTTAGATTATATTATTTTAAGTATAATAAGGTAATAACTTTACTATAAGTTATAGGAAGCTACTTAAGAGTAGTAACCTAGAAGTATTATAAATATAGTTTATTAGGCCCTCTAAGCTATTAATATTTAAGAATTAAGTTTTTATTTTAGCTAGTATAAGAAAGGAAATTTTACTAATTACTTATAATAACCTAGTAGTAAGCTACTAGGGAGTTAGTAAGACCCTTTATTATATTATAAATTAGTATTACTAGCTATTAATAAAGAAAGACACTAAGTTATATATATAAACTTATATAAGCTATTAGACTTTAAAGCTAAGGTACTATAAACCTTATAGTAAGCTAGTAGTATTACTAGTGCTTAATTAGCCTTTTTAAGAATTATTAATAAATTTTATTATAGGGCTACTACTTATAAAAGATGTAAATTAGACTTATAATATAATCTTAGTTATTATAAACTATTTTATAAAATATAGTATTTATATTCTTATTTTAATATAACTAACTAGTAATAGGTTAGCTACTATATTTCTAGAATATATTTTTAAGGACTATAGTGCCTTAGAAGGTATTATTATAAACTATAGTTTAATATTTACTAGTAGGTTTTAAATAACCTTTTACTACCTTATTACTACTAAGTAGTAACTAAGCACTATATTTTACTTATAAATAAATAGGTAAATAAAATATTTAAACTAAGTTTTAAAGCATTATTTAAGAGCTTTTGCTTACTTTAATTAGACTAACTAGGTAAATAACTTATTAATAGTATAGTTTATATATAATATAAGCATTTACTTAACTTATAGCTACACCCTAGTAAAGGTGCTATAAGGTTATAACCCTAGAGGCTTATAATAAGTAGTTATAAATATTCTAGTAGTAAATAACTAAGTAAAGACTTAAGTAACTATACTAAGAGATAAATATATAGTAATTAAGTAGCTTTTAAGTAACTTATAGACTTAGTATATAAAGTATTATAATAAGAAGTAAACTTTAATAAAGTTTAAAGTAAGTAACTATATTTTATTATTTATAAAGAATATTAACCTATAGTAACCTAGTAGGAAGCTAAGTGTAAAATACTTAGGCCCTTATAAAGTTAAAAAGGTAATTAAAACTTATAGATTAGTATACTAATTAAAGCTATTACTTAGTATATAACTATATAATATTTTTAATATTACTAACCTTAAACTATTTATAAGGGACCTAACTAGCGTAAAGAACGTGTCCTTACTATAAGATAATATTATAGATAATAAATAGGAGTTTAAGGTTAAAAGAATTATCTTATATTATTATAATAGGAGATATTAGAAATACCTAGTTAAATAAAAGGGCTATAATACTTTAGAGAATTTATAGGTTAAGAGAAGAGATTTTATTATAATAGATATTATTAATAATTATAAGTAGTAACTAAGTAACTAGTTTATAAACATAAAGGTGTATTTAGTAAAGATTAAATAGTAATAGTAATATATAAAAAAAAACCTAGATAATTTCTTAGATAATTTACCTCATAGCTACCTAGCACTGTTTACCCTATATTCACGTTAGGCCCTAGCCCCCTAGTTGTGAGGCCCCACTCACAACACCCGTGCGCTAGCGCACCACTAGGCGGGGACAGCCCCACTCATAACACCTATGCGCTAGCACACCACTAGGCAGGGACACCACGCCCTAGGGCTAGGTTTACGTAACACTAGCAAGCCACTAGCTATAAGCTAGTAACTTACACGTATAACATACTTAGACCTAGTAAGCTTTAGTTAATATATAAGTGCCCCCTATATCTCTTACCTAGCTATCCCTTTATTCTTATAATTCTAAAGCTTCTCTTACTAGCTACCTAAGAGTAATATAAGAGAGAGAATAACCTAATTTACTAAAGTAATACTATATACTACCTAGAAGTTACTAAATAATAGTAATACTATAGCTAGAGATATACTATATTCTATAATCTTATTTAATACTATACCCTTTACTATAAGGGTAAAAAAGGTAGTAGTTAAAGAGTAAATTACCTAGCTTAAGTAACTTAAGGAATTATAGAAGTAGGAATAGAAACTTACTAACTTACTATAACTTTATAAAGAAGAAGTACTAATAAAAAGAGGCTAAAAGGCTAGTATATCCTTAAGTCTTAGTAGCTAAGAAGTTAAGGTCTAAAATATTATAAAACTCTAATACCTTATAAACCTATAGAAGCATAAGATATAGCTTAATAACCTTAACTATACCTTTAAGGGGTAAAAAGAAGTATTATTAGAATAACTAAAAGATTCTCTTTATACTTAACTATATACACATAAACTATTAAGTAAGATAAGACTAATATATTAAAGAATAACTAGCGAATAGCTAGGATTACCCTAAGGATAACTAGGATAAGTTCTAGGACTAGACCCTTATGCTACTTAAGGACTTTGCAAGCTATAATATATAAATAGCTACTTAGCTAGAGAATATAAAGTAAAAGGAAGGCTAGAGCCTTATTAAGTTTAGTATTTACTTAGATTTACTAGAGAAACACCTTAAATAAGCTCTAGAAAAGACCTAGGCCCTTATATTCTTTATGAAATTAGTTCCTAACTTATAAAACTACATTAACTTACACATAAATATTACTAGGATAACTTAAGAAGAGGTTATATAACTTACCTAGTAATTCTAGGAAGTAATATCTAGAAACAAGTAAAAGCTAAGTAATTTAGAAGAGAAAGGCCTATATAAGGCCCCTTAATATTAAAGATATAACTCTTTATAAAGCTATTAGCTAAATAAGGACTAAAAAGATAAGGATAAGGATAAAGAAAAGACCCTAGCTACTTACCTAAATAATAATAGGCTATAAGGAAAAAAATAATACTTTAATTATAGTAGTATAAAGTATCTTTTTTATAATTATAATAAGCTAAGGAAAGACTAGTAAGAAGGTTAGGGAAACTCCTAAAGGTAAAAGTAAATGCCCTTACCTTTGCCTTAGACACTAGGGTACTAGTAAGACACTAATTCTATACACTAGTTACTATTTATAGGCAAAAAGATATTAAAATAGTAGCAAATCTTAATAGTTACACTAAGATTAACATTATTAGCGCCTAGTTTATATAGACCTATAAGCTTAATTAGGCTAAGGCTATAGTGCCTATCCTAAAGGTAGTAAGGGCTCTTATAGTTTCCTAATATAGTATCTATAAGGTACCTATTATAATCTAAGACTTAAGGGGTAAAAAGAAAGACCTTAAACTACTATATATAGCTATTAATAAGAACCTAAGAGTAAAGGGAAGCCCTATATTAATTAGAATACATATACTTATAGAAGAATATATATACCTTTACTTATACTTATAAGAATAGTAGTTTAAGAAGAGAAAGGTAGCCTTTTTACTACTAACTCCTTATAAGTTCGCAAAAGTAACGTATAATAAGATAATTATATATACTATTATAAGTATAATAAAAGATAAGTTTATCCCTCTTAAAGATAAAAAGAAGGTAAAAGCATATAAAACTATTAAAGATATCCCTAAGGAGCTATATAAGTTTAAAGATATATTTATATTAAATAAGGTAGGGAGTCTTCTATCTAAGAAGTTAATTAACTATGTAATTAATCTTATACTAGAAGCCACACCCCTATATAAACTAATTTACTCTCTTTCCTAAAGTAAACTTAAAAAGCTCTAGGAATATATTAATAATAACCTAAGGAAAGGCTAGATAAGACCCTTAAAGAGCCTAGTAAGCATGCCTATCCTATTTATACTAAAGAAAGATAGGATGCTTTAGCTATATATAAACTATTAAGAACTTAACAAGGTAATGTAAAAGAATTACTATACTCTCCCTGTTAGGAGCACGGAGGCCAGGGAGTTAGGGACAGAATAGTCACATAATGAAACCCTTAGATAAGCCTTAGGTTATGTAAATAACTAAGTAGCTATTAAATAGCTATATGTATATAATAAGTATTTAGATAAGGACTGCCTATAAGGTATATAAGAGGTTAAAGTTTAAGACCTTTATATACTTACCCCTAAGTAATAGCTCTCTAGCTATAACTAAGAACCTTAGCCTTTACTTTATTTATATTTTCTTAATCTAGTTAAAATAAGTTAAACTCTTAAACCCTTTAAGGTAAATAAACTATTAGCTAGGTTTAAATATAAAAAAGCTATAGAATATTTACTTAAAACATACTTATACTACCTAGTAAGGGAGATATAAACCTATAGTACCTAGGGAGTAACTTATATACCCTAACTTTAAGGCCTAATAATAAAAGAATATAATAAACACTACCTAACCCTAATTAATATAGTAACACTAAATCTAGGAATAATAATAACTTAGATAAGCTAGAGCGCTACTATAAGGTTATATAAGCCTAGCTATAATATACTTATATAAGGTAAGATATTATAAATATAAAAGCATAGCTTAAAGAAATTAAGGTAAACTTATAATTAGCTAAATTAGGCAAAGGACTTATAATTACCTCTTAGATACTTATACTAATTAATCCCTTATTCCTAGCTTTCTTACCTAACCCTAACTTTATAGTAAGTATATACTTATAAAGCTTTATAAAGATATAGTATAAAGTGCTAGTATATAAAGGTAATACCTATAAGAATCTATAAGTATACCTAGCGGATTTAAATATATTATTCTAGTTAAATCTAAGAACCTTTTATAATAATAAAACTAAGGTAGTATATACTAGTAGCTACCTAGTGGATAATATAAAGTAATAATAGATATATTATATAATAGTAAATAGGTTAGTTAACTACTTAGCTTATTCTTAGGATAAATTTATATTTTAGTTAAACTTAGGAGTAATAAATAAAGATATAAGGTGCTTAGAAGCCACTAGAATATTACTAAATCTAAGGCAAAAGGATAACTAGTCTTTCTAGTCTTTCTTAAGACTTTAAACTAAAGTAAAAGCTAAATTACCTAACTAAATCCCTATATACTTAAGAATAGTAATTTTCCTAAATAGCTTAAATAATACTATAAGAAAGTATATAATTAGCTAGGAGTTCCTAATACTTTAGAGCTACCTATAAGGATAAGGTAAAAAGGCTAAAGTTATAATAATATTTATATTAATAATTATAATAAAAACTATAATAATAAAGAAAATAAAAGAAAGAGATAACACTCTAGCTCCCTTATAAATAACTTATAGTAAAACTTATAGTAACTAAGCATAGGTTAAAGACTATTTAAGTGCTATAAATATAGTAGTCCTAAATATAGTGTAAATAAATATAAAGTAGTAAATTATTTTATTTATAAAAGTAGTAAGTATATAACTAAGAAGCATAAGAATAGTAGTAATAAGACCTTAGACCTTAATAAGATTCTAATTAGGTTAGTATAAGCCTAGGATAATAGTCTTACTATAAAGAAACCTATAGATAAGAGAATAAGAATATAAGTATCCTTATAGTAAGATAACTACTAGTTAGCTATACTAGCGCTATTTAATATAGGCATAGAGTATTTAATAATTTACCCTAAATTATTATTAAAATAGGATTAGAAAAACATAGAAAAAATAAAGATAACACTAGAAAGCATAAGTAAGAATAAAATCCTATATAAAGGAATCCTATATAAGCTAATTAAGGTAAAAGATAGTATAAGCTATATAAAGGTTTACTAGATTAGCTACTATATTACTAATATAAAAGAGGGGATACTCCTAGGTATAGATTAGACCCTAGAGTATAAACCTATAATAATAAATTAGAAGTAAAATTTTTAGAGGTTCCTAATAACTAAGGATTATATTATACTTACTATAAGGAAGTAATAACTATATAAGGTAGTAAAATAGTTATTTATTACGCTATTACTAGTATTACTAAAGATTAGGTAATTAAGCCTAGGGAAAAAGAAAGGGAAACTAATAAAGACTTATTAGTAAATAATATAGTAAGTAATAACTAAGGTTATAGTATAGCTATAGTAATAGTAGTAAAACATACTTATTTCCTAAAAAAGAAAAAACTAAGAAGTATAATAGCGCTTTAGGTAATATACTATAAGGAGGTAGTAGTAACTATATAAGAGATAGATAGTAATATAACCTAATAGTAAATCCTAAAAGAGTATATAAAATTTATAGATATATTTTTAAAAGATCTAGCTAGTAAGCTCCTAGAATTAGGTAGCTATACTTATATAATTAAATTAGAAAAGGGAAAATAACTACCCTAGGGACTTATATATAACCTAGCTAAAAAGAGCTAGAAGTGCTTAGGGAGTACTTAGTAAGTGTATAGAAAAAGGGTAGATTAGAAGATTAACTAGTCTAGCTAAAGCCCTAATTTTATTTATTCTAAAAAATTAGGGAAATTAAGGCTTTATATAAATTATAAGGGCCTTAATAGGATTATAGTTAAAAACAAGGCCCCTTTACTATTAATCTCTAAAATCCTTAACTAATTAGTAAGCGTAAAGGTTTTTATATTACTAGATCTTTAAGAAGCGTACTACTAGCTACGTATCCGTAAGGGTAATAAGTAAAAGATAGCTTTCTAATACTACTATAGCTACTTTAAATATCTTATAATACTATTTAGATTAGTAAACACGCTAGCTACTTTTTAGAAATATATTAATAATATCCTTAAGGGACTTATAGATAAATTCTATATTATTTACCTTAATAATATCCTAATATATAGTAGTAACCCTGTAAGATATATAAAGCATGTTAAAAGTATACTAAAGTAACTTTAAGATACAAACCTCTATATTAACCTTAAAAAGTGCTAATTTTCTATTAGGTAAGTAAAATTCCTAGGTTTTATTATATTTAAAAAGGGTATTAAGATAGAACTATTATAGGTTAAAGCTATTATAACTTAGCTAATACCTTATAGTGTATTTAATATTTAATTATTCCTTAGGTTTATAAGTTTTTACTAATACTTTATAAAATAGTATAGTAAGGTAGTAGTCTTACTAATAGATTATTTAAAAGGTATTTAGCTAGTGGAGTTTAAGCTAGAACCTAGTAAACTAGTAGTATTTAAAGAACTTTAAAAGAAGTTTTAAGAGGCACTAATTTTAGTGTATTTTAACTTACTTTACCTACTAAGAGTAAAGATAAATATATCTAGTTATATAATTAGAGCTATACTTATAATATTAGTACTAGGTAATTAGCACCTAGTAGCGTATTTTTTAAGAAAGTTAACTAATATTAAACTTCACTACTTAATACCTAATACTAAGTTATTAGTAATCTAAGAGGTATTTTAAGCCTAGAGATACTACCTTATGAATTTTTCTTATTAAATTATAGTTATTATAAACTATCTAAATTATTAGTACTTAGCTATAAAGCTAAAGCTAACTAGTAGGCAGGTAATAGTATTAGATAAGCTTTATTTATTTAATTTTAGGATTAAATATTATATAAGTAAGTTAAACCTTGTAAATACCTTATTAAGAAAAGTAAATTATATTAGTAAGAAGCATAAGGCAAAGGCATTAACCTTATAGCTACCTAACTTTTTATCTAAATTTAATAATACTAAGTAATAGGAATACTATATAAATAATAGTGTTATTACGAGTTCTAGTATTATATTACTTAGTATAGCTAATATTTTATTATAAAGACGCTATAATAGCCTTACTAGCCTCTAGGGTTTTAAGAAGTTATAACTTAATTATATTATTAAGGAACCTAATAGTCTAGTAAAGCCTAGTAATAGTATATAAACTAAGTCTATTAATTCTAAGTAGTAAGGTTATACCTTATCTATATTTATTAATATTTTTATAAGTCTAGTAAGCCTATAAGTTAGGAGTCTAGCTAGGTTAGTAGCTAGTAAGTAATATAAGCGCCCCTTTAAAATATTACTTATTTATAATTTATTTATAAGTCTATAGGTATACTATAAGCTAGCTACTTATAGTGGTATTATAGTAAGAATATAAGTAGTCTAGCAAATCTCTTTTAAGTTTATATATAATGCTTATTCTATATATATAAAATTAAAGGCTTTAATTTAGGTTATATTATTTTAAGTATAGTAAGGTAATAACTTTACTATAGGTTATAGGAAGCTACTTAAGAGTAGTAACCTAGAAGTATTATAAATATAGTTTATTAGGCTCTCTAAGCTATTAATATTTAAGAATTAAGTTTTTATTTTAGCTAGTATAAGAAAGGAAATTTTATTACTTACTTATAATAACCTAGTAGTAAGCTACTAGGGAGTTAGTAAAACCCTTTATTATATTATAAATTAGTATTACTAGCTATTAATAAAGAAAGACACTAAGTTATATATATGGACTTATATAAGCTATTAGACTTTAAAGCTAAGGTACTATAAACCTTATAGTAAGCTAGTAGCACTACTAGTACTTAATTAGCCTTTTTAAGAATTATTAATAGATTTTATTATAAGGCTATTACCTATAAGAGATATAAATTAGACTTATAATATAATCTTAGTTATTATAAACTATTTTATAAAATATAGTATTTATATCCCTATTTTAATATAACTAACTAGTAATAGGTTAGCTACTATATTTCTAGAATATGTTTTTAAGGACTATAGTGCCCTAAAAGTATTATTATAAACTATAATTTAATATTTACTAGTAGGTTTTAAATAACCTTTTACTACCTTATTACTACTAAGTAGTAACTAAGTACTATATTTTACCTATAAATAAATAGGTAAATAAAACATTTAAACTAAGTTTTAAAGTATTATCTAAGAGCTTTTACTTACTTTAATTAGACTAACTAAGCAAATAACTTATTAATAGTATAGTTTATATATAATATAAGTATTTACTTAACTTATAGCTATACCCTAGTAAAGGCACTATAAGGTTATAACCCTAGAGGCCTATAGTAAGTAATTATAAATATTCTAGTAGTAAATAACTAGGCAAAGACTTAAGTAACTATGCTAAGAGATAAATATATAGTAATTAAGTAGCTTCTAAGTAACTTATAAACTTAGTATATAAAGTATTATAATAAGAAGTAAACTCTAATAAAGTTTAGAGTAAGTAATTATATTTTATTATTTATAAAGAATATTAACCTATAGTAACCTAGTAAGAAGCTAAGTATAAAGTACCTAGGCCCTTATAAAGTTAAAAAGGTAATTAAAACTTATAGATTAGTATACTAATTAAAGCTACTACCTAGTATATAATTATATAATATTTTTAATATTACTAACCTTAAACTATTTATAAGGGACTTAATTAGTATAGAAAACATATCCTTATTATAAGATAATATTATAAATAATAAATAAGAGTTTAAGGTTAAAAGAATTATCTTATATTATTATAATAGGAGATATTAGAAATACCTAGTTAAATAGAAAGGCTATAATACTTTAGAGAATTTATAAGTTAAGAGAAAAGATTTTATTATAATAAATATTATTAATAATTATAAGTAGTAACTAAGTAGCTAGTTTATAAATATAAAGGTGTATTTAGTAAAGATTAGATAGTAATAGTAATATATAAAAAAACTAGATAATTTCTTAGATAATCTACCTTATAGCTACCTAGCACTATTTACCTTATATTTATATTAGGCCCTAGCCCCCTAGTATTATTATTTTTATTCCTAGGTACTAGGTTAGTAGTAAGGCCCTAGGTAAGGGATTTATCCTTATTATTAAAGAAATCCCTCTCCTTATATATATATATATAAAGCTTACCTAGAAAGTCTAATAGCCTAATATAAGCAGGAAGCGTAAGTATATATATAGTAAGCTATTAGTAAGTTAGTAAGGCTATAAGTAAGAATATTAAGAAACTTACTAAGGGAAGGTTTTATATAATAAAGCATAAGCTATTAAAGATATTAATCTAGACTTCTAGATTAATAGTGTTACTTAGTAGTAATATAGTAATTCTCTTATTAGTATTAGTCTCTTATATAACCTTTATAGTTAGCCTTACTTATTTAGCCTAGCTATGCTTATTAGTGTTTTTTATAAATAGGAGTGTATTATAAAGTTTATATTTTATATATATTAAGCACTAGTAGTATATTAGTAGTAACCTAAGTTATAAAAATAAATATATATATATATTATTAAGAAAGTAAGGATTATTATTAAAGATAATATAACTATTAATATACTTAAAAAGCACTTAGTATAATTTTATAAAGTAAGTAAAGCACTAGTAGTATATTAGTATAAGTATAAGTAGTAAAAAAGAGAAAATATACCCCTAAATAATTCTTATTATTTTATATATAATAAGTGTATTTTATTAAGTTACTTATATAAGTTAGTAGTAGTATATAGTAAGGTAGTAGTAAAGTTATACTTAAGGAGTTAGTATACTTAGTTAAAATAAATTTACCTTTAGTAATATACTATAAAATAATACTATTACTATCTTTAAGGGTAATAGCCTATATTACTACTTACTATATATAGTATATATAGGGAATTTTATACTACTAATACTACTAGCTATAAGTTAGTAAGGCATATACTAGGTGTTAGAGATATTATACTTATATTAAAATTTTTAAAGCTATTTACTTCTTAGAAGATTTTTAAAGAGATATTTAAGGGGTCTTCTTAGCTATTAGAGGATTTAATAAAATAGGAGTACTATAGTATTTAGATATAATTTACTATTAGTAAGTTAGTAATAATATACTATAAGAATATAGGTATAAAGGGTAAAGTAACTAATATTCTAGTATTTAAAAGGGATTAAGCGTTTAAGTAAGATTAGATATAGATAATAAAATAATACTATAGGACATTAGTAATTACTATAATAGTAGCTATAAAGCTACTAGGTTATAGGTAAGGGTAACTTATAATATTAAAGGAGAATATAAAGGAAAAGAATATATAGAAGCAGGGAAAAGTAAGCCTCTTTTATATTAGCCTTAGACCCCTAAGTAATCTATATGCTATATATAGCTAATCTAAAAATTATAATATTTATAGTTATAGTTACTACTAGTAAATATACACGCTAGCTATAAACTTCTAGTAAGAATAACATAATATCCCTAATATTAAATAAGAGCTTATTTATTTTAAATAATATATAATACCCTATCTATTTAACCTAATTATAAAATCTAATATAAGTAGTCTACTTACTTAGTGTTAATAAATTACTAGGTAAAGGCATATATATTAGAAGTAATAAAGTAGTAAGTATATAGCTATTTAGAGCTAGAGAGTAAAGGAGGGAATTACTTAGAACCCTATAACTTTTATTTTATTATCCTAAGTAAATATAATAACTATATACTTATAAAATAACTAGTAATATTAAATACTATTATAAGCTATATATAGTATACTTATATTAGCTAAGTAGCTCCTTTTTTAATTAAGAATAATTATATATTAGGGGGTAGCATATTAGAAGCATAGAGGCTAGGGAGTTAGGGATAGAATAGTTATATAATAAAACCCTTAGATAAGCCTTAGGTTATACGGATAACTAAGTAGCTATTAAATAGCTATGTGTATATAGTAAGGTATTTAGATAAGAACTACCTATAAGGTATATAGGAGGTTAGAGTTTAAGACCTTTATATACTTACCTCTAAGTAGTAGCTCTCTAGCTATAACCAAGAACCTTAGCCTTCACTCTATTTATATCTCCCTGATCTAGTCGTGACACTCCCCTTAATTTTAGAGATCCTTAATTAGTGCTAAGAGGCCTATTTCTTTTTAAAGATTAATATTAAGGACATATACTACTAAATCTATATTAAAGAGGGTAATAAGTAAAAAACAGCTTTTTATATGTATTATAGGCACTATAAGTACCTTATAATACCTTTTAGGTTAACTAACACCCTAGCTACTTTTTAAAGCTATATCTATAAGGCGCTTTATAGGCTAGTTAACACTATTTATATAATATATCTAGATAATATCTTAATCTTCTTTAAAACAAAGGAAGAGCACACTAAACATATTAAGTAAGTCCTAGAATGTATAAGGTTAGTAAAGTTATATATAAAACCCTCTAAGTACTCTTTTTATAAGGAATTAGTAAAATTCCTAGGGTTTATTCTCTTTATTAATAGGATATTAATAAATACTTACTAGGTTAATATAATTAAAGAATAGAAAAAGCTAATAAGTTTTAAGAATATATAGTTATTTCTTAGATTTTATAACTTTTACTAATAGTTTATCTATAAATACTCTAGGATTATAACACCTCTTTATATATTAATAAAGGGTAGTTAAAATAGTATCTAGACTAGGAGGTTTATATTTAGAGAAAAGAAATAGCTAGTGTTTAACTAGCTAAAAGACACCTTTTAGCAAGCACCTTTACTCTAATATTATAACCTAAGTTAAGCGGTGTGTATTAAGATAAATACCTTAATTTTTATAATAGTAGGAATTCTATCTTAGTAAGATAATAAGGGCTATTAGTATCTAGTAGCCTTTTAGTTAAGGAAGTTTACAGACGCTAAATATAACTATAGTATAGCTAACTAAGAGTTACTTGCTATAGTAAAGTTATTTAAGCACTAGTAACACTATATTAAAGGTATAGAGACACCTATAGAAGTCTTATTAGACTACTATAACCTATAAACCTTTATAAGGTAGTAGAAGCTAAATAAAAGGTAAGTATAATAGTGTATATTCCTCTACTCTTTCTATTTTATAATTAAGTATAAACTAAGGAAAAGTAACCTTATAAACACACTATTAAGAAAGTCTAATTATAAGGGTAAACCTATATTAAATAAGGCACTCTTACTAGAGCTTTAAAGGAAGATAGTAGCTACCTATATAGTAAAAGAAAAAGTACTAATATATTAAAGAAGTTATAGCATAGCGCTAGTCTTAGAGCTTACTAAGTTAATAGTGGCCTAGGTAAAAGGCTAGTTAGCTACTATAAATCTAGTAATAGGTTAGCTAAATAAAGGTAATTTTAAGGAGAAAGTAGCGTATATCTAAGACATTAGTGTAACATAAGTAATCTAGGGGGCTATTATATTACTAAATTCTTACTAATTCATAGCAAATAAACTATTAGCGTAATTACTATAGAAGGCATAAGACTAAGATCTAGATTTATAAAAACATAAAGGTAAGGTTAACTCCTAAGTAAAAGGGAGAGGAAAAGCTAGTTTATAGTTATGTAATATAAGGGGTTTCCTAATATACAAAGACTAGGTAGTTATTCTATAGGAGCCTATCTTATAATAGAAGCTTCTATAGCTACACTATAATAATTTACTAGTAGGTTACTTTAGGACTAAACATACTCTTAAGCTACTAAAATATTACTATTAGTAGCTAGTAATAAGTAAAGCTATTTTAAACTATATATCTAGCTATAAAGTATGCTAGCGTGTAGTAGCTAGAAGGCACTGCCTATATAGCAGAGCTTTGCACTACACTACATCTTGTAGTTTTTTTTTTTCTAACAAATAATTTATATCTAATCTTAGAAAATATATAGAGATATAAAACTTGGATTTTTAAATAGATAAGTTAAAAACTACAGTGTAGTTATATATAAAAGTGGACCTAAAAGTGGGTACTTAGGCCGTAAATTAGAAAAACTACATTTTACTACATTTTAGCACTAAAAATATACTACAAATGTAGTATTTGTGATTTATGGAGCGAGTGCCCACTTTTAGACCCACTTTTATATATGGTATTTTTCTTAGAATTTTCCTTTATAAGATCACGTGATTTTTAGGGTAATACCTTTAATTATAAGCTAGCTATAAAATTAAATAAAAATACTACAAGAAATACTACACTACATGAGTGCAAAGCTCTGCTATATAGAAGCCTTAAATTGCTACTAATACTAAGGTAACTATAGGTAAAGATCTTAATAGATTTTATTATGGGATTGCTACTAGTATAGCTAGGTAACTAAGAAACTAACGTAATCCTAGTGATTATAGACTAATTTACTAAGTACTTTATTTTCCTTACTATAAAAACTATAATTAATGTAGCTAAATTAGTAAAGTTATTTCACAAGGAAATTAAGCTTTAATTTAGGGTACCTAAGGGTATTATATCTAATAGAGAATTAGTATTTATAAGCTAATTCTAGTTAGATATATATTACCTATTATATATAAAGTAAAGGCTTTTAATAGCATTTTACCCCTAAACTAATAGGTAAATAAAGAGAATAAACTAAGTGCTTAAACATTACTTATAATACTTTATTAAGGAAAACTAATAGCTATAGCTAAAGCTACTCCTAATAGCTTAGTTCGCATGTAATAATACTATTAATAAGATAATAAGTTACTCCCTAACTACACTCTTATAAGCTATTTACCTAAGTTTTGCCTAGCTCTTAAGGGTAAGAGTAGGGAAAGGGAGGTTCTAGAAGCTTATATATATATAGAAAAGCTATATAAGGTTAAGGAGAAACTAGTATATAACTAGGCAAAAGCCACTAAAGTGTAAGCAAAGTACTATAACTAATAACACTAGCTACTAACCCTAAAAAGAGAAAACCTTATACTACTATTAGTAAAGAACATTAGACTTAAGGATATAAAATAGAAGCTAACCCCTAGATTTATTAGGCTATTTTACGTACTTAATATAGTAGGCAAATAAGTATACTAACTAGCACTACCTAATAAGTATAGTTAGCTATATAATATATTCTATATTAGCCTATTAGAGCTATAGAATTACTAGAAAAATACTATAAATAAAGAAATACTAATACTAGACCTTAAAGATAAAGATAATAAATTTAAAGTTAAGGAAGTTAAGGATTATAAAAGACTTATAAAGGTAATAAATACCTAGTAAAGTAAAAGGGTTAGCTAAGTAAATATAATAAGTAAGTAGTAGTAAAAGATATAGAAGGCACTTAATATATAATTTAGGCTTTCTATTAAATTAAAATAAGGAGAAAGCGTAGTAAGATATAAGTAAGTTATAGGTAATAAGAAATAAAATAATTATAAAAAGGCCTAGCCTTATTAGCTACTATTACACTTTAATTAAAAAACCTATTAGACTATTTACTAAATAATAAAAGAAAACATCCCTATAAGGAGAGGAGTTTTAAAGGGAACCCTTCTATAGTTACCCCTTATATATTAAAATAACACTATTATAAAAAGGTATTCTATAGTTTCGCTCTTATTCTCCTAGACTACTAGCTATATTACCTAGAAAAAGCAGTGCTTTACTACCCCTTAAGGCATAAATCCTAGGTTATAATAATATAGGCATAATATTATTTTTACCTTCTAGGCATTATAATATATAAGGTAATTTAGCTAGGAAAAGTTAGTAAATAAGTAGTAATAAAGAAGTACTAACTTACTATCCTAGGAATAAGGGTAGGAAACATAGTAACTAAGAGTTACTAGCGCGAAATAATGTATTACTAGTATAAAGCTAATATAGCTTACCTAAGGAGTAAGTAAAAACCTAGAGAATATATAAGGAAATATACTTAATATACCTTAGTAGCACTAGTTAAACTAAAGGAAATATAGTGCATAGTATTAGTATAATTAAATCTTAAAATAAGGTTTAAATAATTCTTACTAAAATAATAGCAAGTTACCTCTAAAAACATATAGTCTTTAAGGTCTTTAGGGACCTAATTACTTAGGTATTTATTAACTCCTATATCTAGTTAAGAATAGCTAGAAAATCTAGGAAATCCCCCTTATAGTAAGCATTACCTATAGAAATATAGGTAATTAGGTACTAAAAACCTAGAAAGAATAATATACTTACTATCTTATAAGTATTACTATATTTTATGTATTAGATATAACGCTTTAAGTATTTCCCCTTAGTAATAACGCTTATAAAGCTAGGGAATTAATAGCTAATTTAGGGGACTTTAGGCTTAGCTAGGGGATTCTTCTTAAACTCCGCGTAACTAGTATGCAGACAATACATACAAGTATAATCTTTTAAATAGATATTAGGGATAATAATAACGCTTTCCTTATTAGATTCTATAGTAATAATATAGTAAGAAATAAAGGAAAAGTAATAGGAACTAATAATATAATAGTATTTAAGAAAGGTTTACTATAGTTACATAAGGGAAAAGGGTATAATATAAAAGAGAGTTAAAGGTAAATTTATACTTAAGCGCTAGCTATTATTTATTATTATTTTAATATAGCTATTACTTAGCAAACAGCTACATACTAGCTAGCAAGAGCTGTTTAGGAGCCTAGCTAAAAACAGGGGGGTAATTATAAGGCCCTACTCATAACACCCGTGCGCTAGCGCACCACTAGGTAGGGATAGCCTTACTTATAACACCCGTGCGCTAGCGTACCACTAGGTAGGGATACTACGCCCTAGGGCTAGGTTTACGTAATACTAGCAAGCCACTAGCTATAAGCTAGTGACTTATATGCATAACACACTTAGACCTAGCAAGCTTTAGTTAATATACGAGTGCCCCCTATACCTCTTGCCTAGCTATCCCTTTGTTCTTACACTAGTATTATTATTTTTATTCCTAAGCGCTAGGTTAGTAGTAAGGCCTTAGGTAGGGGATTTATTCTTATTATTAGAGAAATCCCTCTCCTTATATATATATATATAAAGCTTACCTAGAAAGTCTAATAGCCTAATATAAGTAGGAAGCGTAAGTATATATATAGTAAGCTATTAGTAAGTTAGTAAGGCTATAAGTAAGAATATTAAGAAACTTACTAAGGGAAGGTTTTATATAATAAAGCATAAGCTATTAAAGATATTAATTTAGACTTCTAGATTAATAGTATTACTTAGTAGTAATATAGTAATTCTCTTATTAGTATTAGCCTTTATATAACCTCTATAGTTAGCCTTACTTATTTAGCCTAGCTATGCTTATTAGTATTCTTTATAAATAAAAGTGTATTATAAAGTTTATGTTTTATATATATTAAGTGCTAGTAGTATATTAGTAATAACTTAAGTTATAAAGATAAATGTATATATATATTATTAATAAAGTAAGGATTATTATTAAAGATAATATAACTATTAATATACTTAAAGAGTACTTAGTATAATTTTATAAAGTAAGTAAAGCTTTAGTAATATATTAGTATAAGTATAAGTAGTAAAAAAAGGGAAGATATACTTCTAAATAGTCTTTATTATTTTATATATAATAAGTGTATTTTATTAAGTTACTTATATAAGTTAGTAGTAGTATATAGTAAGGTAATAATAAAGTTATACTTAAGGAGTTAGTATACTTAGTTAAAGTAAATTTACCTTTAGTAATATACTATAAAATAACGCTATTACTATCTTTAGGGGTAATAGCTTATATTACTACTTACTATATATAGTATATATAAGGAATTTTTATACTACTAGTGCTACTAGCTATAAGTTAGTAAGGTATATACTAAGGGTTAAAGATATTATACTTATATTAAAATTTTTAAAGCTATTTACTTTTTAAGAGATTTTTAAGGAAATATCTAAGGGGTTTTCTTAGCTATTAGAGAATCTAATAGAATAGAAGTACTATAGTGCTTAGATATAATTTACTATTAGTAAGTTAGTAGTAATATACTATTAGTAAGTTAGTAGTAATATACTATTAGTAAGTTAGTAGTAATATACTATTAGTAAGTTAGTAGTAATATACTATTAGTAAGTTAGTAGTAATATACTATAAAAACATAGGTATAAAAAGTAAAGTAATTAATATTTTAGTATTTAAAAGGGATTAAGTATTTAAGTAAGATTAGATATAGATAATAAAATAATACTATAGGATATTAGTAATTACTATAATAATAGCTATAAAGCTACTAGGTTATAGGTAAGGGTAACTTATAATATTAAAGGAGAATATAAAGAAAGAGAATATATAAAAGTAAGGAAAAGTAAGCCTCTTTTATATTAGCCTTAGACCCCTAAGTAATTTATATGCTATATGTAACTAATCTAGAAATTATAATATTTATAGTTATAGCTACTACTAGTAAATATATATGCTAGCTATAAACTCCTAGTAAAAATAATATAATATCCCTAATATTAGATAAGAGCTTATTTATTTTAAATAGTATATAGTACCCTATCTATTTAACCTTATTATAAAATCTAATATAAGTAGTTTACTTACTTAGTATTAATAACCTATTAGGTAAAGGTATATATATTAGAAGTAATAAAGTAATAAGTATATAGCTATTTAAAGCTAGAGGGTAAAGGAAGGATTACTTAAAACCCTATAACTTTTATTTTATTATCCTAAGTAAATATAATAGCTATACACTTATAAAATAACTAGTAATATTAAATACTATTATAGGCTATATATAGTATACTTATATTAGCTAAGTAGCTTCTTTTTAATTAAGGATAATTATATATTAGGGGGTAGTATATTAGAAGCATAAAGGGTATAGAGTTAGGGATAAAATAGTTATATAATAAAACCCTTAGATAAGCCTTAGGTTATGTAAATAACTAAGTAGCTATTAAATAGCTATATGTATATAATAGGGTATTTAGATAAGGATTGCCTATAAGGTATATAGGAGATTAGAGTTTAAGACCTTTATATACCTACCCCTAAGTAATAGCTCTCTAGCTATAACTAAGAACCTTAGCCTTCACTCTGTTTATATCTCCCCAATCCAGTTATAACAAAAAGTATATATACCTTTACTTATACTTATAAAAATAGTAGTTTAAGAAAAAAAGGTAGCTTTTTTATTACTAACTCCTTATAAGTTTATAAAGGTAATATAATAAGATAATTATATATACTATTATAGGCATAATAGAAGATAAGTTTATCCCTCTTAAAGATAAAGAGAAGGTAAAAGTATATAGAATTATTAAAGATATATTTATATTAAATAAGTGTCACGACTGGATTAGGGAGATATAAACAGAGTGAAGGCTAAGGTTCTTAGTTATAGCTAGAGAGCTACTACTTAGGGGTAGGTGCATAAAGGTCTTAAACTCTAACCTCTTATATACTTTATAAGTAATCCTTATCTAAATACCTTACTATATACACATAGCTATCTAATAGCTACTTAGTTATTTATATAACCTAAGGCTTTGCTGCTTATCTAAGGGTTTTATTATATAACTATTTTATCCCTAACTCCCTAGCCTTTATACTCCTAATATACTACCTCCCTAATATATAATTATTCTTAATTAAAAAAGAAGCTACTTAGCTAATATAAGTTTACTATATATAGCTTATAATAGTGTTTAATATTACTAGTTATTTTATAAGTATATAGCTATTATATTTACTTAGGATAATAAAATAAAAGTTATAAGGTTTTAGGTAATTTCTTCTTTACCCTCTAGCTTTAAATAGCTATATACTTACTACTTTATTACTTCTAATATATATACCTTTACCTAATAAGTTATTAATACTAAGTAAGTAAATTACTTATATTAGATTTTATAATTAAGTTAAATAAATAAGGTACTATATACTATTTAAAATAAATAAGCTTTTATTTAATATTAGGGATATTATATTATTCTTACTAGGAGTTTATAGCTAGTATATATATTTACTAGTAGTAGCTATAATTATAAATATTATAATTTCTAGATTAGCTATATATAATATATAGATTACTTAGGGGTCTAAGGCTAATATAAAAAGGCTTACTTTTCCTTACTTTTATATATTTTCTTTCTTTATATTTTCCTTTAATATTATAAATTACCCTTACTTATAACCTAATAGCTTTATAGCTACTATTATAGTAATTACTAATATCTTATAGTATTATTTTATTATCTATATTTAATCTTACTTAAATACTTAATTTCTTTTAAATACTAGAATATTAATTACTTTACTTTCTATACTTATATTCTTATAGTATATTACTACTAACTTACTAATAGTAAATTATATTTAAGTAATATAGTACTCCTATTTTATTAGATTCTTTAATAACTAAGAAAATCCCTTAAATATCTCCTTAAAAATCTCCTAAGAAGTAAATAGCTTTAAAAATTTTAATATAAGAGTAATATCTTTAATCCCTAATATATACCTTACTAACTTATAGCTAGTAGCACTAGTAGTATAAAATTCCTTATATATACTATATATAGTAAGTAATAATATAAGCTATTATCCCTAAAGATAGTAATAGTATTATTTTATAGTATATTACTAAAGGTAAATTTACTTTAACTAAGTATACTAACTTCTTAAGTATAACTTTATTACTACCTTACTATATATTACTACTAACTTATATAAGTAACTTAATAAAATATACTTATTATATATAAAATAATAAAGACTATTTAGGGGTATATCTTCCTTTTTTATTACTTATACTTATACTAATATATTACTAATACTTTACTTACTTTATAAAATTATACTAAGTACTTTTTAAGTATATTAATAGTTATATTATTTTTAATAATAATCCTTACTTTCTTAATAATATATATATATATTTATCCTTATAACTTAGGTTATTACTAATATACTACTAGTACTTAATATATATAAAATATAAACTTTATAATATACTTTTATTTATAAAAAATACTAATAAGTATAACTAAGCTAGATAAGTAAGGCTAACTATAAAGATTATATAAAAGGCTAATTCTAATAAAAGAATTACTATATTATTACTAAGTAATACTATTAATCTAGAAGTCTAGATTAATATCTTTAATAGCTTATACTTTATTATATAAAACCTTCCCTTAGTAAGTTTTCTAATATTCTTACTTATAGCCTTACTAACTTACTAATAGCTTATTATATATATACCTATACTTCTTACTTATATTAGGCTATTAGACCTTTTAGGTAAGCTTTATATATATATATATAAGAAAGGGATTTTTTTAATAATAAGAATAAATCTCTTACCTAAGGCCTTATTACTAACCTAGCGCCTAGGAATAAAAATAATAATACTAGGGGGCTAGGGCCTAATATAAATATAGAGTAAATAGTGCTAGGTAGCTATAAGGTAAATTATCTAAGAAATTATCTAGTTTTTTTTATATATATTACTATTACTATTTAACCTTTATTAAATATACCTTTATATTTATAAACTAGCTACTTAGTTACTACTTATAATTATTAATAATATCTATTATAATAAAATCTCTTCTCTTAACCTATAAATTCTCTAAAGTATTATAGCCTTTCTATTTAACTAGGTATTTCTAATATCTTCTATTATAATAATATAAGATAATTCTTTTAACCTTAAACTCCTATTTATTATCTATAATATTATCTTATAGTAAGAATATATTTTCTATATTAGTTAAGTCCCTTATAAATAGCTTAAGGTTAGTAATATTAAAAATATTATATAGTTATATACTAAGTAGTAGCTTTAATTAGTATACTAATCTATAAGTTTTAATTACCTTTTAACTTTATAAAGACCTAGGTACTTTATACTTAGCTTCTTACTAAGTTACTATAAGTTAATATTCTTTATAAATAATAAAATATAGTTACTTACTGTTAGAACAAAGGTGATATCAATCGCGCGCGCAGCAGCCGCAATTACCTAGCAAAAGCTTAGGCCACGCGTAAGCCCTACACGTAACCTATAACCTAGCCTCGTAATTAGCTAGGAATTATAAGGCTATAAACACGTAACCCCTTTTGCCTTTAGCATTATAGCTTCTAGTTTCTAACTTCTTTTTTTAATATATATATAACGCAGCCTAGAATAGATAATTAATAATAATACTATTCTTTAGGCTTATAACCTTATTATATTAAATTTAATACCCTATAATACTAACACTAATTAGTGGTTACCTTTATAAATAATCACATAGTCTTTAAACACCGTAAATTAGCAAGGTTATATTAGAAAAGGTAGCTTACTTAATAATAACTTACCTTATAAAATAGGAGAGCTATGTTTAAAGGAAAGTTATACTAATAGGGAGGTATAGATATAGCTCTTTTCTTACTTTAGTATTAATATCTAATCTATATAAACTTTAAAATAATAAAGAAAGGTTTAATACTAGTAGCTAAGCTATCCCCTTATTCTTTTTTATTATATATTTTATTATATATTTAAAGTTAACTGCCTTACCTTATAATTCTTTATATTAGTAATATAATTTTTATAATTTACTTCTATACCCTCCTACCTCTCTATACTAAAAGAGTTATTTCCTTATATTATTACTTACTTAGTTAAGATATTAGATATAGCTAGCTTATTAAGGGTTACTAGTTAATTTAAAGTTCTAAGTAAAAGTAATAAATATAATAATGCTATAAAAGGTATTAGAACTAGAGATAATAAAGAATACCTTAATAAAGGCAAAACCCTAGACTATACTACTTATTATACTACCTAATTCCCTTATATCTCCTTAAAGCTATACTTGTATATTATAAAAGACTTACTTTAATAAATAAGAAATTCTAAGTATAAAGAGATAACTATACCTAAGGAGATTACGCTTTATATTCTTATTAAGGCTAAATAATATAAAGAGTAAGGACTATTTAGAAGAATACTTTTCTTTAAATTTAGGAATAACTTCTATAGATAAATAAGGTATAAGTTTATAGAAGGAAAGAACCTTTACTAGAATATTATCTAAGACTACTTCCTTTATAATAAAGTTTATATAACTATTAGAAAAGGTATAAAAATAGCTAATAACCTTAAAGAGGTAGTAACCTAGGAAGAATTTTAATTCTAAACCTTTAAAAAAATTAAGGAAGCTAGGAAGAAGTATATAAACTTCTAGAAAAACCTAGAGAATAAAAACTTCCTTTATAATCTTTTAGATAATAAAGATATTAGGATTTAATACCTTACCCCTTTACTACGCTTATTAGTCTAATTACTATTAAAGGGATTAATAAACTAATTCTCTCTTTAAAGATTAGTTACTCTAGAAGTAAGGGCACTAAAGGATACTATTTATAAGCACTTATAGGTAGTTCCCTTACCTATACCTTTACCTAAGGTTATATAGTAAGAGAAACCTAACTACCCTATAGAAAATACCCCTAATTATAATAATTATTAGTGAAATTAAACCTTACTACCTAGGGCTAGTAATATACCCTTTAGTATAGCCTAAAGGACTATATTTCTTACTTCTTAATATAAGGAAAAGAAAAGTTAGAAAGAACTATAACCCTTAAAATAACTACCTTTAAAGCTACTCCCTTAATAAATACTAACTATCCTAGTATCTTTATAAATATAAAGAGAGATACTTAAAGAACCTTTAAATACCTAGAGGCTTTCTCTAAAGTAAATTATTAACCTTTTAAAGGTATATTTAAAGAAATAATTATATAGTACTAATAACTATAATATACTTAAGTTAAAGCTTTAAATATTTTATAGGAAATATAAGATACTTAATATCTAACTAAAATAAGCTAAATATGCTTTTAAGGTTATACTTAAAGGTAAGGCTTTATAATACTATATAAACTATCTCTTAAAGCCTAGTTAACTATAAGACTTTCTTATACTTATTAAGTATATAAAAGACTAGTTTAAAATAAAGAATATATAGTAAAGATATCTCCTAGAGTAAAATAATATTACCTTATAAGGAATAATAGGTAATAGCCTAAGTAAGTCTATAGTTAATTACTTTAATAAACTTATAAAGAAGCTTACTATTTTATAATATATAAACCCTAAGATAAGTTAAAGTAAGAGAGTACTTTAGAATTAAATTATAAAAGCTTATAGTAATATCCCTAAATATAAAGAAACTATTATAGATTTACTAAAAGGTCTCTAAGAGTTTTATAAATATATAAGGATAATAATTTAACTTATTAAGGAAAAGAAAAAAGCTAATAATAATTCCTAACTAATACTATAACCTTAGAGTAGTTTTAGACTAACTAAAAATATAATAAGAAAGGAAAAGAGGCTTAATACTTATCTAGAAAGTCCTAGAGTAAAAGAGGGACCTCTTATATAAGGAAATATTATATATATAGTAAGGAAGGATACTAGTTATCAAAGCACTTAGAAGAGGACTATAAGAAGGCATTTTAATATTATAAGAATTACTATCTTATAAATCTTACTAATAACTTATATAATTTATTCCTTATATAGTATAAAGGTAAATAAGAGCCCTAATCTCCTACTAATAATAAAATTACTAAGTATATAAAAAGTATTAGATTTAAGAATAGCCTTAATAATATAAATAGGCTAGTACTTATAAGCTTCTTTAATTATAGTATATAGCTTAATAGTAAAAGAATAGTTTAAATTCTTATAAACTAAGTAGCTTTTTATAGCTTAAGTAAGGAGGACTTTTTTAGTAAAAGCTATCTAATAATACTCTAGTAATATTTATACTAGGAGATTGCTACTTATGTGTAATATTCTAAGGGATTATACCTAATATAAGTGCCGTAAAGTTCTTTATAGTAAGGCACCCTTAATTCCTTGCTTTATAATATATAATACTAGAGATATAGCTTAATAAATCTAAGGTAAGTAAGGCTATTATTAGATTTGGCGTAGGAGAACTAATTCCTATGCTTAGAGTAATTAATATGCTTACCCCTTTTAGGGATATTCTCTTTTAAATTATTCTTATAAATACTCCCTTTTTTATCCCTTAATAATATAGATTAATTATAAATTAACTTTAATATCTCTAAGAATACACTATAATAAGGAGATATTGAAGTCCTTATAATTTGTAAATAAGGGTATACCTAGATACTTCTTGCGTAGAGGGAAGAAGTAGTTACCTAAAGCTACCTTATAGAAAGCAAGCTATAATAATTATATTATTACTTTAAATACCTATTAATTAGATACTTATATAAGGTTTTTGTAAATTAGGGTATAAAGTTAATATTAAAGCTATTAAGAAGCTAATAAGGGTATGCTACTAATGCTAGATATATGTAAATAGCCCTAATTACTTTAAATTCACCCTAAAAGATAAGTATGCCTTTAACTTTAAGGTTATAGTAAATGTCTTTTACCTTAATAGTAATTACCTTACACTCTACGCTATAGATATAGCTATAGTGTTTAATGTAGTAAAATTTATAAAGAATATCTTTATAAAAACCACCTAGGAAGCCCTCTAGATATACTAGATTAATATATATTAAGGCCCTCTGGATTTGATTATTATAAATGCTAGAACGAACTTCTATAGTAATAAATTTAGATAATTTATAGCTTTAATATTAATTTTAATTAAAGAGGTCCCTATTAAAGTATACTATAGTATTAGGAAGGTTAAGAGATATTATAAGCTACTTTATAGGGCTTATAATATTATTAGATATAAATGCCTTATAATACCTAAACCTATTACTTTGTAAATAGTAGTAAAGGCCCTAAATAATACCATAGGCCTAAATAGCCTTATTCTAATAGTTTTTATCTTTAGTGCTTACTTATGTATAATAAGTAAATCCTTATTATTACTAGATATTATATAGTAAGTAATTATAGTATAAAAGGCTACTAAAGAAATTAAGAGGCTTTATACTATTTAGAAGGTTAATAAAGCCCTTACTATATATAATAGCCTAGATATATTAAAGACCCTTAGCTTACTACTTAGATTAAAGATTTAAGTCTAGTAAGAAAGTAAGGGATAAAGAGGCTTATATAAGCTATTAGCTATAGATAAAGAGAGCTATACGCTTAACCTCCCTAGAGGCCTAAAGACCTTTAAATTAACCTCTATTAAGCCTTATTATAATAATCCTAATAAGGAGTTATAGGTAAACTAATAGCTAATAAAGCCTAATAAGGAGAAAGAAAAGGAAAAGTAAGAGACCTAAGATAAGAACTTAGCGCTAGTAATACCTTTAAAGTATAGGTATAGAAGACCTTAAAAGAACCCCTTAGTAATACCCTAAGAGACTAATATTTTCCTATTAATAAAGGAAGTTAATAACCTTACCCTAGTAATTAAGCTATATAAGAAAAGGATTATTAAGACCTTAGGAGAACTATTTAAGGAGTTAATAAAGGTAAAGATTAAAACCCTAATTAAGTAAGGAGTATTTAAATTTATTATATTTAATAAAAAAGAATATAGTAAGCTTTAAATCTTTAATTCTTATATTATTAATAAAATTAAGGGTAAGATAATAAAACCTTATAAAAATCATGCCTTATAATCTAAGGATATAAGAATAAAGGGAAATAAACTATTCTTACATAGGCCTTAACGATTTAATAAGTAAGTTAATGTCTTATCCTTATAATAGCCCTATTAGTAAGGCTAAGGAAATTCCTTATATAGCTATAGGATATTTGTTAAGCGTACGTATAAGCATATATATTCCTAGAGTAGCTAATCCTAGCGTGCTTGCTAATTTAAATATAATACCTTTACTTACCTAAAATAATTCTAAAGGTTATTAAGCCTCTTTATAGTATTATAAAAGCTAGAACATACTAGTAAGTTATGTATTATAAGTATTATAGAGAGAATCTCTAGATAGAAACCTTTATATATAATCTATGCCTGCTTATAACTATAAAGGAAAGCCCTAACTTTACTTATATTAGAATGTAAACTAATAATACTATTAGCCTCTTAGATAAGAAGTTCTCTAAGAAGGAGGAGGCCTAGATAGTTATTACTAGCTTTAATATAAAGCTAAAGTAATTTCTAACTAAGGATAATCCCCTTATATTTAATAAAGGCATTATTATACTAGAGAATAATATTATTAAGATATAGTAAAAGGGATAAAGTAATAAGCTAGATTTAGTTTCTATAACTAATTTAAAGCGTAAATATATTAAGCAAAGAGTATAAGGTGCTTATATTACCTTAATATATTAACTAGAAGCTTATTTTAATTTAATTATTATAGCATAATACTAAGAGCTAACCCTAGAGAATATAAAGGCCCTTAATTATTACCTAAAGTAGTAAATAAACTACCTAAATAGAGGCCTAATATTTATCCTAATAAACCTTAAGAAGGCAAAGCTCTTTACCTTTATAAATAAATCCTTTGCTAATAATAAGGACCTATTCTTATAACTAGGATATATAATAATTCTAGCTAATAAAGACTATACTAATAGTAAATTCATAATTAAAGGTAATATTATATACTTTAGCTTAATAAAGAGTAAGAGAGTAATATAAAGTATGCTTGCCTTAGAAGTCTATAGTATAGTAGCTAGTGTTAATATAGCCTATGCACTAGTAATAACTCTAAACCTAGTTACTAACTAACTAAAGCTTCTAATAATCCTAATTATTATATATATAAACTTATACTCTTTATATAAATACCTTATTAAGCTTAGCATAATAAAGGAAAAATGCCTAATAATTAATATTATAGCCCTTTAGTAATTATATAAACGCTAAGAGCTTTGCGAGATCTAATAGATTAATAAAGAAAATAACCTAGCTAATACCTTAATAAAGGTATTACCTAATAAGGCCTTTAAGAGCTTTATCTTTACTAACTAGATAACTATTTAGATAAAGGGATAGGTTACTTATATATAAAATACATATAGTAAGAAAGATAATTCTCTAGGAGGGTAACTATACTTACGCTAGCTATTAGACCCCTCCTAGTAAATTATAGAGATTAATAGCAGCGTATAGGAGAAGGAAAACGTTATTTATACACTATAGTGTAAATAATAGTGTTATTTTAAGAAAGGAAAGGATTTAGAAAAGACTTACTTATTCTTATATAGGCTTATAGGTTAAGCAAGATTATTCTTTTCCTTTTATTAGCTATAATATGCCCTAATAGGCTATAAGGTTCTTTTCTTATTTTCCTTATTAATTAAGTTATTAATTTGTTATTTCTTTTTTATTTCTACGATTAATATTGCGTGTTAATAATTATATTAAAAGAGAGAGGTTTTAGTGTTAGAATAAAGGTGATATTAATTACGCGCGTAGTAGCTATAATTACCTAGCAAAAGCTTAGGCTACGCGTAAGCCTTACACGTAACCTATAACCTAGCCTTATAATTAGCTAGGAATTATAGGGCTATAAACACGTAACCCCTTTTGCCTTTAGCATTATAGCTTCTAGTTTCTAACTTCTCTTTTAACACACACATAACGTAGCCTAAAATAGATAATTAATGATAATACTATTCTTTAGGCTCATGACCTTATTACATTAAATTCAATACCCTGTGATACTAACACTTACTCTAAACTTTATTAGAGCTTACTTCTCATTATAATACTTTATATACTAGGTTTATAAGTTACTTAAAAGCTACTTAATTACTATATATTTATCTCTTAGTGTAATTACTTAAGTTTTTACCTAGTTATTTACTACTAGAATATTTATAATTACTTATTATAAGCCTTTAGGGTTATAACCTTATAGTGCCTTTACTAGGGTATAGCTATAAGTTAAGTAAATGCTTATATTATATATAAACTATACTATTAATAAGTTATTTACCTAGTTAGTTTAATTAAAGTAAGTAAAAGCTCTTAAATAATACTTTAAAACTTAGTTTAAATATTCTATTTACCTATTTATTTATAAGTAAAATATAGTACTTAGTTACTACTTAGTAATAATAAGGTAGTAAAAGGTTATTTAAAACCTACTAGTAAATATTAAACTATAGTTTATAATAATACCTTCTAAGGCATTATAATCCCTAAAAATATATTCTAGAAATATAGTAGCTAACCTATTACTAGTTAGTTATATTAAAATAAGGATATAAATACTATATTTTATAAAATAGTCTATAATAACTAAGATTATATTATAAGTCTAATTTATATCTCTTATAGGTAGTAGCCCTATAATAAAATCTATTAATAATTCTTAAAAAGGCTAATTAGGCATTAGTAACACTACTAGCTTACTATAAGGTTTATAATACCTTAGCTTTAAAGTCTAATAGCTTATATAAGTTTATATATATAACTTAGTGTCTTTCTTTATTAATAGCTAGTAATACTAGTTTATAATATAATAAAGGGTTTTACTAACTCCTTAGTAGCTTACTACTAGGTTATTATAGGTAAGTAATAAAATCTCCTTTCTTATACTAACTAGAATAAAAACTTAATTCTTAAATATTAATAGCTTAGAGGGCCTAATAGACTATATTTATAATACTTCTAGGTTACTACTCTTAAGTAGCTTCCTATAACCTATAATAAAGTTATTACCTTACTATACTTAAAATAATATAACCTAAATTAAAGCCTTTAATTTTATATATATAAAATAAGCATTATATATAAACTTAGAAAAGGTTTACTAGACTACTTATATTCTTACTATAATATTACTATAAGTAGCTAGCTTATAGTATGCCTATAGACTTATAAATAAATTATAGATAAGTAATGTTTTAAAGGGGCACTTATATTACTTACTAGCTACTAACCTAGCTAGACTCCTAACCTATAGGCTTACTAGACTTAGAGAAATATTAATAAATATAGATAAGGTATAACCTTATTACTTAGAATTAATAGACCTAGTTTATATACTACTACTAGGCTTTGCTAGACTATTAGGTTTCTAGAGGCTAGTAAGGCTATTGTAATGTTTTTATAATAAAATATTAGCTATGCTAAGTAATATAATATTAAAACCTATAATAGCACTATTATTTATATAGTATTCCTATTACTTAGTATTATTAAATTTAGATAAGAAGTTAGGTAGCTATAAGATTAATGCCTTTACCTTATGCTTCTTACTAATATAATTTACTTTTCTTAATAAGGTATTAGTAAGGTTTAACTTACTTATATAATATTTAATCCTAAAATTAAATAGATAAAGCTTATCTAATACTATTACTTACTTACTTATTAGCTTTAGCTTTATAGCTAAGTACTTATAATTTAAATAGTTTATAATAACTATAATCTAATAAGAAAAATATATAAGGTAGTGTCTTTAGGCTTAAAATACCTTTTAGATTACTAATAACTTAGTATTAAGTATTAAGTAATAAAGTTTAATATTAGTTAACTTCCTTAAAAATACACTACTAGGTACTAGCTACCTAGCACTAATATTATAAGTATAGCTTTAATTATATAACTAGATATATTTATCTTTACTCTTAGTAAGTAAAGTAAGTTAAAATATACTAAAATTAGTGTCTCTTAAAACTTCTTTTAAAGTTCTTTAAATACTACTAGTTTACTAGGTTTTAGCTTAAACTTTACTAGCTAAATACCTTTTAAATAGTTTATTAGTAAAACTATTACCTTACTATACTATTTAATAAAGTATTAGTAAAAACCTATAAACCTAAGGAATAATTAAATATTAAATATACTATAGGGTATTAGCTAGGTTATAATAGCTTTAACCTATAATAGTTCTATCTTAATACCCTTTTTAGATATAATAAAACCTAGGAATTTTACTTACCTAATAGAAAATTAATACTATTTAAGGTTAATATAAAGGTTTATATCTTAAAGTTACTCTAGTATGCTTTTAATATACTTTATATATCTTATAGGGTTACTACTATATATTAGAATATTATTAAGGTAAATAATATAGAATTTATTTATAAGTCCCTTAAGGGTATTATTAATATATTCCTAAAAAGTAACTAGTATATTTACTAATCTAAATAATATTATAAGATATTTAAAATAGCTATAGTAGTATTAGAAAGCGATTTTTTACTTATTACCCTTATAAATATATAGCTAGTAATATACTTCTTAAAGATTTAGTAATATAAAAACCTTTATACTTACTAATTAATTAAGGATTTTAGAGATTAATAATAAAGAGGCCTTATTTTTAACTATAATCTTATTAAGGCCCTTATAATCTATATAAAGCCTTAATTTCCCTGATTTTTTTAGAATAAATAAAATTAAGGCTTTAGCTAAACTAGTTAATTTTTGTTAGGAGCACGGAGGCCAGGGAGTTAGGGATAGAATAGTTACATAATAAAACCCTTAGATAAGCCTTAGGTTATGTAAATAACTAAGTAACTATTAGATAGCTATATGTACATAGTAAGGTATTTAGATAAGGACTACCTATAAGGTATATAAGAGATTAGAGTTTAAGACCTTTATATACCTACCCCTAAGTAATAGCTCTCTAGCTATAACTAAGAACCTTAGCTTTTACTTTATTTATATTTTTCTAAACTAGTTATAATAAGTTAAACTCTTAAACCCTTTAGGGTAAATAAACTATTAGCTAGGTTTAAATATAAAGAAGCTATAGAATATTTACTTAAAATATACTTACACTACCTAGTAAAGGAGATATAAACCTATAGTACTTAGGGAGTAACTTATATACCTTAACTTTAAGGCCTAATAATAAAAGAATATAATAGATACTACCTAACCCTATTTAATATAGTAATACTAAATCTAGGAATAATAATAACCTAGATAAGCTAGAGCGCTACTATAAGGTTACATAAGCCTAGCTATAATATACTTATATAAGGTAGGATATTATAAATATAGAAGTATAGCTAAAAGAAATTAAGATAAACCTATAATTAGCTAGATTAAGTAAAGAACCTATAATTACCCCTTAGATACTTATACTAATTAATCCCTTATTCCTAGCCTTCTTACCTAACCCTAACTTTATAGTAAGTGTATACTTATAAAGCTTTATAAAGATATAGTATAAAGTGCTAGTATATAAAGGTAATACCTATAAGAATCTATAGGTATACCTAGCGGATTAAATATATTATTCTAGTTAAATTTAAGAACCTTTTGTAATAATAAAACTAAGGTAATATATACTAGTAATTACCTAGTAAATAATATAAAGTAATAATAAATATATTATATAATAGTAAATAGGTTAGTTAACTACTTAGCTTATTCTTAGGATAAATTTATATCCTAGTTAAACTTAGGAGTAATAAATAAGAATATAAGGTACTTAAAAGCCACTAGGACATTACTAAATCTAAGGTAAAAAAATAACTAGTTTTTCTAGTTATTCTTAAGACTTTAAACTAAAGTAAAAGCTAAATTACCTAACTAAATCCTTATATACTTAAGAATAGTAATTTTCCTAAATAGCTTAAATAATACTATAAGGAAGTATATAGTTAGCTAGGAGTTCCTAATATCTTAGAGCTACTTATAGGGATAAGATAAAAAAGCTAAAGTTATAATAATATTTATATTAAATAATTATAATAGAAACTATAATAATAAAGAAGGTAAGAGAAAGAGGTAATACTCTAGCTCCCTTATAAATAACTTATAGTAAAGCTTATAGTAACTAAGCATAAGTTAAAGACTATTTAAGTGCTATAAATATAGTAGTCCTAGATATAGTATAAATAAATATAAAGTAGTGAATTATTTAATTTATAAAAGTAGTAAGTATATAACTAAGAAGTATAAGGATAGTAGTAATAAGACCTTAGACCTTAATAAGATTCTAATTAGGTTAGTATAAGCCTAGGATAATAGTCTTACTATAAAGAAACCTATAAATAAGAGAATAAGAATATAGGTATCCTTATAGTAAGATAACTACTAGTTAGCTATACTAGCGCTATTTAATATAGGCGTAAAGTATTTAATAATCTACCCTAAATTATTATTAAAATAAGATTAGAAAAATATAAAAAAACAGAGATAATACTAGAAAGCGTAAGTAAGGATAAAATCCTACATAAAGGAATCTTATATAAGCTAATTAAGGTAAAAGATAGCATAGGCTATATAAAAGTCTGCTAGATTAGTTACTATATTACTAATATAGGAGAGGGGATGCTCCTAGGTATAGATTAGACCCTAAAGTATAAACTTATAGTAATAGATTAGAAGTAAAATTTTTAGAGGTTTCTAATAACTAAGGATTATATTATACTTACTATAAGGAAGTAATAACTATATAGGGTAGTAAAATAGTTATTTATTATACTATTACTAGTATTACTAAAAATTAAGGTAATTAAGCCTAGGGAAAAAGAAAGGAGACTAATAAAGACTTATTAGTAAATAATATAATAAGTAATAACTAAGGTTATAGTATAGTTATAGTAATAGTAGTAAAATATACTTATTCCCTAAAAAGAAAAAACTAAGAAGTATAATAGCACTCTAGGTAGTATACTATAAGGAGGTAATAGTAATTATATAAGAGATAGATAGTAATATAACCTAATAGTAAATCCTAGAAAAGTACATAGAATTTATAAATATGTTTTTAAAAGATTTAGCTAGTAAGCTCCTAGAATTAGGTAGCTACACTTATGTAATTAAATTAGAAGAGGGGAAATAACTACCCTAGGGACTTATATATAACCTAGCTAAAAAAGAGCTAGAAGTGCTTAGGGAGTACCTAGTAAGTGCGTAGGAAAAAGGATAGATTAGAAGATTAACTAGTCTAGCTAGAGCCCTAATTTTATTTGTTCCGAAAAAATCAGGGAAATTAAGGCTTTATATGGATTATAGGGGCCTTAATAGAATTATAGTTAAAAACAAGGCCTCTTTACTATTAATCTCTGAAATCCTTAACTAATTAGTAAGTGTAAAGGTTTTTATATTACTAAATCTTTAAGAAGCGTATTACTAGCTATATATTTATAAGGGTAATAAGTAAAAGATAGCTTTCTAATACTACTATAGCTACTTTAAATATCTTATAATACCGTTTAGATTAGTAAACGCGCTAGCTACTTTTTAGGAATATATTAATAATACCCTTAAGGGACTTATAGATAAATTCTATATTATTTACCTTAATAATATTCTAATATATAGTAGTAACCTCGTAAGATATACAGAGTATATTAAAAGCATGCTAGAGTAACTTTAAGATATAGACCTTTATGTTAACCTTAAAAAGTACTAATTTTCTATTAGGTAGGTAAAATTCCTAGGTTTTATTATATTTAAAAAGGGTATTAAGATAGAACTATTATAGGTTAAAGCTATTATAACCTAGCTAATACCTTATAATATATTTAATATTTAATTATTCCTTAGGTTTATAGGTTTTTACTAATACTTTATAAAATAGTATAGTAAGGTAATAGTCTTACTAATAAACTATTTAAAAGGTATTTAGCTAGTAAAGTTTAAGCTAAAACTTAGTAAACTAGTAGTGTTTAGAGAACTTTAAAAGAAGTTTTAAGAGGCGCTAATTTTAGTGTATTTTAACTTACTTTACTTACTAAGAGTAAAGATAAATATATCTAGTTATATAATTAAAGCTATACTTATAATATTAGTGCTAGGTAGCTAGCACCTAGTAGTGTATTTTTTAAGGAAGTTAACTAATATTAAACTTTATTACTTAATACCTAATACTAAGTTATTAGTAATCTAAGAGGCATTTTAAGCCTAGAGACACTACCTTATGTATTTTTCTTATTAGATTATAGTTATTATAAACTATCTAAATTATAAGTACCTAGCTATAAAGCTAAAGCTAACTAGTAAGTAGGTAATAGTATTAGATAAGCTTTATTTATTTAATTTTAGGATTAAATATTATATAAGTAAGTTAAACCTTATAAATACCCTATTAAGAAAAGTAAATTATATTAGTAAGAAGCGTAAGGTAAAGGCATTAACCTTATAGTTACTTAACTTCTTATTTAAATTTAATAATACTAAGTAATAGGAATATTATATAAATAATAGTGCTATTATAGGTTCTAGTATTATATTACTTAGTGTAGCTAATATTTTATTACAAAAACGCTATAATAGCCTTACTAGCCTCTAGGGTTTTAAGAAGTTATAACTTAATTATATTATTAAGGAACCTAATAGTCTAGTAAAGCCTAGTAATAGTACGCAAACTAGGTTTATTAATTCTAAGTAGTAAGGTTATACCTTATCTATATTTATTAATATTTCTATAAGTCTAGTAAGCCTATAGGTTAGGAGTCTAGCTAGGTTAGTAGCTAGTAAGTAGTGTAAGCGCCCCTTTAAAACGTTACTTATTTATTATTTATTTATAAGTCTATAGGCATACTATAAGCTAGCTACTTATAGTGGTGTTATAGTAAGAATATAAGTAGTCTAGTAAATCTCTTTTAAGTTTATATATAATGCTTATTTTATACATATAGAATTAGAGGCTTTAATTTAGGTTATATTATTTTAAGTATAGCAAGGTAATAACTTTACTATAGGTTATAGGAAGTTACTTAAGAGTAGTAACCTAGAAGTATTATAAATATAGTCTATTAGGCCCTCTAAGCTATTAATATTTAAGAATTAAGTTTTATTCTAGCTAGTATAAGAAAGGAAATTTTACTACTTACCTATAATAACCTAGTAGCAAGCTACTAAGGAGTTAGCAAGACCCTTTATTATATTATAAACTAGTATTACTAGCTATTAATAAAGAAAGACACTAAGTTATATATATAAACTTATATAAGCTATTAGACTTTAAAGCTAAGGCACTATAAACCTTATAGTAAGCTAGTAATACTACTAGTGCCTAATTAGCTTTTTTAAGAATTATTAATAGATTTTATTATAGGGCTACTACCTATAAGAGACGTAAATTAGACTTATAATATAATCTTAGTTATTATAAACTATTTTACAACATATAGTATTTATATCCTTATTTTAACGTAACTAACTAGTAATAGGTTAGCTACTATATTTCTAGAATATGTTTTTAAGAACTATAGTGCCCTAGAAAGTATTATTATAGACTATAGTTTAATATTTACTAGTAGGTTTTAGATAACCTTTTATTACCTTATTACTATTAAGTAGTAACTAAGCACTACATTTTACTTACAAATAAATAAGCAAATAAAACATTTAAACTAAGTTTTAAAGTATTATCTAAGAGCTTTTGCTTGCTTTAATTAGACTAACTAGGTAAATAACCTATTAATAATATAGTTTATATATAATATAAGTATTTACTTAACTTATAGCTATACCCTAGTGGAGGTGCTATAAGGTTATAACCCTAGAGGCCTATAGTAAGTAATTATAAATATTCTAGTAGTAAATAACTAGGTAAAGACTTAAGTAACTACACTAAGAGATAAATATATAGTAATTAAGTAGCTTTTAAGTAACTTATAAACCTAGTATATAAAGTACTATAATAAGAAGTAAACTCTAATAAAGTTTAAAGTAAGTAACTATATTTTATTATTTATAAAGAATATTAACCTATAGTAACCTAGTAGGAAGCTAAGTATAAAGTACCTAGGCCCTTATAAAGTTAAAAAGGTAATTAAAACTTATAAATTAGCATACTAATTAAAGCTACTACCTAGTATATAACTATATAATATTTTTAATATTACTAACCTTAAACTATTTATAAGGGACCTAACTAGCGTAAAAGATATGTCCTTACTATAAGATAATATTACGAATAATAAATAAGAGTTTAAGGTTAAAAGAATTATCTTATATTATTATAATAGAAGATATTAGAAATACCTAGTTAAGTAAAAGGGCTATAATACTTTAGAGAATTTATAGGTTAAGAGAAAAGATTTTATTATAATAGATATTATTAATAATTATAAGTAATAACTAAGTAGCTAGTTTATAAACATAAAGGTGTATTTAGTAAAGATTAGATAGTAATAGTAATATATAAAAAAAAAAACTAGATAATTTCTTAGATAATCTACCTTATAGCTACCTAGCACTATTTACCCTATATTTATATTAGGCCCTAGCCCCCTAGTATTATTATTTTTATTCCTAGGCGCTAGGTTAGTAGTAAGGCCTTAGGTAAGGGATTTATCCTTATTATTAGAGAAATCCCCTCCTTATATATATATATACAAAGCTTACCTAGAAGGTCTAATAGCCTAATATAAGTAGGAAGCATAGGTATATATATAATAAGCTATTAGTAAGTTAGTAAGGCTATAAGTAAGAATATTAAGAAACTTACTAAGGGAAGGTTTTATATAATAAAGCATAAGCTATTAGAGATATTAATCTAGACTTTTAGATTAATAGTATTACTTAGTAGTAATATAGTAATTCTCTTATTAGTATTAGCCTCTTATATAACCTTTATAGTTAGCCTTACTTATTTAGCCTAGCTATACTTATTAGTATTCTTTATAAATAAAAGTATATTATAAAGTTTATATTTTATGTGTATTAAGTATTAGTAATATATTAGTAGTAACCTAAGTTATAAAGATAAATATATATATATATTATTAAGAAAGTAAGGATTATTATTAAAGATAATATAACTATTAATATACTTAAAAAGCACTTAGTATAATTTTATAAAGTAAGTAAAGCACTAGTAGTATATTAGTATAAGTATAAGTAATAAAAAAGGGAAGATATACCCCTAAATAGTCTTTATTATTTTATATATAATAAGCGTATTTTATTAAGTTACTTATATAAGTTAGTAGTAGTATATAGTAAGGTAGTAATAAAGTTATACTTAAGGAGTTAGTATACTTAGTTAAAGTAAATTTACCTTTAGTAATATACTATAAAATAATACTATTACTATCTTTAGGGGTAATAGCCTATATTATTACTTACTATATATAGTATATATAAGGAATTTTTATATTACTAGCATTACTAGCTATAAGTTAGTAAGGTATATACTAGGGGTTAAAAATACTATACTTATATTAAAATTTTTAAAGCTATTTACTTCTTAGGAGATTTTTAAGGAGATATTTAAGAGGTTTTCTTAGCTATTAGAGAATCTAATAGAATAGAAGTACTATAGCGCTTAGATATAATTTACTATTAGTAAGTTAGTAATAATATACTATAGGAATATAGGTATAGAAGGTAAAGTAACTAATATTTTAGTGTTTAAAAGGGATTAAGTATTTAAGTAAGATTAAATATAGATAATAAAATAATACTATAGGATATTAATAACTACTATAATAGTAGCTATAAAGCTACTAGGTTATAAGTAAGGGTAACTTATAATATTAAAGAAGAATATAAAGAAAAAGAATATATATAAGTAAGAAAAAGTAAGCCTTTTTATATTAGCCTTAGACCCCTAAGTAATTTATATACTATATATAGCTAATTTAGAAATTATAATATTTATAGTTATAACTACTACTAGTAAATACGTATACTAGCTATAAACTCCTAGTAAGAATAATATAATATCCCTAATATTAGATAAGAGCTTATTTATTTTAAATAGTATATAGCACCTTATTTATTTAACCTAATTATAAAATCTAATATAAGTAGTTTACTTACTTAGTGTTAATAAATTATTAGGTAAAGGTATATATATTAGAAGTAATAAAGTAATAAGTATATAGCTATTTAAAGCTAGAGAGTAAAGAAGGGAATTACCTAAAACCCTAAAACCCTATAACTTTTATTTTATTATCCTAAGTAAATATAATAGCTATATACTTATAAAATAACTAGTAATATTAAACACTATTATAAGCTATATATAGTATACTTATATTAGCTAAGTAGCTTCTTTTTTAATTAAGAATAATTATATATTAAGGGGTAGTATATTAGAAGCATAAAGGCTAGGGAGTTAGGGATAGAATAGTTATATAATAAAACCCTTAGATAAGCCTTAGGTTATATAAATAACTAAGTAGCTATTAGATAGCTATGTGTATATAGTAAGGTATTTAAATAAGGACTGCCTATAAGGTATATAGGAGGTTAGAGTTTAAGACCTTTATATACCTACCCCTAAGTAGTAGTTCTCTAGCTATAACTAAGAACCTTAGCCTTCACTTTGTTTATATCTTCCCGAACTAGTCGTGACAATTTTCTAATTTACCCTTTTTCTTATATACTTACTAGGTACTCCCTAAGCACTTCTAGCTCTTTTTAGCTAGGTTATATATAAGTCCCTAGGGTAATTATTTCCCCTTTTCTAATTTAATTATATAAGTATAGTTACTTAATTCTAGGAGCTTACTAGCTAAATCTTTTAAAAATATATTTATAAATTCTATATACTCTTCTAGGATTTACTATTAGGTTATATTACTATCTATCTCTTATATAGTTACTACTATCTCCTTATAGTATATTACTTAAAGTATAATTATACTTCTTAGTTTTTTCTTTTTTAAGAAATAAGTATATTTTATTACTATTACTATAGCTACGCTATAACCTTAGTTATTATTTACTATATTATTTACTAATAAGTCTTTATTAGTGTCACAACTAGATTAGGGAGATATAAATAGAGTAAAGGCTAAGGTTCTTTGTTATAACTAAAGAGCTACTACTTAAAGGTAAGTATATAAAGGTCTTAAACTCTAACCTCTTATATACCTTATAGGTAGTCCTTATCTAAATACCTTACTATATATACATAGCTATTTAATAGCTACTTAGTTATTTATATAACCTAAGGCTTATCTAAGGGTTTTATTATATAACTATTCTATCCCTAACTCCCTAGCCTCCGTGCTCCTAACAACTAGTTATATAAGGCTAATATAGCCTACCTAAGGAGTAAGCAAAGACCTAGAGAATACATAGGGAAATATACCTAATAGACCTTAGTAGCGCTAGTTAAACTAAAGAAAATATAGTATATAGTATTAGTATAATTAAACCCTAAAATAAGGTTTAAATAATTCTTACTAAAATAATAGTAAGTTATCTCTAAAAATATATAGTCTTTAAGGTCCTTAGGAATCTAATTACTTAGGGTATTTATTAATACTTATACCTAGTTAAAAATAGCTAAAAGATTAAGAAAATCCCTTCTTATAGTAAGTATTACCTAAATAAATATAGGTAATTAAGTACTAAAAACCTAGAAAAAATAACTTACTTACTATCTTATAAGTATTACTATATTTTATATATTAAATATAATACTTTAAATATTTTCTCTTTATAGTAATACTTATAAACCTAGGGAATTAATAGTTTATCTAAGGGACTTTAGGCTTAGCTAAGGGATTTTTCTTAAACTCTATATAATTAGTATATAAATAATATATATAAGAATACTCTTTTAAGTAAATATTAGGAATAATAATAATACTTTCCTTATTAAAATCTATAGTAATAATATAGTAAATAATAAAGGTAAAGTAATAGTAACTAATAATATAATATAATCTAAGAAAAGATTACTATAGTTATAGAAGGAAAGAGAGTATAATATAAGAGAGAGTTATAGGTAAATCTATACTTAAGCACTAGCTATTATTTATTATTATTTTAATATAGCTATTACTTAGTAAATAGCTATATACTAGCTAGTAAAAGCTATTTAAAAGCCTAGCTAAAAATAAGCAAGTAATTATAAGGCCTTACTTATAATACCTATATACTAGTATACTACTAGGTAAGTATACTATACCCTAGGGCTAGGTTTATATAATACTAGTAAGCTACTAGCTATAAGCTAGTAACTTATATGTATAACACACTTAGACCTAGTAAGCTTTAGTTAATATACAAGTGCCCCTATACCTCTTGCCTAGCTATCCCTTTGTTCTTACAATTAGCTAGGGATTTTTCTTAAACTTTATATAACTAGTATATAAATAATATATATAAGAATACTTCTTTAAATAAATATTAGGGATAATAATAATACTTTTCTTATTAAAATCTATAGTAATAATATAATAAATAATAAAGGTAAAGTAATAGTAACTAATAATATAATAAAATCTAAGAAAAAATTACTATAGTTATAAAAAGAAAAAAAGTATAATATAAGAGAGAGTTATAAGTAAATTTATACTTAAGCACTAGCTATTATTTATTATTATTTTAATATAACTACTACTTAGTAAATAGCTATATACTAGCTAGTAAAAGCTATTTAAAAGCCTAGCTAAAAATAAGGGGTAATTATAAGGCCTTACTTATAATACCTATATACTAGTATACTACTAGGTAAGTATACTATACCCTAGGGCTAGGTTTATATAATACTAGTAAGCTACTAGCTATAAGCTAGTAACTTATATGTATAGCATACTTAGACCTAGCAAGCTTTAGTTAATATACAAGTGCCCTTATACCTCTTGCCTAGCTATCCCTTTGTTCTCACAACTACCTTATTATATAATTTATACTATATATTAGCATATACCTAGTATATACCTCGTATATGCTATTCTGCTAGTTACAAGGCCCCACCCTGGATACGAGATTAACTTTGTTAGAGCCGAGATTTACTGTAACCCCTTAGCTGTTGTACCACGAGACTTGAAATTCGTCATGTTCAGGAGCCATGGATTTGACAACATGGTTCATGGACCGGGATACGAGACTAGTCAGGCTTTGTTGTACCACCGGGCCGTGTTTCCAACGTTTCAGAGATGTCTGCACTTCTAGCCAGCCACAAGGTTACAGTCGTCTTCACTTACAGCCAGCCACAGGGTCACAGTCGTCTTCATCTCTAGGCAGCCACAAGGTCACAGTCATCTTCAATTACAGCCAGCCATAGGGTTACAGCCGTGCAGTGTCTGCTCACATAAGTGTTGTTGAGTGGAAAATGTTGGTTTACAAATTGTGCATGTTTGGCATCTAACCGAGTGACAAACAAACAATTGTTTGGGAGCCCAGACATCTTTAACATGGCAAGATACCCTTTAGTTTCTGGACTCGCCTACAGCCCATAAACCCACCAGTAGAGTAGCTTGCGAGCAGTCAAAGCAAACAATCTCTTCGCATGTCATCGACACAGACGAAAGAAAGGAATCCCTAAGTATGAAGATCTGCATTGTCTCATTTTTGAAGAACGCCGCGTCACGATTGGAGAGGGTAAATTCAATCTTCCTTCCACCCAAGTTCGCGCCGTTCTAACGCAATTCTAGCATGATGGCTTGCCGGACCCAACTCACTATATTCCACAGTACCGTCATGAATTCGTGTACCGGCAATTTACCAAGCATAATGCTAAGTCTGAGATTGATAAATTGTGTTGCGAGAATTTCGATGCGTTCATGAATTACATGGTTGGTAGACTATGCACATCCTACTTCAGATTTGGTCACTCACCAGTCATTCAGGGTGTCGATGTCGATGGCATTGAAGCAACCAAGCATCTTGAGTCTAAAAACGTCACCATACTTACCAATCCCTCTAGTCTCTTAGCCACAAGTAAGCTTGATCTAAGAGACGATGCCAATGAGCCGGCGTTCAAAACTCCCCACAACACATACGGCAAGTATCCGAAAATCGTCAAGTACTTCGATAAGTCTGGCTCCCTGGGATTGGATCGAAATTTCATCTGCTACGACGAGCAAGCTGTCCGAGAGCGGATCACTCTGCTACAAGAGCAGGACCCAACATGCGGAATTCTGGTGCAGGACTACATATTTGGTGACGAGTGTGCAGCAGTCGTCATTGACTTGGGCGGCCATGTAATCGCACTGTCTCCTGTCAAATTTGTGTTCCCGGCCAGTACCCCAGAAGATGCTGAACTCTTAACCCGGGATGACAAAAATGGGAGTGTCGCGGCTAGAGAGATAAACCATGTCATCATAGAAGGTGAACTCCGCGAAAGATTGCAATGGTCCGCTGTCAATGCTTTCAAGAACATCAAGGCGTCTTGTGAAGGAGCCTTCGCCCATGTGACGATGCGGCTGGAAAGAAACACTGGGAATATCTACGTTATTGGTGTCGACTGCAATCCCTTTATCTTTAACCGCAAAGGATATCGGTTTGATGGCGATTTCATGCTGGAAGCCACCTTTCCCGGCAAGCAAGAAGCCTTCCTTGACACGATACTGACCATCAAGCGCAGCCAGCTTGGTTCTAACAAAAGTCGCATCAGACACACGGCTGCTGTTTACGACAGTTGGTCTGACACGTATGATGAATTTTGGGAGACAACCGACGTATCCAAAATCCAACAATTTACAGTCGCCAACTTCGACTTCACTGGCTCGGTCTTGGACCTTGCATGTGGTACCGGCATCTTTGGCCGCATCCTACATGCACACGGCGCAAAGACTACGGAAATTGTTGGTGTCGAGATTTCGGCTGGCATGCTGTGCGCTGCCAACATAAAGAAATACTACAAGAAGCCTCTCTGGAATTGCTCGATGCAAGAATATGTCATGGTAATTGGTGCCCAAGTAATATTCCCTTCACGCAGTTTACTGATGGTTGAGACCGCACCACAGGAGAATTTTGAGTTCGACCATGTTGTCTGCTTCGGGGCGCTTCTTTTTCTCGATGCTTTTGAGCTGAACACTGTTTTAGCGAGAATGTTCATGATGGCCCGCAAATCCTTGACAATGGAAGTAGACAATCTTGACAGCAATGTAATTGAAACAATGCAGAAAGGCGCTGGGGATCACTGCTTTGTTGAAAACCATGTCCAAATGGTTGAGAGGTTTGGGATCCCAAACGGGTGGAAGCTTGTGTACAAACAAGACGGGCCTCTTTTCCCATCCCCAGCTTCCCAAGGAAACGTGGAAGGTTATATAGTCAGATTCGAGAAGCTCAACAGCAGTTGAAATTGCAGTGGTTAGAGCCTGAAGTTTCTAGAGCTTCGTACATCTAGGCCTTCTCCCATCAATATCGGTCTTTTCAATTCTGACATTCCCCGTATTTTTGGTCTAATACCAGTGACATCAAAGGCGAGTCCGAGAGGACTCCTCAGAAACATAATACATTTGAGAAATATCCAAACTCAGGATGGGTACTTTTGCCCTAGTCTGTCTAATGCCCTGCCGATATGTCCGTATAATTTCAAAATCCAATGAACCAAAGGGCGAGTAGAAGCCTCCAAACATGCAGTGCTGTATCTTCTGCCAGCAACTCAACCGCCCTACCAGTTCCCGCCCTCTACTCAGGGATCCTAGACCGCTTCTTTAGCGAGCGCTGCATGACATCGTTTAGAGTGAAACGTATGTACGTGCGGTTGGCTTATCAGATGCCGCTCGTACCGATCCTAGCCCCCGCAACTCCTCCCCGTATCAAAATTGAAAAGCGCTTTGTGAAAAAGACGAATGAGCCCATTTCTTCGATGGCGCAACCAAACTTGTGTCAGCTCCGAGTAGGGAACACACCAGTTGCTTTCGAAAACGCCAGTTGTTTAACATAGAGCATCACATTACATCTTGCTAGGCTTCCGATTTATTACGCGCACTTTATTTTCTTTGCAAATGGAGAGCCAATCTTCTTCATTAGGTTTTCACTGGCGCTCTAAGCCGTGTTTTGTCATAAGCACGGTAGCACTTGGCCTCTTCACGGACGTCTTTCTTTACGGCATTATCGTTCCCGTGCTTCCGTTTATGCTTCGAAATCGTCTCGGTATACCAGATGGTCAAATACAGTTACATGTATCGACGCTTCTCGCAGTGTATGCGGGAACATCGGTGTTGTTCTCCTTTCCCGCGGGGTGGATTACGGATAAGATCGGTTCTCGTCGGCTTCCATTCCTCGCGGGTTTGTTGCTATTGCTAATTGCAACTATCATGCTGGCACTTGATCATAGTCTTGTCGCCTTGGTGGTTGCAAGATCGCTTCAGGGCGTCTCTGCTGCGATTGTGTGGACTGCCGGGCTTGCCATGGTGCAAGATGCGGTTGGCCGAAAAGGAACAGGTCAGGCTATTGGGACAGTAGGTATTTCAGCACCCACGACGCAGAAATGGCATTTGCTAATGCATCTAGATATCCTCTGTTATTTCCGTCGGTGAACTTCTCGCACCTGTTCTGGGAGGTCTGCTCTACGGCAGAGCTGGCATCTTCGCCGTAACTGCAGTGTCTGCGGGGATTCTGGCAATCGACCTTCTCATGCGACTTCTCGTCATTGACGCCAAGATGATTGCAAGTAACGACGGTCAACGTGTGAGTGAGCGTTCGAATGAAAATGACTTTGCAACCGCGGGTTGTCGACAGGAATCAGAAGCACGAGAAGGCGATGCTTTGCTTCCGAAACCCGACGATGGAGAGTATAAAATACAATCAAATCTCAGCACCATAGAGCGCGCCATTCCGATTCTGTACTGCTTTCGTAATACCCGATTTCTGGCAGCACTCATTCTTGTTTTGGTCCAGTCATTGCTGATAGGCGCGTTCGACGCCACTGTTCCAGTCGAGACAAAAGCCCTATTCAATTTCGCCCCCTTTGAGGTTGGACTCCTTTTTGTCGCGATAGTTATCCCAAATTTAGCGCTAGGGCCCGTGGCCGGACTGGCCGTAGACAGATACGGCACGAAGCTAGTGGCAACAGCAGGTTACGCATTCTTAGTCCCTTGCCTCCTCCTACTAGGTTTGCCATCGCAGAAAATCCTCACGGGAAACCACAACATTGCTTTCTTCTGTCTTGTGCTTGTATTAAATGGCGCTGGGTTATCAATCATTGCTTCACCAGGCCTGGTAGAGGCAACTCACATCACGAAGAAGTATGAAACGGCGAATCCGGGATTCTTTGAGGAGAATGGGCCATATGCTCAACTCTATGGTTTTAGCTCCGTCTTCGCTTTTGCTGGCCTCGCCATAGGCCCTCTCCTGGGTGGGACGTTGCGGGAGTTTTTTGGCTACAGTGCCATGACTACTGTGTTGGAAATCATTTCAGGCGTCACGGCCATAGTCTCGTTCGCAGTTATTGGGGAGAAGAGGCAGAGAGCATCCTTACCCTGAGACTCGGTAGCTCTGCTAGTTGCAGATATTTGCCGTCGTTCAGCTGGCGTCGCTGATCCATTTGGGCCTTTTTGCCTGAAGAATGCAGTTAGAAACTATTCGAACTTCGTCTTAGGTGGAAATGCAAATATCAAAAGAACGATATCACGTGTTTTATTCTTCTTGTCTCCCATTGTTAGTTGCCATGACTGGTGGCTTTGAGCCAGATACCGCTATTAGGTGACCTAGGCAGCTCGAACTACAATATTGGGAAGTTTTATAAAGCTCCCTAACACCCTAGCCATCAGACGGGGAGGAAGTATCTTAGAGCTCTATTTTCTTCGTAGCAAACTGTCAAAATAGCTTGGTCAGCTAGAGTACTAGTTCACAGCCTGGCTGTCTAGGGAATTTGAAAAAAATACATGAATTGTGTAGCAGCCACTATAATCAGGGAAGTAGTTGACAGCCCAGTCTTGTTCATTTTCAAGTGCAGTATGTTGATGTATGTAGGTGTTGGTATGGCCCTGAGACACTCGCGGGATCGAAACCCAAGAAATTGAGGCGTAGTAAGCTCTGAACATATAGCACAAATGGGTATACCCTCTTGATATTCACTTTCGTCCTCGCCCTCATGCTCTTCTACATCATAATCATCGTTATTATCGTCCTCGTCATCATCAATGGCATCTAAGTGAAATTAGGAACTGAGCTAAAGTTAAGTCAAGGGCATAAGAAAACTACAGTTCTTGGAGACGGTGGATATAATCATCCAAACCAAATACTGAAGTACATAGCATAAAGATAGAACATCAAAGTATCAATTCGAATTGACAGAAGGAAATTCTCATTGATTCCTGATATGGAAATCCTCCGAACCCATCTTCCCTTGAACTTGTTACATTTTTAGTACTGAACTCTCGTCAAGTTCTTGGGAACATCATTAGGCAATCACGAAGAGACGTCTCTCATGCCATCGGAATGTTCCTGCAGAATATTCCAGAGCTGTTCCAGCTTTTCGTGCGTTACATCTGCCTTCGCCGAGATGAGTACGGCTGAGATGATAGCTTCCTTAGATGCAGTGGGTGCGCGTTCTTTTGCCCTCAGATAAGTAATGCGCAATTGCGACAAGAGACCATAGAAGGTCAACGCAGCTGTTTGTGCATCAAGGTAATGAGCGATGGCAGTCACATCAACAGCCAATCGCTGCCATGACTCAGCGGAATCGTTGGGAATAACGTTCTGAAGAGCCGAGACAACTCCTTTGAATCTTGCCTCTTCCCCCAGAACTACACCGTGAAGCGTGTTGGACTTATCATGGAGGTCGTCCCGAAAACCTTTCAGCTTGCTCAAAGCATCATTGAGCTTGTAGATTTGCCCATGGAGCTGATCACGCTCTTTGGCACCGTTGATGGCCCCAAAGATAATGTCAAGCCCAACGGCAGCGATGATACCGACTCCAGTATCCGCGAGCGCCGCCTCCGCACCAACCTCAACACCAGCTTCTATACCAGCCTCGATTCCTACTTCCACACCCGCTTCAGCGAGACTCTCAACGCCGAGTTCAGCAGCAGCTTCACCTCCGACTTCTGCGCCCTCAAATATGGCAGTCTTGGCGATCTTGCCGATATTCACGACGGCTTTCAACACCAGAATTGAGCCAGTGATCTCGGAGAGAAATGCTCCGAATTTCGCAGGAACACAGCCTGGCGGTGGCTCGGGCATAGTCTGTAACTGAGCCTCAAAGTCTTGCAGCTGCAAGTCGCTGAATTTGATGGCTCGGGCTATGATGACAAGTGCGGCATTTGCAGAAAACAGCTGCTTGGCCTGGTCCGATAACGTGTTGTATTGAAGAATCTGGGCACGGATGCTGTCTTGAAGAGAGGCCGCCTCATCGTGAAGACTGTTCGCTTCCTTTTTCAGAGCGTCGACATGGAAGATCCAGTTATCCCATGGCAAAATTGAACCTGAATTACCCATTTCTTCCTTTCAATTTGGACGGATGAGTAAAGGTCGATGCGATGGATATAGATTGATGTCTTGATAAGTAAGAGAGGGCCTGGCTGAGCTGCCGTGAGTGAGCTATGTTCAAAAGGAACTGTCCTGAGGGTGAAAACATGGATTTTTATATCGTGGAGCAGTACAGACTCCCTGGACGTGTAGGTACTCTGACTGGATTGGTAAGGAGCACATCATATGTGAGAAGATACGCACATGCACTATGCAACTTTTAAAATGTCCAGCGAAGAGCCACAGCTTGCAGTCTCACAAACTGGTCACAGCAGTTAGTCTAGAACAACATGGTGATGTGACATCGGAAACACCTCCGCGTTCGGAACGTGCTATAGTAGTTTCCGATAGGATGAAGCTCGGGAATCATCAATTGCAGACGAATCATTAGCCCATGTGAAGTTTCGAGTAAAGTGAAATGGCCACCAATTTCCACTAATTTGTGCGTGGATTATCCCCTATGCAGAGCATTCAGGCTGTATGCCCCTGTATGCCGTGTGACAGCCGCTCAGCCGCTCAGCCGCTCAGCCGCTATTACTACAACTTTTGGCCTGTCACTGTATCAATCGTTTGCTGTATCCCACACTCTAGCTTGCTGCATCGGGGCATTCAAAGGGTCGCCAGCATGATTGGACCAATGTTGATTTTTTCTCATGGCAGTGGCGACTTCAGAGCATGCAACACTCCCTCCAATAGGACATCAAGACATCGGACGCACCAGATCAGTACAATACTGAGTGGCTCATGTCTCAGAGCCTCCGAAATATTTTGGAGGTCGAAGAGAGGGGTTTGCCTAAACATGGAAATTTAAGTGTAAGTTTACTACCAAGGTAACCCTCATCTATCACAGAGACTTCGTGGGCCTCTAAATGCGCATACCGCGTAACGCAATAACGCAACGCAACGTGACGCAATGAGGCTATTTTAAATACCTATTGTCCTCCAAGATAGTAGTAAGCAAGAAAGGAATTTGTATATAGAAGTTCAATCTAGCTATTAGGTATAAGAGCTATTCTTTTAAATTAGAACTATATATAGGCTATCCTTCTGGATTAGGACTAACGCGGTTTGCGCGTTTAGATGTCCAGACGTCGTAGTACTATCTGCTTGTTGCCACCTATTTTGGACAAGGGTGTTCAGCTGAGAAGTCCCCGAGTAGAATGAGAACAAGAAGGAGAGGAGAAAAGATCAAAGTGCCGGTTAAGGTAGAGATAGCTATGTGAATCATATTTAAGTGAAGGAATTGCCCGTGCCGTTTAGGGGGAGATAACATCAGCTCAACACTCTGTCACACCAGCTCCATTATCAGACATTCGTCTGACATTATCTCTTCCTTGATTACAAGATATTCTCAACCCCCTAGGTGAGCTACCACCTTCACTCCCGTATTTTCCTCTACCAAAAAAAAAAAAAACACAAGATGGGTCTCCTTCCATTCGACGACTGGATTTACCATCTTCCCAATATGCGGGATGAAGTAAACTCCAAGCATGACCTAGTCGTAAAGACCCAGGATACCGTCCAGGCTGATGTCCTCGCGTTCAATAAAAAACTTGACAAGTTCAAGCTGCTTCTTGTCAACAATGGAATCCTTCTTTACATCTCGACCACAACCAAGATGGACGACTTCACCACACAGATAGATGCACTTCCGGCTCCAGTGAAAGGAGACACGGTTCTCAATTTATCTGCGGGCGGCTCCGAGCTCATTGGCGGTGTGCAAGTTCTCAAGTTTGTCGTCAATCTGGGGAAGCTTGCGAAGCAGACTATTGCTGGCACTGCAGAAGAGATTGCTGAGGGTGAGACCGAGAAGCTTGTCGAGTCACTCGGAGAAGATGCGCTGGATGCTGGTATCACCAATATCGAAGAGGCCGCATCTACCGAATCTTTAGAGACTCTTGGCGAAGAGGGCGCAGAGGAAGTCACGGAAGCGGTGGTTGAGTCCTCAACTTCTGCCGCGCTTGCATCTACAGGCATCGGTATTTTCCTCGCCGTAGGAATCGACGTCATCTTCGGTGCTATCAACGGTGCCAAAGAAAAGGATCAACTCCAGAAGATATTGGATCAACTCGACGACAAGATGAAGATTGTCAACCAGTATCTCGACACGGTCAACAGCAAAAGCGCCGAAATCAACAAGAAGACGGTAGACGGGATCAGCACTTTCCAGAAAGTCGCCTCAGAAATGAAGGATTTGCTCCCAACGGGTCACAAACCTACCTTTTCGACTGATTTCCCTGCAACCCTGGACAGTCTCGACCAATGTCTTGCTGACCAACAACTTGCCATCACTCAATTCTCGCTTCTCATTCAGTTGCGTGATACTTACGTCAAAGCCATTAAGCGAAACCCGAATGTTAAGAAAGAGACTGTCATTAATGCTGTGCTGCTTACTGCCCCTGATTGGGTGAATTACGATACTTTGGAGCTTATGTGGACGGAGGTATTAGCAAAGTATTCTGACTTGATTGCTCATGCAACGTAGGTTGACGAATATGGGACAGCATTTAGCTAAGTGGCCTGACTACTTTTAATGTATTAGGTGCATTGCAGCTCATGACTATGTAAGTAGCAATATTCATTAACATATTAGCAGATGAGGCATTTTTATACGTATGCATGTATAATGATAAAACCGGTATCCCTCGCTCTTAGCATTATTAGCTTCCGCTCCCAGTTGTCACAACGGTATACGTACATCAGATCACGACAAGATTCCCTCAGAGAACCATCCTAACCCTCACAAGCAATGTACACTGGACTGGTTTGATATCCAGCGAAACTGATTTTTGTTGCTTAAACTAAACCGAATTTGCAGATTCAATACGCACGGACGTGTTTGGTGAACGTGATCCGCTGATGCGCATAATTCTAACGTGCGGTATATAGGTATTGATGGCGTCGGGCTCTATCACATACGACCATACCTACCAGAAAATTCGGGATCCCGTCCGCTCTCCCATAGACAAGCTGATAAGGGGCAGATTAGTAGTTGGGTCGGTGACGACCAGCGAACACCGGCTGTTGTATGTTTTTTGGCTTTTTTGTCAGCCAGGGTCCACGGTTGGTGTCAGTGGATTTGGACAGATGATGTCCTCGGCGACGGAATATTAGGGGTCCCGCCTACCATTGGCTGTAGGCACCGATGAGAGTCCGCTGAGACATGTCCAAAAAGCTCGAATTCTTCCTTCAAGCCTCGGAAGTTCAACTTCAAGTCTCGGAAGTTCAAACCTGGTGCTGCGCAGACAGATTGAGAGTGGGCTTGATGTATCATTGCATTGGACACATTTTCCCTTCTGGTTTAAGTAACATGCGCGTGCTGCTCCTCATTCTGGAAGTGCGGCTCGACAGACGCTGACGACGGATTTGATTTTCACCACCAGTAAAGGGGCCACACAGCGCCTTGATCCGATTCTGATACCTTGTACCTTGTGTGCACTTGACGACTTCTCTTGGACCGTCCTCATACTCCCTCCCCCTTTTCTACTCTTTGATACACCGTCGATGACATGAAAACTTTTCCCCCCTCGTTCATCAACCCAAGACCCGTCACAATGTGGGCGCTGCGATGCACAGCGGCTTTGCAAAAGCGGATCGCCATGGAGCCGTCACTGCGCAAATTCGTGCCTTCACACGGTCCGCGGCAGAACTGGCGGAATTTAGGCGCTGCCAACGCCCGAGGGCATTCCATGTAAGAAACGACGCCGCCTACGGACTATTACATGGAGAGGACTTTTGTACGGAGCAGTTGGCCAACTTCCCAACACGGCAATCGAACCGGGGACACTGGCACACGCTGCTGGCACACGCTGCGGACACATGCTCAAGTGAGCGAGGCTCGCATCCGTAATCCCGGCCCCAGCCGTTCCTGTGGCTGTGGCTGTCGTTGCTGGGCGACTTGCTTGGTGCTCACTGGCAGCCGGTCAAAGTCAAAATCGGTACAATTCACGGTTCCGGGAACTCTCCTTCAATCTGACAATTCCTTTCCATTTTCCCCGTCGCAACCACGCCATCAATGTCAATCCCCGTCCCCGTCAATCAGTCGCCAAGCTATCGCACAAATATCAGTGTACACTCAAGTCGGCCCACATCGACAGGTACTATGTACTCTACGACGGAGTTCACTCTACGGGTTCACTCTACGGGCGGGATACATTAGTCTGCTCTCTCGCCCATCTCTGCCCCTCCTTTGCCCCTCATTCTCGCTCCAAGCACGTCCCCAACCTTGGCTTCGGCTCACTTCCACTTCTTGCATGATAACCACAGCTTTCACCTTCTACTTGCAGCTGTCCTCAGACCCGCTAATACTGGTTAATTCTGCATCAGGGTTTCCGACTTGAATAAGAGGTGCATATCCGCTGTTGCCTTTCCTTCTCGACTGTCTTTGTCTTCGACAACGCGTGTCAACAGCCCTATTCGACAAGCAGTCGGAATCAACACCAGGTGCCACTTTCAAGTTCGCCATTGCTCTTACCGACGACACCTAGACAACATGTGTCGTGCTCAGGCTGGTATAGACCAGACGGGTGGTGGTGCCGCTCCCGGTAGCACCCAGGGTCGTGAATTGCTTCCCGCAAATGTCATCCCACGCCACTACCATGTCACCCTCGAACCCGATTTCAAAAAGTTGACCTTTGACGGAACCGTCGTCGTTGATCTCGATGTTGTTGAAGAGTCCAGCTCCGTCTCTCTCCATACTCTTGAGCTTGACATCCACAGCTCCAAAGTCTCTGCCAATGGCCAGACAGTCAGGTACCGGGCAATAGCTACCAAACCCCCCAACGTAAACCTTGGCTTTGCTACGGTCGGAAGCTTACTCTGTCTGTTCCTAGCTCAACCGCAAAGGTTTCCTACGATGAGGCTACACAAGTCAGCAAGTTCAACTTTGACGGTTCTCTTGCCAAGCACTCCCAAGCCCAGCTTGAGATCAAGTTCACCGGTCAGCTCAACGATAAGATGGCTGGCTTCTACCGATCCACATACAAACGAGACGATGGAACTGAGGGCATTCTGGCTACTACCCAGATGGAGGCTACCGATTGTCGTAGAGCTTTCCCCTGTTTTGATGAGCCTGCCCTCAAGGCAAAGTTCACCGTCACGCTGATTGCTGACAAGAACTTGACTTGCTTGAGCAACATGGATGTCGCCAATGAGACCGAAGTCCAGTCCACCATCAGCGGCTCTACTAAAAAGGCCGTTCACTTTAATACCTCTCCTCTGATGTCTACCTACCTCGTGGCCTTTATAGTCGGTGAGCTCAATTACGTCGAGTCCAAGGACTTTAGAGTCCCTGTTCGAGTTTACGCCCCTCCCGGTCAGGATATTGAACACGGACGATTCTCACTCAACCTTGCCGTCAAGACCCTTGAGTTTTATGAAAAGGTCTTCGGCATTGAATTTCCTCTGCCCAAAATGGACCAGGTCGCGATTCCCGACTTCGCCCAAGGTGCCATGGAGAACTGGGGTCTCGTAACCTACCGCGTGGTTGATCTTTTGCTTGATGAGAAGACCAGTGGAGCTGCTACCAAGGAGCGCGTTGCAGAAGTCGTTCAGCACGAGCTGGCTCATCAGTGGTTTGGAAACCTTGTCACCATGGACTGGTGGGAGGGCCTCTGGCTGAACGAGGGCTTTGCAACTTGGACGTCCTGGGTATGATTCTCTCCTCGGGTCTGTTTGTCTATCCTCTTACGATTGCTGACCAGGTCTTTTGTAGTACTCGGCCAATGTCTTTTATCCGGAGTGGAAGGTTTGGGAAAACTATGTCACCGACAACCTTCAGTCTGCCCTGTCTCTGGATTCCCTTCGCAGCTCTCATCCTATCGAGGTCCCCGTCAAGCGCGCCGATGAGATCAACCAGATTTTCGACGCCATCTCGTACTCCAAGGGATCTTGCGTTCTGCGCATGGTGTCCACCTACATTGGCGAGGATGTCTTCCTCGAGGGTGTACGTCAGTACCTGAAGAAACACGCCTATGGAAATACCCAGACTGGAGATCTTTGGACATCCCTCAGCGCTGTCAGCGGCAAGCCGGTTGAGGAAGTCATGAGGGCCTGGACCAAGGAGGTCGGTTATCCCGTTCTGACTGTCACCGAGAACGACGCCGACAGCACCATCCATGTCAAGCAGAACCGTTTCTTGCGAACTGGCGATACCAAGCCCGAGGAGGACAAGGTTCTGTACCCCGTGTTCCTTGGCCTTCGTACCAGGGATGGCGTTGATGGACAAGTTGCCTTGAGAGAACGCGAGGGAGACTTCAAAGTCCCCAGCACAGATTTCTTCAAGCTCAACGCCAATCACACTGGAATATTCCGAACCTCATATACTCCTGCCCGCTTGGAAAAGCTTGGTCAGGCTGCCAAGGAAGGCCTGCTGTCTGTTGAAGACCGTGCTGGCATGATCGCTGATGCTGGCGCCCTCGCTACATCTGGTTACCAGAAGACCTCTGGCGTGCTCAACTTGCTCAAGGGCCTTGACTCCGAGACCGAGTTTGTTGTCTGGAACGAGATCGTTGCCCGTCTTGGTGCTATCCAGAGCGCGTGGGTATTCGAAGACGATGCCGTGACGGAAGGTCTCAAGGCCTTCCAGTGTCATCTTCTCAGCCCCAAAGCGCACAAGATGGGCTGGCAATTCTCGGAGAGCGACGGTCACATTGAGCAGCAATTCAAGGCCCTGCTGTTTGAAGGCGCCGGTCTCAGCGGCGATCAAAAGATCATTGACGCTTCCAAGGACATGTTTGCCAAGTTCATGGCCGGCGACAAGACTGCCATTCACCCCAATATCAGAAAGAGCGTTTTTGCCATTGCAGTGAAATACGGTGGCGCCGAGGAGGTACTCATCCACCACCCACTCTTTTGTCATTCTCGCGTGATTGGCGACTATACTAACCGATTTGTCATTATTAGTACAATCAAATCCTGAACTTCTACCGCTCTTCCAGCAACAGTGACGAACGCAACACCTGCCTGCGCAGTCTAGGCCGTGCCAAGCAGCCAGAGCTGATCAAGAAGACTTTGGGTCTCTTGTTCAGCGCCGACGTCAAGGACCAGGACGTTTACATGCCGGTCATCGGGCTGCGTACACATGCCGAGGGTATCAACGCTCTTTACAACTGGATGGAGTCCAACTGGGACCTGCTGTACAAAAGGTTGCCCCCTGCCCTATCCATGCTAGGCAGCATGGTCAACATTATGACATCGGGTTTTACTTCCCAAGAGCAACTTGACAGGGTTGAGAAATTTTTCGAGGGCAAGAATACCAACGGATACGACCAATCTCTCGCACAAAGCATAGATGCGGTTCGATCCAAGATTTCATGGCTGGGGCGTGATCGTGAAGACGTCGCTGCCTGGGTCAAGACCAACGGTTATGCAAAATAGATGATGGTGCTCGCGAATTTAGAAGCATGCATCTGCATCGAGCAGAAGACTAGATGTCACGACTTGGGTTCATGTGATGCTGTGGATGGCTCCATCTGTAGACGACAAACACAACAGTGATGACGACCAGTGGTTATTGATGAAGCAGCATTATATAAATTATAAAGGTACTTTCTGCACACAAATCTCTCGACATGATCGGGGGGTCTTTTGAACCATGGCAGATCAGTTACTCGTGTCGAACCAATAGCCGTCGTCGTGTAGCTTGTGTATGAAGCGACGCAACCCGCTCATTCCCACTTGTCCTTGTTCTCCTGGGCGTAAACCTTCCAAGTGGTTGGCTTATCCGCCCCGAGCAGTTCCAGGCTGGGCTTGAGATGGGCGCCTGCGTAGTATCCCGGTTCCTGGAGCAGCAGCATGTTCTCCAGCAGCTCCTGTGCAGCCGGTGGAGGCAGGAAAGACTTGAAAACATCATGGGGCGCCTCCATGTACGCGACCTTCTTGCCGGTGACATCTTCCAGCTCCGAGACGATGCGCGCAGGCGTGTAGTAGTCGGCGGCGGCAAGAATTCGCCAGCCATCGGTTCTGGGAAAGTGCTTGATGGCAGCCTTGACGAACATGCCAGTGTCGGCAGCCGCGTCGAGCAAGGGGAGCTGAGCCTCGTCTGCTTTGACGCCGGCGGGCATGGCCCACAGGAGACTCCCATCGCCCTGCTTGCGGATGAGCTGGAAGAAGCCGCTCATGAAGACGCCGGGCTGGACGAAGGTGGCGGGGACGCCGGTCCGGCGAATGTAGGCCTCGATCTCGGCCTTGGCGTCAAAGTGGGCGACGTGGCTGAGACGGCCGCCGGAGGCTTCCTTGACGTTGATGAGGGACGAGAAGATGATGTGCTTGACGCCGGTGGCCCTTGCGGCGTCGGCGACTGCTTTCCCCTGGGCGATCTCGAGGGTGCGGGACATGGACTCCCAGAAGTTGGTGACGATGAAGACGGTGTGGGCGTTTTGGACGGCGGGGGCGGCGTCTTGGGCGGACGACATGTCGGCCTGTTTGCTCCTGTTAGTGGTTCCCCCTCGGAAAGGGTGCCCCCCTCGGAAAGGAAGTTGGGAGCAGACGTACGTGCCTTTACTATCTCGACGCCCTTGGCGGCCAGGGCCTGGGCAGCGGGCTTGCTGACGTTGCGGGTGATTCCGCGGAGTTTGAATTCCTTGGAGAGCACGGGGTCTGCGAGGATGGATCTGATGACGGAGCCGCCTTGGTTGCCGGTGGCGCCGAAGACGGAGAGGATTTTGGACATTTTTGCGGGTGTCGTTGGGATTTGTTTTGATGGATGATGGATGGTGGATGGACGGGGGTTCGAGTGCGTTTGTTGGTGATTGCTCGGTGGATTCGGGCTGGTTATAGGAGATGGATGTCAGGTGTGCGTTTTGTGGTCTCTATCCCAGACTTTGTATTTCTCTCGACCAAGATTGAAAATAGGGAGGCAGAATTCTTGGTATTTCAGACATTCGTCTGATGGGTGTTATTTATGAGACACGGTCCACGGCCCCCCCGCGCGGAGCTTGTGTGGATCACCGGGCGCGCACGAACGGACGCATCCGGTCGAGGTGGGGGTGCCGAACAGCTTCTCATGTTTCCGGTCCGAGGGGTCGACGAAACTGACTGGTTTCTGGTTTCGTCTTGCCAATCCTTGGAATTCACGGGAAAAAACCCGCCCTGTTCTTTTCTTCCCACGCAATCATCCACGTGGTCAATGGCGTGCTGCGGCAATTGCTGTCTCACGCAACTGCCGGAGGAGGATGCGGAACTTGTGGGGCTGGCAGATGGGAGGAACAGCACAAATCGACGTGACAGGCCATATTAATTAGTCCACGTAATAAAAGCCCACGGCCCAGTCCGAGCGCATAAGTGGCTGGGCTCAGCTCAGCTCAGCTCAGCTTGGGCGGGAGTTGCTTGATAGCAGCCGAATCCCCCCTCGTTGGCCGTCTTGCTCCTGCTCTTTATCCCGGCCCGCCGCACATTCAGACATTCAGACATTCACGCATTCTTCCACCGTCAGGGAAGCTGAATACCGACCATCGCTCGCGCAGCTTGCTATAAAGCAACCGACGTGTACGGTGTACGAATCGCAATGGAGCTTCCGCCCATCATCACCATTGGCTTGTACGGCGGCATCGCGCTGTTCAACATCATCTCTCTAGGTCTTCTTGCCTACGGTACGTCTTGAAACATCATGGCGAGCATCCCATCTCGTCGGGCTCCCGGGTCAAGACTCTTCTCCCCCCTCGTCGTGGAATCAATCCTTTCCCCCCCTTCTCTGCTAATCAGGTGAGCCCCCCCGCGCACAGCCGTCAATTCGTGGCGAGGCTACTTCTACTTTGACGACCGTTCCTCGTCCCCGTCGTCGGTCAATTTCATGCTCTTCAACACCATCTGGACGTTCCTCGCCCTCGTCTACCTGGCCGTCGTCCCCCGCGTCGCAGCGGCTCTGTACCTCTCCGTCGTCGGCCTCGGCCTCCTCGCCGTCACCACCATCTTTTGGTTCGCGGGGTCCATTGCGCTCGCCGCCTACCTCGGCGTCTTTGACTGCGACGGCGGCGGCGGCTTCTGCGGCGTCTACAGGGCGTCTCAGGCTGCCACCGCCTTTGGCTTCTTCATCTGGATCATGTTCACTGTGCTTCTGGCCTTTGAGGCGCTTCGCTTCTTCAAGCGCGGCGTCGGGGGTCGCGCCAACGACGACGCTTCGGGCACCAAAATGACGACGTCCCAGACTGAGCCGCAGGCTGCTTCTGCTTCTGCTGCGGTGTGAGACTGGACTTGCTGGGGTGGGGGATGGGGGTTGTGTTTTGCCGTAGGAGTGGATGTGATGGATGGTTTGTCAGTGCAGTTTTTTTTTTTTTTTTTTTTTGTCTGCAATTTCTATTTTCCTAGTTTTTATCCACCGTGGAGTCATCTCCTCGCTCGAAATTTTCTTGGATTGCGGCGACATTGATGTAATCCGTACAAAGACAGAATCAAGAAAAAGAACCCCTGCCATGTGATGCGGACTGCCGAGTGCTCCGTACGCCTTTGTCGCTGCCTGGCCCAGCCACCTCGTTTTGCAAGCCCCTTGGTTCTCTCCATTCAGGCGTGCTGCTGCTGGGCGTCGAAAGGGATTTTCCTTTTTTTTTTTTTTTAAGAATAACGCGTGCATTAATATACGGGCCATGACCGATATAACCCGTGTCCCCATCCGTCCTCAACCTCCGACGTGAAACTCCCTCTTCACAATCCCACAATCCCACAATCCCACCGTGGAAGAAACTTGGTTTTCATCGGAACCATCCGCCCGCCATGATCTTCGCACTCGTCTTCGTGTGCACCAGGATCTCCCAGATCGTCACTCTAGTGAGTTGCATTTCCCTCCCTTCCCTCTCTTCTTTCCCTCCCCCTCTTCTTTCCCTCCCTCCCTTTCTTCTCTCCCACGCTAACCCCCCAGATCCCCCATGGGAATGCTCGCCTGGTTCATCAACGAATTCGTCGCCCGCAACGCCCTGACGCCCGACTCGATCCTCATCCTCTTCATCCTCACCGTCCTCGCGCTCGCCTGGGCCGTCTCCACCCTCTTCAGCTACCACCGCTCGTCGGCAAACGCGCGCTTCGTCGCCCTCGTCGACGTGGGCTTCGCCGCCGCCCTCATCGCCGCCGTCTACCAGCTGCGCGGCATCGCCGACGCCGACTGCGGCGCCGCCCCCGCCGCCCCCTCGGCCTGGTACGCGCCCGCCCACGTCCCCGTCCCGGACTTTGGATGGCAGCCCGACAGGCCGTGCGCCATGCTCAAGGCCAGCTGGGCGTTTGCCATGATGAACATTGTCTTCTTCGCCACGACGGCCTTTGCGGCCTTTAGCCACGGCGGCGAGCTGGGGTACGAGACGCGCCGCGTGTACGTCGAGCGGCACCGCCACCACCACCACCGCCGCCATTCTAGTAGGAGCGGGCATGGACATGGACATGGACATGGGCATAGGAGCCGTTCTCGTCGGAGTAGCCATCGCAGCCCGCACTCTCATCGGCGGGTGTACGTGTGAGCTTCGCCGTGGTGGAAAAGGGGGGTTACGGCTGTGGTTGCGCTTGAATGTGTAGGAAAAGGGGAAACAAGAAAGATTATGCGGGAGCGGAACGAGGACGATGGGATAGGTTGAATGTACTTATGACCGAGCCATGTATATACCCCGTAAATTCACGGTTTTTTACTAGAATCCATCCAAGGATTGAACAAGGCTAGTCTACGAAAAGTAAACCGAGACGTACAGCTGCGCTGCCCGACTTTCAATGCCGCGTTGAGTCCTCGCCGACGCGGTAGCCTCTCGCCACCCCGCTGCGCCCTTCTTCCATCAAGGTGCTTGCGTCGTCGTGGTCAAAGTCGCTCCCGAGACCCTGCCACGTCCTCTTTGACCGCAGATACTCGGCGCCGGGGCTGGCCACGCCGTTGACGCTGACCAGTTCCCCGGCGACGACCCTCCTGGCCACGGCGGCGCCGTCTTCCTTGTTCTCGTCGGCGCCCCTGGCGCTCCGCGCAGTGAGATGCATCGGCCGGCTGTGGCTCACGAGTCTTCCCGTCCGCAAATCAAACTGCGGAGGCAGCGACTCTTGTCCTCGGACACCACCACCTCCCCGCTCCTCGCATTCTGGTGCCGCGTCGCCTTTGTCCCGCGGCGGTCGCGAGCCGGCGTCGGCGTCGGGTTCTCGCGTCAACTTTTCTATCCCCCCCCACCATTCGCCGCCCCATGTCCTTTCTTCCTCGCTCGTGAGCGCGACTTCCATCTCAAAGGGCGTGATGACGGGCCTCCAGTAGCCGGCGTCGTCTTCGACCAGCCCGCTCTCCCAGCAGCCGACGACCACCCAGCCTTCTATCTCGGCAAAGTTGGCCAGCTTTGCCGGGTTCAGCTTGCCCACGACAACTGTGTAGCTCTTCTTGCCCGCTCTGGAAATCTTGTCGCGCAGGACCTCTATCGAGGCCAGATAGTTTGAGACGGAGAGCGTGTTGACCAGGATGCCGACGACGCCGGCGGCCGCGAGGGACAGGACGCGCGCGAAGCGTCGCCGGAGAAGGCCGGCCGCTCTGGCCGTCGGATCGTGGTCGATTGCGGGCGCCGACGAGTCGGCGATGGAGAGGACGTGCAGCGACGCGAACCGGGTTTGCAGGGCGAGGAGCAGCGCCGTGGGCGGATCGGAGATGTGGAACAGGGAGTAGCAGCAGAAGCGGCGCGACCTGATCTTCTCCTCCTTCTCCTCCTTCTCCTCGTCGTCGGCCGTCCCGGCCCCCCCGATCCTTCTGTTCGGTATGAGCGCCGCCGGGTTTCTCTCCACGGACGTGCCCACCACGTTGGCGTATCCCGCACGCCGGAGGTCGTTGACAATGCCATCGACGTGGTCTTGGTACGTCAGGTCCGCCATGACCACCACCCTGGCGTCTCTGTCGGCAAACTCGGCCTCGAACACGTCCACCACGGCCCCGTGGTCCAGCCTGTGCGACGTGTACACGTGTATGACGGGCAGCCGGCTCGTCGGGCTCAGGCAAGTCCTCCCGTAGTGAACCACGACGTCGGAATCCGCGTGCTCGGCGGCGATTTCGTCGACGCAGCACGCGCTGTAGCTCGTGTCTGCCAGGATGTGGATTCGTCTCGACTCGTCGTCGCCATGGCCATCGGCTGCGGCTAGCTCGGCGCCCAACGTCTGGACGACTCGGGGCGCATCGACCAGCATGTCATCGGGGAATTGGAGCGCAATCCTGTTCCAGCCGTCTTGCCGGATCTCTTTGGCGGTGCGGGCAATGTCGTATGTCCATCTCAGCTCCTCGTCTGAGAGTGTCGACGTGGGAATCGGTTTCGTTTCTACGGCGGGCGGCGCCTCGAGAATGTGGTCGTCGGGTGTTGACAGAACCGGTGCCGCAGCGAGTGCGGTGGCCATGTCCGCGGCCGCGTTCAAAAGCGTTGCTCTCCCACTCGTCTCGGCCTTGACAAAGACGGCCTGCCGAGTCTAGATGATGTTTTTCTTTTTTTTTTTTTTTTCCCCCTCAACGTTCTACACGTTTTGGCGGGGTGTGCGTGCAACCGTGCGAAATGCGGGGTGGGGGGTGCCTATTGTGGGCTTCTGGTTGGGCCAAGCGGGTTGCGCAAATTCGAAACGCCTTGCGATTTGTCGTGAGCAACGCGCCGGATGAGATTGGCTCGAGTACGACCCCGTCGACGAGTAATGTCTGACCTATCAGATATCAGATATCTTGGCGTCGAAATCGTTGACCTGGTCACGGGCTCTACCACTGCGGGAAGTATGTACATACGGATTGAAGAACTGATACACTGTCACTGTAATGTGACCAGATTGATTGCAGGATTTATGCACAATGGGTGGCCACTGGCCGATGGTCGCTGCACGACGGCATCAGCTGAACCACATCCTTCTTCCTCCCCCCAAAGGCAGCACGCGAGTCATCCGTCTCTAATCCATACTCTACTCCGGATCCAAGAAGCCGGGCAGATCCAGTTCAGACTGCCCGAGGCAGGTAGACGCGGGTCCGGCGGTTATTGGCAACTTATCGTAAGCTTTGCGTAACTTTGCCCTATCTTCGATCCTTTCCTAATCTAGTTCAATCCAGACGGGAATCCTGTCCTACATCTATACATGCACTTGGACCCTGAATTACACTACATGTACGGATCCGTACCGAGTACATACATAGAGATCGTAAAGGCTCGGGCAAGACCCCTGTTGGTCTTCCCAAAAGTGTCTCGTAAAACTCGTCGTGTTTACGGATCGGACCGCATGCATATTCGGTCAATGTTTTTAGAGCGCACTCTCAAGCATGGCACACTCTTCTATGCTGCAGATAGTACGGACCGTACGGACGTATGAAGAAAACTCTCCATCCGTACGGATTATCCACAGCCAACGTATACCCAACCCTGTCTCGAGTGCGCCAGCTTTTTTACATGTACGAGAATGCGCCGACTTGGATCAACACCCTAGGCAAGGTCGTATAGCAAAGACACATGATGGGTTCTCACGACGCACGCATGCAGTTGCCCACCCAGCGCTACCACCTCGCTGACTCGGGGCCATGTTTTGGATGTCAGTCTGCGTCGCCAGTCACGAGAGCGAAGCCCATGTCCAGCAAATGTCTCGAGGCACACACTACTGTTTCGGAAACCGGAGACGAGACCGCTTGTACATGATTATATCAACGCCAGTCCCGGTGTTGCCCATTCATTCTTGGTCCTCTTCCCCCTTCAACTCGCCTCCCCGTTTTTTGTGCTCGTCGATCATTTTGCGTCATCGTCGTCCTGGCCTCAATTGGCCGGCCTGCCCTTCTTTTTTACACCTCGAAGCTTTCTTGCTCTCTGCTGAACTACTTGCCGTGTGCTTAGAGCTTCTGGTCCAGTGTGGTGCGCCCAAGCTATTCGAGAAGCAAAGACGTCGAGAACCCAGCAGAACTATGCGCGGCGTCGTGGCTCTTGTTGCCGTCCCTGGCATTCTCGCCCTCGCGACTGAGAGCCGGGCGTCCGGGCGTCAGGCGGACAACGCGACAATGACCATAGAGGGACATCCGGACCTTGTTGTGCCCCCAGAGTATATCGACATGGTGGCCCAAGGCCTCTGCGATGACAAAGGCTTCGACGAGGAGCCCCCGCCTCCTCTGCCCAAGAGAGCCACCGTCGACGATCTGAAATGGCAGCCGGCGCTCGACTTTGACAGGGACAGTTGCTACAACGTCCCGGCAATCGGACCCGACGGTCACATTGACCAAGGACGGTCCCGCCACGAAAGAAACACAAAAGGCTGCCGGGACGAATACGATCTGGACCACGGCAACGTCTACTCCCGACAGCGGTGCAACAATGGCTGGTGCGCCTACCTGTACGATTACTTCTTTGAAAAGGACATTGGCGATCGTCTCTGCATCGGCCACCAGTACGACTGGGAGCACTTGCAGGTATGGACCAAAGACGGCGAGCCGCAGTTCGGCTGCGCATCCGCCCACGGCAAATACAGCGCCCGGCTCTGGGAGGACATCCCCAAGGAGGGCACGCACATGAAGGCAGTGTATAACAAGGACGGTGCCATCGGAACCCACTATTTCCGCTTCTCAATGGGTGCTGGCGACGAGCCGCCGGAGAACCACAAGCATGTCTGGTGGAAGTCGGCGCTCATCTCCTGGAACGGGTTCCCGAGCCTGGAGCTGCGGGATAAGCTTGTGGCTTATGATTTTGGCGCCGCGAGCATGGCGCTCAAGGACGACGCTTTTGCTGGAAACCTGGAGAGCTGCGCAAGAAACATCAAGGATAAGTTTCCGGACTTCAATTTTGACTTCAACTTGGATGAGGGGTCGCCGGGGAACCCTGCCTTCTATCTGAAACTTATTTATTCTTGGATATCGCGTTTTCTGTTCCCTGATGCAGGTTTGGAAGAGCGGAGCAGTCTGTGACACCTTTTTGTGTTGTTGTCGTTTCTTTTCACGAGTTTGTTGCAAGGTGCGGCTATTAGAGTATGACGCTTGATAGACTTGTCGCGGCTAGGTTCAGCACGAGATTGTAGTGTTTTTTCTCGCCAAGAATGAAGGTGACGATGAGGAGCACGCGGCGTTTGTCTCAGTTCACATCAGTGCTCTACTCTAGATTCGACGTGTCTTGCAAGACCCAATAAACCCGATATAGAGTAGATGCTGCAAGAGATGAAATCGGTAAAGGGTTTTTTCGGCAACAAACTGCCGGGTGTGACGTCGGACGTACTCCGTACTTGGGACACCGAGGCATGCACCAGTTGGGGCTTCATGGTTTCCAAAACAGGCGTCTCATGCTTTGGACTGGAAAATGGGGTTGGCAATTTGGTTAGGTCATTGAGAAGATGGTTGGATGAGAAATGTTAGACCGCACAGCTAGGATCAGAAATGAAGGTATGGATTAAGTTACCTAACCCTATAAGAGGGTGCGGACTATGGTTTGAATAACTAAGTACCTATACCATAGGGTATGTAATTGTTAGGAAGAGCTCCCTGAAGCATTGGATATGTGGGCGAGGGTCGCGCATTAACTAGGATAAGACATTTGTTGGATCCTTCAGATCTTCATTAGCTTAATCATAGCCAAAGACTAGACTAATAGTAAGTCTAGCGTAATGCACGTAACGTAATTAGCTGTATTAAGTTACTACTCTCTTTTTTACCTTACTTATAGGTTTTACTATTAGGAGCACGGAGGCTAGGGAGTTAGGGACAGAATAGTTACATAATAGAACCCTTAGGTAAGCCTTAGGTTATGTAAATAACTAAGTAGCTATTAGATAGCTATGTATATATAGTAAGGTATTTAGATAAGGACTACTTATAAGGTATATAGGAGGTTAGAGTTTAAGACCTTTATATACTTACTCTTAAGTAATAGCTCTCTAGCTATAACTAAGAACCTTAGCCTTTACTTTATTTATATCTCCCTAATTTAATTATAATAAGTTAAACTCTTAAACCCTTTAAGGTAAATAAACTATTAGCTAGGTTTAAATATAAAGAAGCTATAGAATATTTACTTAAAATATACTTATATTACCTAGTAAGGGAGATATAAACCTATAGTACCTAGAAAGTAACTTATATACCCTAACTTTAGGGCCTAATAATAAAAGAATTTAATAAATACTACCTAATCTTAATTAATATAGTAATACTAAATCTAGGAATAATAATAACCTAAATAAGCTAGAGTATTACTATAAGGTTATATAAGCCTAGCTATAATATACTTATATAAGGTAAAATATTATAAATATAAAAGTATAGCTTAAAGAAATTAAGGTAAACCTATAATTAGCTAGATTAAGTAAAGAACTTATAATTATCCCTTAGATACTTATACTAATTAATCCCTTATTCCTAGCCTTCTTACCTAACCTTAACTTTATAGTAAGTATATACTTATAAAGCTTTATAAAGATATAGTATAAAGTACTAGTATATAAAGGTAATACTTATAAGAATTTATAGGTATACCTAGCGGATTTAAATATATTATTTTAGTTAGATTTAAGAACCTTTTATAATAATAAAACTAAGGTAATATATACTAGTAGCTACTTAGTAAATAATATAAAGTAATAATAAATATATTATATAATAATAAATAGGTTAGTTAATTACTTAGCTTATTCTTAGGATAAATTTATATCCTAGTTAAACTTAGGAGTAATAAATAAGAATATAAGGTACTTAGAAGCTACTAGGATACTACTAAATCTAAGGTAAAAGAATAACTAGTCTTTCTAGTCTTAAGACTTTTAACTAAAGTAAAAGCTAAATTACCTAACTAAATTCTTATATACTTAAGGATAGTAATTTTCCTAAATAGCCTAAATAATACTATAAGAAAGTATATAGTTAGCTAGGAGTTTCTAATATCTTAAAGTTACTTATAAGAATAAGGTAAAAAGGCTAAAGTTATAATAATATTTATATTAAATAATTATAATAAAAACTATAATAATAAAGAAGGTAGGAGAAAGAGATAATACTTTAGCTTCCTTATAAATAACTTATAATAAAACTTATAGTAACTAAGTATAGGTTAAAAACTATTTAAGTACTATAAATATAGTAGTCCTAGATATAGTGTAAATAAATATAAAGTAGTAAATTATTTAATTTATAAAAGTAGTAAGTATATAACTAAGAAGTATAAGAATAGTAGTAATAAGACCTTAGATTCTAATAAGATTCTAATTAGGTTAGCATAAGCCTAGGATAATAGTCTTACTATAAAGAAACCTATAAATAAAAGAATAAAAATATAAGTATTCTTATAGTAAAATAACTACTAGTTAGCTATACTAGTGCTATTTAATATAAGTATAAAGTATTTAATAATTTACCCTAAATTATTATTAAAATAGGATTAGAAAAACATAGAAAAAATAGAGATAACACTAGAAAGCATAAGTAAGAATAAAATCCTATATAAAGGAATCCTATATAAGCTAATTAAGATAAAAAATAGTATAGGCTATATAAAGGTTTACTAGATTAGCTATTATATTACTAATATAAGAGAGGGGATACTCCTAGGTATAGATTAAACCTTAGAGTATAAACCTATAGTAATAAATTAAAAGTAAAATTTTTAGAGATTCCTAATAACTAAGGACTATATTATACTTACTATAAGGAAGTAATAATTATATAGGGTAGTAAAATAGTTATTTATTATACTATTACTAGTATTACTAAAGATTAGAGTAATTAAGCCTAAGGAAAAAGAAAAGGAGACTAATAAAGACTTATTAGTAAATAATATAGTAAGTAATAACTAAGGTTATAGTATAGCTATAGTAATAGTAATAAAATATGCCTATTCCCTAAAAAAGAAAAAACTAAGAAGTATAATAACACTCTAGGTAGTATATTATAAAGAGATAGTAATAACTACATAAGAGATAAATAGTAATATAACCTAATAATAAATCCTAGAAGAGTATATGGAATTTATAAACATGTTTTTAAAAGATTTAGCTAGTAAGCTCCTAGAATTAGGTAGCTATACTTATATAATTAAATTAGAAAAGAGAAAATAACTACCCTAGGAACCTATATATAACTTAGCTAAAAAAGAGCTAGAAGTGCTTAGGGAGTACCTAGTAAGTATATAAAAAAAAGGGTAGATTAGAAAATTAACTAGTTTAGCTAGAGCTTTAATTTTATTTATTCTAAAAAAATTAGGGAAATTAAGGCTTTATATAAATTATAAGGGCCTTAATAGGATTATAGTTAAAAATAAGGCCTCTTTACTATTAATCTCTAAAATCCTTAACTAATTAGTAAGTATAAAGGTTTTTATATTACTAGATCTTTAAGAAGTATACTACTAGCTATGTATTTGCGAGGGTAATAAGTAAAAGATAGCTTTCTAATACTACTATAGCTACTTTAAATATCTTATAATACTATTTAGATTAGTAAATATACTAGCTACTTTTTAGAAATATATTAATAATGCCCTTAAGGGACTTATAGATAAATTCTATATTATTTACCTTAATAATATCCTAATATATAGTAGTAACCCTATAAAATATATAAAGTATATTAAAAGTATGCTAAAGTAACTTTAAGACATAAACCTTTATATTAACCTTAAAAAGTACTAATTTTCTATTAGGTAAGTAAAATTCCTAGGTTTTATTATATTTAAAAAGGGTATTAAGATAAAACTATTATAGGTTAAAGCTATTATAACCTAGCTAATACCCTATAGTATATTTAGTATTTAATTATTCCTTAGGTTTATAGGTTTTTACTAATACTTTATAAAATAGTATAGTAAGGTAGTAGTCTTACTAATAAACTATTTAAAAGGTATTTAGCTAGTGGAGTTTAAGCTAGAACCTAGTAAACTAGTAGTATTTAGAGAACTTTAAAAGAAGTTTTAAAAGGTATTAATTTTAGTGTATTTTAACTTACTTTACTCGCTAAGAGTAAAGACAGACGCATTTAGTTATGTAATTAAAGCTATACTTATAATATTAGTACTAGGTAGCTAGCACCTAATAGCGTATTTTTAAGGAAGTTAACTAATATTAAACTTTACTACTTAATACCTAATACTAAGTTATTAGTAATCTAAGAGGTATTTTAAGCCTAAAGACACTACCTTATATATTCTTCTTATTAGATTATAGTTATTATAGACTATTTAAATTATAAGTACTTAGCTATAAAGCTAAAGCTAACTAGTAGGTAAGTAATAGCGTTAGATAAGCTTTATTTATTTAATTTTAGAATTAAATATTACGTAAGTAAGTTAAACCCTATAAATGCCTTATTAAGAAAAGTAAATTATATTAGTAAGAAGCGTAGGGTAAAGGCGTTAACCTTGTAACTACCTAACTTCTTATTTAAATTTAATAATACTAAGTAATAGGAACACTATATAGATAATAGTGCTATTATAAGTTCTAGTATTATATTACTTAGCATAGCTAATGTTTTGTTATAAAGACGCTGTAATAGCCTTACTAGCCTCTAGGGTTTTAAGAAGTTATAACTTAATTATATTATTGAGGAACCTAATAGTCTAGTAAAGCCTAGTAGTGGTACGCAAACTAGGTCCGTTAATTCTAAGTTGCGAAGACGCTGTAATAGCCTTACTAGCCTCTAGGGTTTTAAGAAGTCATAACTTAATTATATTATTAAGAAACCTAATAGTCTAGCAAAGCCTAGTAGTAGTACGCAAACTAGGTCTGTTAATTCTAAGTAGTAAGGTTATGCCTTATCTGTGTTTTTTAATATTTTTATAAGTCTAGTAAGCCTATAGGTTAGGAGTCTAGCTAGGTTAGTAGATAGTAAGTAGTATAAGCGCCCCTTTAAAATGTTACTTATTTATAATTTATCTATAAGTCTATAGGTATACTATAAGCTAGCTACTTATAGTAGTATTATAGTAAGAATATAAGTAGTTTAGCAAATCTCTTTTAAGTTCACATATAATACTTATTTTATATATATAAAATTAGAGGCTTTAATTTAGGTTATATTATTTAAAGTATAGTAAGGTAATAACTTTACTATAAGTTATAGGAAGCTGCTTAAGAGTAGTAACCTAGAAGCATTATAAATATAGTCTATTAGGCCCTCTAAGCTATTAATATTTAAGAATTAAGTTTTTATTCTAGTTAGTATAAGAAAGGAAATTTTACTACTTACTTATAATAACTTAGTAGTAAGCTACTAAGAAGTTAGTAAGACCCTTTATTATATTATAAACTAGTATTACTAGCTATTAATAAAGAAAGATACTAAGTTATATATATAGACTTATATAAGCTATTAGACTTTAAAGCTAAGGCATTATAAACCTTATAGTAAGCTAGTAGTACTACTAGTGCTTAATTAGCCTTTTTAAGAATTATTAATAAATTTTATTATAAGGCTACTACTTATAAGAGATATAAATTAGACTTATAATATAATCTTAGTTATTATAGACTATTTTATAAAATATAGTATTTATATTCCTATATTAATATAGCTAACTAGCAATAGGTTAGCTACTATATTTTTAAAATATATTTTTAAGGACTATAGTACCCTAAAAGGTATTATTATAAACTATAGTTTAATATTCACTAGTAGGTTTTAAATAACCTTTTACTACCTTATTATTACTAAGTAGTAACTAAGCATTATATTTTACCTATAAATAAATAAGTAAATAAAACATTTAAACTAAGTTTTAAAGTATTATCTAAGAGCTTTTACTTACTTTAATTAGACTAACTAGGTAAATAACCTATTAATAGCATAGTTTATATATAATATAAGCGCTTACTTAACTTATAACTACACCCTAGTAAAGGCACTATAAGGTTATAACCCTAGAGGCTTATAGTAAGTAATTATAGATATTTTAGTAGTAAATAACTAGGTAAAGACTTAAGTAACTACACTAAGAGATAAATATATAGTAATTAAGTAGCTTCTAAGTAACTTATAAACCTAGTATATAAAGTACTATAATAAGAAGTAAACTCTAATAAAGTTTAGAGTAAGTAACTATATTTTATTATTTATAAAGAATATTAACTTATAGTAACCTAGTAGGAAGCTAAGTGTAAAGTACCTAGGCCTTTATAAAGTTAAAAAGGTAATTAAAATCTATAGATTAGTATACTAATTAAAGCTACTACCTAGTATATAACTATATAATATTTTTAATATTACTAACCTTAAACTATTTATAAGGGACCTAACTAGTGTAGAAAACATATTCTTACTATAAGATTATGTTATAAATAATAAATAGGAGTTTAAGGTTAAAAGAATTATCTTATATTATTATAATAGGAGATATTATAAATACCTAGTTAAATAAAAGGGCTATAATACTTTAGAGAATTTATAGGTTAAGAGAAAAGATTTTATTATAATAAATATTATTAATAATTATAAGTAGTAACTAAGCAGCTAGTTTATAGATATAGAGGTGTATTTAGTAAAGATTAAATAGCAATAGTAATATACAAAAAAACCAGATAATTTCTTAGATAACCTATCTCGTAGCTACCTAGCACTACTTACCCTATGTTTATATTAGGCCCTAGCCCCTAGTATTGTTATTTTTATTCCTAGGCGCTAGGTTAGTAATAAGGCCCTAGGTAAGGGATTTATCCTTATTATTAGAGAAATCCCCCTCTTTATATATATATATATATAAAGCTTACTTAGAAGGTCTAAAGGCCTAATACAAGTAGAAAGCATAAGTATATATATAATAAGCTATTAGTAAGTTAGTAAGGCTATAAGTAAGAATATTAAGAAACTTACTAAGGGAAAGTTTTATATAATAAAGCATAAGCTATTAAAGATATTAATCTAGACTTCTAAATTAATAGTGTTACTTAGTAGTAATATAGTAATTCTCTTATTAGTATTAGCCTCTTATATAACCTCTATAATTAGCCTTGCTTATCTAGCTTAGCTATATTTATTAGTATTCTTTATAAATAGAAGTGTATTATAAAGTTTACATTTTATATATATTAAGCGCTAGTAGTATATTAGTAATAACCTAAGTTATAAAGATAAATATATATATATATTATTAAGAAAGTAAGGATTATTATTAAAAATAATATAACTATTAATATGCTTAAAAAGCGCTTAGTATAATTTTATAAAGTAAGTAAAGTATTAGTAGTATATAGTAAGGTAGTAGTAAAGTTATACTTAAGGAGTTAGTATACTTAGTTAAAGTAAATTTCCCTTTAGTAATATACTATAAAATAATATTATTACTATTTTTAAGGGTAATAGCCTATATTACTACTTATTATATATAGTATATATAAGGGATTTTTATACTACTAGTGTTATTAGCTATAAGTTAGTAAGGTATATACTAGGGGATAAAGATATTATACTTATATTAAAATTTTTAAAGCTATTTACTTCTTAGGAGATTTTTAAGGAGATAACTAAGGGGTTTTCTTAGTTATTAAAGAATCTAATAAAGTAAGAGTACTATAGTACTTAGATATAATTTACTATTAGTAAGTTAGTAGTAATATACTATAGGAATATAAGTGTAAAAAGTAAAGTAACTAATATTCTAGTATTTAAAAAGAATTAAGTATTTAAGTAAGATTAAATATAGATAATAAAATAATACTATAGGATATTAGTAATTACTATAATAGTAGCTATAAAGCTACTAGGTTATAGGTAAGGGTAACTTATAATATTAAGGGAGAATATAAAGGAAAAGAATATATAAAAGTAAGGAAAAGTAAGCCTCTTTTATATTAGCCTTAGACCCCTAAGTAATCTACGTGCTATATATAACTAATCTAGAAATTATAATATTTATAGTTATAGCTACTACTAGTAAATATATATACTAGCTACGAACTCCTAGCAAGAATAATATAATATCCCTAATATTAAATAAGAGCTTATTTATTTTAAATAGCATGTAGTACCTTATTTATTTAACCTAATTATAAAATTTAATATAAGTAGTTTTCTTACTTAGTATTAATAACTTATTAGGTAAAGGTATATATATTAGAAGTAATAAAGTAGTAAGTATATAGCTATTTAAAGCTAGAGAGTAAAGAAGGGAATTACCTAGAACCTTATAACTTTTATCTTATTATCCTATATAAATATAATAGCTATATACTTATAAAATAACTAGTAATATTAAACGCTATTATAAGTTATATATAGTATACTTATAGTAGCTAAGTAGCTTCTTTCTAATTAAGGATAATTATATATTAAGGGGGTAGTATATTAGAAGCATAGAGACTAGGGAGTTAGGGATAGAATAGTTATATAATAAAACCCTTAGGTAAGCCTTAGGTTATATAAATAACTAAGTAGCTATTAGATAGCTATGTATATATAGTAGGGTATTTAGATAAGGACTACCTATAAGGTATATAGGAGGTTAGAGTTTAAGACCTTTATATACTTACCTCTAAGTAGTAGCTCTCTAGCTATAACTAAGAACCTTAGCTTTCACTCTGTTTATATCTCCCTAATCTAGTCGTGACATTTACTTACTTTTCTATTATTTAAACCTTCCCTCTTTTCTCTCTCTTTCCTAGCTAGCTATTTATTTATTATTAACTTTAATATTATAGAATTATTTTACTTATATAAGTACTTTAGTATAACTAATACTAATTAGTAATTAACTTTATAACTATAAATAAGTTAGGTATTATAAGAAAAGATATTTTTATAAACACTATAGCTACTATCCCTTATTATACTAAATTAATAGTTATTATAGTAAAGAGATATAACTATATAAGTATACTAAAGAAAGAGACTAGAATCCTAGTTATAAGCTTATTAGGCTTCTAAGGAATTAATTTATTAACCCTTAGGCTTATAGAATATAACTTTATTATATTTATCTAGGATATTATTATTAATTATTAATTTTATTATCTATTATAAGAAAACTAACTAACTAACTAAATCTATTACTATAAGGTATTTATTTTAAACCTAATATTAAATAACCTTAGCTAAGCTAGCTAAATTACTTATAACTTCTCTTAATATATTACCTTTTTCTAATAAACCTTTAATCTTTATTTATAAGTATTTACTACTTATTTCTTACCCTCTTTACTCTTAATGCTATTTACCTTATACTTATTAGTAAGAGAGATTATTTCCTTCCCTCTTTTTATATAAAATAAAAAGTAGTAATTCTTATTACTTCCTTATTATTATTTTTCTAGTGCTTTTTAGTTACTTTTAGTACTTTTATTTCTTTACTTACCTTAATTTAATTTATTTTTATTACTACTTTTGCTCCTTTTTTTACTATTTTTACTATTTTTATAATTTTCTATATTTTCGTGATTTTCTAGCTTTATTAGGGTAATAATGCTCCTCAAGTATAAAAGAAAACCCTAGTAATAGGTAAATATATAAGCTTAATTAGTAATAAAAGAATAATACCTTAGACTTTCTTTTATAGCCTAGATATTATAAGATAGTAAAATTAGAATTTAGACTTTCTATAAAAGAAAGAGTTACTACTAGTAAAAGTAAGGCTTAAATAATTACCCTTAAAAAACTATAAAGGAGTAAACTACTACTATATTTATAATAGCTTATAAATAACCTTATAAAAAACTAGAAAGAGTCTATTAAACTAGACCTAAAGACTACTATATAATCTAAACTTAATAACTAAATTATAAGGTTTATTAACCTTAGTAAGTATTAAGATTAGAGAGATAATAATCTTTAGGAGTTATTTTAAGAAGACTTTAAAGGCTAGTCTAAAGATGTCACGACTGGATTAGGAAGATATAAATAGAGTAAAGGCTAAGGTTCTTAGTCATAGCTAGAGAGCTACTACTTAGGGGTAAGTATATAAAGGTCTTAAACTCTAACCTCTTATATACTTTATAGGTAGTTCTTATCTAAATACCTTACTATATACACATAGCTATCTAATAGCTACTTAGTTATTTATATAACTTAAAGCTTATTTAAGGGTTTTATTATATAAATATTTTATCCCTAGCTCCTTAGCCTTTATACTCCTAATATACTACCCCCTAATATATAATTATCCTTAATTAAAAAGAAGCTACTTAGCTAATATAAGTATACTATATATAGCTTATAATAATGTTTAATATTACTAGCTATTTTATAAGTATATAGCTATTATATTTACTTAGGATAATAAAATAAAAGTTATAAGGTTCTAGGTAATTCCCTTCTTTACTCTTTAGCTTTAAATAGCTATATACTTATTACTTTATTACTTTTAATATATATACCTTTACCTAATAATTTATTAATACTAAGTAAGTAAACTACTTATATTAGATTTTATAATTAGGTTAAATAGATAAGGTATTATATACTATTTAAAATAAATAAGCTCTTATTTAATATTAGGGATATTATGTTATTCTTACTAGGAGTTTGTAGCTAGTATGCGTATTTACTAGTAGTAGCTATAACTATAAATATTATAATTTCTAAATTAGCTATATATAATATATAAATTACTTAGGGGTCTAAGGCTAATATAAAAGAGGCTTGCTTTTTCTTACTTTTATATATTCTCTTCCTTTATATTCTCCTTTAATATTATAAGTTACCCTTACCTATAACCTAGTAGCTTTATAGCTATTATTATAGTAGTTACTAATATCTTATAGTATTATTTTATTATCTATATTTAATCTTACTTAAACGCTTAATCCCTTTTAAATACCTAAATATTAGTTACTTTGCCTTCTATACCTATATTCCTATAGTATATTACTACTAACTTACTAATAGTAAATTATATCTAAGTGCTATAGTACTCCTATTTTATTAGATTTTCTAATAGCTAAGAAAACCCCTTAAATATTTTCTTAAAAATCTCCTAAGAAGTAAATAGCTTTAAAAATTTTAATATAAGTATAGTATTTCTAACCCCTAGCATATGCCTTACTAACTTATAGCTAGTAGTATTAGTAATATAAAAATTCCTTATATATACTATATATAGTAAGTAGTAATATAAGCTATTACCCCTAAAGATAGTAATAGTATTATTTTATAGTATATTACTAAAGGTAAATTTACTTTAACTAAGTATACTAACTCCTTAAGTATAACTTTACTACTATCTTACTATATACTACTACTAACTTATATAAGTAACTTAATAAAATATACTTATTATATATAAAATAATAAAGACTATTTAAGAGTATATTTTCCTTTTCTTTACTACTTATACTTATACTAATATACTACTAGTACTTTACTTACTTTATAAAATTATACTAAGTACTCTTTAAGTATATTAATAGTTATATTATCTTTAATAATAATACTTACTTTCTTAATAATATATATATATATTTATCTTTATAACTTAGGTTACTACTAATATACTACTAGCGCTTAATATATATAAAATATAAACTTTATAATATACTCTTATTTATAAAAAACACTAATAAGCGTAGCTAGGCTAGATAATTAAGGCTAACTATAGAGGTTATATAAGAGACTAATACTAATAAGAGAATTACTATATTATTACTAAGTAATACTATTAATCTAGAAGTCTAGATTAATATTTCTAATAGCTTATGCTTTATTATATAAAACCTTCCCTTAGTAAGTTTCTTAATATTCTTACTTATAGCCTTACTAACTTACTAATAGCTTACTATATATATACCTATGCTTCTTACTTATATTAGGCTATTAGACCTTCTAGGTAAGCTTTATATGTATATATATAGGGAGGGGATTTCTCTAATAATAAGAATAAATCCCTTACCTAAGGCCTTACTACTAACCTAGCGCCTAGGAATAAAAATAATAATACTAGGGGGCTAGGGCCTAATATAAATATAAGGTAAATAGTGCTAGGTAGCTATAAGGTAGATTATCTAAGAGATTATCTAGTTTTTTTTTATATATTACTATTACTATCTAATCTTTACTAAATATACCTTTATATTTATAAACTAGCTACTTAGTTACTACTTATAATTATTAATAATATTTATTATAATAAAATCTCTTCTTTTAACCTATAAATTCTCTAAAGTATTATAGCCTTTTTATTTAACTAGGTATTTCTAATATTTTCTATTATAATAATATAAGATAATTCTTTTAACCTTAAACTTCTATTTATTATTTATAATATTATCTTATAATAAGGATATATCTTTTACGCTAGTTAGGTCCCTTATAAATAGTTTAAGGTTAGTAATATTAAAAATATTATATAGTTATATACTAGGTAGTAGCTTTAATTAGTATACTAATTTATAAGTTCTAATTACCTTTTTAACTTTATAAGGGCCTAGGTACTTTATACTTAGCTTCCTACTAGGTTACTATAGGTTAATATTCTTTATAAATAATAAAATATAGTTACTTACTTTAAACTTTATTAGAGTTTACTTCTTATTATAGTGCTTTATATACTAAGTCTATAAGTTACTTAGAAGTTACTTAATTACTATATATTTATCTCTTAGTGTAATTACTTAAGTCTTTACCTAGTTATTTATTACTAGAATATTTATAACTACTTACTATAGGCCTCTAGGGTTATAACCTTATAGTACCTTTACTAAGGTATAGTTATAAGTTAAGTAAGCGCTTATATTATATATAAACTATGCTATTAATAGGTTATTTACCTAGTTAGTCTAATTAAAGTAAGTAAAAGCTCTTAGATAATACTTTAAAACTTAGTTTAAATGTTTTATTTACTTATTTATTTATAGGTAAAACATAATGCTTAGTTACTACTTAGTAATAATAAGGTAGTAAAAGGTTATTTAAAACCTACTAGTAAATATTAAACTATAGTTTATAATAATACCTTTTAGGGTACTATAGTCCTTAAAAATATATTTTAAAAATATAGTAGCTAACCTATTGCTAGTTAGGTATATTAATATAGGAATATAAATACTATATTTTATAAAATAGTTTATAATAACTAAGATTATATTATAAGTCTAATTTATATCTCTTATAGGTAGTAGCTCTATAATAAAATCTATTAATAATTCTTAAAAAGGCTAATTAAGTATTAGTAGTGCTACTAGCTTGCTATAAGGTTTATAGTGCCTTAGCTTTAAAGTCTAATAGCTTATGTAAGTTTATATATATAACTTAGTGTCTTTCTTTATTAATAGCTAGTAATACTAGTTTATAATATAATAAAGGGTCTTACTAACTCCCTAGTAGCTTACTACTAGGTTATTATAGGTAAGTAATAAAATTTCCTTTCTTATACTAGCTAGAATAAAAACTTAATTTTTAAATATTAATAGCTTAGAGGGCCTAATAGACTATATTTATAATACTTCTAGGTTATTACTCTTAAGTAACTTCCTATAACTTATAGTAAAGTTATTACCTTACTATACTTTAAATAATATAACCTAAATTAAAGCCTCTAATTCTATATGTATAAAATAAGTATTATATATAAACTTAGAAGAGGTTTACTAGACTACTTATATTCTTACTATAACACTACTATAAGTAGCTAGCTTATAGTATGCTTATAGACTTATAGATAAATCATAAATAAGTAATGTTTTAAAGGGGCGCTTATACTACTTACTAGCTACTAACCTAGCTAGACTCCTAACCTATAGGCTTACTAGACTTATAGAAATATTAAAAAATATAAATAAGGCATAACCTTACTACTTAGAATTAATAAACCTAGTTTATGTACTACTACTAGGCTTTACTAGACTATTAGGTTTCTTAATAATATAATTAAGTTATAACTTCTTAAAACCCTAGAGGCTAGTAAGGCTATTATAGTGTCTTTGTAATAAAACATTAGCTATGCTAAGTAATATAATACTAGAACTCGCGATAGTATTATTATTTATATAATGTTCCTATTACTTAGTATTATTAAATTTAGATAAGAAGTTAGGTAGCTATAAGATTAATGCCTTTATCTTATGCTTCTTACTAATATAATTTGCTTTTCTTAATAAGGTATCTATAGGGTTTAACTTACTTATGTAATATTTAATCCTAAAATTAAATAAACAAAGCTTATCTAATACTATTACCTGCTTACTAGTTAGCTTTAGCTTTATAGCTAGGTACTTATAATTTAGATAGTTTATAATAACTATAATCTAATAAGAAGAATATATAAGGTAGTGTCTCTAGGCTTAAAATACCTCTTAGATTACTAATAACTTAGTATTAGGTGTTAAGTAGTAAAGTTTAATATTAGTTAACTTCCTTAAAAAATACGCTACTAGGTGCTAGCTACCTAGCACTAATATTATAAGTATAGCTCTAATTATATAACTAGATATATTTATCTTTACTCTTAGTAAGCAAAGTAAGTTAAAATATATTAAAATTAGCGCCTTTTAAAACTCCTTTTAAAGTTCTTTAAATACTACTAGTTTACTAGGTTCTAGCTTAAACTTTACTAGCTAAATACCTTTTAAATAGTCTATTAGCAAGACTACTACCTTATTATACTATTTTATAAAGTATTAGTAAAAACCTATAAACCTAAGGAATAATTAAATATTAAACACACTATAGGGTATTAGCTAGGTTATAATAGCTTTAACCTATAATAGTTCTATCTTAATACCCTTTTTAAATATAATAAAACCTAGGAATTTTACCTACCTAATAGAAAATTAGCACTTTTTAAGGTTAATATAAAGGTTTATATTTTAAAGTTACTTTAGCATACTTTTAATATACTTTATATATCTTATAGGGTTACTACTATATATTAGGATATTATTAAGGTAAATAATGTAAAATTTATTTATAAGTCCCTTAAGGGCGTTATTAATATATTCCTAAAAAGTAGCTAGTGCATTTACTAATCTAAATAGTATTATAAGATATTTAAAGTGGCTATAGTAGTATTAGAAAGCTATCTTTTACTTATTACCCTTATAGATATATAGCTAGTAGTATGCTTCTTAAAGATTTAGTAATATAAAAACCTTTATGCCTGCTAATTAGTTAAGGATTTCGGAGATTAATAGTAAAGAGGCCTTGTTTTTAACTATAATCCTATTAATGCCCTTATAATCTATATAAAGCCTTAATTTCCCTGATTTTTTTAGAATAAATAAAATTAGGGCTTTAGCTAGACTAGTTAATTTTCTAATCTACCCTTTTTCCTATACACTTGCTAGGTACTCCCTAAGCACTTCTAGCTCTTTTTAGCTAGGTTATATATAGGTCCCTAGGGTGGTTATTTCCCCTCTTCTAATTTAATTATATAAGTATAGCTACTTAATTCTAGGAGCTTACTAGCTAAATCTTTTAAAAATATATCTATAAATTTTATATACTCTCTAGGATTTACTATTAAGTTATATTACTATCTATCTCTTATATAGTTACTACTACCTCCTTATAGTATATTACCTAGAGTGCTATTATACTTCTTAGTTTTTTCTTTTTTAGAAAATAGGTATATTTTACTACTATTACTATAGCTATGCTATAACCTTAGTTATTACTTACTATGTTATTTACTAATAAGTCTTTATTAGTCTTCCTTTCTTTTTCCCTAGGCTTAATTACCTTAATCTTTAGTAATACTAGTAATAGTATAATAAATAACTATTTTATTACCTTATGTAATTATTACTTCCTTATAGTAAGTGTAATATAATCCTTAGTTATTAGAAACCTCTAAAAATTCTACTTCTAATCTATTACTATAAGTTTATACTCTAGGGTCTAATCTATACCTAGGAGTATCCCCTCTTCTATATTAGTAATATAGTAGCTAATCTAGTAAACCTTTATATAGCCTATACTATCTTTTACCTTAATTAGCTTATATAAGATTCCTTTATATAGGATTTTATCCTTACTTATGCTTTCTAGTGTTATCTTTGTTTTTTCTATGTTTTTCTAATCCTATTTTAATAATAATTTAGGGTAGATTATTAAATACTTTACGCCTATATTAAACAGTGCTAGCATAGCTAACTAGTAGTTATCTTACTATAAGGATACTTATATTCTTATTCTCTTATTTATAGGTTTCTTTATAGTAAGACTATTATCCTAGGCTTATGCTAACCTAATTAGAATCTTATTAAAGTCTAAGGTCTTATTACTACTATCCTTATACTTCTTAGTAATATACCTATTACTTTTATAAATTAAATAATTTATTACTTTATATTTATTTATACTATATCTAGGACTACTATATTTATAGTATTTAAATAGTTTTTAACTTATACTTAGTTACTATAAGTTTTACTATAAGTTATTTATAGGGAAGCTAAAGCGTTATCTCTTTCTCCTACCTTCTTTATTATTATAGTTTTTATTATAATTATTTAATATAAATATTATTATAACTTTAGCCTTTTTACCTTATCCTTATAGGTAGCTTTAAGATATTAGGAACTCCTAGCTAACTATATACTTTCTTATAGTATTATTTAAGCTATTTAGGAAAATTACTATTCTTAAGTATGTAAGGATTTAGTTAGGTAATTTAGCTTTTACTTTAATTTAAAGTCTTAAGAAAGACTAGAAAGACTAGTTATCCTTTTACCTTAGATTTAGTAATGTCCTAGTAGCTTCTAAGTACTTTATATTCTTATTTATTACTCCTAAGTTTAACTAGGATATAAATTTATCCTAAGAATAGGCTAAGTAGTTAACTAACTTATTTACTATTATATAATATATTTATTATTACTTTATATTATCTACTAGGTAGCTACTAGTATATATTACCTTAGTTTTATTATTATAAAAGGTTCTTAGATCTAACTAGAATAATATATTTAAATCTGCTAGGTATACCTATAAATTCTTATAGGTATTACTTTTATATACTAGTACTTTATACTATATCTTTATAAAGCTTTATAGGTATATACTTACTATAAAGTTAGGGTTAGGTAAGAAGGTTAGGAATAAGGGATTAATTAGTATAAGTATCTAAGGGGTAATTATAAGTTCTTTACCTAATCTAGCTAATTATAGGTTTACTTTAATTTCTTTAAGCTATGCTTTTATATTTATAATATCTTACCTTATATAAGTATATTATAGCTAGGCTTATATAACCTTATAGTAGCGCTTTAGCTTATCTAGGTTATTATTATTCCTAGATTTAGTATTATTATATTAATTAGGGTTAGGTAGTATCTGTTATATTCTTTTATTATTAGGCCTTAAAGTTAAGGTATATAGGTTACTCCCTAGGCACTATAGGTTTATATCTCCCTTACTAGGTAATGTAAGTATATTTTAAGTAAATATTCTATAGCTTCTTTATATTTAAACCTAGCTAATAGTTTATTTACCTTAAAGGGTTTAAGAGTTTAACTTATTATAACTAGATTATAAAGTATAAATAAAGGCTAAGGTTTTTAATTATAGCTAAAGAGCTACTACTTAGGGGTAGGTATATAAAGGTCTTAAACTCTAACCTCTTATATACCTTATAGGTAGTCCTTATCTAAATACCCTACTATATATACATAGCTATCTAATAGCTACTTAGTTATTTGCATAACCTAAGGCTTATCTAAGGGTTCTATTATATAACTATTCTATCCCTAGCTCCCTAGCCTCCGTGCTCCTAACAAAAGATACCTTTAAGAGAGTAAATAAGGATTATTAGAGAGCTATATAATTCCTTATAAGATTATAGTATTCTTATTAAATAAGGCCTAGGATATTTAATTCTAGTATCTCTTAAAGAGATACTTTACTAAACCTTAATATCTCTTTAATTATAGGAAAAATTATAATCTTTTAAACCCCTAAAGCTTTAGCCCTAAACCTAATTACTTACCTTAGAAACCTACTTTTCTTAACCTTAATAATTCCTTAAACCTCCCTAAAAGCCCTTATAATAATCTTAATTAAATTAATTACTTTATTTTAATAATTATTATTTATAATAACTTATAGACTATTATTTATAATAAATTATACCTTTATAGTAATTTCTCTTTAAAGATTAAATTATAAAGAAATCTTAAAGCTTATAAAAATATATAAGGATAGTAACTATTATAGTAGGAAGCTATATAACTTCCTAATACTAAAGATTATGCTCTTTAAAAATAAGTATAATAGGATTAACCTCCCTTAATTATATTATTATAAGGCTTTCCTTATTATATTAATAAGTAATACTAAATAATATTACCTTAATTACCTCTTTAGGAATAATTATTCTTATAAAGAAATAATTACTTATATTTATTAATACTTTAAGATAAAAAGTAACTAATAATTCTATTACTACAAGTAAAGTAATATAATACTAAAGAGTATAATTAATAAAAACCCTAATAAGAGTAAGCTTAAGTACCTTAAGATTATATTATTAACCCTTAAGAAAATTTATAAAAGGCTATACCCTTCTAATATAATAAATACTAAGCTTTATAAGTAAATATTAAATACTATAGCTAGTATATTTAAATATTAGGTAGTTAAATATATATACTCCCTAGGCTTTAAAAGTCTTACTAAAGACCTTTATAAGGTAATTACTATTATAAAATTAAATAAGAAAACCTCTTAATATCTTTAGTACTAAGAAAAAGACCCTCTAGAGGCTATATTTACTAATTATTAGTATAAATAATAATCCTATAGTAAAGGAAGCTATTATAAAAAAGCCCTAGGCCTAGCTCTAAGTATTACTTTATATATAGTAAGAGTAGTTATTAGTTCTCTAATTACTTTACTAAAGAATATTAGAAAAAGAAAAACTACTAGTAAGCTAGTAAAATATATTATATAGCCCTTATAAAGAAGAGATTCTAGGTATTTCTTACTTCCTATAAAGGGTAAGATAATAATAAACTTAATAATAACTCTAGTTAGAATTAGGAACTATATCTTATAGCTTATATAAAGGCCTAAGATAATAATAATTATAAGGTAAAGAAGCTACTATTAATAGCATATTTAAGTATTATGTAATTCTTTTGCTTTAGACTATAAACTAATTATAATATTACTAATATTAATATCCTTATAACCCTAAATAATTAAGCCTTTTAATATGTATTTCTTAAGTAAAAGCTTTATAAGCTATAAGAGTATAATAAAGGCTTAATTTACTATATTTTTAAAGAATACTATTCTAAAGAGGTCTTTAAAGGTATTATACCTAATACTAGTGCTATAGGAAAATTAAGTATAAGAGAGGTATAAGTAAAAGCTTTACTAAGATTAATACCTTTATTAAAAATAATCCCTTATAAGCCCTAGATTATTATATTTAGTGCTAGATTAGTAGTTATAAAAGGTATCCTTTAGGTACTTATAAAACTTAAAGAGCTTAAATTCTATATCCTTAATATAGCTACTCCCTTTCTCTTCTTAATTACTAATATAAATAAGATATAAGTTAAGATTAATAACCTTATAAATATACTTATTTAAGGTAATAAGACTATACCTATAGTATAATAATAAGGTTATCCTTAGTAGTTACTAAAGGCAAGAGAAATAGTTACCTTTTATCTCTTAGAGAGAGATATCTATTAATTATATTATTAGCTTAGTTACCCTTCTATTTAATAACTTATAAAGACCCTTTAGTAAGCTAGTTATAAAGTTAAACGCTAGGTAATTAAGAAATTAACTAAAGTCTACTACTATTACTAGATATATAGTAAGGCCCCTAGTTAATTTAAATTTATAATTAAGGATAACCACAAATTTAACTATAAGATTATTATTAATATTATATAAATTAATAGCTAGCTAGTGCTTTATATTATTAATTTAGTAACTTTATTTTAAGTAGCCTAATTCCTTAATTTAAAGAAGCAAAAGGCCTAAGATATCTAGGACACTATCTAAGAGTACTAGATTAATACTTATCTAGGACCTCTAGAATAAATAGTCTATAATACTAGTAATAACTTTACTTCTACTAAATTTAAGTATTATACTTAATTAATATTAATTAAAACTAATAAGATACTAATTAAAGCTTATAATAGTATTAGAAAGGTTAAAAGATATTATAAACCCTTACGCTAGGCTTATAATATTATTACTAACTTAATTAGTATAAAACTAACGCTAAAATAGTGTCTTTAAATAGCTATTAAGGCTATTAATAATTCTATAGGCTTTAAAGGAATTATACTAATCTTACTAGTCTTTAAAGCCTACCTATAAATAATAAATAAGTTACTACCTAGTATCTTTATTATTTAATATGCTAAAGTAATTTAGAAGGCTACTAATAAGGTTTACTACTATATAGCTTTATAGTAGTTTATAATACCCTTAGAGCCTAGAATAGTCCTAATATAGCGCTTATATATTAGCTACCTCTATAGGCTAATATATATATAGAGAGAGAGAAAGGTAGCTAGCATAACCCTTATAAGCTAATTATTACTAATAGGGAGACTTATATAGTTAATATGCCTTATAGCCTAGTGAAATTTTGCTTTATAGTAGTAAAGCCTTACTATAAAGACTTATATATTATAAAGGGGCTAGAGTAGTAAGAGATAAAGCCTTAAGATATAGAGAAGGCTATAAAAATATTACTAACTACTACTACTAAAAAAGAATTAGTAATAGAAAAAGAAGAAAAACTATAGGTATTACTAAAGAGAAAGTAAGGAAGGCTAAGAAAAGCCCTTATAGTTTAATTTATAGGTATAAAGAAGCTAATAGAAAAGGCTTGTAATGCCTAGGCAGAGCATTGTTTGTAGTTAGTGTAGTGTGTTTTGTAGTTTTTATATTTAATTTTATAGCTAGCTTATAATTAAAAATATTATTATATAAATTATATAATCCTATAGAGATAAATCCGTAGAAAAATACTATATCTAAAAGTAGGCCTAAAAGTGGGCCTATTACCTATAAATTAGAAAAACTACATTTGTAGTGTATTTGTAGTACTAAAATGTAGTAAAATGTAGTTTTTCTAATTTCCACACGCAATACCCACTTTTAGACCCACTTTTATATATAACTACATTGTAGTTTTTTAGTTATCTATCTAAAAAAGAAGTTTTGTATCTCTATATATTTTCTAAGATTAGATATATATTATTTGTTAAAAACAAAATACACTACAAATCATTTGTAGTCAGAGCATTGTTGTATTGTATTGTATTGTATTTTTTAGCCCTTCGATGTATTGTATTGTATTGTATTGCCCTATGTATTGTATTGTGTATTGTATTGTATTAAAAATACAATACAATACATACAATACAATGTATTGTTAGGGAAAAATAAAAGTGGGGTATTATATAAATTTATTATATATAAGATTTTTATGTAATCTAATTATAGTATCCTTATTTTTATAAATAATTTAGTTATTTATTTAAAAATCCATAAAGTTTTAGCTTATTTAGAAAAGTAAGCTTATTTTAGATATATAATATCTTAGTAATATTCTTTTATATCTATTTTATAGAATGATTTTTTCTTAATATATTAAGGGTCTTTTTATTCTTATATCTATTTTCTATGATTTATTATAATTATTTATTATATAAAAATACATTATAATACAATACAATACAATACAATACATTACATTACAATACAATACAATGTATTATTAAAAAAGTAAGGTAGTATATATACTTATTATATAGTAGATTTATAATATAATCTAAGTAAGATATCCTTAAATTTCTATACTATTTAGGTATTTAGTTATAAAATTATAAAGTTTTAGCTAATTTAGACTATTACGCTATATATATATATAGGGTAGCTATAAATAGTATTTTCTAGGCTTAACTTATAGTAATTTTTATTCTTTATATTTTAAAGCTTATTTTATCTTTCTAGCTTTTTTTTAAGATTTACTATGCGTTTTAATATAGTTTTTTTGCTTTAAATACAATATTTACCCTAAAGAAATAATTTATAATTCTAAATAAATAAGATTAAAACTCTTATAAAAATATATTTATATATATAAGGAATTTATTATAAAGAGAAAATTTAAATTTATTTAATAAAAGCTTCTTTTAATATTAAACTATTTTATTATAATTATAATAGAATATATTAGCTTTTAACCTTTTTTAAACTAAGAGAAAAGAAAAAACCTAGGAAAAGCTTATAAAGAAAGGTTAAAATATAATATAAAGAATAATTATAATATATATACTATATTTTTAAATACTAAATAGATAAATTAATAAGCTTTAGAAGTAAGTTTAATTTTTATACTACTTTTAGCTTACTTACTTAGTTATATAGCGTTTTTAAAAGTGGGTCTAAAAGTGGGTCTTTTAAACACTAAAAACCGAGTATAATCCCTTCCCTTAGTTATATAACTTTAGTTAAGAAGAAATATATATATATAAGTGGGTTTAAAAGTAGGTCCTATTAATTATACTATAAACCTAATATTATCTCTTTATATAGTTTTATAATTCTAGCTTAGAAGAAATAAATATATAAAAGTGGGTCTAACCTAGTATAATCTTTTTACTTAGTTATGTAATTCTAGCTTAAAAGAGAGTTTTATATAGTTTATATATAAGTGGGTCTATAAGTGGGTCTTATTAGTTATACTATAACCTAGTATGATCTTTTTACTTAGTTATGTAATTCTAGCTTAAAAGAGAGTTTTATATAGTTTATACATAAGTGGGTCTAAAAGTAAGTCCTATTAATTTTACTATAAACCTAATATTATCTCTTTATGTAGTTTTATAATTCTAGCTTAGAAGAAATAAATATATAAAAGTAAGTCTAGAAGTAGGTCTTATTAGTTATACTATAAACCTAGTATAATCTTTTTACTTAGTTATATAATTTTAGCTTAAAAAAGTAAAATATATTAAAGTAAGTCTTATAGTAATATTAAGACTTACTTTTTATTAGTATAATATTAAAAAACATAAAAAAGAAAGGTATTTTATTTTATTAATATTTTAAAAACCTTTAAATACTAAATAATTAAAAAGTCTAGCTTTTTCTATAGTAATTTACTTATAAATACTTATATTTATATTTAATAAATTTATTACTTATTTATTTTTAATTAAACTTTAACACTAATAATATTTTAAGTTATATAAGTAATATAAGTAATATACATATAAGCTAATATAAGCTATTATAAGCTATTATAAGCTATTATAAGCTATTATAAGCTATTATAAGCTATTATAAGCTATTATAAGCTATTATAAGCTATTATAAGCTATTATAAGCTATTATATTAACTATATATACCTTATAATTAAGGAATTTAACTTAAAACTAAAAAAAGAAAAAAATACAAAACAATACAAATAATACATGTATTGTATTGTATTGTAAAATTTTAGATGTATTGTATTGTGTAATGTATTGTATTGTATTGCAATGCTCTGTTTGTAGTGCAATGCTCTGATAAGGACTAATAAATTAATTTAATTAACTAATACTATAATAGCTAATTAGAGTAGCGGATTCCTATTAAGGTATTTACTTATATACACTTTCCTTTAATTTAATTTTTATTATGTTTTTAGGCTTCTTTAGCCACAGATAAAAAAAGAGACTACTAGTGTTAAATCCTTTAGATCTTTATTAGCTTAATTATAGCTAAAGACTAGACTAATAGTAGGTCTAGCGTAATATATATAATATAATTAGCTATATTAAGTTACTACCCCCTTTTCTGCCTTACTTATAGGTTTCACTTACTTTTCTATTATCTAGACCTTCTCTCTCTTCTCTCTCTTTCCTAGCTAGCTATCTATCTATTATTGACTTCAATAATACGGAATTATTCCACCTGCGCAGGCACCTTGGTGTAACTAACAACATTAGTAAAAATAAATATATTAGAAGTACCTGTATAAACTAGTTATTTCTATAGTATATTATATACCTTTTAGGTATAAAAGTTAGCTACTCTTTATATTTTTAATTAATTAAATTAAATACTTTTTATTATTTATTTATATCCTTACTTAATAATTATAAGCCTAGGTAGCTTTTATTACTAAATTTATTATTATCTTTAAAGTTATTAGCTTTATTAATTTATTTTAATTAATACTTACTAAATATTATAAAATAAATACCTTTATTATATTAATTAATCGTTAATTATTACTTCTTATACTTCCCTTATATAGTATATTCCTGTGAGGCCCCACTTATAACACTCGTGCGCTAGCGCACCACCTAGTGGGCACGCCACACCCTAGGGCTAGGTTTATGTAACACTAGTAAGCTACTAGCTATAAGCTAGTAACTTATATATATAATATACTTAGACCTAGTAAGCTTTAGTTAATATATAAGTACCCTTATACCTTTTACCTAGCTATTTCTTTATTCTTATAATTCTAAAGCTTCTCTTACTAGCTACCTAAGAGTAATATAAGGGGGAAAATAATCTAATTTACTAAAGTAATATTATATATTACTTAGGATTTACTAAATAATAGTAATACTATAGCTAAAGATATACTATATTTTATAACCTTATTTAATACTATACCTTTTACTATAAGGGAAAAAAAGGTAATAGTTAGAGGGTAAATTATTTAGCTTAAGTAACTTAAGAAACTATAAAAGTAAGAATAAAAACTTACTAACTTATTATAACTTTATAAAAGAAAAGTACTAATAAAAAGAGACTAAAAGGCTAGTATATTCTTAAGTCTTAGTAGCTAAGAAGTTAAGGTCTAAAATATTATAAAACTCTAATACCTTATAAACTTATAGAAGTATAAGATATAGCTTAATAACCTTAACTATACCTTTAAAGAGATAAAGAAAAAGTATTATTAAAATAACTAAAAGATTCTCTTTATACTTAACTATATATATATAAACTATTAGGTAAGATAAGACTAATATATTAAAGAATAACTAGCTAATAGCTAGGATTACTTTAAGAATAACTAGGATAAGTTCTAGGACTAAACCCTTATATTACTTAAGGACTTTATAAGCTATAATATATAAATAGCTATATAGCTAGAAAATATAAAGTAAAAGAAGGGCTAAAGCCTTATTAAGTTTAGTATTTACCTAGATTTACTAAAGAAATATCTAGAATAAGCTCTAGAGAAAACTTATACTCTTATATTCTTTATAGAATTACTTCCTAACTTATAAAACTATATTAACTTATATATAGATATTACTAGGCTAATATAAGAAAAGGTTATATAACTTACCTAATAATTTTAGAAGGTAATATTAAAGAATAAGTAAAAGCTAAATAATTTAGAAAAGAAAGGCTTATATAAAGCCCTCTAATATTAAAGATATAACTCTTTATAAGGCTATTAGCTAAATAAGGACTAAAAAGATAAGGATAAGGATAAAGAAAAGTCCCTAGTTACCTATCTAAATAATAATAAACTATAAGGAAGAAAGTAATACTATAATTATAGTAGTACTTACTATCTTACTTATAATTATAATAAGCTAAGGAAGGACTAGTAAGAAGGTTAGGAAAACTCCTAGAGGTAAAAGTAAATACCCTTACCTTTGCCTTAAACACTAGGGTACTAGTAAGATATTAATTTCACATACTAGTTACTATTTATAGGCATAAAGATATTAAAATAGTAATAAATCTTAATAGTTACGTGGAGATTAATATTATTAGCGCTTAATTTACATAGACTTATAAGCTTAATTAGGCTAAGGCTATAGCACCTATCCTAAAGGTAGTAAGGGCTTTTATAGTTCTGTCACGACTAGATTAGGGAGATATAAACAGAGTAAAGGCTAAGGTTCTTAGTTATAGCTAAAGAGCTATTACTTAGGGGTAAGTATATAAAGGTCTTAAACTCTAACCTCTTATATACCTTATAGGTAATCCTTGTCTAAATACCTTACTATATATATATAGCTATTTAATAGCTACTTAGTTATTTATATAACCTAAGGCTTATCTAAGGGTTTTATTATATAACTATTTTATCCTTAACTCCCTAGCTTTTATACTTTTAATATACTACCCCCTTAATATATAATTATCCTTAATTAAAAAAAAGCTACTTAGCTAATATAAGTATACTATATATAGCTTATAATAGTATTTAATATTACTAGTTATTTTATAAGTATATAGCTATTATATTTACTTAGGATAATAAAATAAAAGTTATAAGGTTTTAAGTAATTTCTTCTTTACTCTCTAGCTTTAAATAGTTATATACTTACTACTTTATTACTTCTAATATATATACCTTTACTTAATAAGTTATTAATACTAAGTAAGTAAACTACTTATATTAGATTTTATAATTAAGTTAAATAAATAAATTACTATATGCTATTTAAAATAAATAAGCTTTTATTTAATATTAGGAATATTATATTATTCTTACTAGGAGTTTATAGCTAGTATATATATTTACTAGTAGTAACTATAACTATAAATATTATAATTTCTAGATTAGCTATATATAATATATAAATTACTTATGGGTTTAAGGCTAATATAAAAGAGGCTTACTTTTCCTTACTTTTATATATTCTTTTTCTTTATATTTTCCTTTAATATTATAAGTTACCTTTACCTATAACCTAGTAGCTTTATAGCTACTATTATAGTAATTACTAATATTTTATAGTATTATTTTATTATCTATATTTAATTTTACTTAAATACTTAATTCCTTTTAAATACTAAAGTATTAGTTACTTTACCTTTTATACTTATATTCTTATAGTATATTACTACTAACTTACTAATAGTAAATTATATCTAAGTAATATAGTACTCCTATTTTATTAGATTCTTTAATAATTAAGAAAACCCCTTAGATATTTTCTTAAAAATCTCCTAAGAAATAAATAGCTTTAAAATTTTTAATATAAGTATAGTATTTCTAACCCCTAGTATATACCTTACTAACTTATAGCTAGTAATACTAGTAATATAAAAATTCCTTATATATACTATATATAGTAAGTAATAATATAAGTTATTACCCTTAAAGATAGTAATAGTATTATTTTATAATATATTACTAAAGGTAAATTTACTTTAACTAATTATACTAACTCCTTAAGTATAACTTTACTATTACCTTACTATATATTATTACTAACTTATATAAGTAACTTAATAAAATACACTTATTATATATAAAATTATAAAGACTATTTAAGAGTATATTTTCCTTTTCTTTACTCATTATACTTATACTAATATATTACTAATACTTTACTTACTTTATAAAATTATACTTAGTGCTTTTTAAGTATATTAATAGTTATATTATCTTTAATAATAATCCTTACTTTCTTAATAATATATATATATATTTATTCTTATAACTTAAGTTATTACTAATATACTACTAGTATTTAATATATATAAAATATAAACTTTATAATATACTTTTATTTATAAAGAATACTAATAAGTATAGCTAGGCTAGATAAGTAAGGCTAACTATAAAGATTATATAAGAGGCTAATTTTAATAAAAGAATTACTATATTACTACTAAGTAATACTATTAATCTAGAAGTCTAAATTAATATTTTTAATAGCTTATACTTTATTATATAAAACCTTCCCTTAGTAAGTTTCCTAATATTCTTACTTATAGCCTTACTAACTTACTAATAGCTTACTATATATATACTTATACTTCTTACTTATATTAGGCTATTAAACCTTTTAGGTAAGCTTTATATATATATATATAAGGAGGGGGATTTCTTTAATAATAAGGATAAATCCCTTACCTAAGGCCTTATTACTAACCTAGCGCCTAGGAGTAAAAATACTAGGGGGCTAGGGCCTAATATAAACATAGAGTAAATAGTGCTAGGTAGCTATAAGGTGAATTATCTAAGAAATTATCTGGTTTTTTGTATATTACTATTACTATCTAATCTTTACTAAATACACCTCTATGTTTATAAACTAGCTACTTAGTTACTACTTATAATTATTAATAATATTTATTATAATAAAATCTCTTCTCTTAACCTATAAATTCTCTAAAGTATTATAGCCTTTCTATTTAACTAGGTATTTCTATTATCTCTTATTATAATAATATAAAATAATTCTTTTAACCTTAAACTCCTATTTATTATCTATAATATTATCTTATAGTAAGAATATATCTTTTATACTAGTTAAGTCCCTTATAAATAGTTTAAGGTTAGTAATATTAAAAATATTATATAGTTATATACTAAGTAATAGCTTTAATTAGTATACTAATTTATAAGTTTTAATTACCTTTTTACCTTATAAGGGCCTAAGTACTTTATACTTAGCTTCTTACTAGGTTACTATAGGTTAATATTCTTTATAAATAATAAAATATAGTTACTTACTTTAAACTTTATTAGAGTTTACTTCTTATTATAGTGCTTTATATGTATCTTGCGCAATCGCAGCCACAAAGTTTGTCGCAAACTTTGTATTAACCTTTCAGCCCCTAAATTTATAGCTTAAAGCTTATTCCTTTGTTTATATTTTACCTAACACTATAGTAATTATTAAATTTAGTTATTAATTATTACACTAGCTAGGTATTACTAGTAATTTTTTTGTTCCTTAAAAATTAGATGCATTGGCCATAGCTAATGATCCCAAAAAAATTAAAAATCAATAGTGCTTTATATACTAGGTTTATAAGTTACTTAGAAGCTACTTAATTACTATATATTTATTTTTAGTATAGTTACTAAAGCTTTTACTTACTTATTTACTACTAAAATATCTATAATTACTTACTATAAGCCTCTAGGGTTATAACCTTATAGTGCCTTTACTAAGGTATAGATATAAGTTAAGTAAATACTTATATTATATATAAACTATACTATTAATAAGTTATTTACTTAGTCTAATTAAAGTAAGTAAAAGCTCTTAGATAATACTTTAAAACTTAGTTTAAATATTTTATTTACTTATTTATTTATAAGTAAAATATAGTACTTAGTTATTACTTAGTAGTAATAAGGTAGTAAAAGGTTATTTAAAACCTACTAGTAAATATTAAACTATAGTTTATAATAATACTTTTTAAGGTATTATAGTTCTTAAAAATATATTTTAAAAATATAGTAACTAACCTATTACTAGTTAGTTATATTAAAATAAGGATATAAATACTATATTTTATAAAATAGTTTATAATAACTAAGATTATATTATAAGTCTAATTTATATCTCTTATAAGTAATAGCCTTATAATAAAATCTATTAATAATTCTTAAAAAAGCTAATTAAGCACTAGTAATACTACTAGCTTACTATAAGGTTTATAGTGCCTTAGCTTTAAAGTCTAATAGCTTATATAAGTCTATATATATAACTTAGTATCTTTCTTTATTAATAGCTAGTAATACTAGTTTATAATATAATAAAGGGTTTTACTAACTTCTTAGTAGCTTACTACTAGGTTATTATAAGTAAGTAATAAAATTTCCTTTCTTATACTAGCTAGAATAAAAACTTAATTTTTAAATATTAATAGCTTAGAGAGCTTAATAGACTATATTTATAATACTTCTAGGATATTACTTTTAAGTAACTTCTTATAACCTATAGTAAAGTTATTACCTTACTATACTTAAAATAATATAACTTAAATTAAAGCCTTTAATTTTATATATATAGAATAAGTATTATATATAAACTTAAAAGAGATTTACTAGACTACTTATATTTTTACTATAATACTACTATAAGTTGCTAGCTTATAGTATGCCTATAGACTTATAAATAAATTATAAATAAGTAATATTTTAAAGGGGCACTTATACTACTTACTAGTTACTAACCTAGCTAGACTCCTAACCTATAGGCTTACTAGACTTATAGAAATATTAATAAATATAAATAAGGTATAACCTTATTACTTAGAATTAATAAACCTAGTTTATATACTATTACTAGGCTTTACTAGATTATTAGGTTTCTTAATAATATAATTAAGTTATAACTTCTTAAAACCCTAGAGGCTAGTAAGACTATTATAGTATCTTTATAATACTAAAACCTATAATAGTACTATTATTTATATAGTATTTTTATTACTTAGTATTATTAAATTTAGATAAGAAGTTAGGTAACTATAAGGTTAATACCTTTACCTTATACTTCTTACTAATATAATTTACTTTTCTTAATAAGGTATTAGTAAGGTTTAACTTACTTATATAATATTTAATCCTAAAATTAAATAAATAAAGCTTATCTAATACTATTACTTACTTACTAGTTAGCTTTAGCTTTATAGCTAGGTACTTATAATTTAAATAGTTTATAATAACTATAATTTAATAAGAAAAATATATAAGGTAATATCTTTAGGCTTAAAATACCTCTTAGATTACTAATAACTTAGTATTAAGTATTAAGTAGTAAAGTTTAATATTAGTTAACTTCCTTAAAAATATACTACTAGGTGCTAGCTACCTAGTATTAATATTATAAGTATAGCTTTAATTATATAACTAAATATATTTATCTTTACTCTTAGTAAGTAAAGTAAGTTAAAATATACTAAAATTAGTACCTTTTAAAACTTCTTTTAAAGTTCTTTAAATACTACTAGTTTACTAAGTTTTAACTTAAACTTTACTAGCTAAATACCTTTTAAATAGTCTATTAGTAAGACTATTACCTTACTATACTATTTTATAAAGTATTAGTAAAAACCTATAAACCTAAGGAATAATTAAATATTAAATATACTATAAGGTATTAGCTAGGTTATAATAGCTTTAACTTATAATAGTTTTATCTTAATATCTTTTTTAAATATAATAAAACCTAGGAATTTTACTTACTTAATAGAAAATTAGTACTTTTTAAGGTTAATATAAAGGTTTATATTTTAAAGTTACTTTAGTATACTTTTAACATACTTTATATATTTTATAGGGTTACTACTATATATTAGGATATTATTAAGGTAAATAATATAGAATTTATTTATAAGTCTCTTAAGGGTATTATTAATATATTCCTAAAAAGTAACTAGTGTGTTTACTAATCTAAATAGTATTATAAGATATTTAAAATAGCTATAGTAGTATTAGAAAGCTATCTTTTACTTATTACCCTTATAAATATATACTTAGTAATATGCTGTTATAGACTCGAGCTATAAGCTTAGGTTAAGTCTAGCTCCGGAAAGTATACGTACTTTGTGTAGCTAGGCTAAGGCTTTCCACAGACTATGCATAGACCGTATATAAAGGACTATATATCCGGATGCTATGTAACTACTAGTATAATTCCTTTCTTCTTTTATAAGAATAATATTCTTATTCTAAACGCTTATATATAGTAGCTATAAGGCTAGTTTATAATATATATTATTCTTTACTATAAAAATAACTTATCTAGCAAATACGCTATTACTACTAGATATAATAGACACTAATAAGCTAGCACTCCTATAATAATAGTTAGAATAGCAGGCAAAATAAATCTAGTACTTAGCTAATATATAAAATATAGCACTTATACTAATCTAGATTAAGCAAAAACCCCTACCTATAGGCCCCCCCTTTAATAGTAATAAGGTCTTATTTATAGCTTAAAAAGGCCTTATAACTTATAAGCTACTAGTAAATAAGGAGTTTATTAGTAGTAATTAGGATTAGTAATGCTTTATTTACTAAAACCTATTACCTAAGGTCTAGGTATAAGTTATACCTTTCTTTAAGAAAGGCTACCTAAAGAACTTCTATCTATTTAAACTTCTTAACTATCTAGGGGAAATATTTAATAACCCTTACTACTATAAAATAGCTATTATAAAACTTAACTAGTTAATATAATAATAGAATAAGAGGTTTAGTAACTTCTATATTTACTTTAAACAGAAGTTAGCCTTAGCTAGGGGGCTTAGGTAGGTAAACTTAGTGAAGTTATCTAAGTTATATATAGCGCTTAACAAGTAAATAAGGGACTATAGCATTAGATAAGATATACCCTAGGCTAATTACATAGTAGCAATAGCCTGCTATTAAAGCATTACGCTAGATATTAAATCCTACTAACTAGAGGAAAAACACTATATATAAAAACAGGGTAATCTAGTAGCTAACCTAATTAAAGCTAAGGTATAGGATAAGAACACGCTAATAATAGATATTTACTCTATAAGTATAATAAGGACCTAGTAAGGTTTTAGAAAGTCTATAAGATACTAAAAGTTAGGTAATAAAAAGGGTAGTAAGTATACTAAGTAAATTACTTAGGATATACTTAATATATACTATAATAAAGGCTAGTATTTATAATATAGCTTCTCTAAGTATTTTACTATAGTATACTTATTATATCCTACTATTTACTTATAAAAGAAGTCCTTTATAAATGCTTATAATATAAAGGAGGCGCTTACTATTAGCTTAGATAATAAGTCTGTAAGTTAGTTAGAAAAAGAGTAACCTTATTATTAAGTTATTTAACTAGGGATAAAGAAAAGAAGTATAGAGAGGCTTTATAGCATATAGCTATTACTAATAAGGACTATAAAGAGATCTAAAGTAATATAGACTTAATTCCTTTCTTAGTTCTTGCTTTAATTAATAAGACTACCTTTATAAATACTTAAGTTAATATAGGTTATAACTACTATATTACTATAAGTAAATACCTTATCTAAAAGCTTAGGTTAAAATACCTCCCTTTTCTAACTAAAAGGTTAGTTTATATAGCTATTAGTGTAAAGTAAGGGGGAAAAGAGAGTTAGGAGAAATAATTATATATTTTATATATTATTTATTTTTAGTTAGATTTAGATAGATAGGAAATGCTAATTATAGCATATATAATCCTAGGACTAATAAGATAACTAATCCTAGGTATACTATAAATAAAACAAAACAAAATTAGCCTAGATATAGTAAGATAGTAAGTATATATAAGATTAGCTAATAAGCTACTTATACAGGCTATAGCTAATAGAAAGGTTAACTAACCTATAGTATTTATTCTAGGTTTAATATTTATAGGGATAATATAATAAGTAAAGAGATAAAGAGAGAATATTTAGCTTTACACTATAAGCCTATAGGAAATCACATCTATCTTATAGATTAATATAACCCTAAAGCCTATAGAGAAGGAGCTTCTAGCTTCCTTACTAAAGGTATTATAAGACTTTAGAGACTTATTTCTAAAAAGTAAGGTAAGTGCCTTACTACTACACTAAGGAAAGTTAGACTATTATATTCGCCTAAAACATAACACTAATAGAAACAAACCTAACTTACTATAGGCGCCTTTATATAACATACCTTAGGAGTATCTACTAGAAATCTAGAAATAAGTAATAGACTTAATAGATAAGGGTTAGATTTAAGCAAGCTTCTTATTAGTAATAGCCCTAGTATTGATTTTTAATTTTTTTTGGGGTCATTAACTGTGGCTAATGCATCTAATTTTTAAGGAACAAAAAAAATTACTAGCAATACCTAGCTAGTGTGATAATTAACAACCAAATTTAATAATTACTATAGTGTTAGGTAAAACATAAATAAAGAAACAAGCTTTAAGCCATAAATTTAGGGGCTAAAGGTTAATATAAAGTTTGCAACAAACTTTATAGCTATAATTACGTAAGAGTTATAATTCATAACCGTAGTTAAACTTAAATCTATTTAAGTTTTACTTATAGTATAAATTAACGTGATTTCCCCTTCCTCTATAACCATATTTATTCTATCTCTCTATATCTCTTCTATCTTATAACTTATCCTTTAAAGCTCTAAGGCAAACCAAAAAAAAAACCATAACTTATCCTTAATTACAGCCAATCTAATTCGAAACTAATAGATGCACTGCATCTATTACATTACTAGGTAGGTCATAGGCTACTAATTGACTAATTAACGACTAACTAATTAAATAATAGTATGGCCAAAGGTGATAAAAAAGACACTGCACTATCTGAAATATTAAATAATATAGTAAAAGAGAAGAAAAGCAAAGGGAAGGAAAGGGAAGATAAATCTAACCTTAAGATAATTAATAGTATCTATAATATAAGGGAAAAGATGCTAAAAAATAAGGGCAAGCCTAATAATAAGCTTTATAAGGTAAATAAAAAGAAGTTAAAGGAATGGGGTGTTAGGGTGTAGTAAGCTAAGCAGTTTTACCTCGTACTTAGGAGGGATAGCCCTAGTATTACTAGTAAAAAGCCTAGTAAGGGTTAGAGATTTTACGTAGACTATTATGTGCTTAATAAGATTATAAAATAGGACTATTACCCACTACTACTAGTAAAGAAAACATTACATTCTTTAGCTAAGGTAAAGTGGTTTACAAAGCTAGATATATAATTAGCATTTTACTATATACATATTACTAAGGGCAAGGAATACTAGACTGTGTTTTAGACAAGGTTTAGCTTATTTAAATAGCTAGTATACCCCTTTAGGTTAGCGGGCATACTAGTAACTTTCTAGAGGTATATTAATAGTGTATTAAGTAGCATCCTTAGTAACTATATTACCACATATCTTAATAACATACTAGTGTACTTAAGCGGATTATAGAAGGATTATATATAGAAAGTCCGTGGCGTGCTATCTAGACTATAATAGGCTAGTCTAAACCTAGATATTAAAAAGTGCGTCTTTATAACTAAAGAGGTTAAGTACCTTAGGTTTATTATCTAGGTAAGGAAGGCTATTTATCTAAATAAGGAGAAAATTATAGTAATTTAGGATTAGGAGGCACTAACTAGGGTCTAGGGTATTTGTGGCTTTCTAGGTTTTGCTAACTTCTATTATAATTTTATACTAAATTTCTTAGATATAGTAGGCCCCCTTATTAACTTAATAAAGAAAGGAGCCCTATTTCACTAGTTAAAGGAGTATAATAGGGCTTTTAAGGCACTAAAGTTAGCTTTTATATTATACCTAATCCTAGCTTAGTAAGATCCTAAAAGGGATACTTTAGTAAAGGTAAATTACTTAGGAATAGCTTTAGGGGGTGTCTCTCTTAGTTTAGTAATAATAGTATTCTATATCTAGTAGCCTACTATTTAGCTTAATTATAGGCTACTTAGTGAAATTATATAATTTATAATAAGGAGCTACTAGTAATTATCTCCTATCTTAAGGTATAGTTAATAAAGCTATAAAGCGTAAGTAAACTATTTATAATACTAATAAACTATAAGAACCTTAAGTACTTTATAGCGCTAAGGGAGATATTAGAATGTTAGGCATAGTAAGCAGAGACTCTAGCACTCTTTAATTTCTATTTATATTATAGACTAGGCACTTAAGCAAAATAACTAGATATGTTATTATAGTGCTATCTAAATAGGCTAGAAATAAAAAGAGTAAGAGCACTAATTATTTAGTTAGTAATAAGCCTTATAAAGTTTTCCTTTAAGGGGGATAGCTATATGTGTGCCTTAAGCCTATTATAGTAATAAATAAGGGCATCCCTAATAGTAACCTAACTATAATAAGGACCTTGCTTACTAGTAAGTCTATATTTATAAATAAGTATCTTTAGTCTTTATAGGATTAGTCTTTAGCTTAGGATAAAGCTTATAGGTTATAAGTTAATGTAGTAGTAGCAAGGGCTAGGAAGTTCCTAGACACTACTAACACTAGAGAATAAATTATAAACTATTAGATTAGTATAAAAGGGGCGCTATAATTTTAAGGATAAATATAGGTTCCTAAGTAAGAGCTACTAACTATAATATTAATATAGTATGTTTATAACTTACCCTTATTAGGCTACCTAGGCTAGAATATAACCTTTAAGGTGCTTTAAAGGGACTTTTATTAGGATAGCATATTATAGGATGTAGCCTAATTTATATAGAATTACTACTATTATAGAGAGCAAAAGAGCTAGTAACTATAACAAGGCCTATTAAAGCTAATTCCGCTACCTAATAGGTACTAGTTGCAAATATCTATTAACTTTATAATAAACCTCCTAGCGGAAACATAGGATTAGCTACGGTTTCTTATAGTTATTATAAATTATCTATTAAAGTACATTTAGTTAGAGGTAATAATATTAATAAAAGCTAGGGCTTATATAGAATAATTTAAATATTACTAGTGGTAGTTTTATAGATTCCTTATATAAATTATTATAGACTATAGGTTAGATTAGCTTAGCAATTTCTAGACTAAACTTTATAGTAAAGTTAGTATATAATAGTTGCTTTCTATAGCATATTACCCTTAGATAGATAGTAGTATAGAAAGGGCTAACTAGGAAGTATAGGCTATACTATATGTAATACTATCTTTCTCCTAGTTTAAATAGCTAGATTACTTACTAGCTTACTAATTAGCATTAAATAATAGGGATTTATTAGTAATAGGGATAAGCGCAAATATAGCACTTTATAGGTTTAATATAGCTATAATTTAAAATCTATTCCCTATAGGGTAGTTTACTATATTAGTAAGGGAAAGGGCTTAAGCCTTTCTATAACATTTAAAGGATAGTATAGATTTAATATAAGCTATAATAGCCTTTGTCTAGTAATAATAGTAAGAGAATATAAATAGTAGTTATAGGCTAGTAAAATAATTCTAGGTTAGGGACTATATATAGCTTAGTCTTTATAATATTAAGATAAACTATCCCTATAAGAAGCTAGATTAGGTTATAGCTAAATATAAGGTACTTAAGGTTCCTATGCCTTTAATAGTTAAATTAGATATTCTAAGGGAACTATATCTTATCTTTTATATTAACCTAGTCTAGCGTGTAGCGGATAACCTATTACTAAGTTAGAGACTAGCTAATAAACATTTACTACTAGAACTTATTATAATAAATACTAATAATAATCTTATAAAGTATTAGGTAAAGGAAATCCTTATAGCTAAAAACACACTAGGTAAGGGTTTAAATTAGAATATCTTAGTTAAATAAAAAGGCTATATATAGCTAATATAAAAGCTATTAGAAAGTATAATATATATAGAGGTACTTAACTAATTTAAATTATAATAAGGAGATATATAGATAAATAATAGCCCTAAAAAGTATATTTTAATTTAGCTATAAAAATTAAGGCACTTAGTTTATATCTAGTGCGCATGCACTCTAGCACTAAGCTTCTACTATAGTAAAGAGTAATTAAGATAGGGGGAGGGTATTCTTAGACTTCTTATAGGGTTAGCATACCTTAGTAATAGTGTAAGCAAGCTTTATAATGGTTTTAGCTATTTATTAGACTTAGGTATTACTAGCTTCCTAGGTAAAGATAGACTAGGTTAGGTTATTATTTATAGTCCTTATACTATAAAAAAATTTAGTAACTAGGTTATTATAGCTATATTAAGTAGGTATTATCTAGGTAAGCATAAGTTACTACACTTTAGAGGCACCCTAAGCATAGGCTATACCTATAAGGGAGAAAGCTAGAGGTTAGGCCTTAGCTAGGTTAATTTAAGTAATAGCTAATATACTATTAAAACGCTTATAATAGTAAATAAAAATTTTTATAAGGGTAGTATATTACCTCTTACTATTAGTAAACTATAGTATAGCTAAAGCCTTAATAGCTTTACTTATAGCTAAAAGAGTCTTAAGATATTTAAAAGCATAATAAAGTTTTAGGTTAGCGTTATATAGGTATATCTCCTAAATATATATATAATATATAGTATAGTATAGGGCATAAGCCTAGTTTAGCCCTAGGGTATAAATATATTTACCTTTATTCTAGAGATTATTTATATAAGGATTATATAGGAAATTATACTCCTTACTATTAGAAAAAGCCTTATTACTAAAGTTTTCTTCTAAAATATACTTACTAAAGTAAGTATCCTTAGGTAAGGTAAGAGGGGGTAAAGAAAGGGAAGGGAATATACTAAAAGTAAGTTAGTTAGTAATAATAATAATACTACTTATAATAAGGAGTAAACTAAATATAAGAAAGGGGCTTTATAGTTATAAATAAGTTAATAAATAAAGGTAAGAAAAATATAAAAAAAGGATTTATAATAATATAGAGGGAAAAGAGCGTAAATTTAAAGGAGAGGGGATAGGATATTTATATTTCAGGATAAATTAGTTAGGATCTAATTAGAATATAGGTTTTTTATATTTACAAACAAAGGCTAGGAGCAAGTAAGGGTAGCATATTATATAATAAGAGGTTAGATAGTTACTAATAAGGGGGTTATTTAAAGTAAGGTTTAAATTTAGTAAATAATAGATAAAATATAAGATTAGGGTAAAGGTAAGAGGCTAGATAAGGTAGGGAGATAGCTAGTAATAAGGGGCTGTAAAATAAGTAGCTAGTGTTTTTAAGGGTAAAGCTAAAGTAAGGTAAGGCAGTCCTATACTAAAAACTTTTTAGACTTATATAAGGGAGACATAACCCCGCTAGGTAACTTACTAGCCCCGCTAGGCTACTTATATTACTTTATTATGTTTTTTAGGGAGGGCTATATAATAGGGGTTTATATTTAATATACACTTACTTTTTAGTAGGAGGAGATAAGAGAGGGTAAGTAAGGGAGTATATTATAGACTTAAGCTATAAGCTTAGGTTAAGTCTAGCTCTAGAAAGTATACGTACTTTATATAGCTAGGCTAGGGCTTTCCATAAACTATGCATAGACTACGCATAAGGGACTATATATCTAGATACTATGTAACTACTAGTGTAATTCCTTTCTTCTTCTATAAGAATAATATTCTCATTCTAAACGCTTATACGCAGTAGCCATAAGGCTAGTTCATAACATATGCTTCTTAAAAATCTAGTAATATAAAAACCTTTATACTTACTAATTAATTAAGGATTTTAGAGATTAATAGTAAAGAGGCCTTATTTTTAACTATAATTCTATTAAGGCCTTTATAATTTATATAAAGCCTTAATTTCCTGAATTCTTTTAAAATAAATAAAATTAAGGCTTTAGCTAAACTAGTTAATTTTCTAATTTACCCTTTTTCCTATATACTTACTAAGTACTCCCTAAGTACTTCTAGCTCTTTTTAGCTAGGTTATATATAAGTCCCTAGGGTAGTTATTTCCTCTTTTCTAATTTAATTATATAAGTATAGCTACTTAATTCTAGGAGCTTACTAGCTAGATCTTTTAAAATATATTTATAAATTTTATATACTTTTCTAGGATTTACTATTAGGTTATATTACTATCTATCTCTTATATAGTTACTATTACTTTCTTATAATATATTACTTAAAGCACTATTATACTTTTTAGGGTTTTTTTTTTAAGAAATAAGTATATTTTACTACTATTACTATAGCTATACTATAGCCTTAGGTATTACTTACTATATTACTTACTAATAAGTCTTTATTAGTTTTCCTTTCTTTTTCTTAGGCTTAATTACCTTAATCTTTAGTAATACTAGTAATAGTATAATAAATAACTATTTTACTACCTTATATAATTATTACTTTTTTATAGTAAGTATAATATAGTCCTTAGTTATTAAAAACCTTTAAAAATTTTACTTTTAATTTATTACTATAAGTTTATACTTTAGGGTCTAATTTATACCTAAGAGTATTCCCTCTCCTATATTAGTAATATAGTAGCTAATCTAATAGATTTTTATATAGCCTATACTATCTTTTACCTTAATTAGCTTATATAAGATTCCTTTATATAGGATTTTATCTTTACTTATACTTTCTAGTATTATCTTTATTTTTCTATATTTTTCTAATCCTATTTTAATAATAATTTAAGGTAAATTATTAAATACTTTATACTTATATTAAATAGCGCTAGTATAGCTACCTAGTAGTTATCTTACTATAAGAATACTTATATTTTTTTATTCTCTTATTTATAGGTTTCTTTATAGTAAGACTATTATCCTAGGCTTATACTAATCTAATTAAAATCTTATTAAGGTAAGGTCTTATTACTACTATTCTTATACTTCTTAGTTATATACTTACTACTTTTATAAATTAAATAGTTTATTACTTTATATTTATTTATATTATATTTAAAACTACTATATTTATAGTACTTAAATAGTCTTTAACTTATACTTAGTTACTATAAGCTTTACTATAAGTTATTTATAAGAGAGCTAAAGTATTATTTTTTTCTTTTACTTTCTTTATTATTATAGTTTTTATTATAATTATTTAATATAAATATTATTATAACTTTAGCTTTTTTACCTTATTTTTATAAGTAGCTTTAAGATATTAAAAACTCCTAGCTAACTATATACTTTCTTATAGTATTATTTAGGCTATTTAGGAAAATTATTATTCTTAAGTATATAAGGATTTAGTTAAGTAATTTAGCTTTTATTTTAATTTAAAATCTTAAGAAAAACTAGAAAAACTAATTATTTTTTTATCTTAGATTTAGTAGTATTTTAGTAACTTTTAAGCACCTTATATCTTTATTTATTACTCCTAAGTTTAACTAAGATATAAATTTATTTTAAGAATAAGCTAAGTAGTTAACTAACTTATTTACTATTATATAATATATTTATTATTACTTTATATTATTAGCTAGGTAATTACTAGTATATATTACCTTAGTTTTATTATTATAAAAGGTTCTTAAATCTAACTAAAATAATATATTTAAATTCACTAAGTATACCTATAAATTCTTATAAGTATTACTTTTATATACTAGTACTTTATACTATATTTTTATAAAGCTTTATAAGTATATACTTACTATAAAGTTAGGGTTAAGTAAGAAAGCTAGGAATAAGGGATTAATTAGTATAACTATCTAAGGGGTAATTATAAATCCTTTACCTAATCTAGCTAATTATAAGTTTACCTTAATTTCTTTAAGCTATGCTTTTGTTATGGACTCGAGCTATGAGCTTAGGTTAAGTCTAGCTCCGGAAAGTATACGTACTTTATACAGCTAGGTTAGGGCTTTACATAGACTATGCATAGACTGCGCATAAGGGACTATATATCTAGATACTATATAACTACTAGTATAATTCCTTTTTTCTTCTATAAGAATAATATTCTTATTTTAAATACTTATATATAGTAGCTATAAGGCTAGTTTATAATATATATTATTCTTTACTATAAAAATAACCTAGCTAGTAAATATACTATTACTACTAGATATAATAGACACTAATAAGTTAGTACTCTTATAATAATAGGTAAAATAGTAAGTAAAATAAATTTAGTACTTAGCTAATATATAAAATATAGTACCTATACTAATCTAAATTAAGTAAAAATCCTTACCTATAAGCCCTCCCTTTAATAGTAATAAAGTCTTATTTATAGCTTAGAAGGGCTTTATAACTTATAAGCTACTAGTAAATATAGAGTTTATTAGTAGTAATTAGAATTAGTAATGCTTTATTTACTAAAACCTATTACCTAAGGTCTAAATATAAGTTATACCCTTCTTTAAGAAGGGCTACCTAGAGGACTTCTATTTATCTAGACTTCTTAACTATTTAAGGGAGATATTTAATAACCCTTACTACTAGGAAATAGCTATTATAAAACTTAACTAGTTAATAGAATAATAGAATAAGAGGTTTAGTAACTTTTATATTTACTTTAAATAGAAGTTAGCCTTAGCTAGGGGCTTAGGTAAGTAAACTTAATAAAGTTATCTAAGTTATATATAATACTTAATAAGTAAATAAGGGACTATAGTATTAGATAAGATATACCCTAGGCTAATTATATAGTAGTAATAGCTTACTATTAAAGTATTATACTAGATATTAAATCTTACTAACTAGAGGAAAAACACTATATATAAAAATAAGGTAATCTAGTGCCTAACCTAATTAAGGCTAAGATATAGGATAAGAATATACTAATAATAAATATTTACTCTATAGGTATAATAAGGACTTAGTAAGGTTTTAGAAAGTCTATAGGACACTAAAAGTTAGGTAATAAAAGAGGTAGTAAGTATACTAAGTAAGTTACTTAGGATATACTTAATATATACTATAATAAGGGCTAGTATTTATAATATAGCTTCTCTAAGTATTTTACTATAGTATACTTATTATATCTTACTATTTACCTATAAAAGAAGTTCTTTATAAATACTTATAATATAAAGAAGGCACTTATTATTAGCTTAGATAATAAGTCTATAAGTTAGTTAAAAAAGAGTAACCTTATTATTAAGTTATTTAACTAGGGATAAAGAAAGAAAGTATAGAGAGGCTTTATAGTATATAGCTATTACTAATAAAGACTATAAAGAGATCTAGAGTAATATAGACTTAATTCCTTTCTTAGTTTTTACTTTAATTAATAAAATTACCTTTATAAATACTTAAGTTAACATAGGTTATAACTACTATACTACTATAAGTAAATACCTTATCTAAAAGCTTAGGTTAAAATACCTCCCTTTTCTAACTAAAAGGTTAGTTTATATAGCTATTAGTATAAAGTAAAGAGGAAAAGAGAGTTAGGAGAAATAATTATATATTTTATATATTATTTATTTTTAGTTAGATTTAAATAGATAGGAAATGCTAATTATAGTATATATAATCCTAGGACTAATAAGATAACTAATCCTAAGTATACTATAAATAAAATAGAATAAAATTAGCCTAGATATAGTAAGATAGTAAGTATATATAAGATTAGCTAATAGAGCTACTTATATAGGCTATAGCTAATAAAAAGGTTAACTAACCTATAGTATTTATTCTAGGTTTAATATTTATAAGGATAATATAATAAGTAAAGAGATAGAAGAAGAATATTTAGCTTTACGCTATAAGCTTATAGGAAATTATATTTATCTTATAGATTAATATAACCCTAAAGCCTATAGAGAAAGAGCTTCTAGCTTCCTTACTAAAGGTATTATAGGACTTTAAAGACTTATTTTTAGAAAGTAAGGTAAGTGCCCTATTACTATACTAAGGGAAATTAAACTATTATATTTACCTAAAATATAATATAAATAGAAACAAACCTAACTTACTATAAGTACCTTTATATAATATACCTTAGGAGTATTTACTAAAAATCTAGAAATAAGTAATAGACTTAATAAATAAGGGTTAGATTTAAGTAAGCTTTTTATTAGTAGTAGCCCTAGTATTACTAGTAAAGAAGCCTAGTAAGGGTTAGAGGTTTTATATAAACTATTATATACTTAATAAAATTATAGAATAAGACTATTACTTACTACTACTAGTAAAAGAAATATTATACTCTTTAGCTAAAGTAAAGTAATTTATAAAGCTAGATATATAATTAGCGTTTTATTATATATATATTACTAAGGGTAAGGAATACTAAACTATATTCTAGATAAGGTTTAGCTTATTTAAATAGCTAGTATGCCCCTTTAGGTTAGTAAGTATACTAGTAACTTTCTAGAGGTATATTAATAGTGTATAAAGTAGTATCCTTAATAATTATATTACTATATATTTTAATAATATACTTATATACTTAGGTAAATTATAAAAGGATTATATATAAAAAGTCTATAGTATACTATCTAGATTATAATAAGCTAGTCTAAACCTAGATATTAAAAAGTATATCTTTATAACTAAAGAGGTTAAGTATCTTAGGTTTATTATTTAGGTAAGGAAAGCTATTTATTTAGATAAGAAGAAGATTATAGTAATTTAGGATTAGGAGGTACTAACTAAGGTCTAGGGTATCTATAGCTTTCTTAGTTTTGCTAACTTTTATTATAATTTTATACTAAATTTCTTAGATATAGTAGGCCCCATTATTAACTTAATAAAAAAAGAAGCCTTATTCTACTAGTTAAAGAAGTATAATAAGGCTTTTAAGGCATTAAAGTTAGCTTTTATATTATACCTAATCCTAGCTTAGTAAAATCCTAAAAGAGATACTTTAGTAAAGGTAAATTACTTAGAAATAGCTTTAAGGGGGTATCTCTCTTAGTTTAGTAATAATAGTATTCTATATCTAGTAGCTTACTATTTAGCTTAATTATAAGCTACTTAGTGAAATTATATAATTTATAATAAGGAGCTACTAGTAATTATCTCCTATCTTAAGGTATAGTTAGTAAAGCTATAAAGTATAAGTAAACTATTTATAATACTAATAAACTATAAGAACCTTAAGTACTTTATAGTACTAAGGGAAATATTAGAATATTAGGTATAGTAAGTAAAGACCCTAGCACTATTTAATTTTTATTTATATTATAGACTAGGCACTTAAGTAAAATAACTAAATATATTATTATAGCGCTATCCTAATAGGCTAGAAATAGAAAGGGTAAAGGTACTAATTATTTAGTTAGTAATAAGCCTTATAAAATTCTCCTTTAAGGGGGATAGCTATGTATATACCTTAAGCCTATTATAATAATAAATAAGGATATTCTTAATAATAACCTAACTATAATAAGAACTTTACCTACTAGTAAGTTTATATTTATAAATAAGCACCTTTAGTCTGTATAAGATTAGTCTTTAGCTTAGGATAAAGCTTATAAGTTATAAGTTAATATAATAGTAGTAAAGGCTAGGAAGTTCCTAGATACTACTAATACTAGAGAATAGATTATAAACTATTAGATTAGTATAAAAGGGATACTATAATTTTAAGGATAAATATAGGTTCCTAAGTAGGAGCCACTAACTATAATATTAATATAGTATATCTATAACTTACCTTTATTAGGCTACCTAGGCTAGAATATAACCTTTAAGGCGCTTTAAAAGGACTTCTATTAGGATAGTATGTTATAGAATATAGCCTAATTTATATAGAACTACTACTATTATAAAGGGTAAAAGAGCTAGTAACTATAATAAGGCTTATTAAAGCTAATTCCACTACCTAATAAGTACTAGTTATAAATATTTATTAACTTTATAATAGACTTACTAGTAAAAACATAGGATTAGCTATGGTTTCTTATAGTTATTACTAATTATTTATTAAAGTATATTTAGTTAGAGATAATAATATTAATAAAAAGCTAGGGCTTATATAAAATAATTTAAATATTACTAGTAGTGGTTTTATAGGTTTCCTATATAAATTATTACAAACTATAGGTTAGATTAGCTTAGTAATTTCTAGACTAAGCTTTATAGTAAAGTTAGCATATAATAGTTACTTTTTACTATATATTACCCTTAGATAAATAGTAGTATAGAAAGGGCTAACTAGGAAGTATAAGCTATACTATATGTAATACTATCTTTCTCCTAGTTTAAATAGCTAGATTACCTACTAGCTTACTAATTAGCGTTAAATAATAGGGATTTATTAGTAATAGGGATAAGCGTAAATATAGTACTCTATAGGTTTAATATAGCTATAATTTAGGATTTATCCCCTATAGGGTAGTCTACTATATTAGCAAAGGAAAGGGCTTAAGCCTTTCTATAATATTTAAAGGATAGTATAGATTTAATATAAGCTATAATAGCCTTTATCTAGTAATAATAGTAAGAGAATATAAATAGTAGTTATAGGCTAGTAGAATAATTCTAGGTTAGGGACTATATATAGCTTAGTCTTTATAATATTAAGATAAACTATCCTTATAAGAAGTTAGATTAGGTTATAGCTAAATATAAGGTACTTAAGGTTCCTATATCTTTAATAGTTAAATTAAATATCCTAAGGGAACTATATCCTATCTTTTATATTAACCTAGTCTAGTATATAGTAAATAACCTATTACTAAGCTAGAGACTAGCTAATAAACATTTACTACTAGAACTTATTATAATAAATACTAATAATAATCTTATAAAGTATTAGGTAAAGGAAATCCTTATAGCTAAAAACACACTAGGTAAGGGTTTAAATTAGAATATCTTAGTTAAATAGAAAGGCTATATATAGCTAATATAGGAACTATTAGAAAGTATAATATATATAAAGGCACTTAACTAATTTAAATTATAATAAGGAGATATATAGATAAATAATAGCCTTAAAAGAGTATATTTTAATTTAGCTATAAAAAATTAAGGCACCTAGCTTATATCTAGTACATATATACTCTAGTACTAAGATTTTACTATAGTATAAAGTAATTAGGAAGGAGGGGGGTATTATTAGTATTATTACATTATTAGTAAGTCTTAGTAATAGTATAGGCTAGCTTTATAATAGTTTTAGCTATTTATTAAACTTAAGCATTACCTACCTCCTAGGCAAAGATAAACTAGGCTAAGTTATTATTTATAGTTTTTATACTATAGAAGAATTTAGTAGCTAGGTTATTATAACCTTAGTAAGTATTATTTAGGTAAGTATAAGTTACTATATCTTAAAGGTACCTTAGGTATAAGCTATACCTATAAGGGAAGAAGCTAAGGGCTAGGCCTTAGCTAGATTAATTTAGGCTATAGTAAGTATACTATTAAAATATTTATAATAGTAAATAAAAAATTTTATAAGGGTAGTATATTACCCCTTACTATTAGTAAACTATAGTATAGCTAAAGTCTTAATAGCTTTACTTATAGCTAAAAAGGTCTTAAGATATTTAAAGGTATAATAAAGTTTTAGGTTAGTGTTATATAAGTGCTTCTCCTAAATATATATATAATAACTAGTATAGTATAAGGTATAAGCCTAGTTTAGCCCTAGGGTATAAATATATTTACCTTTATTCTAGAGATTATTTATATAAAAACTATATAGGAAATTATACTTCTTACTATTAAAAAGGCTTTATTATTAAAGTCTCCTTTTAAAATATACTTACTAAGGTAAGTACTCTTAGGTAAAGTAAGAGAGAGTAAAAAAGGGAAAGAAATATACTAGAAGTAAGTTAATTAGTAAGAGTAATAATACTACTTATAATAAGAAGTAAACTAAATATAAGAAAAGGGCTTTATAGTTATAGAAATATTAATAAATAAAGATAAGAAAGGTATAAGAAAAAAATTTATAATAATATAAAGAAGGAAAAGTATAAGTTTAAAGAAAGAAAAATAAGATATTTATATTTTAGAATAAATTAGTTAAGCTTTAATTAGGGTATAGGTTTTTATATTTATAAATAATAGCTAGGAGTAAGTAAAGGTAGTATATTATATAATAAGAGATTAGATAGTTTCTAATAAGGGGGTTATTTAAAGTAAAGTTTAAATTTAGTAAATAATAAATAGAATATAAGATTAAGGTAAAGATAAGAGGCTAGATAAGGTAAGAAGATAGCTAGTAATAAAAGGCTATAAAATAAGTAGCTAGTATTTTTAAAGGTAAGGCTAGAGTAAGGTAAGGTAATTTTATACTAAAAACTTTTTAAACCTATATAGTAAAGACATAACCTTATTAAGTAACTTACTAGCCTTACTAAGTTACTTATATGTTTTTTTAAGAAAGGCTATATAATAAGGGTTTATATTTAATATTTACTTACTTTTTAGTAAGAGAAGAAAAGGAAGAGTAAGTAAGGGAGTATATTATAAACTTAAGCTATAAGCTTAAGTTAAGTCTAGCTCTAGAAAGTATATATACTTTATATAGCTAGGTTAGGGCTTTATATAGACTATACATAAACTATATATAAAGGACTATATATCTAGATGCTATGTAACTACTAGTGTAATTCCTTTTTTCTTTTGTAAGAATAATATTCTTATTCTAAACGCTTATACGTAGTAGCTATAAGGCTAGTTCATAACAGCTTTTATATTTATAATATCTTACCTTATATAAGTATATTATAGCTAGGCTTATATAACCTTATAGTATTACTTTAGCTTATTTAAGTTATTATTATTCCTAGATTTAGTATTACTATATTAATTAGGGTTAGGTAGTATTTATTATACCCTTTTATTATTAAGCCCTAAAGTTAGGGTATATAGGTTACTTCCTAGGCATTATAGGTTTATATTTCCCTTACTAGGTAATATAAGTATAAGTATATTTTAAGTAAATATTTTATAGCTTCTTTATATTTAAACCTAGCTAATAGTTTATTTACCCTAAAGGGTTTAAGAGTTTAACTTATTATAACTAGATTAAGGAAATATAAATAAAGTAAAGGCTAAGGTTCTTAGGTATAGCTAGAAAGCTATTACTTAAAGGTAAGTATATAAAGGTCTTAAACTCTAACCTCCTATATACCTTATAGGTAGTTCTTATTTAAATACCTTACTATATATACATTACTATTTAATAGCTACTTAGTTATTTATATAACCTAAGGCTTATCTAAGGGTTTTATTATATAACTATTCTGTCCCTAACTCCCTAGCCTTCGTGCTCCTAACAATTACTTAGTAGTTTATTACTTCTTCTAAGCTAAATACTTATAATAAATTACTAAAAGTATAGTTATATATAGTATATATCTTTCCTATATTTATAGTAATTATATTATCCTTATTATAAACTACTTTTTTATTATTTTATTAGTATATAAAATTTTTTAGTAGTATAATTATTATAATTCCTTTACTTTACTACTATATATATATTATATATACTATATTATAAGTACCTTTATACTAATATACTATAGAAAGTAATATATATAAAGTATATACTACTTTATAAATATATTCTTATACTAATATATTATAGGACTTAGTATATACCTTATATATGCCTTATATATGCGGTGTTTTCTTACTACTTACTTAATTTAGGTTATAAGGCTTTACCCTAGATACGAGATTAACTTTATTACAGCCGAGATTTACTGTAACCCCCGTCAATTGTCACAGTCAAGCCGTTTGATGTGGCTTAGCATACCCCTTGTCTACCAGTACTCATCTGTTCTCCAAATCAACCTTTGGCCGCCTTTGCGCAGGGCCACCCTGGCGATTGGCCGATAATGCCGTGAACTTTTGCGCACTACGGATTACTCATACCTTGTAAATCCATGTTGTACTTAAGTATCTGTTGTAGCCGCCGGCCACACCATTAGTGCTTGTGGTCCGACCCGTTGAATGGCACAGCGCCATCGTGGCCAGCGGAGGCCGTCGATAATCGCACTGGCGGATGTGTGTTGACGCTGGGCATAAATACCATCGTTGCCCTCCCTTATCACTCGCCATCGAAACACCAAGAAAAGCCGTATTTGCAAATTATATCATCCAATCTCCTCTTCAAACTATTTTGTCTACCATCCATTCAAGAGTCAGCCGACCCTATTCGAAGTTAGTCCACAATACCTGACCTTCTGACCCAGTCTAACCCCGTTCTCAGACATGGACCGAAATTGGGACCAGGATCATTTCAACACGCGCGACTTGGACAAAATAGTGGTTCGCATTCACGTCTGTGCCTACGTGAACGAGTCAAATGCTGGTGACGAAGACGGAAACCCGCCTACCAACCATTGGGTAATTTTCCTTGAACTTGCGGATCAGAATTCCGTCAGACTTGACATGGCCCCCGGTTATGGCTCTGATGGGCTGCGAGGCAGGATCGAGGTAGCTTCCAAGCGATACCAGATGACCATCAATGCTATACATTCGCTGTCGTTTGATGTCGCTCCTGGAGTTACTGTTCGGACTATCACAGACCTCATCAGCAGTCACAAAAGGCAGAAGTATATATTCACTAAAGAAATGGAGGGTTGCAGGTTCTGGATTTATACCGTCATATACGACTTGGAAGCTGCCGGAATTATCGCTGCTGATAGTGCAGTATTGGTTTGGCAGGCGGCAGTTACTACTGGCGATACCCAAGAGGATCCGAGCAGCGCGAGATTAAACAGGGTACTTTTCGCAAGTAAAGTGAGACGAAAACATTGGTGGATGAGTGTTGGCCGATTTTGTTCGCTGGTTGTTTTGACCCTATACACTGGAATCAGATGATTCGGATGACTCCAAACCTTGCTCTAGCCTCGGGTGAGTGACCTTTGCTTTAATATTGAGCCGCCTTCCTACCGGGAACCGCAGGAACTTCGTTCTGATTGCCCAGAGCTGTGTGCTCTGCTTGTCGTATCGCCCGGCCGCAAGCCATGCGACAATCCACCATCGTAGCCGCCCGAAAAATCCCCAGCTCTCCGGCGTCTTGAAATTCGACATAGACGCATATTCAAAATAGATTGGGTAGTACCCGGCGAGATCCCAATCAAGCAGCCATGCATCCCCTGACACGTCAATCATAATATTGCGAGGTGCAAGATCATGGTGAGTGAGCACTAATGTTTTCGCTTGTAGATCTGATGACCCTTTTAAAGCTGCATGATCGTGACTGCCTTTTTTGTATTCATGCCTAATAGATCTGAAATCCGTCCAGAAGGCTAAGAAATCCATAATATATCTGATGGTCGCCCTTGCAGGTAGTCCAAACCGGTCATCTAACCAGAATGACCTGCAACTACCTGTGACAATGGATCCGGCAGTGCCCGAGGTAATCGATCGCATTAACGATATAAAGCGGCGAAGCTGGAAGGCTAGACGAAGAGACGCATACCAGCCTAGCCTAGGCCAGGCATCTTCTATTGTCCGCCCCTCAATTCTTTCCATAATAAGAAATTCCTCGTCGGCATACTGAATTGGCCGTATTAACTTTGGTGTCCGTATACCGAGAGCTTGCGCAATTTCGATCGTTTTCATCGTATCCGCGAGGCAGTCCGGCCTGTAGGCTTTGGCGAGGAATCGGGTTGATAATAGTACAATGCCATCATGGGTTTTTAGCCGCGGGCTCTGCGTGATTAGTGTTTTAATTTCGGCATCTGAGCCATACAGAACTATATCGTCCGGTAACTCTCTTGGCATGATGGTTGCGTTTGATGATATTGCTTCGAGCGACTGTCCCGTGGCCGTCTGTGTCTGCGGATGGGTGCAGTAATGAAATAAAAGCCTGGCTTGGGTAGTGTCCTCCTCAGCGGTACCCGTAGCAGGTGAGCTAGAAATGGTTAGCGCGTCCCTTACATATCGTTATGCACTCTGCTAACTAAATAGAGTTTTCGTGGATCACACCCCGACAAAGCAATAAAAAAAAAGTTTGCACGCGCCAAGTGTCAAGTTGTAAAAGACAGCCCGCATCGTGGGCGACGCCATTGTGGCGCTGAAAGCTGAAAATCTACTGGCAGGCTGACACGCCAATCCTTGTTAGTCGTGTTTTTTTTCGCTGCGGCTGAGGCAAGTCGCTTGACGGTCCAGGTTCAAAGTTGGGCGACACCAGTGTGACCAAGTCAGCAAGGCTGATTTTGGGTGTTTAAATTCCCCTCGCTCCCAATCATCTTGAGTTGTCTACCTGACCGTCTTGATCTCATCATTCCACCATTCTGCTTCTTCCTCTCTTTCCTCCCTTCTGCTGGTTGTGATCAAGCTCAGTCATCTTGGGCCAGTCCTCACCCGAGCGGCACGCAAGAACAGAAAGCCAAAAATGTCCCATCAAATGAACAACTCCTACGGGCAGAGCAACATGCAGTACCAGCCCCCGCAACCTGTCCCCGAAGAGAAGAAGAGATTTTCAAAGTGGTGGCCGTTCTCCTTCTTCATCGTCGCCATCGTCCTCGCCATTGTCGGTGGAGGTCTGCTGGGAGCATGGGCATCCAGCTACTCAATATACACGACGACGACTGGTCGCTATCGCTATTACTACAGCGGCAGTAACGATGGGCTCTTCTACGGCGCAGTCGCTTGCTTCGTCATTGCCGGCCTGGCCAAGATTGCCGCCTGGATTCTCCTCATCGTTTGGCTCGTCAAGCGCAGCCGGGCCCGACGCAATAATGTCGTCACCTACGTCCAGCAACCGGCCAGCCACTACACACCACCGACTCAGCCGCAGCCGGCGTACGGTGGCGCGCCTGTCAAGGCATGAATCGGGATATGGGTGACCTGGAACGCGGGCTGCGGAATGTCTGGATGGATTTATACCCTGGGGAGAGGAAGATGTGGTAATTGCGGTGCTTACGGTGTTATTTGAACATGGCACGATTTTTATGCGGTCGACTATGCGGGCTTTGACGTTGCGAGCATGTGAGTTGTGCGTATCACGGTGCTATGTGTCTACCTGATGTGAAGGAAACGAAGGATGGCAGAACTCTCTCTACCTTGGAGAAGCAACCGCTTTTAGCTTTTAGCTTTCGGCTTTCACTTTTCATCTTCTGCTTCACACCTCGAGACGACGTAAATGAGTGAGTTCATGGGACAGACGGGACCAAGTGGCTATGCTATTACGACTCTCGGCAACTCCAGCTTTTGTAGCTGCATTTCCCCAACTTAATAAGAGTATGGCGCATGTACATAATAGGCTTACTGTGATTTTATGGCTACAACTTCCCTAAATTAGTCGGTTAACCCTAACCCTAGCTCTAAGCGGGCCCTACTTCTTAACTTCTTACTAAGCCAGCACTGGACGTCTTGTTCGGCAGGAGCAGTCGTCCCTCGTACCTACCGGCTGTTTTACGCGACTGCCGAGGAGCGCGGTCGCGATTCACGCGCGACGCGGGACCAGGGGTCTCGACTGAATTTGTCTTATCCACCACTTCCCACGCCATCTTGGCCACCATATCATCTCCTCTTCATTTCTAATTCTGCTCATCTTCGCCATTTTTATTCGCAGCTTGCACTTTCTCATATTCAAGCATGTTGTATTGGGCTGCATCATATGATTGTTGACACTAATTTTTGCCATTGGTGTATTTGACGTGGCGGATACTTGTGTGCACTCGAGAGTGTCTTGACCATCGTCCATCGGCTTCAGTATAAGGTATACGCGTTCTTGAGACAAGATCCCAATCATGGCGGGCGAGAAAGCAGAGACGAGCACAGCTCGCACCCCTGCGAGGTTGGCAACTAAGCCAGCTGCCACCGTCAGCTCTTCGGCGAAACAGCGGTCCATCATGTCGTTCTTTCAAAAGTCATCTCCCGGGCCTACATCTTCGCCCACCGCTCGCGATAAGGTCTCTCCCGATCCTCAACCTTCTTCATGTCTGCAAGAAACCACCAAAGCCAACTCTCTTCCAAAGCCAAAGCCAAAGCCAAAGTCAAAGCCATCTGTTAAGCTCTCCACACCCGTCCCTAGCAGCGACGTCATTGAGCCGCCCAGCTCGCAGGAGAATGCCGATCCTGCCTCCGCGATGAAGTCGACGAGAAACTCATTACTCTCGCCCACAACGATGAAATCGAGCGCACAGAGGGCCAATGAGACCAAGCCAAAACCAACAACGGCGTTTGGTAGCAGCCCGAGTCGAAAGGTAAGACCGCACAGTCTCCTACAGGGCTTGTTTTCCATGTCCCGTTTGGGATGAGGGCACAAATGTCTCGGCAGCTCTTTACTTATGCATAAATCTCAGGTCAAGAAAGTTACTTCATACGCAGAATCTTCCGATGATGAGAAACCTTTCAACTATGGAAGCAGTACTCAGACTAGGCGACGTGGCAGAGCCCGCACTGTGGTGAAAGACGAAGATGAATACGACGAGGATAATGCGGTTTCTCCAGTTGACGACGACGGTACGTATCAATCAAAACTCGGCTTCTGTCGTGGGCTTCCCTCCATACTGACTGACTGCTAGACAACATGGACGATTTCATTGCCTCCGAAGATTCAGAAGCAGGCCGCCGACAAAGTAAAAAGCGAAAGCGTCCTGCTAAACCACAAACAACTCGGAAGCGTTCGAACTTTTCCCCCCCAGCCGATGCGGAGGAAGATTCGCACATCCCCGACTTGGACGATGAACACATGACTGGAATTCCAACAACAACATCTACCACCTCCCAGTGGAGCTACGACCCCGAATCAGTCGACAAGCGACCAGTTGTGATACCCGTCGAACGAAGAGTGGTAAAAGACGCCAAGCACAAAAAAGAAAAGGCATACACGAAAGAGCCAGAAGACCGGTATCCTTGGCTAGCGAACATTCGTGACAAAGAGAAGCGACTTCCTGGTGACCCGGAGTACGACCCCAGAACCATTTTTGTTCCTCCAATGGCTTGGAACAAGTTCTCTCCATTCGAGAAGCAGTACTGGGAGATTAAGCAGAATTTGTGGGATACAATTGTGTTCTTCAAAAAGGGTAAATTCTATGAACTCTACGAGCGTGACGCTACCATTGGCCATCAAGAATTCGATTTTAAGATGACAGACAGAGTCAACATGCGGATGGTGGGGGTTCCAGAGAGCTCCTTGGATCACTGGGTCAATCAATTCATCGCCAAGCAATATAAAGTTGCAAGAGTAGACCAGATGGAGACGAATCTTGGAAAGGAGATGCGCGAGCGACAGGACAAGAGTGGCAAGAAAGCCGATAAAGTCATCTCTCGTGAGCTGTCATGCGTGCTCACTGCCGGTACACTTGTTGATGGCGGTATGCTTCAGGACGACATGGCCGCTTATTGTGTCGCAATCAAGGAGTCTGTCGTGGATGACATGCCGTCGTTTGGAATCGCTTTTGCAGACACTGCCACTGGACGATTCCAGCTCTCAGGTTTTGTGGATGACATCGACCGCACCAAGTTTGAAACCTTTGTAGCTCAGATTGGCCCGCGAGAATTGCTCTTGGAGAAATCGCACCTCTCTACTAAGGCGTTGCGAATACTCAAAAACAACACCAGCCCGACTACAATCTGGACGCATCTGAAACCGGGATCCGAGTTTTGGGATGCCGATACCTCGCGCCGTGAACTTAAATGCGGCAATTACTTTGCTTCTCCCGAGTCCGAGGATGGTGATTGGCCAGAGGTGCTCCAGCAGTTCAAGGACGATGACTTGGTCATGTCGGCTGTGGGAGCCTTGGTCTCATACCTCAAGTTTCTGCAGTTGGAGCGGCCTCTGCTTTCACAAGGAAACTTTGAGCGGTACAGCCCGATTCAGAAGAATGGGACCTTGATTCTAGACGGACAGACTCTGACGAATTTGGAAGTGTTCACGAACTCCTCGAACGGCTCTTCAGAGGCGACTTTGTTCAGCCTACTAAACCAGTGCATCACCCCATTTGGCAAAAGACTGTTTCGGCAATGGGTGGCTCATCCTTTGTGTGACATTGAACGTATCAATGAACGATTGGATGCAGTGGGTATGCTCAATGCCGATTCAACGGTCCGCGAGCAGTTTTCGTCTCAGCTTGTCAAAATGCCGGATCTGGAGCGGCTCATTTCCCGCATTCACGCTGGCGCATGTAAACCAGAAGACTTTGTGCGCGTGCTAGAAGGGTTCGAGCAGATAGAGTACACTATGAGCCTTCTCTCTGCTCTCAAAGGAGGAAACGGCATAGTTGACCGACTCATCTCATCCATGCCCGATCTTGAAGAGCCTCTAAGCTACTGGAAGAGTGCTTTCGATCGACGCAAAGCCCGAGAAGAGAAACTCTTGATACCCGAGAAGGGTATTGAGCCGGAATTTGATGACAGCCTGAACCGTTTGGACGGGATTAAGGGCCGGCTCGGTGATTTGCTAAATGAAAAGAAGGGACAACTGAAATGCCGAGGCCTCAAGTACACCGATGTGGGCAAAGAAATTTATCAAATTGAGACTCCAAAGAGCGTCAAAGTACCGTCCAGTTGGCGACAAATGTCTGCCACCAAGGACGTCAAGCGATGGTACTTCCCCGAGCTGACACAGCTGGTCAGAGAACTTCAAGAGGCCGAGGAGCTGCATTCACAACTTGTGCGGGAGATTGCATCGCGACTATTCAAGAAGTTTGACGTCGACTACAACACCTGGCTACTGGCCATCAAGATTATAGCTCAGCTCGATTGCCTCGTCAGCCTTGCCAAAGCCTCAGCATCTATGGGACAGCCCGCATGTAGGCCGCAATTCTTTGACGAAGAGCGCAGCTTTGTCGATTTCGATGAGCTGCGTCATCCATGCATGTCCAACACTGTAGACGACTTCATACCTAATGACATAAAGCTGGGAGGAGACCTGGCCAAGATAAACTTGTTGACTGGCGCCAATGCAGCTGGCAAATCGACAGTCTTGAGAATGGTAAGCCTGTGCGAATAATTTTACCGGCCGGGACATTTCTTGGTGCTAACCTTTCATAGTCTTGCGTCGCTGTCATCATGGCCCAAATTGGATGCCACGTCCCCGCTGTGTCTGCTCGCCTCACACCTGTCGACCGCATCATGTCGCGTCTGGGGGCTAATGACAACATTTTCGCGGCGCAATCCACCTTCTTCGTAGAGCTCTCGGAAACCAAGAAGATTCTTTCAGAGGCAACACCGCGTTCACTCGTCATTCTAGATGAGCTCGGTCGAGGCACAAGTTCCTACGATGGAGTTGCCGTTGCACAGGCTGTACTGCATCACGTCGCGACTCACATCGGATGCGTCGGCTTCTTCGCTACACATTACCATTCTCTGGCTACAGAATTCGAGAATCACCCGGAGGTCCAAGAGAAGAGAATGCAAATCCACGTCGACGAGGAGGAACGAAAAGTCACATTCCTTTACAAACTCGAAGACGGCGTTGCGGAGGGGAGTTTCGGTATGCACTGCGCTGCCATGTGTGGCATTTCAAATCGTGTGGTTGAAAGAGCCGAGGTTGCCGCTCGGGAGTGGGAGCATACCAGCCGACTGAAGGAAAGTTTGGAGAAGGCAAAGACGGGTTGCTATATACCTCTCGGAATTCTGAGCGACGTGGGTAGTCTGCTCTGTGGCAAGGGGGACATTGGCGAGAAGGGTGTGGATGTGCTCCTCAAAGCCATCGAATGCCTGTGAATGGAGCGAGCTTTGCTGCGGGCTGCACTGACTGGGAGCTAATGAAGCTTGGGGCTGGAGTTTTGGGGGTCCTGTTTCAAATGTGTTCAACACCCGGTGCCTTCCTTGATCTTTGATGAAGAAATTTAATCTATCACGTAACATGTTGCGATGGCGCAGACTTGATTGGCGTCATACTACCGAGGGTGGCACAGCAGTGTGTTATTACATGTCCTCGTCCATGCGACTTTAGTCGCCGTGAGCCTTGACCAAAAGCTCCATCTTTTCCTGGAAATCGGAGAAATAGTTGATGGCCTGTATGATCTTGCCCTCGCTTGTACCGAAGCCACTCCTGGTGAAGGCCAGTCTCCATGCACTCTCATCTGCTACGAGAGCCTCGCAATCCGCAGTCTCCCACGCGTTGTCTGCCGGTGCTTGGGCAAAGTAGTCGCCGAGCTTGCCGCTCCACGGCGCGGCATCCGTCGCCGCAAGTTCATCCAGCAACTTGGGTGCGATGGTGATGTGCTGTATACCAGCTAGCTGCATCACCTCATGGATGGAAGTCAACGAGGCGGCCAGAACTTGGGTGCGACAAGACTTCTTCAGGTAGTAAGCTTGGGCTTGGCGGCAAAAGTCAAACGCCTTGTTGTGGTCGACGTATCTGCAACACGGCATTGTTTTATTTTTTCTCTCAATGAGTAGGCTCGCAAAGCGCACGAAGTCAAGGGGTTCATCCGAACTTACCCTGGTTCAAAGTGAACCTTGAGCTCATTCACATATGGTGCGATGTATGTGCAGTGGACAGCCGCGGCGAGGGCTGCTTGCTCCATGCAAAACATGGTTGTTGCGAGGGTGGCAATGCCGCATGACTCCAGGATCCGACAAGCTTGGAGTCCCTCCCATGTGGCGGGTATTTTGATACATGCTCGCTTTGGGTCGACTGTCGGAGCTAGGACTTTGACTATCTCGACGATGCCTGGCTTGGCAATGTATTTTAGTATAGTGGAGATGGGGGGGGGGCTGGTTTCTTGAGACTCGAGACTGTGAGAAGTTTTTACGTACGCTTTGCGTTCTCGACGGTAGCGGCTGTCGAGTACGAGAGCTTGGGGTTCGTCTGAACGTGGATGTATCCTGTTGTGGTGTTCAAGAAACGGAGCTGTAGCTTGACCATCTGAGGGGTGTGTCAGTGCAGAGCAGAGACAATGATGGAGGGGAAAAGGTGGTTACGAGAATCTCGACGACGAATTCCTCCGAGGACAATGCGGCTCGGAGGTGGGACAGGGGACCGGCGGCCTCATTCTTGGCCGTCGTGATGAGGTCTTGATGGTGCAGAGTGGATGGGGAGTCGAGCTTCGCGAGTTCGAAATAGGCAATCGCCTGCGGCGTGGGCGACGGCAATATGTGAGCTCATGGATAAGCGGCAATGGGTTGGCGTAGGTTGTTATTAACCTGATTGGAAGTGCAATCAACAAAGGGACCCAGCTTCTCCGCCACTGTGAGCAGGGCAGATTTAGAATTTTCGTTGGCGTTCGTGTGTAAGAGACGTTTCAGACGGTGTTTTATGAGTTAGTTACCTTGGGCATCCATGGTGTCGCAGTCGACTTGGGATACTTCCCGAAGGAGATTGAGTAATGAAGGCATGGTCGGGGTGAAACGCGATGTTGTGACATTACTTTACTTGCTGGTGAAGGAGTTGGCTACGGTCATCTTTTGCAAAGAAGTTGTCGTTCTTGATATGGAGGGACCCCGGGTATCGCGGTAGTGAAAGCGGAGCTGCTTGTCTCGGGTCGGAGCGTCGGAGCTCCGCATTTGGGTAGGACCGCCTGCTCACCAAACCGGGCAACTCGGATGGAGGGCGACTTGTGGCCGGTCACATGACCATTCACGTGCTGTTAACCACGAACGTATTGTGCAACGGAGTGAGTGGTCTTTCTTGCAGATCTTGCAGATGGACTTGACGATGGCAGGGGAAAAAATGGCCCACCACCAGGAACTATTACTTCTATGTAACTAACCCACCGACGCGGCTGATCTTCGCGCCATCGTTAAACTCCCAGGTGTAGTGGATCAAGCCTCTTCCGAGATCGCCATGCTCGCAGACAGCAGGCGACGATGAGGCCATCACAACTCCCAAGTCGATCTCGGGCGGTCCATGTTCAGGGCGTCCTCACCCTCGGACGTCAGGAGTCTTTGCGATGGCTGTCCTCGGCGCGGAGCTTGGAGGCTCCCCGGAGCGGCGGCAACACCGTCCTTGCTATACCGCTCAAGAGTGCGGCTTTCTTCATGTCGAATCGTGTGTTTGAGCGGTCCAATTGCCTCGACTCGGTCATAGGTAGATCTGGAATGAGGCGACCGACGTCCCCGTCCCCGTCCACGTCCACTTCCACGGCCAAATCGACGAACCATGCCCGGACGCAAACGACGGGCACTTTTACAGCCAATGTACAGGATGCGCCGCATCGCAGGCGACAAGCTCGAAAACAAGCTACCGCCTCTGCATCGTCAGAAGACGACGGCACCCTTCCGGCCAATGCCTCCACCATCCTCACCAATGTAGCCGCCGCGCAGCCCACGCATTCCTTTCGACGAATCCTCTCCACCTTTCTGTCACTCTCGAAGCCGCGACTCACCGTCCTCGTTGTTCTCACTGCCATGGTGCCGTACGCATTATACCCCGTCCCGGAGATGCTCATGCCAACCATGACGGAAACGCCGAGTCTGAGTCCCCTGACGCTCCTTTTCCTTACCACCGGTACGGCTTTGTGCTCTGCCAGCGCGAATGCCCTCAACATGCTTTACGAACCCTCGACCGACGCGAAAATGTCGAGAACGAGGAACAGACCGCTTGTTCGCAAGCTGGTGTCGCCTCGGGTGGCTGCGCTCTTTGCCATGCTCGCCGGAGGTGTTGGAGTTGGTGCCCTGTTTTTTGGCGTCAATCCCACCGTGTCGTTCCTGGGCCTCTCCAATATCGTCCTGTACGCGGGGGTGTATACGCCGCTCAAGGCATTCACAGCGTTCAACACGTGGATTGGCGCCGTGGTGGGTGGCATCCCGCCTCTGATGGGGTGGGCAGCCGCTGCCGGGGAGGCGGCCACGAACGATGGCTCGTGGCGCGAACTGCTGTTTGCCAGTGACGGCTCGTCAATCGGAGGCTGGCTGCTGGCCGGGCTGCTCTTTGCCTGGCAGTTCCCGCACTTCATGGCCCTCAGCTGGTCGATCCGGGACGAGTACAGGGCGGCGGGATTGCGCATGCTAGCGTGGACCAACCCCGCGCGCAACTCGCGAGTCGCCCTGCGATACAGCATCGTCTGCCTGCCCATCAGCCTCGGCCTGTGCGCGGCCGGTATCACGGAGTGGTCCTTTGCCGCGACCAGTCTCCCCGTAAACCTGTGGCTTATCCGGCAAGCGGTGCGGTTTTGGAAGCTTGAGGGCCACAGGGCCAGTGCGCGTGGCCTCTTCTGGGCCAGCGTATGGCACTTGCCAGGCGTGATGATGCTGGCTCTGCTCCATAAAAAGGGCATGTGGAGTCGAGCGTGGAAGAGCGTCTTCGGCGACGACGACGGCGAGTGGGAGGACGAGGAGCTGGAGGAGATGGCTACCATGATGGCTGCGAATGTCGCCGAGAAGAAGAGTGTGTCTTGACGAGAAGCGAGAGAAAATCAAGCTTTTTCCCCCTCGTTGCATCTTAGTGTGCAACCACGCATTGCATTGTCCGGGGTATAGCGACGGAATCCCGGAGGTGCGTTGTAAGAGTAGGTTTTTCATGGTGGTGGCCTAGAGATTACTATTACTGTACTACCAGCGAACCAGTGTAAGAAATAAAACGTCATGTCCCACGGCACCTTTTGTTATAATATATCTCTAGTATACATTGAAGCGGAGTCCGGAACAAACCTCACTTTGCCAGTCGAAGAAACAACAGGATGCACTTGACCCTTTACCAAAGTTCCCTCAGGCTCGAACATCATAGGAAATGACGGTTTTTTCTCAGCAGGACTGCGTCTGCTCTGAACACAAGAAAGCAAATCATTATTCATGACAACCCCCCTTCCACTACTGTTTATTTCCAGCTTCCGTGTTCCGTGTATCCAAAAACCCATGTCATGCACATGCTCCGTAACGCCTATTCGAAACCTGTATTCTTGAGATGATGAGCGCAGACGGAAGACAAAAGTAACGGCCTTTGTCAAGACCAAGATGAAAGAAAAAGCCGAGAAGTGAAAGGAAGGAAAGTCCTGGTTTAATAGGGGTGTGACACATATCTGGCTTGTCAGATGTCGCAAGGGACTCATCAGCACCGTTTCTCGCGTGCTTCAAGCTCTTCTGACCCCAGATGGGTTGATGAGGCTATCGATGCCCATGTCCGCGTGGGGTAACCTCTGGCCGTCGATGTAGGGGCTGTTTCCTCGCGAGGCGTATCGGGGGCCCATGCTCGCCGTCGAACTGACGCTGGACGAGTACCCGTGGTGGTGACCGGCGTAGGGGCCGGCGGCGTATGCGTTGAGGCCGTAGGAGCTGTGATGGCCGGTGGACGACGGGAGCAGGTGTGTTTGAGCCGCCGCCGCTGCTGCTGCTGCTGCTGCTGCGTGTAGTTGGTAGCCGACGGCGGAAGCGGCGGAGCTCGATGTGAAGGAATGCGCGGCGCCGGCCGAGGAGTCCATCTCAGGACTGCTGTAGGATGCGTCTAGTTCATCAACAGGAGTCAGGCCGATGCCGGAAATGCCGCTATCGTCGTCATACCCTGTCATGTGAGAGCTGGTCTCGAGGCGATCGCGGCGCGAAGCTGCGCGAGCCGCACTTTGCAGATTCTTCAGTCCATTGGACATGCACTGTTTTCGAAAAAGAGAGAGAGGCAATTTTTTGGATCAGCGACTTGGGGGGTTTTTATTTTGCATTTCTTGTTGGAGTTCCCAAGTGAAAAAAAAACCTTTTGGGGGGGGGGGGTGGCAAACGAGATGATGGGAGAAAAAAGTTCATGTTGTGAGCCGCGGAGAGAAGGGGGCTTGCTTTGCTTACCTTTGCTTCGACGACATTCCACTTCTCCCCCATGCGGGTGGCGAGTCCGCTCCAAATCTCCTTCCGCATGCCCATATACTCCTTGCCCATTTGCTGAAGTTTGCGCGTGTCCCAGTCATCTGCGCCCTTGCGCTCCATGAGGCGCTCGTGGCGCTTGCGGCATGCATTCGCGCTCTTGGTGGGGAAGTAGGCGTCCTTGATTTGGCTCCAGTTCAGACCTTGCATTCTTGCCGTGATGAGCTGGTTGTCGTCGTCGACGGTCCAGGCACCTGAGGATGCCCGATGCTGAGCGGGGGGTAAGGACGAGGCGTCGACGATATATTCATCGTACGAGGCTTGCTGAGCCGAAGGGACCTGCAGAGAGGCAGGTTCGGGGCATTCAGGGGGGATGGTGTAGTAGCTGGGGGGAACCTGAACGCGCTGCGGTTGCGATTGCTGGGCGTACATGGACGATGTAGCCATGGCGCTCGACAGCTGATGAGCATAGTTTTGATGGGTTCCGCTCGCGGTGCGGTGATGTTTAGGCATTATGGTAACAAAGTGGCGAGAGAGAAAAGTGTCCCCTCAAGATGGTGGAACGTAGATGTGATGTGATTCTGCGAGGCCGGCTCGTTGGACTGGGGCTGGGCTAGAGCCGGACTTGATTGGGCTGCTCAAGTTATTGATTATAGCAAGATTATTGAAACGAAGGTGGGCAGAGCCGTGCATGTGCTTCTCTGCAGCACTGATGATATAATGATCAAAGATGGGGATAAGACAGGTAATACAGAGAGCTCGTGTGTGGTAGTCAAGATCCCCTGGGCAAGTGAGGGGGAAAAAAAAATGACCCCGTCGGTCAAGCCGGTGATGGAACGAGAGATTGGATAGAAAAAGAAAACGTAAAATGTCCGGGAAAAAAAACCAGTCCAGGCACGTTCAAAGAAGGATGAAGAAGTTGGAGAAGAAACGAAACAAGCTTGGCCTGGCCTCAAACGACGGGGACATGAAGCAGCTTTAAGATCTTGAGACGACGATGAGATCCATTGCTTTGACTAAGAAAAGACGAAGACCAATGCCACGATGGGCGGCTGTAGAGTTGCAACCAGGTCTACAAGACGGAAATGGAAGTGAAACGATTTCGCCGTGTCCAAAACGTCGACTTGTTGGGAAATGGGTCGATGATATTGGCCGAGGGGGAATCTGGGGGCGGCCCGGCGGTTAAGAAGGTAGAACTGTGGCGGTTAATATGTTGACGTATCCGTGACTAAATGGAGCAATTTACACTCAGAGAGGGTCCTCGTTAGAGAGACTAAAAGTGGCCAAGGGATAGGTTTTGTCTGAGTAGGCGCCTTGTCCGGCGAGATGTCCGGTCATCTGAGATCTTGTCTCGTGGATCGAGCGTTGTGAGGAGGGCGACATTGAATGATATGACCAGCTGCATCACTGGCTTATTGAAAATGAGAATTTTGCGTTTCTAGGAACCGTCATAGCTCCCAAACTAGCCTTGTCCGTTGTCTTGGAAAAAAAAAAGGGGGGGGGGATCAATGGACTACTACGAGATCATCAAAGATGCAGATGCAGATGCAGATGCAGGTACGCGTCTCAATGTGTGGACATGGAGCGCTCGATGGAGGCAGAAGCGGAGACGGGATTGGCTGCGGGCAAGCGCGCGTCTACCGCCACCAATCCGCCAGGCCAGCTTACCCCAGCTTGCCCCAGCTTGCCCCAGCTTGCCCCACCCGTGTGCTAAGTTTAGGCCAACTTGGCAGGAGCCTTCCGAATTCCTGCCTGCCGATCAGTCGGAGCAACTTGGAGGAAGCATGCGACTTCATCGACAAGGCCATTTCCGGTGTGAAGACACGTTTTTCAACCATTGAAGCGTGAAACCAGCCCATCAGCTATGTACATGCGACGGCATATCAGCACAGCAGACAGCAGACAGCAGCTGGTTCATGTGGCAACGAACCCTGGGCGTCTGGTGTGCTCGTCCAGAATGGCTCCATGAGAAGCAAAAGGGTTCCGCACGCAGCCGACCGATGTCTGCACCACGAGCTCCCAGATCGGTCTGACAGGCAGTTTCCCCGTCTCTGGCATCCTTCACGGGGCCCTCCCAGCCTCCTCCTCGCCTCCCCCCGGAGGTTTGCAAGAATCCCCAGCGACACATCTGCCCCACGCGGGCGATCGCGGGAAAGACTAGTGCAGTTGAAACATCTCTCCATGTTATGTCTTCGGGGGACGTACTGAATTCTCTTGCCGGATCCCGAGTCATTGTTCTTGGTTCATGGACAACATGTCTCATCAACTGAACACTTTCTGGCATCGCTCCATGTAGATCGAATGGCAGCAGGTGTTCCTCCTCCTCCTCCTTCTTCTCCTTCTAGATCAGGACCTTCCCGCCAGCCCCCGTCAACCCCATGGAAGCTGGCCAGATTTACGAACCTTGGCAACATGAAAGATTCTTGCGAAGCGTCTTTCAGCCTTGATTGTGTGCGGGGCCCTCTATGGTATGCACTATGACATCCACCCTGCCCAGACAGGTATTGAAGGTACCCCCGAGGGTGAACGTATGAAGCGTGTCTATGCCGCCGCCGAGAGGTATCCCAATGAGGTAGAACACACATACTCTTTTGTCCAGGTTCTAACGGCCTACACCGCCTCTTTCGCCCACGGTGCCAATGATATCGGCAACTCTGTTAGGCCCAGGCGGGTCATCCACAAAGCCTGGAAGACCGGCAATGCCGCTCAGGCCAACAAGGCTCCCGTTGATGTTTGGCAGCTCGCCGTTCTCTCAGCTCTCCCCTCCCCGTCTCAACCTCCATGTGCATCACTGGTGCCACGGTCGGAGTTGGACTGTGCAACGGCACGTTCAAGGCCGTCAACTTCCAGGGAGTCAGTCGGGCTTCTGCTTCTGTCGTGGATCATGACCGTCCCTATTGCCGGTACTATTGGCGGTGATCTGATGGGTCTGTTCCTCAATGCCCCCAGGTTTTGATCCGTGGGCTTTGGGGAAAGCACCGCGTGGCAAACATGGTCATCATGATGAACCGACTACCTACCTTGGATTGTGTGCCGCCGCGAAATCGTTGTGAAGAAAAGAGGGGGAGGTATCGAAGTTGGCTTGCGGCATTAAGTACTACACTTGTGGACATGATAAAGATATGGTTTTGTCCTCCCGGACAGACTGACGTGCAGCAGATCGACACAAGTTGCATGTCATGTACGAAACATGAATGTAGATGAAAGAGATAGTATAAGAGGCTACCTTGCCCTATTTTTATCGCGCGCTCGCCCGGGCTGACCTTTTGCCGGGCCACATTTGCTGCGCAACGCGAGTGATGTCGATATCATGCTTGTTCCGACACGTTTGGTTTGGTCAGCACGGCACGGACGGAGTGGTACAGGATGAGAAACAGGATTGTTTGTTTCAGAGCAAGGGCGCAGTCTGATGAGCACTCTTGTTCTTTTGCTTAGCAACCAATGGTTTATTAACAACGCGACATGTCCCCTGTGAAGAATCGAGTGCCCAAAAAAAAAAAAAAAAAAAAGATGCGAGGCCGGGAATTCGGCATTCGCGGCCCATCTTTTTTTTTTCCTGGATCCGGGTTCGTCCAAATTCTAAGTGTACAAGTGGGACGGGACGGGCTGTCAGATTTGAAATCAATCACCCGTGACGGGCCCAGATCGGCGTTTCTGCTTCGGGTTACGTCAGCGGTTTCTCCAAAATTGACGAGTTGCTTGACGCCGCACGGGTAAAATGACGCATCGATGCATCTTTGCCGAATGTTGGAATCCCGCCGCAAGCGTTCAACCGCATGCAGGCATCTTAGACACTAGGACCCACCTGTCTAGTTACTTTTCCAGACCTTTAGTAGATGCATAGTATATTTAGTATAGGTAGATTATATACCCTATAGTATAGGTACTTAGTTATTTAAACCATAGTCCACACCCTCTTATAGGGTTAGGTAACTTAATCTATGCCCTTATTTCTAACCCTAGCTACTTAGTCTAATATAGTAGTAATTACTTAGTGTTTATAATACTAAGACCCTTCTTTCTAATTAATACCTTTATTAAGTTAATTCTAACTAATTAATTATAAAATTTAGTATATTCTAGCAAGAGGTTAGGGTTTAATTACATATAATTATTAACATTATAATTAAGTAACCCCTAGTAGTAAGGAAGATTTACATAGGTTAAAGTTTAATAAATTATAATAACATAGGATATTATTAAGATATCTAAGGAAACTAATAATATAAAGGGCTATAAGCTAGCTATTAAGCTATAGAAACCCTATTATTAGGACCTATAGTTTAAGATAATAAAGGTAAGAGCTATTAAAGATAGGATATAAATCTTTATTAATCCTAATTTAATAATAACACTTAATTGCTTACCTAAGCCACTAATTTTAATAGGAAAGGGGACTCTAGTAGTAAGAAAAGTAGTAATTACTACTTTAATTACTTTACTAGATAATTAGACTAAAGAGCCTTAAATACGCTTAAGAATATTAATATCTAGAGTTATAAGTAATTAATAGTAGCCTTAAGGAAGCTCTCTAGTAAGCATTACTTATATCTATAACTTAGCTAAAGAGGGATACTTTAAATATCCTTAATAACTAGATAATACTAAAGATAGCGCTTAGTATATAGTTCTTAATAGATAATATTAAGTATTTAATAGCTAGTATTAGAGTCTATTAAAGACTATAAGAGAATACTATAATTAGTTTATTATAATACTTAGAAATAAGTATAAGCAAATAATTCTATAGTATATTTTACTTTATAAGAAGCTTAGAGAGCTTATAAGGAATATAATACCCTTAAATAAAACAATTAGGTATTACGCTAAAGTTAATTTTAATAAGACTATTAAGTAAAATCTATTAAAGGTTAATATTAATAAGTAGCTTGCTAATGCCTTAATTAGCTATAAGTAATGCTTCTAAGTAAATTACTTAATCGCAAAAGGTAACTCACTAATTAAGATAATTAATAATACTATTAGTGCTTATTTCCCTTTAATTTTAGCGTAAATTAATTTACTAATCTTTACTACTAAGATTAAGGGTAAAACCCTTGATTTTACGCTATAATTATAAGGATTAGGTATCTAATTAAAGCCTAAGGAAAGTCTTAAAGTAAAACTAGAGAATTATTTAGAATAAAGCTAACTCTTAATAGATAGACTAAAGAAAATCTTAAGAAAAGCAAAAAGAAGCTACTTTATATTTATTATAATAAGTATAAGGTTAAGAAGTTAAAAGACTCTTAGAAGACTTATTAAATGCTTTACTTACTAAAGAATTAGAATATTAAGGAAGATTAATTAAAAAAGGCAAAAGAAGTAATAAATTAATAACCTAATAATATTAAAAAGGCTTATAATATATAGCTTAAAGAACATAATATAAAGGAAAGTAAGCTAGATAGAGATATTATATTTACTACTATAAAACTATCTTTAAAGGCTTTTTATACCTAGGGGTAATTATAAGTAATACTTAATAGTAGTACTTTAATATATATCTTTAATAATAAACACTAGTTTATTAACTTAGATTATAGTAACTAACTAAGTATTTAAGCTAGGTATAGAGTTACTAAAGCTTATAGCGTTAGCATAGCCTAGATTAAATTAATAAATAGCTAGACTCTTATATTATTAAAGGCATAGTATTAACTAACTTTCTTTATAAATCTTCTATTACTTTAGCTACTTATAAAGAAAGGTATAAGGTAAGATAATCTTATAGGGATTATTATAGACCTAGTAAGAGGTAATTATAAGATTTTTTAGACTATAACTATTAGTATATAACTATATATTAAAGGGGATAGCCCTAATAAGGCTTTTATTATTAGAAGGGATTCTTATAACCTAAAACCCCTAATAGCTATAAAGGCAAACCTTTAGTATGTAAGAATAATATATCTAGGTGAGAATATAATAGATTAAGTGCTTTAAAAGGTTAATATACTATTAAAAGAGCGTAGTAAGGGTAAATACAAGATTTGCTATATAGCTAAGGCATAGAGGTAAATATTATGAAGTTTATAGACAGATTCGCTACCCTTAGGATCTCTTTAGGTTATAATATATAACTTCTTTACTTAATTATAGGGCTATAATAAGAATTATTATATTACTCTCTTTATTTATAAAGCAATAGGCCTCTGCTATATCTTTATAATTCTATTAAAGACTAATATTATAGCTTATTTTAATTAATTAGAAGCGTGTTATATAAGGACCTTTAGAATTCATATTATGGTTATAATTATAAATAGGGAGACTACCTTCTAGACTAGAAAGCAAGAGGTAAAGATTACTAATAGAGGTATTATTATTAGAAAGTCTAGTCTAGCTTATTCGCATTAAAATAGACATACTAAGTAGTCTAGGGGGGTAATAATAAGAGTTATAATAACTCTAATAACTTAAGTAGGCTTTCTAGAGAATCTTTAGCCTATAGCTATGGAAGTAGCTATTTATATCCTTAATTACATGCCTTAAAAGTCTCTAGATTAGCTTTTACTATATTAAGCCTTAAATAAATAGCTATAAGAAAACAAGCTTTAATAGAACTATTTACTAGAGAAGCCGGAAGCTTTATTAAATTATCTTTAAGCTTTTAGTTATAAAGCTTTTGTAATAACACGTGATAGGCTTAGGAAGATAAGTCTAAAGCTATTACAAAGAGCTTATATTAGTTATCTAGCTAGTTATATCTCTTCTACCTAATATCTGATTTAGGTACTAATAATGCAGAGGAATTACTAGTTCTTATTAAGCTATATTACCTTTAATAAATTAATCTTCTATGCTTAAGAAAAGGACCTTTTAATTAAGGAAAAAAAGCCTAAAAAACGCCTCCTTTAAGAGCTTATAGAAGACTTTAAGGTTAATAATGTAAATATAGGACTTCCTTAGGCATTAGACTCCCTTCCTCTAATTTAATAATAAGAAAATTAATATAATTATAATTAACTAAATAATAAAGAAAAGGAAAAAGGATTATAGGAATTAATTCTCCTAACTCCTCTAACTTTACCTAGCTAATAACCGGATTTTTTAGATTACATACCGCTAAATATTAATAATCTTCTAAATTCACCTAAAATAGATTACAAAGATAAAGATTTAGATATCCCTAATATTAATAAAGATAACCTCCTTAAAGCCTTTACTACTACCTTTACCCTAGGAGCTAAGAGTAAGGAAAAGCCTTATATATTAAGACTTCCTTTACCTCCTACTTATTATAATTATCTAGCTAGGCACCCTAAAGAAAAGGTATTTATTAAAGTAAAAGATAAAAAGTATAATAAAGTTATTAATAATAAGGTTACTATTAAAGTTAGTAAATTAGAAGTCCCTTTATATATTAAGGTCTTAAGGCTTACTTAGGTATTTACTTATAAGCTAGATTAATTAGGCTACCTTATAAGATATAAAGCTTAATTATGTATGCTTAGGAATTAATAAGTAAAAGGGAACCTTTCTATAAGAGCTACTATATTAGTAAGTATTATATTTAGGCTTCTTATAGTAATTCTATGCTACTTTAACCTTAAAGCTTATTAATATAACTTTATTATAGCTTTCCTAAACTTAATACTAAATAAGGAGGTGTATTATAAGATACCACTAGGTTATAAGGATAAATAAGCTTACTTAAAGCTTTTATATGCTATTTATAGGTTATATAAAGCTTCTCTTCTTTAGATAAAGGAATTAATTAAATAGTTAGTAAGTAAAGGATTTATATAGATCTTTATAGACGTTTATATGTTTATTAAGGATAGATTAATTATTTTCTTCTATATTAATAACCTTATGGCCTTATTTATAAAGGGAAAGTTAGCCCTTTATAATAAATTTAGAGAGAGACTCTTTAAGAGATATAATATTAAGGACCTTAGTAAATTATAATAGTTCTTAGGAGTTGAAATTATTAGAGATTATAAAAACTAATAATTATAGCTTAATTAGAAGTCTTATTAGAATAAAGCTATAATTAAATTTAACATAAAAGTCCTAAATTAGAAGCTAATAGTACTAATAACTAGTGTTTTACTTAATCTCTATAAAGGTGAAGTTAATCTAAAGGATTTAAAGAGATATTAATCTCTAGTTAGCACTTTGCTATATCCTATAATTATTATATAGCTAGATATCTCCTTTATAGCGTTATAACTATTATAATACCTATAGTATCTAGGACTATAATATATTAAAGCTATGGAAAAGGCTCTAGAGTATAGTTACGTATAGGTAAACCTCTTAATTAAGTTTAATAGTAATAACCCTAAACTTAAAGCTTATAGTAATACTTTATTTACTAATAATCTAGTTACTAGAAGAAGCTTATAGGGCTATATTATAAAGCTTTTTAGAGGTCCTATACTCTTTAAGGCAAGAAGATAAAAGACTATAATAACCTCTTCTATAGAAGCAGAGCTCCTAGCGCTATTATATTATAGCAAAGAGCTAATTACCTTTAAATAATTATATTAGGAAGTTAAATTATATCTTAGAGATAATACCCTTAAGATTAAATGTAATAATATATAGATAATTTATCTCCTTAAGGAAGAATTTATTAAACTTATAACCTAATTATACTATATTAATATTTATTACTAATAGCTTCGTTAAGAGGTTATAAAAGGAACCTTTAATATAACTTAGAAAGCTACTAAAGATATAATTACTAATAGCCTTATAAAGCTACTAATAGGAAAAGTATTTACAAACTTTAGATAGGTATTAGGGCTTATATAATTACTAGATTAAATATTTAGTACTAACCTAAAAGAGTAGGAATTACCTAAAGACCTTGCTGTAATTAATAATAATTAGATTATTATAGAGATTGATTTAATTAAATTATTATAGGATACCTTAATTACAGGCCTCCTAGGGGGATATATTAGAATTTTATTATAAGCGTTTAACCGTATATAAGTATCTTAGACACTAGGACCTACCTGTCTAGTTACTTTTCCGGACCTTTAGTAGATGTATAGTATATTTAGTATAGGTAAATTACACACCCTATAGTATAGGTACTTAGTTATTTAAACCGTAGTCCGCACCCTCTTATAGGGTTAGGTAACTCAATCCATGCCCTTATTTCTGACCCTAGCTGCTCGGTCCAACACCGAACCTCGGCGGCATTCCGTCTTGTCGATGCTGCAACTCGGTCGAGCTAGAACAAGGCTTGCGAGGCGAGGCGTAAATCCAGCATCGCTTCGCTTTCGCTGCCATTCCCTTTTCGGATTGCACCCGTCAAGTTGTCGACAACGGAGGACGGGGGACCGATGATGACGCATCCTTTTGGATGGGAGCTTGGATAAAAGTATAAAAGACTGCCGAAGGGGGAGCCGAAGGGGAGCCGAAGGGGAGGAGGGAGGTACAATGGGCCAAGCTCTGGAGCTCGACTTCCTTCCGTTGAGTACCAAGCATAGACGGACTCCACGCGCAAAAAACCAAAAAAAAAACAAAAAAAAAACAATCATGATGCTCCCGGCGACTGGGTTCCTGTTGGCCGCGTTGGCGGCGGCAGCACCACGGTGAGATTTTGCCAGGACTTCTTCCCCCCCCGGTACGGTACGGTACACCCGAATCTAATACATGTCGGCCAGAAGGAAATACGGCGACAACACCGGCCCCGTCGGCGGCGTAGTCACGCCCCCGATCCCGACGGCCACGTCGTCCAGCGGGAGCTTGTACGGAGACGGCAAGCTCCTCGGGGGCAATGCTCCGCCGCCCGACGTCGAATCCTCGGATGCTCTGGTCAGGAACCCCCAGGAGGTAGACGGCCAAGACGCCGAAGCCAAGCTGGGACTGTTCCTCGACTTCAACGGCGTCGAGAAGCCCGAGCCGATCCGGGGCGAGTACGGCGGCACGGACAGCGGACCGAGGACGTACGAGTACGAGAAGCTGAATCCGGACCTGTACGCTCCGCCGGGCACGGATTCCGGCTCGGTGCCCAACGCCAAGTGGCCCCTCGGCCTCTCGCACAACAGGCCCGGGTACAAGGGCAGGTCGGGCTGGGCCCGGCAGCAAAACACGGCCAGCCTGCCGGCGGCGAAGCAGATGGCCGGCGTCGACATGAAGCTGGCGCCCAACGCCTACCGCGAACTCCACTGGCACACGGCGAGCGAGTGGGCGCTGGTCCTCAAGGGATGCGTGCGCGTCGCCGCCATCAACGACGAGTCGCAGACCTTCACCGACGACCTCTGCGAGGGCGACGTCTGGTTCTTCCCGTCCGGCATGCCTCACTCCATCCAGGCCTTCGACAAGGGCGCCGAGTTCCTCCTCGTCTTCGACAAGGGCGACTTCGACGAGGACGGCACCTTTCTCATCACCGAAATGTTCGCCCGGACTCCGCGCGAGGTCCTCTCCAAGAACTTCCACGCCCACGTCGACGCCTTCGAAAACGTGCCCGACAAGGAGCTCTACATCTTCGACGGCACGCCCCAGCCCCGGGACGTTGGGAAGCAAAACGCCACTGCTGCCCCGGGGGGCTTCCTCGAGGGGAACAGCTCGTACACCTACCACTGGTCGCGGCAGAGGCCTCACGAGGTCCCGGGCGGCTCCGTCAAGGTCCTGGACCCGACCACGTTCCCCATCGCCTCGGGCTTCTCCGCGGCTCTGGTGACGATCCAGCCCGGCGCCATGCGCGAGATGCACTGGCACACTTCCTCCGACGAGTGGGACTACTTCCTGCAGGGCTCGGGCCGAGCCACCGTCTATGCTGCGCCCAGCGCCGGCCGGACCTTCGACTTTACCGCCGGGGACGTCGGGTACATTCCGCGCGACGACGCACACTACGTTGAGAACACGGGCACCGAGGACCTCGTCTTCCTCGAGGTGCTGCAGGCCCCCAAGTTTACCGACATCTCGGTCGCCCAGTGGCTTGCCCTCACTCCGAGACAGACCATCAAGGACCACTTGAAGCTTCCGGATTCTTTGCTCGACAACCTACCCAAGGAGAAGACGCTTATCAAGAAGGGCAATCCTGACCTGCTGGCTCTTGCCCATGGTGGAAAGGCCTATTGAGTGTGCCGCATCGTAGGCGGCACGTATAGCGGGAATAAGATCGCAACAGGATGAAAAATATCCAGTCTCTAATTCATCTGGACTTTGTCCACGATTAGCTTCGAGTCAGCTAGCTAGCGAATCTTTGCATTGATGATGGTGATGATGATGACTGCCTTTGAAATAAGTAGTATGATTGTAAACAGTCAATGAGACTATTGTCATTGTTCGGTGGGCGAGGACACGCAAAAGAGCAAGGTGACGAACAGTGATTCAAAATTATGGTTGTATTCAAAAAGCTAGTCTGGTCTGAGACGCTACTCTTGAATTTGAACCTCCCTTCATTCATCGTGTCCCGGTCGTGCGCGACCATGTGGCTCCCAAGTCACCCAGGTCGTCTCGTAATCAATTCTGTTTCCCTCCCCTCACTGGGTTGCCTGCTGCAAAGGCGACGGGTAGCAGAAGCGTTGGGTCGTTCACCAGGGTATTTTCGGCCAGTCGCTCGCTCGCTTCATTTTCACATTGACGCCACGACTTCACGATGCAGCTTTGGCTCAATCAATCCACATCTTGGTCGCCCCGATTCCGCAAACGAAGCAAATTCAGCAGGGCGTTTAGATCTGGGGAAGAGCAGTGTATCGGAGGTAGGGCTTGATGACTTTGTGGTTGGGGAACAGCTCCTTGGCCTCGGCCTCCTTGACGCTGTTGGCGACGATGACGTCCTGGCCGGGGACCCAGTCAATGGGCGTGGCAATCTTGTGCTTGTCGCCGGCCTGGAGGGAGTCGACGATGCGGAGGACCTCGGCTGCGTTGCGGCCAGTGGAGGCAGGGTAGGAGAGGATGGTGCGGATCGTCTTCTTGGGGTCGATGAAGAAGACGGATCGGATGGTGAGAGGCAGGGCGTTTCTGTCAATGTTGGAGGGGTCCTGGTAGTCGATCCTGTCAAAGGGGGGGAGGGGGTCAGCGTCATGTCGGAAAGCTTGGCGATTCCCAGAAGTTGCCGCCGTGGGCAAAAAGGGCGAAACAAAACTCACATGTCGTACTGGTTGGCCACGACACGGTCTGGGTCAGCAATGATGGGGAACTGGACGTTGCCGCCGGTGACCTCGGCAATGTCCTTGATCCAGCCGGCGTGGCTGTCGGTGGTGTCGGCCGACAAGCCGAGAAGCTTGACACCTCGCTTGGTGAACTCGGGCTCGAGCTTGGCAAAGGCACCCAGCTCGGTGGTGCAGACGGGGGTGAAATCCTGAGGGTGGGAGAAGAGGATGGCCCAGCTGCCCTCGATGTACTTGTGGAATTCGATCTTGCCGATGTTGCTGTCGGCAGTGAAGTCGGGGGCCTTGGAGCCGAGACGGAGAGGGCCGGTCATGTTTGAATGGCGGGATTGTGGGGATTGTCGTACGGAGTATGTATGTATGATGGTTCAAGGAAAACAGGAAAAAAGGGGAGTCAAGGGGGGGAGAGGAAGGCCTCGCTGAGCGTGGCAAGGCCTTAAATAAGCAACCTTTTGGCCCCAACCAGGGGAGTTACGCCTGGAGTGGCGCCATAAGCCAATTGCTTTGTTGATGTGATGATGGTTTCTCGGGATGCGTGCATTTGGTGGTCCGGTCTCGCTGGCCCCACCCCTCCCTCTTTTTGTCCCCGCCCCTCCATCTGCCCCTCCATCTGCCCCTCCATCTTCCCCTCTTGAGTTCTTACCCCTCCCTTGCTTCTGAATGCCGTTCCTGGCCGAATCTTGCAAAAGTGCATTCTCCCACGCCTGCTCATCAATTTGCCATGATGGCAAGCTCAATTCGAAACAAGAGTCAATCCATCCACGATGATAATCCATCCACATCCACCTCAGCCAGGCCCAAATGCACGCAACCCAAACCCACACGCAAGAGGACCCTGAAAGCCAGCCAAGCCAGCCTTCGGATCCAAAAGCGATGGCGTGCTCCCCCAAAAGCCTCATTGGCCCACCTCGCTATTCTGCCATCCGAGCCTCGCTGACGCAATGAGAGCTGCCATAATTGACTTGATCAAGTTGGGGACAAGCACGCAATGTGCCCACTCCGACCTCGAGTGCCGCCTGCTAGTCTTTTACCTCTCTTGCAGTAATAATCAGTCGTCAGAGCCTTGTAGACCGTATGTAGCGCAAAATAGGTACGAACAGGGGACACGGTATTTATTCGCCGTGTGACAATCTCGTCTCCTAGCTAGTTAGAATAGGCATTCCCAACTTTACCTCAAAAAAAAAAAAAAAAAAAAAAAAAACCACGCAAATGTCAAACCCACATCTCAACAGCCAGAAAAAGAACCAAGCGAAAAACCCCTCGTTTACTTCCCAAAAAATTCGACCACGCCAGGAGTCGAACCTGGAATCTCTAGAGAGTTCGGGGGAGACCGAAATCTAGCGCCTTAGCCATTAGGCCACGCGGCCGAGGTATTTCCGATGTAAAGCCCGCTTCCAAACCATTATATAAGCTACAAGCGGCCTCTGAAAGCGCAGGTTTATCTGCTTCCATCACATGCCCATTTAGCTTATTGCCAGCCTCATTGGCCTTTGCACACCTGCGACAAGAACCAATCGTATGCTACGAGTGCAATCGGCAAGATACTGAAACACCCGTCAATGTATTCTGCATCCAAGACATGTTTATAAAAACGCCATGTATGCTATGCGCTATCGACGAAAAAAAAGACAATGCACACCACCCATTACTCAGCCGACAGAGCTGGGTAAAATGCATCCATGGACGGTTTATACCTTGTCCCCGTCTCTACCTTCCTCCTAGATGTCGGAAGATGGTGGCGCAGCTGTGGTGCGCCATTTGGTTTAGCATCTTAATTCTTGCTATATATTGACCCTCCTCGCTTGAACTCCCTTCGTCGCTCTTTTTTCCTGTGGCGCGTTTCGAGATGATGAGTCGTGGGGATCAGGATCGCTTTCCTCCGTTGCTTGCTCTGCATCTGCATCTGCATCTGCGTCACTCGAATGGCTCAATTCACTCGTATCCAGCTCATCTATGGGAGACGCCGCCTCGCCTCGAGCTAGTCCTCCCATTTTCTCAGACCACATTCGCGGACTCGATGATCTGGTCTCATCACACCTGCCCGAGTTGCGTCGCACGAGGCTAGATCTGCTGTCAGCCTTCGAGAGTGGACGCGAAAAGTTAAACTCTGGAATTGCGTTGAAGTCGCGTGTGGCTGCAATGGTGGCAGCCGCTTTGTGCTGAGGCACATTGATGACACTTTTGCTAGATCTCTTCAGCCGTGGCTTGCGTTGAGATGTGGGAGACCAGATACCGAGTCGGCCGCGAGACAGCAGCTCATTGACTTCCTCAGCAACAGTATCCTCATCGGTCATGTCCGTGCCTAGGAGTGTACCTCCATCATACAGGGCTTGAACGCTGCCTCCAGAACGGCGCCTTCTACGTGCTTGGCCGCCGGTGCCAGCAGCCATCGATTGCCCTGCGACGACAGCAGGCGACTGTTGTTGTGATGTGATTGTAGGCGGCACCATGCTGCCGAGGTTCAGGTTCCGAATGCCTCTGCCTAGAGCTCGCAGATTTCGTTGGCTTTCAGAGAAGACTACGCGAGCACGTAGGCTGTGGACTGCGCGATCCAGGGCAAGCTCGATTGCGCAGCGGTCTCGTATCCGGCTGAGCCGCGGCCACGTCGCTCGCTCGCCGGCAATGCAAGAGCGCAACATGAAATCCACGGTAGGATTGCTGAGTAGTTTGGGCAAGTCGTTCGTGGCGATTTCCGGCAAGATGGTGATGTCACCTGAATACTTTTGACTCAAAATGGTTCGACACTTTGTCATGAGATTGGGGAAGATGCCAAGCTCAGCCATGAACTGCAGCCGATGCAAAGCCTCGTCTCGGGCCAAAGTGCTAAGCGTACATGCCCAATCGAAATCGTCGGGAAGGGAGGGGGCAGTCTTGGTCTTTTGGGGTCGGCTGTCCTGCGCAAGGACGTCGTCCTTTGATAAGAAGGGAACGACGTGCGGGTTCACCTGGCAAACTATGAAGTGGTTGACATTGAACATTTCGGCGAGGCGGGTCATGGGCAGGTCGTTGTCCACGGAGCCGTCAATGAAGCGTTGGGGAGTGGGAGTCCAAGGATGATGCTCGCCCGTGGCAGGGTCTTTGACCAGTAGAGGGGAAGACGTGTATACCAAGGGGAGAGAGCAGGAGGCACCAACTGCCGACCATATCATGACGTTTGGAGCAGTGACGTAGTTGAGAAGCCGGGGAAGTTCGTAAATCGATGCTGTAGATACACAGATGTTGAGGATGCGACGAGTTCGATTGTATGCCTCTTGAAACGTCATGTCGCCCATCAACCCTCGCATGACTCTCGTGAGGTTATCAATGTTGGACCAGCTGCCCTCCGTCAGTAGACGCCTGAGGTGTCCCAAGACACCCACATTGCTGTCTTCTTCTTCAAAGACGGAAAGGTCCCCGTACGGGAAATCCTTGATGAGTCGGGGGATCTCTTCGTCTGTCTTGGTACACATGACGGCGCAGACAATGCTTCCTGCGCTGGCACCTGATATGATACGGGGAAGAAGCTGTTGCTCGAACAAGGCCTTCAGCACGCCAATATGTGTCATGCCAAATGTGCCGCCCCCCGAAAGCAACAGGGCGCTGCGACCAAAGCTTTGTCGCGAGTACAACATTGCTTCCAAAAGGTCCTTCACCTCGATGTTGTGGTGTTGGACTGCGCTTTGGGAGACGAGGGCGTCAATGGATTGAATCGCTGAGTCGACGTAGCGTTCAATGAGCTTCTTGGTGCCAACATAGGAATGACGGTACAGGTCTACATTGTCCATACCGCCCAGGTCTCGACTCAATTCTGTTCGAACAAGATGCATCGTAGCCCGAACGTCGCCACTTGCGCGTGCCTCGTCGAGAGCACGCAAGCGCTCCTGAATGAACAAAAAGTCATACTCGCCGCCAGCCGTATCGTTCTTCCATCTGTCGTTGCCATCAAGCGCGTCAAGTTCTGATGCAGCGGCGGTCCATTGTTGATATGTTTGGGCCTTTTCAAGATGTGTGTATTAGCACAGAATTTCTGCAGACGATGCTCCCAATGCTCCTGTGAAAACTTGACCCACGTTTTTCATCTGATTCAATGGCGCATCTCTCCTCTGCTGCCGTACACGATTGGATTCGCGCTCTTGGGGAGTCAGCCCGTCCTTCCATGATAGAATGGCATTATTCGCATCTCTAAGTGTCCTCGAGATAGCCTTCCGAATTGTTCGGCCGCTGGATGATTGAGACGAAGGAGCATCGACTTTTCCTTGAGCAGAGGATGCCTCTCTGGGGCCCGTCCCGTGAAGCCCTGCAACCTTGTGCGGTTGAACGAGAAGATCTGACATTTCGATTCTGTTGCCAAGAAAATGGCGGAGGGGATGACACTTGAATTATCGGAAGCGAAGAGTTTCAGTCCATGACATGTCCCGCGTACCGTGTCCCTTCTTGTCAGGACTCTCGTCTATCGAAGGAGATGCCTCAGAACTGTCCGGCCGTAATGTCTCTCCCAACTTGTTGCGAAACGTAGGCACCAGTGGGATACTGCGGAGAGAGGGCCGTGTTAATGGGCGAGTGTAATTAGAATTTAGAACCAACTGGACGACAGGAAGCGGTATACAAGGTAATAGGTAGGTAATGTGCGCTCAGGTAAGGAGAATTCAATAGGTCGAGCGTAGTCGGCGTAGTCGAGTGTTGGAAGAAGAGAAAGGCCGGGCAAGCAGCCGCGTGATGGAGGATGCAGTCCGACGCAGTCACACGCATGTGAAAGAAAAGACCCGGTGACGCAGCTACGCCCACTGTGTTACCGGTCTGCTGACCGTTCTTCACCTCCCCAAAGCGGCAAGGATGGCGCCAAGCGAGGGAGGAGATTCGCTGGAGGGAGTCCCCCGTGCCTACCTGCCCCTAGTCTAGTCCTGGCGCAAATGGATGGCGCGCTTGGTCTTGGTTGTAAGGCAGCAGATAATTTGTCATCCGTTTCCTCTCTGCCCGGCTGCCGTTACAACCCGGAGTCTCGGCCAAATCGAGGGACGAGCAGTGCACCAGGACGCTGAAAAATAAAGAGGCATCCCCGCTCCGTAGAGAAGCACGCCTTCAAAACACACAAAGACAAAAGGTTGCGTGAAAAAAAAAGAGGAGTGAGGCTCGTACCAGATTCGAACTGGTGCTTCTGGAATTTTCCGATCAAAATCCAGCGTCCTGACCCCTAGACGAACGAGCCTGTTGTGGGGTCTAACAACTTAGTGCTTGTTGGACAACCGGTCAATTAATTCGCACTATAACCTGACCAGTGCGCTCGTCTATCCATGGCTAATCGGTGGCCCTCCCTTGCATTGCGTCTACCGTCTACCGATGCCGTGGTTCCAGAAAATGCAAATGCAAGCGGATTACTCAGTCCAGCCATGGTCATAAACTCGTTCTCAACAAAGGTGTAGCGACTGCATTCATGAAATCCCCCCTCACATCTCCGCAAGATGTCAGCCAACTGGTCCGCCCTCGCTGGTATGGTTTGCTTTAAACGAGCACGTATTTGACGAACCGACGTATATTCATTCCCAGCTAAAGCACACTGACGACGGATTCATTCCTGAGAATGCTAGCAACCAATCAAGCAAAGCAGGCCATTGCCACCATGCTTTCTTCAGAAAACTGGCAAATTTGTGTCTTAGACCTCGCTCGTATACACACGTTGCGGTACATGTAGACAGCTATTTCCCCCATTCCCTGAACCCGTCAGCGCGACATCGCAGACAGAATTGCCCCTGTGCCAACATGAGATATTTCACTTCCTTCTCCCTGGCTATTCTGGCTGCGGCTGTGACGGCTGCAACAGTCCAACATGATGCCGAGGTGGGCGGGCCCCCCGAGGACACCAACTGCTTTCATTGTCAGCTGCACATGATTGATACCGTGTAGAAATACGTCCAAGTAAGGCACTGCGAGTGCCTCACGTCAAAAGGGCCCTGCGATTGCGAAACCCCTCACAAAGCTCGACAAGTAGACATTCAGAGTATCAGTGGTGTCGTCTCAAGTCAATGCGCTTCAGGCCGGCTGTCATGCGACGAGGCAGGCGCAAAGCCTCAAGTCCATTGCCTCTGTCCCGCGAACGACGTGCAAAGCAGCGAGATGGAGCCCTGTGCGTGCGGCACTCACGGTGGCAGCATGGCGCCGCGAGGAACATTATCCACTGCATGTGTTTGATGGAGGAGCTGGACGGCTCGACGAAGCCTTGTCCGTGCAACACGCCTGCCAACTTTCTGGGGAGGATCGGCGCGATACGAGAGGGTCAGCCGACTTATTATCAGTTCGGAGGGGCAAAGCAAAGCCGCAAATTGGGTGAGAGCCGATTGAAATGAATTATAACATGTTTTGCTTATGGTCGAGGACGAGTGGGTCGAGCGCCATGACTTTGCCATGCGAGTGAAGGATATCGAGAGCGAGCTGGCGCGGGATGAAGCCGGGCATCGGCATGACCACAGTAAAGCTTCCTTGCATGGCTCAGTGTCCGTTGAGCGACTTGCGCGCAGCAAGTGACTGCGTGTATATTTCGACGATAAAACGCTCGAGCATGGCATAGGTCATTCGCACAACGGGCGTGCTAGCTTGTGCAAAGATTCGGGACTTCTTTTTCGGATACAGTGGCTTGTTGGCGATTTAGCTGACAAAACAGCGTGGTATATGACATTGCTGAGGGGGTTTTATATACAAGCGCCCAGTGGCTGTCCGTTGTTTTTGTAATTGTCCATGTTCAAGTGCCTTGCGAAAAAACCCGCACCGATTCCGTTGTTCGCGGCCTGCTGTCGCAGGATCAGTTGATGATGGTTCACCCCTTCACTCAAGCAAACGATGTCCAGATCTCGCATTGCTGCATGACGCCTCGCAGTGTCCAGGGACTAATGTTCTCGGGTGGTTGCTCCCAAACATGCTGCAAGAGTGTCAGTGTCTGGTGCATGTTACCGAGGCCTATCATCTCAATCATGGCCTGCAACCTCAACGTCAGTGTATGCTGGACGTCTGGGTCCGTTGTGCAACACCCGATTACCATCAGGGGCCAGCAGAGGCTCGTGTTCACGCGCTCCGAAGCTGGCAGTCGGTTCAAGAACGATACCGCCTCCATGACCGCACTGTTCATGAGATGTCCGTGCATGGACGTTTGTGCGTTTTGTTGCGGTGTGCCAAAGATGCTCCACAAGTAAAGCAGAGCAGCTTGTTTGAACACCAAGCCCGCAAGTCGACTATTGGGGCTGGCCATTACGGAAGGGATGAAATCGAGTATTTGCGACTGCAGCAAGCCAAACGCAATCATGTCGTCGGGTGACGTGGACAAGCCAGGTTGATCACCTGTCTGTAAGATACTCTGACCCAGTTGGAATACTTGTGGTATTAACGTCAGTATCTCGAGCCAGCAGCCGCAAAGCTGGCCCATGTAATTCTTTGCCAATAAACGTCTCCCGGCGTCTTCGATGGCAGGGCTAGGCGCGGCCTGCGCAGTTCCCCTTGGGTCCTTCGATATCATGCTTGAAGCCACCATGTGCATGTAGTACTCGACTAGAAACTCTGGTAGATCATCCGAGATATTGGGTCCATGTCCACTGAGCAAGCTTGTCAACAGGGACTTTGATGCCGCGAGATGGTCGAAAATCGTGCCGTTTACATCTCCTCTCGCTACCTGGAATATGTATCATGTGTTAATTTTTTTTTTTTTTTTTTTTTTTCGTTTTCCGGCATTTATAACAAAAGTTCGATATACATCATCAGCTTGGAGACCCACCTCTGTAAGACATAGGATGAGGTTGCCAACAGTGACAACCAGATTCTTGTCCTCTTTGCCCGCGACGTATTCCCCGACTAGATTCCCGAACATTCTCAACGAGTCCGAGTAGTATCTTGTTGCAACCTCGCCACCAGAAGTGCATTCCCTTGAAGCGTGTCGATGGACAGCACTCTGTGCAAGAATGAGGTGCAGAACGAGCGGTTCGGAAAAGGCTAGAGGAATCAGCTTGGCCACGAACGGATTGATGTCGGTAGAACCGTTCCCCATGCTGTTGGCGGTCCGAGACAGATAGTAGCTTAGAAGCTCGAAGGAATCGTGGCCGTGAGAAGGTAGGAGGCTCATATTCATGGGGATGTTCTCATGCAGGTAAATGTTGTCTCCGCCGAGGTCTTCTCTTCCAGAAACGAATGCGATTTCTGAGATACTGGGCCCATCTGGCGGATGCTGTGAGTTCGAGTTGCTTTCCAGGGTCAGGTTTGCAAAAGGCGCAAAGGATGGCGAAGGCGTCGCGGGCGTCGCGGGCGATGGTGGATTCTCCAAGTCACATTGCACCTCATCATGAATTTCATGCCCAGGCCCAGGTCCGAACGATGCGTCAGACGATGCAGTCGAGGAGCCCCGGAGAGGTGGGCTTTCAGCATTCCGAAATGAACAAGCATCAGGCAAAGTCCCCTCGAGCGGAGAAGTCACAGTTTGCGACTGCTGCGAGTGAGGGCTTGCTGGAGAATGCGCATCGAGCTGGCCGGCCGACGGGTGGAGGGGAGGAGCCGATGTCGTGGTTGTGGTACGACGATCCGACGATTTCGAATGATGCTGCGCCAGCGTATCAGCCGGCCACGTGCATCCCAACTTGTTGCGCTTGCATCCGATGCAGATGGGCTTTTCCTCGCTGCACTTCTTCTTCCGCCGTCGACATGTGAAGCAGCCGGTTCTGCTGCGGATGATGGGCACCGCCCTCATCGTAATAGGCAGCGCATTCGCGATGACTGTCTGATTGCCGTTGCGATGAGTCGACCGTCTCGGAACAGATGATGTAGTGACGTTGTGCGGTACAGCAGATGTGTGAAATAAAGGGCAAACCCGAGTTGATGTTTCTCCACGTTTTGAGCTCCCATTCACGATAAGTGCTTTTTGCTGGATAAGCCCGTAAAGCCCTCTATAATATAGGGCACCTAGTGCATACAACATCCACTGTCACTGTACATGCGAGGGCGCTGACTCGCTGACTCGCTGCCTCCTGCCTCGCTGCCTCCTGCCTCGCTAATACTGACTACTTTCCGCCAGTCCGTTTCTTTTTCAGCAAGTCACTTGACGCTTCGGACAACTCTCCGACACCATTCATTCATGGAAAAGCCTTCACAGCTCGGGCAATGGAATTAATTCAGGAAGCATTCTCGCGCTTTGATCAAACCGTCACTGTCACTGTCACTGTCACTGTCACTGTCACCCGGGAAAATGCATCGACACGTTTCGGAACTGAGACACTATTGCACCCGTAATTTTTGTTTGATTGCTTCCAATTGTCGTAACTATCTCTTTGTAGCAACTCGGTCGAATTGAGAACAGCGGGAGCAGCGACGGGAGCAACACGATCTGGAGAAGAGAAAAAAAAAAGAAGGGTGGAGGATGTGTGGAGGAGCAGTTTTCCGCCCCAGGTGGACTTGTCTAACCCCCCCCCAACTTGGGCGTTTCACAGCAGCCTTAGTTCTTCTTGTCGGAGTTTCTGGCGGCGGACAGGGCCTTTCCGTTGTCCTTCAGCTGGTTCTTCTTGTCCTCGGGGAGACCCTGGCGGACGGACCTGAACTTCTTGAAGGCCTCCTCCTCCTTCGTCTTGAGCTCCTGGGGGATGGACTCCTCGACGGCTCTCGCAGACGCCTTGAGGTTCTTGCGGGCCTCCTGCTCCTTCGTCTTGAGCTCCTGGGGGATGGCGGCCTCGGAGGCCTTGGAAGCTTCCCTCAAGTTCTTGCGGGCGTCCTTCTCCTTGGTCTTGAGGTCCTGGGGGATGGCGTCGTTGGCTGCCTTGCGGGCCTCGCGCATGTTCTTCCTGGCTTCGTCCTCCTTTGTCTTCAATTCCTGGGGGATGGCGTCCTCGGCGGCCTTGCCGGCGGCCTTCATTTCTTCCCGGGCCTGCTCGAGCTCGGGGGAGATGGCCTTTCTCTCCTCCTTGAGCTTCTGGACCTCGGGGGTGTCGGGCGCCTTCTGCTCCTGACGACGGTCCAGGTCCATCAAGGGCGTGGCACGGCTGAGAATGTCGCCCTCGGCAACAAGGTCGACTCCTCGGCGGTCGCTGGGAATAGTAGCTGCCAGAGCGGTTGCGCTCACTGGTGAAATTGGCGTGTTAACAGGTGCAGCATTCCTTGCAGCTGCGACAGAAGAGGGAGTGTGGGGGTTGTTTGGGGAGTTTGTTCAAGAACTTACGAGCAAGAAGAGCCAAGTTGTTGATGCGAACCATTTTGATTGATGTGGATGGGAGGGATTGCTGAGTTTTGTTGTTGGAATTGTGTGTGAATTAAAGAGGTATTAGATTGTAAGATATAGGCCAGCTATACTTGATTGATGTGTTAGTGCTTCGGGTGAGGAAAAAGAGGACGGATTATGTTGTTTTGTGTTGATGTGTTGAATGCAGAGGTTGAATGTAGCGGGATGGAGAGAGTATTTGTATGCCATTGAGGTCAACGACTTTCTCTGGGGCATCATGTCATCCGACGGCGAATCGTCTTGAGTCAAAGCCTGGTTGTCGTGGTGTTTTAGACGACGAGTTGTCGTTACAAGTTTGGTATCATGATGGAGCCCCGCCCTCGCGTGATTGGGCCAGGCCGGCGCGTCCGGTTCGAGGGCAAGATGCCTCGCGAAAGTTGAAACCGTCGTCAATTCATGCCGCATTTTCGCAGACGTCTCATGTGTGGAGATACGACCGGACGACCGAGTGAAGAGATGCGAGCGTTGGGCTGGGCCATGGGGCGAATGTGGATGATGTCACAGACAGCCCCTTTGCCTCGCCGGGATTCGAGTCGTGCTTTTCCTTTTTTTTCCTCACCTTGACGGAGTCGACGACAACGTCCGTTTCACCCTCGATGCTGGCCCCGGCCCTTTTGCTTGAACGTCGTGGTTTCCAAAGCCATTCCTTCAGCTCAATTCCAAGCCGCATGCATGCCCCTCCCCGCACGGGAAAAATGGAAATAGTTGGGGAATGGGACATCTCTTTGTCTTGCAACACGAAGTGCGTTTGAACCTTGCCGTCATGATTGCCACGGGCGGCGTCGGAACCCCAACATCGAAGGAACAAAATCTCCCGAGCCGCTCGCTCCGAGTCAGGAACGGCTTGGGGTCTTCTCGCGTCCAAGATAGCTCCATCCCACGTCGGCGTCACCGACTTGTGCCGTGCGCCGCGTCGGACACGGCCAACCATGATCAAATGAGTTTATAAGGGTGGCAGTTACTGAAACAACGGATGGGGGGGCGGATCGTATCGGACACTGGAAAACTTTCCATGACATTTAGTCGGGCTAGGTACGTCACATTGCCAGATGACGGTTGACCTCGTTCATCGATTGCAAAAGTCATCAGAAAGGGAAAACACTGAGCGGAATAATCAGGTACATCGAGCAAGAGTATTACTAGGTAGGTCCCAGGGCCCGCGCTCCTCCAGAATTTTTAGTCCCCAAGATCAACCCCGGGTCTCCCATTCATTGCCTTCCTCAGCATGCATCTCCATCACGGTCCCATCAATCAACCGTTGACAACGGTACCACCATTGCAGTGTATCGTCTGACCACTTACGCAAGAGCTGTCCGCTGACGCGAGAAACACAACGCACGACGCGATTTCCGACGGCTGCGCCGGTCGTCCCATTGGGCTCGTGAATTGCCTTTGCGCCTCGTCGTTCATGGTGGCTGGGATGAGGGGAGTCCAAACTAGGTAGGGTGGAAGAATGCATTGTTAGCTTGACTATTACTGTCACTCTGGTCGCATCACGGGGACAAACTTGCCTGGCCCTGGCGCGACAGCATTGACCCTGATCCCTTTTGAGATGTATTGATTGCTCAGGCCTCGCGTGAAGGAAACTATGGCACCTTTGGACGAGGTATAGTCCAGCAGATCTGGTCGACCAATGTATGCGTTGATGGACGCATTGTTAATGATGACGGACCCGCGTTGCATGTGACGCAGGGCATACTTGGCCATGTAAAAGTAAGCATGCATGTTGATATCGAACGTATGCACCCATTGGTCTTCTGACAAGTCTGCGATATCTTCCACCATCATCTGGTCTGCAACCTTGTTTAGCTCGTGGCACGTTACAGTGTGCGTGCGTGTGTGTCTGGACCTACATGCGGCATTGTTGAACAATATGTCGATGCCCTTCATCTTTTCAATCGCAAAATCAACCACCCTCTGGCAGTTTTCCCTCTTTACTAAATCAGCAGAAACGAGATGGCAAGCACCACCTGCTTTCTCGACCTGCTTCTTAGTGTCCCGCGCGTCGCCCTCTTCCTCGGGAAGATGGGCGATGGTTACGACGGCGCCCTCTTTGGCAAACAACACCGCTGTAGCTGCCCCGATGCCACTATCGCCGCCGGTGATTAGTGCTCGTTTGCCCTTGAGCTTGTTCGCGGCCAAGTAGCTGTGAGCCTCTCCCCGTCCGTCGGGCAGTTCACCTCTGACAGGCTTGGGGGAAGGCATGTCACGGTCAGTCCCTGGGAAAGACTGCTTCGAGACGGGAATGTCCTGCTCTTTTTGTGAAGCGGCGTATTAGATGTGAAATTCGAGGGTATAGATGCCAGGTGGGAATTGATTCATAGCTCTACCATTGTTAAATTGAGCCGCCATCTTGACTTTCAGTCCGGTCTCGTAGCACAGAATGAATGGCCTTCACGCGTATATTTTGCAGATATCGGAGGAGCGTGCGTGAATGAAATAGAAAGGAAGAAAAAATGGCACAAATTGTGAGTAAACAAGTTGTTTCCATGTCTTGGAGCGGGCGGGGGTGATGGGTCCATGGGACTCTATGACGTAGCGTTTACATAGGGAACTCAAAATTTCATCACGGGTGGTGCCATATGTTAGGAAACAAGTCATGACGTGAACTCGGGAGATTTTTCATGTGCGCAGTGGTTGGACATGGCACACAAAACAGTTTCCGATAATACAACTTCATGAAGCGCGGTCCAATGTGAAGCTGCCTACATCAACACTGCCCCCAAGCGACTGCGTTGCAAAGTTGAAAATACCATAACGATAACCCAGGTAGAAATCCCAATTCGTCTTCATGGTAAAAGGCCTGCCGATGTCGAGGAAGTCGTCTCCATCGGTGGTGGAGTAGGAGAACTCAACGGTATGTGGACCATATGGCGCAACATTCGCGGTAGCACGTAGCCAAATGCTCTGCTCTTCCGTGCGAGAAATGGCAGCCCAAGTCTGTAGCGAGCCAGTTGCCGTCGTAGACCATTGATTGTTGCTCTTGGCCCGGGTCAGGGCACAGCCTGTCCACACGCCGACAGAAACCTCGCCATCGTTGTTGATGACGCCGACCCACGCCGAGAGGTCCCTCAACAAGACCAAGCCTGCGCGATCTCCCTCCTTCATGTCCTTGTAGGATAGTTTGATTGTCGCGCGGCTCTTTGGGCCCAAGATGCGATGAGTGAGAGTATTCTGCGCTTGGTACAGGTCCTTTGTTACACTTGCCGTTCGCAGTGTCAATCCGGTGCCGTTGCCGTTGCCGAGGCTGAATGCTGATATCACTGGGTTGTGGTTCCATTCCCATTTGTGAGGTAGAATCGGGCCGTCGAAGTCATCTTGATAATACGCGGGCTGTACGGCGGCGGATCGCATGGGCGGCGTCATGGGCGAGGGCCACTCGTTCGAATTGCGCAGTTGAGGGAAACCCTGGCTGTTGAAGGTGATTGGAGCGATGACGGGCACGCGGCCGCCGGGATGCGAGTTGCAAAAAGCCATGTAGTACCAGTTCCCCTGCGGATCATCGACAATGCCTCCTAGTGAGAAGTTGGTTCAGTCATCATTGTATTAGCATGCGGCAACTTTGTAGCCCGACGTACCCTGCTGAGGTGATCCCGCGCCGGGGATAGGACATCTTGGTCCATTGGCCAGTGTTGCCGACCGGTAGGGGCCGTATACATTCTTGGACTGCATCACGTACTCGATGGACGTTTTAGGGTCGACGTTAAGGATGTAGTAGGTGCCCTTGATCTTGTACATTCTGCTACCCTCAGCCTTCCCGCTGTACGTATGCACCGGTCGACTGCCCACCAGGGACTTCAGATCCTTTGAGAGTTTGGCGACTAGGATCGTCTTGGCACCGTACGCGACATATGGTGTGCTGTCGTCATCATCGTCGAACAAGAGACCGCAGTCGTAAAAACAATGGTTGGAAAACTCGGCCCATTTCGTCCATGGCCCTTCGGCCGAAGACGCCGTGTAGATGTAGGAGCGGCTGTATTCGACGCAACCGACCCAGAACCACTTCCCATCGCTTGGGCGTCGGCGCACGGAAGAGGCAAAAACTCCCTCGACGTATGCACTCTGCCCGCCCTCGAGAGAGTACTTGGGTCCCCAGTCCAGATCTGGAACAGAATGGCCTACGTACTCCCAGCTAAGAACTCCGATTAGCCAGCAAATCCATCCTGCCCGATGCAATTTGTAAAACATACTTGATGAGATCCTTGCTATGGAGCAGAGGTGCCTGGCATGAAAGTCAGCGACTTGGATGATACCATCATGTAAATTACTCAGATTGTCTGTCATCTTACACCGGGTGAATAATGCATGGTCGACGCCGAGTAGTAAAAGTCATTCCCCACGCGGAACACGTCTAGGTCTGGGAGATCCTCCCACAATACCGGCTGAGAAGAAGAAAGAACAGAGGCGAGCGCCGACGCGGCCAAGGCCACGAAAAGCAGTGCCCCCCCAAGCATGTTGGGCCGTTCAATGAGGCGCAGACGTGGGGATGATTGCATCTGGGTTTTGTTGCGCCGTGCAATCAAGGTCCGTGAGAGTAGTCGTGCTTCCTGATGACTTGCAAAGCAGCATGGATCTTGCTCTCATGTATTTTTTATATTCCACCACCTGTACGGAGCATGTAATCCGTAAGCAGCGCGGGTATATCCGTACTAATAAGCTACCAGGTACGGAGTATTGTTCCTCAAATTTCGGCTAAACCCTTATACGAACGCTTGACGAACCGGATGCTGAGGGATTGCGGGTCGAAAAGGCCAGAAGACGTACATTGCGATGCCTTGAAACAACAACTTGGTCGCCTGTAGCCTGCCTTAGTTAGTTGTTGCATGTCAATACAATCTCACTCAGCCACAACAATGCGCTCAAGTATGGCCGGGTATTTTCGGATACTACCATACTATCACACTTGACGTATTCGATTTGTGACTGTCGAATATTCGAAAAAAAAAGTTGGATCTGGAATGGCGGGTTCGATAGCAAACTCTCCACCAACGGGCTTGGGAAGTAGTAATAGTAGATGCTCTGCAAGCCGCGCGGCGTCTTTCACAGCGGCACACACTGTTTCTGCGAGCATCAAAGATCTGCTATGGCGCCACCCGAGTTTACGACTGGGGATCCAGCAAATGTTCCAGCAAAGAATCGTAGAGGACGAGTGTCTAGATATTTTGGCTACCAGCTGAGCCCGCCATGAAGGCCACCAGAGCAACATGGGAAACATCCCCAAGTATTTGTCTTCCGTAAAGCTCGGACCTTCTTTCAATTAGAAGGAGGATGTCGCTGGACCGAATTATTCCCAAAGCAGACTCCAAGACTTACTATTCTGATGAAGAACGTTAGGCAATGTGATGATGTTTGTGGACTCCACAATCGGAACATGAAATTACATCTATACTCACCAAAGGACCCCAAAGGGCTGGACCGACAGCAAAGCTGAGGACGAAAAGTGAAACGCCAATGATAAAGACCTCAGAGCTGATGTCAAACTCGTGGGTGGTTTCTCTAGCAGATACCGAATACGCTGATGATGTGAAGGTTGCGGCAAGGTTGAGGCAAATCTGGAATCATCACCTTGTTATACAAAATCCAACTCGATCTGAGCCGTGGCCAGCTGTAATACAGCTGGTCGGTCAGTCGGGCGGAAACACACTTTGATTGGCTTATTATTGGTAGCTCCTTACAGCTCCTTCTCATCAGCTCGCCAAACAGCTGTCGAGTGGGTCAGCGTGGCTTCCCGTCGCCCATGTCACACTAGCCAGGGACCTTAAAAATAACCCGGGATGGGCAGCCAATGGGAAGCCAAGTGCTTGTTAGACGGACCGCGCCATGATTGGCCAAATGAGATCCACTCCCACTCAGATCTCTCCCCTGAACGCGAGAGTTCTTCTGACAATGGCCATCCAGCACCAAAGTCCTTTAGGTAATCAATCCTCCGCTAGTTGCATCGACGCCCTGTACACCGGATACGATTCGCCGAGCTCTCTACCCATGGCATACTATTGCGTACCTTAGCCGGTAAACATGATACCGATCCTCTGCTTCCGCGAACTTCGAGCAGGCTTAAACTTTGGCGACCGAAGTGGTATGGACTGGGTGCGCTGCCGTCCATGAGAACCGACTTCTGCGTTGGCTAATCGTGAAGGCCAGACTGTTCAAGATGGCTTTATTTTCCGACTCCAACGACGACGCATGCTGATCTAAGAAGTCTGCGAGATTTGAAACAATCCTTTGGCAGGCTTGTTCGTCTCTTCCGCTGAGAACGGACACTTTGGGGGTCAATGAGGTAAATCGAGAGGTTGCAAGAGACTCGTTCCCGCGCGATTTAATCCGAGTCCACGAGGTGGCTTCTTCTACGATAAGATGTGCATTTGTCCCCCCGTATCCAAAGTTGTTGATCGAGGCTCGTCTGACTGGGCTCGATGGCCATTTCTCCAATCTCCTGACCAGCTTGAGATTCCATTCGTCCAGAGCGAGTTTTGAAATTGGCTTCTCAAAATTGATCGACGATGGGATCGTGGCTCTCTCTAGAGCAAGGACGGTTTAAATAATGCTCGTCAGTCCACTTGCAGCTTCCGTATGGCCAATATTCGTGTTGACGGGCCCGATAAGCAGTGGTTCGCGGTCAGCCGCAATGACGGTTGTCATGGCCCTTGCCTTGACGGTGTCTCCAGCTTGGATGCCCGTTCCATGTGCCTCGAAATACTGCGTGTCTCGTGGATCCAGGCCGGCTTTTCGATAGCAGCCCCTGGTCAAGGCTTGCTGCGCCTCTAGACTTGGAGCTGTGATGGTCTCGGCTCTGTCGTCTTCGATTAAGCAGGGACTCGCGAATCACGGCTTGAATGGCGTCTCCGTCATTCAACGCGTCCCGCAGTCGCTTGATGACAATTGTGGCAACACCTTCGCCGGGCCCGTACCCGTTCGTCCGAAAATTGAATGCATACGACTTGCCCTCGCCGGAGAAAAACCTGGTCAGGCTGTAAGCATTTGTCCGAGAAAATCAGCAAGTCAAGTGGCGCACGCGTCCTGGACGTACCCTGAAGATGCCAAGGCCTTGAACATGTCTGGGTTGAGAGTGGGATTGGCACCACCCACGATTGCTATGTCCGCTTCTCCTGTTCTCAAACTCTGGATATCTTGATGCATTGCAAATGTGCTAGAAGAGCAAGCTGTTTCAATAGTCATGCTTACACCCCGGAAGTCGAAATAGTGTGAGATGCGATTCGACACCATTGGCACGACAGTACCAGTCGCCATCAATACCCTTCGAGGGCGGCTTTGGTAATACGTGAAGCTGTCAGAGGACCCAAGGGAGGCTTACGCTGTATCTAGTTGGCCACCCAAGCCGCTCTGGGGAGATTGTCGGCGTCACGGAGTAGGCCATCTCTATAATCATGCACAAAGACTCCTGTAAATACTGAAGTGTTTGAGCCTTCGATCCGGGCCATTGGCAAAGCCGAAAACCGAAACAGGAATAGGTTTATCCCCCAAAGTTACCGTTCTCTATAGCTTCATAAACGGACTCTAGCTACAGTCGATACTCAGGGTCAAGCGACTAGAGAAAGCAAAAAGAAGAAAAAGATAAAAAGGGTCCTTTTAAGTAGGAGACGGCCAAATAATTCACGGGCGTGCTTACCGACGCTGCTTACCGCGTCAAACAGACCGACGTCCTCTTGCAAAAAGTGTGCTCCTTTGACGTGAGTCTGCCCGATGTATAAGCTGAGTTCTGCTTTCACAGGACTGCAAAGGCAAAGGGGGTCTCACGGTATCAAGTTTCTCATTATTTGGGTGGTATGTCCCTTTGGCTCGGAATCTAGAAGCTGGGAATGGCGTCCAGCCGCTGCGTCCTTGGGGAATTATGCTCCAGAGGTTTTCAGTATTGGTTGCCTCTCCTGCGAACCTGGAACTCATGCCAACAATGGCTATCGGCTCCGAAGCCCAGGCATTCTCGGTTGACTCGCCGAGGCCACCCATCACGTCTTCTCCAGCTGTCGATGATATCCTCAAGAAATGAGTAGCTTGAGTTATTGGTAGCGAGATGGGGTGAGTGCGACCCGATCTCTCGAGCCTATGTTTACGAGCTTTTGAGCTAGGGTTGGCGCAACGGACGGAAGCACTAAGCTGACTGCGAGATGACTGTCATGTATACCCTGAGGTGGTACGGGCTTATTTCGACTCCTGAACTACAGCTGGCGGAGCCCGGAGTTTTGTCAAATTGTCTACATCGTGTCGCGACGCGCTGAAAACTTGCATGACAGGCAACGGAGTTCTCAGCATTGATGTTATAAAAAAGAGTCTGACCGACGCAATGAAACTCCGGTGTAAGTGTGTTCCACAACCCACGTAGTGCCCCGAGGCTAGTCACAACGGACGAATGTAGTGCTCATTCAACGTCCGGGATCCTGTATACTGAAGCATTGTGTCGCTCCGTTGAAAATGTTAGTCCGGATATGTGCGTACTTCCTCGCCGCTGTGCTACCTGCTGGAGCAACTGGGAGCTTTCCCTCGAAAGCGCATCACAGCATTCCATGTCTCTTACCCTCCAAAGCTGCATCGTTGAGAGTGTATCTTGTGGCACACAGACTCATCACATTCAAAAATGCCTCATCTACGGTATCACGTTTAGACCATGGCGACTCCTAGGACTCTTCTCGTGTTCGGGCCCGGAGTCATGTCTCTTGATGAGCCGTGTTTCAGCCGCATAATCAGATTCGCGTGGGACAGCACCGGACCCTCGAAATCGTTGATAGCATCTTGGAAAGTAGGTCAATCATCTTCTTCTCTGCAAGAAACGCTGGCCAGATTTCCAGAGGTGAGTGCTGATTGTAATGAGATTAAACGTCAAGATGTTTGCCGTCCTAACAGTTTGCTACATAGGTATATGCTTGCTTCTGTGCTATACGATGATAACCGAGCTACTTTAACGACACCCTCTCGCGGCATGACTGAGCTCAAAGACGGCCTACAAAGGGCCGGAATGGCAACAAATGGGGTCGAGTTTCATGGACGCTTCCATGCTGACGGTCTTTACGGGAAGGACCTAGGAGAATTCTTTCGATACTGCCAAGAGTCACCTGCATTTCAACTACCTGACTCTTCTGTCCTCGTGTTGCCCACACGTCATTGCCGAGGATGATGTCGCAGTATTTGGGATGTCATGCAACGTAGCTGGGGCGGAGGACCTGCAGAAGTATTGGGAAATTCTTTTACGCGGACAATCACAGCATCGCGAATTGTTCCCTAACTATCGATTCTCTATGGAGACAGTTTTCCGACCTTAAGAAAACGGCGATGAGCAGAAGAAATGGCATGGCAACTTCATAAATAACCACGATGCGTTCGATCACAAGTTCTTCGGGAAGTCTCCTCGCGAGGGTCTTCACATGGACCCCCAGCAACGATTGATCCTGCAGATGGCGTACCAAGCTGTCTCACAGTCAGGTTATTACTACTGGAAGAGACCGGATGCCCGTATTGGGTGCTATATAGGTGTCGTGAACAACGATTATGAGAACAACATCTCACACACCTGCCCAACGGCCTTCTCGGAAACAGGTTGCTTTGAGAGGCTATATTGCAGGCAAAGTTAGCCACTTCTTTGGCTGGACTGGTCCAGGTATGACGGTCGACACTGCATGCTCTGCATCAACAGTTGCCATTGACCTGGCCTGCCGCGCCATCTTGAACGGCGACTGCACGGCTGCTTTAGCCGGCGGGACAAATATTTACAGCACGCCCATGTTCTTCCAGAATCTTGCTGCAGGGTCTTTCCTCTGTCCAACGGGGCAGTGTAAGCCGTTCGACGCAGAGGCTGATGGTTATTGTCGCGGACAAGCCATCGGTGCTGTTTTTCTCAAGAAGCTATCCAAGGCCGTCGACGACGGGGACCAAGTCTTGGGCGTGAACAAGGCGACTTTTATCAACCATAACTTGAATATTACCCCGATATTTGTTCCCAACTCATCATCGCTCACAGAGGTCTTTCGGGCGGCAGTGCTGAAGTCAGGTCTGGACCCTAAAGATGTGTCGGTCGTGGAGGCACATGGGAAGGGCACCTCTGTAAGGGACCCGACAGAGTATGACAGCATTCGCCTGCGACGATGCGTGCAAGTCGATTGGAGCAGCAAGCATCTACCCCGCGATATTCCAGCGCGATGACATTGACGACTCCTCAGTATTGCAGCCGCTTCTCTTCGCCATGCAGTGTTCATGTGCCATGAGCTGGCTTGACTGTGGCGTTGAAGCGACAGCTCTCGTCGGCCACTCGTTCGGCGAGCTCACTGCGCTTTGTGTTTCCGGTTTCCGGCACGCTGGACTTGGAAAGTGCGTTGAGAATGATACATGGGAGATCAAAGATAACCCGCGACAGTCGGGGCGTGGAGAAAGGGGCCATGATTGCTATTGAAGAAGACTTGGCATACGTCGAGAGTCTACTCGAGGAGTCAAACGTACGCCTTGGGAAAGGCAGAAGCGGCGACCACTTAACAGTAGCATGCTATAAGACTCGCAAAGCAGTATCCGGAAGCGATTTTGCAAGAAGCTGGCTCCAACTCTACCGTTACTTCGATGGCGTATAAAGCCCTCAACCGACCACAAGGCTCCCACTTTCAGTCAATCAGCATCGCCGATACCCTCTGTGGCTTGCAAAGACTTACTGAAGCGACACTTGGCTTGTGGAGAGCCGATTTACCATGCTCGTTCTGGCCTCATTCGAGACGTCAAACTTATCACTACAGTCCAGCGATACTGCCTCCGTATCAGTTTAAGAAACATGGACACTGGCTGCCATGTCCGGCCCGTGAGCGATGACGTTGTGAAGAAGTATCTGCAAGTCTGGCACAGAAGTGGATCCTTGCGCTGAAGAGAGACAGACAGACATATTTTGATGCAAGATCGTGTGCGATTATAACCTCGACACACCCCCAGACCCCTGACGGCTCGGGCCGTGGATGCCGTGAAACCTTGGCAAACGTGCTTCATGAATCATGACCCCTCAATCGTAAATGTCCTTCTGGATCATGTACTACCTCGCAGAAAAGGCGGATCGATTCACTTCCATGTGAGACAGCAGCAGAGCCTACGTTATGACATGTTGCAATAGCGAGCCTTGTGCAGCTGCAGGTCTCGGTGCCAATGAAGGGCACTTGGAGATGCGGATAGACAGTACCGAGCACGGAGTATAAGACCGGACAATACGGCCGTGGACAGAACCATGGCATGTGGACATTTTGAGCGCAGAAGCCGCTGCCGAGTCCGTTGAAACCGATGGTGAATACAGCGAGCACGAGACAGCAGCCTGGCCTGGCATGCGAGGAATGTCGCAGGCGGAAAGCTCGATGCGATCGGGTCCGTCCCCAGTGTGGCATATGTGCCGAAGCTGGCGTCGATTGTGTCGTCGTCGACAAGAGATCACGGAGAGGCCCAAGGAAGGGACAGTTGAAAGACCTCCGTTCCAGAGTCGGTGAGTTTGAAGCTCGACCGTCTGGTGTTTCTTCTGCGTGCTTGCCACTTACTTGCTGACTATTCGCACGCAGCAATGTTGGAGCGACGCCTCGTCAACCAGAACAGGGTGTCCAAGGACGACGACAACGGCCGTCATGTTGCGCGCACAGAAATCACGCCAGAGGCAGAGGCAGAGGCAGAGGCAGAAGCAGAGGCAGAAGCAGAGGTAGAGGTAGAGGGAGATTCTTTCAACGAGCTACATCTGCATCCATATTCGGTCATGGACAGGTTCACGCACGCCTCAGATGATGCCGCCATGTCGGAATTTTACAGAGAATGGCATGGCTATGGCATGTTCTCGTCACCGGATGCATTGGATGCATTCACGGCGAGCAGCAACGTGCCATTCGGCCCCATCACGCCGCCATCGCCCCCAAGAACGTGCCTGGGCGACGGAGAAGTGAACATGCTGAACATGTCTGATCTTATGCGAGCTGAGCTGTAAGCCCAACTTTCTCCTCCCCTCTCTTCCCCTTTTCTCGACGGACTGAAGCCCGGGAGAGAGCTGACCCAGTCACCCAACGAAACCATGCATGCGTTGGCCTTCCAGTGACTTGCTCTACTTTGAGAGAGTCCACCACATCTTCCCCATGATACACAAGCAACGCTATCTGGCGTGGGCCGGCGAACATCATCCCTCCCCGGCCAGGGCGTGCTTACGCTTGGCAATGCGGACCGTTGCCGCAGCGGCGTCGGCGCAGTTCGGCGCAGTGAGCGACGCCTTGTACGCCGTGACGCGGCACATGCTGGACGACGAGGAGCATTGGCAGGGCGAGAACGGCCTGCCATGGATCACCACTAGTGTCGGTGGTCAGACTCGGCAGGACGGCGTCGAACACGAGCGAATCCAGGCCTGGCTCCTGCTGGCTCACTACGAATTCATGCGCAAGCCGGAACAGCAGGCGCTCATTACGACCGACCGAGCACTTCGGCTGCTGCAGCTTTCCCGCTTATTCGCACTGGACATGGATGAGAGCAGCAGCAGCAGCAGCAAGAATCCAGCTGCTGCCCTGGTGGTGGCGCCGTCTCAGGGGGGGTGGATTGAACGCGAGGAGAAGAGGCGGACCATGTGGACTGCCTTTGTACTGGATCGACTGTCCAGCATGCTCAACAATCGGTCGTTGGTGCTTCAGGAAGAAATAGTGAGTCTTGACAAAGAGGTTGCCATGTTTCCACACACAAGTCACCGTGACAAGCGTGTGTACACACCCACCCTTGATCAGGGGGGGCCCAACTGACGCTCCGTCTGTTGACCAACTTTAGATTCGCACACGTCTCCCGATGGCGGAGGCGGATTTCCAGAATGCGCGGGAACCCTCTTCTCGCATGGGCTTCCTGCCCGAGACCATGGAAAGCCGCGGCTCGGCGTCATCGTCAGCGTCACCGTCCTCATTCACCGAATGTGTCATGTTGGCGAACCTCGTCGGCCGCTGCGTGGCGCATCGACGGCTCGCCCAGTCCACCACGACGCCCTTCTCCGATGCCGAGCCCGGGTCGGGACATTTCTGGGCGCGCCACGAATGGCTCGCCGCCACGGTCGCGGCGGCAATGGAGAGACGGCTCTGCGCCGACGCCCGGGGACCAGACTCGCCGAGGTGCTGCGATGCGGCGCCGTGGTTCAATCATGTCCTGGCGTACAGCGCGTCGGTATCGTTGAGCGAGACGGCCGCGGCAAACCCTTGGCTCACGCTCGACGGTCATTTGATGGCCGTGTCGTACAGGCAGATGGCGTACGATGCTGCCTCGGAGGTTGTGCTCCTGGTCAAGACTGCACCTCGGGTTGCCTTGTTCAAGGTGAGAGAAAATAATACCCTCTATTCCTTCCTTGGTGATGATTGATGGCTCATGAGTCATGGAGTCTGGGAGTCGGTGCCAAACTTCTTTGTGGATTGACATGGCGTTGTAGATGCACCCGTTGGTGCCGAATGTGCTATCGCTCGTCGCCAACTTCCTCGGAGGGGGGCAGGACCGCGTCTGTCCGTTGATTGACACGTTGAGGCGTCTGAGCGAGATTAATAATCTGGCGAGAGATTTGCTGTTGAAATTACAAGTAGACGGGAATTAGGGTAACAAGCTGGCTGGCTGGCTGGCTGGCTGGCCGGCCCTGAGTTGACACGCAACGCCCGAGTCTCAAAGAGGTAATTACATTCATTCACCACGTCAAGGTCAAGATCTGTAGCCTACCGGGCAGCGCTGGGCAGCACCGGTCTTGTTGGACACTGTGTAAGAGATAGTATTAGCTACTGGGGAAGCGAAAGCGAGATGGCATCAAGGTTTTTCCTCCACGGTCAAAATCGAGTTGTCGCAAGTACAGAGCGTTTGGTCAGAATCTATAGCATCTCACTATCTATCATAGACCTTGTTTTCCAGTTCCCATTTCTGCACAATAGGTTGGACATGAAAGAAGTGCTCGTGGAAATGGATCGACCGCGTCCTCTTGATATGGTAAACCGTGTGTACGCGCGGCTTGACCGTCTCCACGACAGCAGGCGCCCGTTCATGGGTCGTGTAATCGACAGTCTCGTGCTCCCGCCCAGGCTCCCGCCGAGGCGTAGTATCGTGGCCTGTCCCTGTCCGAAGGCTTCCTTCATCGCCGTTTGATCCCGCCCGTCGTGGCTGCTCCCCTGGCGCAGGCGGCGCCGGCGAATGATTGCCGGGCAGTCCATTCTCATCAACGAGGCGAGATGGGCATTCGGGCTCAGCGGTGGTTTTGCCCCGGTGCGAGCGGAAATGTTTCAAAAACCAGTGCATTCGTTCTCGGAGCCTCTTGCGCATGGCGACCATGATGCGACAGATGGAAAGCAGTTTTGTTTGCGTTTGTTTTGTATTTTGACTACTTTGACCCGTTAATGGAGAGAAACGCGCACGGGATGGTCGCCTCAGTCACTCACTCGAGTTTGTGTCTTCAGTTCAAGTTTGCTGAAAACGGACAATATGTCTCGCTTGGGCGGTTCTGGGAAAAAAGCAGTCACGAAAAAAAAAAAAAAAAAAAAAAAAGGCCGCTTTCAAAGTTGGTAAAAAATGCCTTGCCAACCATCCCGACATTATGAAATAGCCGGAAACGACAAGATATTCTTTTCGAGCGAGACGGAAGTCGAGCCCTTGGTTGGCCGGTTCGCGATCCGTCAATGGTAGCAGCGATTTGTAGCACAGTCTATGACGCGCAATTTTGCGGACTTGGTTCAATCCATGACGCGCGGTTTGCGGTTTAGTCAATCGAATGAAGCTTTTATTTTCCAATCTCTGACGTTCTTGGATCTACCGTGGACAAGAAGTCTCTTGGTAAGCTTAGGGAAGGGTGATTTCATGGCTTAGCGCCGACCAAGTTCACGACCGGATTGGATCGGTAGCGCAAAGTTTAATTGAACTTGGGCTCGGCTGAAGTGATCAGGACGCTGAGCAAGCTTCGCATGACGTTTTTACGCGTTCAGACACTGATTTGTCGCTGTGCCCGACTTGCCCTCGGACGTTTTGTTCACCGGCTCACGCTAGACGCTGGGAAGAGGATTGTCGTGTCTCGCCGCGGGAGTTGTTGCGCTTGGTGACGATCGCCTCCCTTGTGACGTAGTTGGTGTCCATGCTCATGGCTAGCAGTTTTAGTGGGCACTGACGAGAACATCAAGCAGAAGCAGAAGCAAAAGGTTGAACCTGGCGACTGATACAATGTCGACAGCGTCACGTATATAATGCGTACGTTCTTCCCTCCAGCATCCCAACCATTCAATCAATCCTTCTATATCAACAGATACTCAGAGATTACACTCAAAACGAAAGCTCCTCGACAACAAAAATTTCATTACAATGGAGAAGGCCAAGCAAGCCGTGTCAAACTTCCTGTCCCAGGACGGGAAACACAAGACGACCGTGGACGAGGAGGTGCGAAAGCCCGTTGTAGACGAGCACGTTCTCCCCAAACAGCACGAAGAGGTCATTACCGCTGTCGACAAGGAGGTCCATCAGGATCACCACCAGACCATTGTTCAGCCTGTCAAGGACCAAGAAGTACTGTCAGTTGATTCCTCCCCAGCCCTCCCCTCTCCCCCGATTTAACCTGTACTAATAGTCTCCAATCCGCAGGCCCGAGAAGCACACCTTCAATGCCGTCCCCATAGATCACAAGACCATTGATCACGGTGATAAGAGTAAAGTCAAGGCGGCCCTGGACAAGGACGCGGCCAAGTACGCGAGCAAGTCCACCACGCACGACACTGAACGCACGTCTTCGGCCGCGCCCGTCGTCGCCGGAGAACGCACCCATCACCATGTCCACCATCACGTCCAGCCCGTCATCGAGAAGGAGACTATCAAGCCAGAGGTTGTCCATACGACCGTGCCGGTCCACGAGAAGCACCACAACGCGGCCATCCATCATGAGACGACGACTCTGCCGCCCACCACCATGGAGGAGTACAAGACTTCTCATGGCAAACTGGATGCGACTTCGGTTCCGCGCAAGGTCAATGAGTACGCTGGCTGCCCATCTGTCAAGGACAAGAATCTGCGCGAGGACGGTCGTGCCAAAGAGGTCCTTCATGGTCAGTAGATGCACTGATGTGTTGGAGCCATGGCAATGTAGAATATGCTCGAATAATACTTTAGGCAAAACATGATTTAATTGGTAGATGGTGTAATTTAACAGGAGTGTTCAGCTTCATTTCGACAAAATTCTTCCGTTTTTGATTCTAAAGCCCCGCCTTGGCGCTTCATAAGTGCAAAGTGACATGACAAAAAAAAATGACGACTCATCTCTGACAGATCCTTATTCTCCCAGCGGTGGGTTATATTCCGTGTCATTTACTAATTGGCCCCTTCCTACCTTGCAGTGCTTGACTGCGACATCCACGTGAACCATGTCTTTGAATCGCCTTCTCCAACAAGAGGGCCTTCTTATGGAACCTTCAGGGTGGAATCAACGCCGCTTCGAACTCTTCTGTTCATTCGAGGGGCCTTTGCCTACACCCATGCTGCAGGCAAACCAGATGGAACGAGGCACGCCCTCTCGCAATGTAAAGAGTCTTCTTTCGCGTGGCAACGCTTCTTGGCGGGAAACCGGTCTAGACCTGCCTACTGACTTGGCTGCTGCCCTCGGACCATGTTTTGCCGGATTCCTTCCTCGCTGGCACTGATAACTTTGGCATCGCATGTGCTTTGTGTGGTGTGGCTAAGCTCTGATCTTGGCTTGTGGTATCTGGTTGTAAGCCCTGGTATCAGCTAATCCAGGTCACATTTGCATGGTGAGTCCTGAAAGGCATAGATCGGTGTTTCTCGCTGGCTTCTACTAGAAGGGTTCTAAGAAAAGGCGCAACCTATATTCGAGATATGTTCATGTGTAAATATAACTTTTTGGACTCACTCTCTCATAGAGGCCGCCGTCGACAATGACCCTCTTAGCAAGTCTTAGCAAGTTGAGGCTTTTGTCAAGTGCCTGTCAATAGCACATTTACTTAGCCTGCTGAGCTCGGCGACTAGTCTGTCCATCCTCGCCAGGTACTCCATTTCACGCGATGTAACACGGCGCATTGGCATGCTTCGAATAATTTGTGATGCCTTACTCAGTAATTCCATGTCGTGGGTTGCAAGGGCGTGGCCGGGATTTTGAAGGTTGTTGAAGAATAAAATCATCAGCGCCGACAGGGGGTAGAATACGAAGAACCTGGAAAGCGAGCTGGTCAGCTCAACATGGCCAGAGTGACTTGACTGGCTGCTCCCCTCGTCAGGAGCAAGTTGCACAATGAGAAGAAAATATGTATATATATTAAAAAAAAAAAAAAAAAAAACGGACCAAAATGCTTCTTCGGCGACTCTGCTAGCCGTTGCACTAAGAAAAATCATGGTAGACCTGCTAGCTTCCACGGAGAGTTCAAGGCTAGATTGCACCGCAAAGGACAAGTTTTGGGCGCGGCTACTGTCGCGGCTCATGCAACGTCCGCTCGCGCAATGTATAGTGTTCAATAGAAAGTGATAGTCCATGTGCAGCTCAATAAGCAGCATACTCTGTGATACAGATGCATTTTGAGCGAGCTTGAGGTCCTTTCTAACTGATAGCGACGGTGCGAACTCGCCCGGTAATGAGGTCCGCCAGCTTTCAAGCTCCTCATCCAATTCGCGGATCGTTCTCAACAGTTTTGCATCGGACATGCGCAAGGATGAGGGTGAGTAGAGGGTCTGCACGGCCTTGGACTTGATCATGCTCAATCTCAAGTCGCCGGGCAGCCACGGCCTTTGTACTAGACCGCTTCTTCGAGTGTTTTGTCGACGACGGAAGCGGTCCTCAACATAGCCATCGGGTAGCGTGAGATCGCAGAATTGATCCGCGATCATCGGTGGTTGTCCGGTCCGGAGAGCAAGATCCTTGTCAAAGATATAGCAAAGCCAGAAAAGCGTTCGGAGCTGGCGACCCTCGTGCTCCTGCGTTGTCATGTCACGATCCCGGGGTACTTTAATTGTAAGCGTATGCCCACCAAGAGCAAAGACTAGCCGGCATGCAAGAGCGTGATACATGGATGAGGCTTGGAGACTGCCACAGAGTGTATCGTGAACTAGCTATCGTTGAATTATGACATTAGTCGTCATTCCTTTTGCTCTACCAGAGGGGTTTTTTTTTGGGTTTGTACAAGTCTGGCTTGTAGTACTAGACAGGGACACAACTCACTAGTATGAGAACAGTTTGCAATGTCGTGACACTTGCGTCTTCGATGATATCTGCGACGAGTGTTTGCGCTGCTTTGGCGCAGGAATCGCCATTGATGTTGAGCGACGTTTTGCTGGGTGGGAGGTGGGAGCTTGCAAATGATGCAAACGCCAGCACGCAGGCTCTAGCAGTTATGCGCTGAATCAGAGGCTCTACGTTATCTGCGGCGTACGCCATCCAGACCGTCTCTTCAAAGAGAGGCGGGTTTATGAGAGGAAAGACCAGGCTTAAGTCGGAGGCCGTGAAGTCCGAAACTAGGGTTTCTATGATCCATTTCTCAGGAAGGGAAGAATCCCCGGCATAGTTTGGCGGCACAGCAGGGCAGATCTGGCCCCCAGACACGCGATCCAGGGGGTCAAGTATGGTCGTATCTCGGGCAAAAAGTTCTCGAAACTTGGGTTCATGTCCCGTTCTTTCATGTATCCATTGCTCACAGTACGAAGTCAAGTGCGGAATGCCGTTCCGAGGGCATATAGCACCGAATTTCTGTCCTGCGAAGTAAATTTGCCCGAGTGGCGCAACTCTGAGGTTTCCCTGCGCGGAGCCTGACGTGAATTCTGATGGGCATACTGCGCATGCCAAGTTCATCCGATCTGGCGACTGCAATGCAATGAGCTGCTTGCTGCTCTGTGAATCATGATTCGTTGGGGACCGAGAGTTCTTTTGAACTGGACTCGCAGCGCTGTTGTTGGCGACGTTTGATCGGTGTGTGCTTTTCTGTGCAAGTGCGCTAATAACGTATTGGAACCGGATTAGTCGGTCAGTCAGTCACCACTAGCTCGGCCATTTATTTGAATCTATCCATTGCACGAGACACCCACGCTCTCTTCTTGCTTCCGCGAACTCGATCATATGTGCAGGGCAGGCTGTGATGCAGACACCAGTCACATTGAACGCCAGAGTCAGGTCTATCGCATTGGATCTGCCAAGAGGACACCAAAACGTCAGCGTGACTAGACTATCATGGTATCATGGATGGTCGCATGTCGGTCGTATGTCTCGCCTATTGGACAGAAACAGGACAGCCACATGGCAGCCGGATGTGACAGACGGCCTCGTTCTCAGAAGAAGAGGAGGGAGAGGCCGTTAGTTGCCCACCTTGCGCTTGTAGCACGAATCGCAGGCCGGTCTTCTCCTGCTTGCCATGGTTATTGTGGCTAGAATGGCTCAGACATTGAGACATTGAATGGAGCAACGGGCTGAACCGGGCTGTCGCAGAAGAGCCTCAGATGTCTTGACTCATGAAGCAAAAATTCTTGGCCCAGTTTTCAGTTTTCGGCTCAATGTAAAGTTAGTCACAAAAATGGGGCGCCCCGATGTCGGGCCCGCTTAGTAAGCGGCTGCAACTGCCCTCGAGATACCGAGTACGTACTACTTCCCTGTGCCATTCGGTTGACCGGGAAGCTCGGGAAGCTTGTGTCTGGGCAATTGAACATTTAAGCACCATGGAGCCCTCTTTGCATCGGATCAGCCTCAGCACCGAGCAGTATATTCGTACACGATTTTTTCATCTTCGACTTACTAATTACTTCTAGGCCCTGTCGTCCCGTGTCTTTTTGAATCAAGAAGCCATCAACGTGGCAGTATCATGATGGCGCCAACGTTGCAGTCTTCCTCACAGGTATAACGGTGCCGACGGACAAGGACTTGCAATTCGAATTTCCTCGGGACGCGCGCAGCATACGAGAAGAATATGATTAAACCAAGAATTAAGACGTTTGAAGACATGCAGGCAGAGTATGATTACCCTCTACTGAAGACGCCAGACAACGAACAGAACTCTTCGAAAAGGCTGTGCAAATGGATAAACAGAATGGCGTCCCAAAGAACATCCCTCTCACCGTAGGCTTCGCTCAACAGGTGAAGGCTAATGTTGTATACGCCAAAATCAGATTATCTGGGGCGACAAGCCAACTTTCATCATCGAGCCGGCTTCAACCATCGTGGAAGCCCTCATTGCCGGATCTCTCTTTTACAACGCACCTTCTACTTCAGCGGGGCTTTTTGTCAAATCGGGCGCCTGCTTTTTTGCCCTACTCTTCAACAGTGTATTATCCGTGTCAGAGGTGAATGAGTCCTTCGGTGGCCGGCCGATCATTCTCAAGAACAAGTCTTTCGCACTAGTTCATCCTGTTGCTTTTTGCATCGCCCAAATTGCTGCCGACATGCCTGTTATCCGGTTTCAAGTCTCCGTCTTCCCCATCATCCTTGGTGGTGCTGTCCCGGGTCAGTCATGCATTGAAGGCGACGCGTGTCTGGCATCACTTTCTGACAGCCCCTCACACCTACAGCGAAAATTTTCGGAATGGTTTGGGCATGATGGGCACTCTTCGTCTTCATCTTCGTCGCACCCGGTGTTATAGCTCAGCTGCAACCGCCCTTCATTCACCGATGCGACATTTTCGAAGCCCGGGGAAAAAGTCCAAGACGTACTCATGGGCCGCATCCGTCACTGGTCTCGTCGTCTCAGAGATGCCATACCTGGCAATATGCGGAGTCTTGTACTTTGTCTGCTGGTATTACACAGTTGGCTTTCCCTGAGTTCCGAGCCCGCGGGCGCAAGACAACATTCCGTGTTGTTTTCTTCCACGTTTATTTTGATTCAAGATTTAAAGACACAGTCCTCCGTTCGGTTTCGGATGCATCGCTCGGGCCGCGGTGGGCCAGGAACTGTAGTCCTGCCTGGAGGCCTCCGACGGTGGAATGTTTATTATTATTGCACAGGACACCACTTGCTTACGCGACACCTGTTCTTGCAGGGAAAATACGAAACCATTCACTATTTTTCATTTGCCTATCGTGTATCCATTTTCATTTTCATTGCCCAAACTTTCGTTCAACCATTCAAAAACCCGTCATTCATGGACCTATGGCGCCCGATCATACGTTCGGGTTCTCGCATTTTCGACCCATGCGACCGACCATAGAAGCTTCACCATCTTCACCCTCCCGCTATGCTCCGCCTCCCTCCGGTTGACCGAGTACGTCCCTTTGAAAGTCTTCATCGACTTTTCCAGGTTGACGAATCACTGGATTATTTGTATCCAACAAATTGTTATTGATTTTTATTTTTTTGGGGGGTCATTGGTTGTGGCCAATGCATCTAATTTTCAAGGAACAAAAAAAATTACTAGCAATACCCAGCTAGTATAACAATTAACAACCAAATTTCAACAAATTGTTATTGATTTTTAATTTTTTTTTGGGATCATTGGCTGTGGCCAATGCATCTAATTTTCAAGGAACAAAAAAAATTACTAGCAATACCCAGCTAGTATGACAATTAACAACCAAATTTCAACAAATTGTTATCATGTTTCTTCTCAACATCAGACACCAGACATTGGGGTATCACCATCATCCTGTGCCATCGGAATGCTGTCGTCACCAACAGACACAGTCAGGAAAACCAAATGTCCATAAACGGTGGGATTGTCCATCCCCACGTCTACCTCCACATCACACATGTGGATGGGATAAAATTCAAGCCTCATTTCCCTGCCTAAAAGAGACGACTGATCCGGCACCAGCCTAAGGGCGCGCGCATGTACATCCGTAACAGGAACGGCAAAGCATATGTACTTCGCCGCAGCGGCACCAAAGGTAGGTATCTCCAACAATCCAGGGACATCCTTCAACTCTACAGTTTGGAGACGTCCATACCTGATCACCATGCCCATCCTGGCCATCTGTTGCATAAGTTCCTGCAACTCAGATTCCCCCGTTCCACGTGTCGACTGTATTGTACCCGAACAGCGGATATTAAATTACCTTGTCCCTTCCGACAATGAATCGATGCCTTTTTCTTTCCCAAAGTCGAAGAATAGCGGCTCTTGCGTCTGTTAGGCGCCGTGCTATTTACTATACCCTACCGGTATCTTTATTTTTTTCCCTTCGTCAAAAAATGAAGGGGGAGGTTTGGGGAATACCCCCACTAAAAAAAGGTGGGAATTTGTTGCACCCACAAGGGCATAATTGATCCCGGCCGCACGATAGTCTTGCTACTTAACTAGCTAAGATAAGAGTCCACCCCTAGCTAGTTATTTTCTAAGATCTTTATAACTTTATAGTATATTTTAGCACTATATAAGTACCTTACTAATAGTAAAGGTACTTAGGTATTTAAGCTATAGTCTATACCCTCTTATAGGGTTAAATAACTTAATAAAGGTAATTATATTAAACCCTAGCTTTATAGTCTAATATAGTAGTAATTATATAGTATTTATAATAATTATATCTTTTTTCTAAATTAGTACTTTTCTTTTTAAATTAACTAATTATTTAATCTTTAAATAATTAGTATATATATAGTAAAAGAGAGGCCTAATTTATTAATATTATAATTAGGTAACCTTAGTATACTAGGATTAATACTACTATTTATTAGTTTAATAATAATAATACTATAGGTATTCTTATAATATTTAAGAAGTTTTCTAAGAGTAATAAGCTAGCTATTAAGCTATAAAAGCCTTACTACTAGGACTTATAATATAAGATAGTTAAGGTAAGAGCTATTAAAGATAAAATCTAGGTCTTTATTAATCCTAATTTAATTATATAGCTAGACTACTCTCCTAAGCCTCTAATTCTTATAGGAAGTAAGACTCTAGTAAAGAGAAAGGTAGTAAAGGCTATATAAAGTTAATTATTTATATTAAATACTATAGGAGTTTAAATATACTTATATAGTAGTAAAGCTACTACTAGTAGTATATAGTAACCCTAGAAAAGCTTTTCTAAAGGTTATAATATATTTAAAAAGAGTTATTTTTAGTACCTGTGAGAACAAAGGGATAGCTAGGCAAGAGGTATAGGGGCACTTGTATATTAACTAAAGCTTGCTAGGTCTAAGTGTGTTATGCGTGCGAGTTGCTAGCTTATAGCTAGTAGCTCGCTAGTGTTATGTAAACCTAGCCTTATAGTGTAGTGCACTAGTAGGGTGTATTTATATTATAAGTAAGGCCTTATAATTATTCTCTTACTTATAGCTAGGCTTTTAAATAGCTTTTACTAGCCTTAATATAGCTATTTGCTAACTATATAATAATTAAAATAATAATAAATAAATTAGTTAGCTTTGTAATATAAATTTTATTATAACTTATTATTATATTACTCCCTTTTCCTTCTTATAACTTTAGACTATTCTAATTAATTTTAATTAGACTTTATTTACCTTAACTTATTATATACTTATTCTTATTATTTTATTATAGAAGCTAATATTATTTACTTTTATAAGTGCTTTTATATATATTACTTATACACTAGTTATACTAACTTTAAGAGATACTTACTAATTAAGGCTACTTTACTAAGAATTATATATAGTTTTCCTTATTCTTTACTTAGGGTTAGTATTACTAAGGGTAAGTAATTAAAATATTATATTTAATATAATAAGTATAGTAATACTTATAAGATAGTAAGTTACTTAGTATTTTATTATTATATGCTTCTAACTTACTAACTTTTCTATACTAGGCTATAGTAATAATAGCTAGTAACTTTTCTAACCTAATAGTTATTTATAAGTAAGTATAAGCCCTTATAGGCACTACTATTTCTACCTTAAATAAAGAGAGTATTAATATTTTTTAGAGAAAACTTACTATAGCTTTACTATATGTATTTTTAACTTAGTTATAGGATTTAACTATATAAATACTATATACTATATTACCTTTAGGTTAACTAGTGCTATAAAGGCATATTAAGTTTATTAAATCCTAACCTAATTACTTATTATTTACTAACCTTTCTATATAAGCTACCTTTATTTCTTACTAAAGCTATTTAGTTTCTTAGTAGTAGTTATAAGTTACCTTAGTAACTATAGCCCTTTTTCTCTCTTTTCTAGTTTACTCTTAGCTTTTTATTATTTATTTACTAGGGCTTTACTAATATTTTAATAGGAGAACCTAAAGAATACTATACTTATATAGGAAGTATATATAGTTCTTTAGCTTTATTTATTAAATCTAAGCTATATTACCTAGGCTATAGTAGTATACTACTTTTTTATATTATAGAGGAGGTAGTTTAGGCTAATAAGAATAAGGTAAAGTATAGGTTTATTAATAGTAAGGTTATCTCCTATATAGGGGCTATAATAAAGGGTTTTCTAGTTACTTTACTTACACTTTAGGCACTATTTCCTTTATTTTTCTATAATATAATATAGGCCTCTAGGTAAAGTTTTTAGGTAACTAATAATATTAAACCTTTACTATAGTAATATTATTCCTTAATACTTATAATTTACTTATATCTTACTACGCTTCCCTTTTATTTTATTTTAATAAAAAACCTAAATTATATACTAAGTGCCTTCTATATCTTTTACTACTACTTATTAATTATATTTACTTAGCTAACCCTTTTATTTTACTAGGTATTTATTACCTTTATAGGTTTTTCTATAATCCTTAACTTCTTTAACTTTAAATTTATTATTTTTATCTTTAAGGTTTAGTATTAGCATTTCTTTATTTATAGTATTTTCCTAGTAATTCTATAGCTCTAATAAACTAATATAAAACATATTATATAGTTAACTATACTTATTAGGTAGTGCTAGTTAGTATGCTTATTTACTTACTATATTAAGTATGTAAAATAGCCTAATAAATCTAGGGGTTAGCTTTTATTTTATATCCTTAAGTCTAATGTTCTTTACTAATAGTAATATAAGGTTTTCTTTTTTAAGGTTAGTAACTAGTATTATTAGTTATAGTACTTTACTTATGCTTTAGTAGCTTTTACCTAGTTATATACTAGTTTCTCCCTAACCTTATATAGCTTTTTTATATATATATAAGCTTCTAGCACCTCCCTTTCCTTACTCTTACCCTTAAGAGCTAGGCAAAACTTAGGTAAATAGCCTATAAAAGTATAATTAGGGAAATAACTTATTATCTTATTAATAGTATTATTACATATAAACTAAGCTATTAGGAGTAGCTTTAGCTATAGCTATTAGTTTTCTTTAATAAAGTATTATAAGTAATATTTAAGCACTTAGTTTATTCTCTCTATTTATTTATTAGTTTAGGGGTAAAATACTATTAAAAGCCTTTATTTTATATATAATAGGTAATATATATCTAACTAGAATTAGCTTATAAATACTAATTCTCTATTAGATATAATACCCTTAGGTGCCCTAAATTAAAGCTTAATTTCCTTATGGAATAACTTTACTAATTTAGCTATATTAATTATAGTTTCTATAGTAAGGAAAATAAAGTACTTAGTAAATTAGTTTATAATCACTAGGATTACGTTAGTTTCTTAGTTACCTAGCTATACTAGTAGTAATCCTATAATAAAATCCATTAAGATCTTTACCTATAGTTACCTTAGTATTAGTAGTAATTTAAGGCTTTTATATAGGTAATGCCTTCTAGTTACTATATGCTAGTATACTTTGTAGCTAGATATATAGTCTAAAATAGCTTTACTTATTACTAGCTACTAATAGTAATGTTTTAGTAGCTTAAGAGTGCATTTAGTCCTAAAGTAACTTACTAGTAAATTATTATAGTATAGCTATAGAAGCTTTTATTATAAGATAGGCTCCTATAGAATAACTACCTAGTCTTTATATATTAGGAGACCCCTTATATTATATAACTATAAACTAGCTTTTCCCCTCCCTTTTACTTAGGAGTTAACCTTACCTCTATGTTTTTATAAATCTAAATCTTAGTCTTATACCTTTTATAATAGTTATGCTAATAGTTTATTTACTATAAATTAGTAAGGATTTAGTAATATAATAGCCCCCTAAATTACTTATACTACGCTAATATCTTAGATATATGCTACCTTCTCCTTAAAATCACCTTTATTTAGCTAACCTATTACTAAATTTATAGTAGCTAACTAGCCTTTTACTTAGGCTACTATTAACTTAGTAAGCTCTAAGACTAGCGCTATGCTATAACTTCTTTAATATATTAGTATTTCTTCTTTTACTATATAAGTAGCTACTATTTTCCTTTAAAGCTCTAGTAAGAGTGCCTTATTTAACATAGGTTTACCCTTATAATTAGACCTTCTTAATAGTGTGTTTATAGGGTTACTTTTCCCTAGTGTAAGACCAAAGGGATAGCTAGGCAAGAGGTATAGGGGTACTTGTATATTGACTGAAGCTTGCTAGGTCTAAGTGTGTTATGCGTGCGAGTCGCTAGCTTATAGCTAGTGGCTTGCTAGTGTTACGTGGACCTAGCCCTATAGCGTGGTGCACCAGCGGGGTGCATCCGTGTTGTGAGTGGGGCCTCACACCTAGTCTATACTTAATTATAAAATAGAAAGGGTAGAGAAATATATATTATTATACTTACCTTTTATTTAGCTTTTACTACCTTATAAAGGTCTATAGGTTATAGTAGTCTAATAGGACTTCTATAGGTATCTCTATGCCTTTAATATAGTATTACTAGTATTTAAATAACTTTACTATAGTAAGTAACTCTTAATTAGCTATGCTATAGTTATGTTTAGTGTTTATAAACTTCCTTAACTAAAAGGCTACTAGATACTAATAGCCCTTATTATCCTGCTAAGATAGAATTCTTACTATTACAAAAATTAAGGTATTTATCTTAATACGCACTACTTAACTTAGGTTATAATATTAGAGTAAAGGCGCTTACTAAAAGGCATCTTTTAGCTAGTTAAATACTAGCTACTTCTTTTCTCTAAATATAAACCTCCTAGTCTAAATACTATTTTAACTGCCCTTTATTAGCGTATAAAGGGGTGCTATAATTGTTAGATCCTTCGGATCTTCATTAGCTTAATCGTGGCTAAAGACTAGACTAATAGTAGGTCTAGCGCAATACACGCAACGTGATTAGCTACATTAATTTGCTACCCTCTCTTCTGCCTTACTTATAGGTTTTACTTACTTTTCTATTATCTAAACCTTCCCTTTCTTCTCTCTCTTTCCTAGCTAGCTATCTATCTATTATTAACTTTAATATTATAAAATTATCTTACTTACGTAAGTACCTTAGTGTAACTAATACTAATTAGTAGTTAACTTTATAACTATAAATAAGTTAAGTATTATAAAAAAGACATTTCTGTAAATACTATAGCTATTACCCCTTATTACACTAGATTAATAGTTATTATAGTAAAGAGATATAACTACATAAGTATACTAAAGGAAGAGACTAGAATCCTAGTTATAGGCTTATTAGGCTTCTAAGAAATTAATTTATTAACCCTTAGGCTTATAGGATATAACTTTATTATATCTATCTAGGATATTGTTATTAATTATTGATTTTATTATCTATTATAAGAAAACTAACTAACTAACTAAATCTATTACTATAAGGTATTTATTTTAAACCTAATATTAAATAACCTTAGCTAAGCTAGCTAAATTACTTATAACTTCTCTTAATATATTACCTTCTTTTAATAGACTTTTAATCCCCCTTTATAAGTATTTACTACTTATTTCTTACCCCCTTTACTCTTAGTGTTATTTGCCTTATGCTTGTTAGTAAGAGAGATTATTTCCTTCCCTCTTTTTATATAAAATAGGAAGTAGTAATTTTATTACTTCTATATTATTTTTGCTAGTGCTTTTCTAGTTACTTTTAGCACTTTTATTGCTTTACTTAACCCTAATTTAATTTATTCTTATTACTATTTTTGCTACTTTTTCCACTGTTTTTCCTATCTTTATAATTTTCCATGTTTTTATGATTTTCTAGCTTTATTAGAGTAATAACGCTCCTAAAGTATAAAAGAAAACCCTAGTAATAAGCAAACACATAAGCTTAATTAGTAGTAAAAGAATAATACCTTAGACTTTCTTTTATAGCCTAGATATTATAAGATAGTAGAATTAAAATCTAGACTTTCTATAAGAGAAAGGGCTACTACTAGTAATAGTAAGGCTTAAATAATTTCTCTTAAAAGACTATAAGAGAGTAAACTACTAGTATATCTATAATAGCTTATAAATAACTTTATAAAAAACTAGAAAAGCTTATTAAACTAGACCTAGAGACTACTATATAACCTAAACTTAATAACTAGATTATAAGGTTTATTAACCTTAGTAAGCATTAAGGCTAGAGAGATAATAACCTCTAGGAGTTATTTTAAGAAGACTTTAAAGGCTAGTCTAAAGATACCTTTAAAAGAGTAAATAAAAATATTATTAGAGAGCTATGTAATTCCTTATAAAATTATAGTATTCTTATTAAATAAGGCCTAGGATATTTAATTCTAGTATCTCTTAAAGAGGTACTTTACTAAACCTTAATACCTCTTTAGTTATAGGAAAAATTATAATCTTTTAAACCCCTAGAGCCTTAGCCCTAAACCTAATTACTTACTCTAGAAATTCACCTTTCTTAACCCTAATAATTCCCTAAACCTCCCTAAAAGCTCTTATAATAATCCTAATTAAATTAATTACTTTATCCTAATAATTATTATTTATAATAACCTATAGACTATTATTTATAATAAATTATACCTTTATAGTAATTCCCCTTTAAAGATTAGATTATAAAGAAGATCTTAGAGCTTATAAAGATATATAAGAATAGTAATTACTATAGTAAGAAACTATATAACTTCCTAATACTAAAGATTACGCTCTTTAAGAATAAGTGTAATAGGATTAACCTCCCTAAATATATTATTAGAAGGCTTTTCCTATTATATTAATAAGTAATACTAAATAGTATTACCTTAATTACCTCTTTAGGAATAACTACTTCTATAAAGAGATAATTACTTATATTTATTAATACTTTAAAATAAAAAGTAACTAATAATTCTATTACTATAAGTAAAGTAATATAATATTAAAGAATATAATTAATAAAAACCCTAATAAAAGTAAGATTAAGTGCCTTAAGATTATATTATTAAACCTTAAGAAAATTTATAAAGGGCTATACCTTTTTAATATAGTAAATACTAAGCTTTATAAGTAAGTATTAAATACTATAGCTAGTATACCTAAATATTAGATAGTTAAATATATATACTCCTTAGGCTTTAAAAGTCTTACTAAAGACCTTTATAAGGTAATTACTATTATAGAATTAAATAAGAAAACCTCTTAATATCTTTAGTACTAAGAAGAAAACCCTCTAGAGGCTATATTTACTAATTATTAGTATAGATAATAATCCTATAGTAAAGGAAGCTATTATAAAAAAGCCCTAGGCCTAGCTCTAAGCACTACTTTATATATAGTAAAAGTAGCTACTAGTTCTCTAATTACTTTACTAAAGAATATTAGAAAGAAAAAAACTACTAGTAAGCTAGTAAAATATATTATATAGCCCTTATAGAGAAGAGATTTTAGGTATTCCTTACCTCCTATAAAGGGTAAGATAATAATAAACCTAATAATAACTTTAGTTAGAATTAGGAACTATATCTTATAGTTTATATAAGGGCCTAGGATAATAATAATAATAAGGTAAAGAAGCTATTATTAATAGTATATCTAAGTATTATGTAATTCTTTTACTCTAGATAATAAACTAACTATAACACTACTAATATTAATATCCTTATAACCCTAAATAATTAAGCCTTTTAATATATATTCCTTAAGTAAGAGCTTTATAAGCTATAAGAGTGTAATAAAGGCTTATTTTACTATATCTTTAAAGAATACTATTCTAAAGAAGTCTTTAAAGGTATTATACCTAATACTAGCGCTATAGGAAAATTAAGTGTAAGAGAGATATAAGTAAAAGCTTTACTAAGATTAATGCCTTTATTAAAGGTAATCCCTTATAAACCTTAAATTATTACATTTAGTGCTAGATTAGTAGTTATAAAAGGTATTATTTATATACTTATAAAGCTTAGAGAGCTTAAATTCTATATCCTTAATATAGCTACTCCCTTCCTTTTCTTAATTACTAATATAAATAAGATATAGGTTAAGATTAATAACCTTGTGAATATACTTATTTAAGGTAGTAAGACTATGCCTATAGTATAATAATAAGGTTATCCTTAGTGGTTACTAGAGGCAAAAGAAATAGTTACCTTCTATCTCTTAGAGAGAGATATTTATTAATTACATTATTAGCTTAGTTACCTTTCTGTTTAATAACTTATAAAGGTCCTTTAATAAGCTAGTTATAAAATTAAACACTAGGTAATTAAGAAATTAACTAAAGTCTGCTACTATTACTAGATACATAGCAAGGCCCCTAGTTAATTCAAATTCATAATTAAAGATAACTATAAATTTAACTATAAGATTATTATTAATATTATGTAAATTAATAGTAAACTAGTGCTTTATATTATTAATTTGGCAACTTTATTCTAAGTAGCCTAATTCCTTAATTTAAAAAAGTAAAAGGCTTAAGATATCTAGGATGCTATCTAAGAGTGCTAGATTAATACCTATCTAGGACCTCTAGAATAGATAGTTTATAATGCTAGTAATAACTTTGCTTTTACTAAATTTAAATATTATACTTAATTAATATTAATTAAGACTAATAAGATACTAATTAAAGCTTATAATAGTATTAGAAAGGTTAAAAATATTATAGACCCTTACACTAGGCTTATAATATTATTACTAACTTAATTAGCGTAGAACTAATACTAGAATAGCGCCTTTAAATAGCTATTAAGGCTATTAATAATTCTATAGGCCCTAAAGGAATTATACTAACCTTACTAGTCTTTAGAGCTCACCTATAAATAATAAATAAGTTACTACCTAGTATCTTTATTATTTAATATACTAAAGTAATTTAGAAGGCTACTAATAAGGTCTGTTACTATATAGCTTTATAGTAGGTTTATAATACCCTTAGAGCCTAGAATAGTCCTAATATAATGCCTATATATTAGCTACCTTTATAGGCTAATATATATATATAAAGAGAGAAGGGTAGCTAGTATAGCCCTTATAAGCTAATTACTACTAATAGGGAGACCTATATAGTTAATATGCCTTATAGCCTAGTAAAATTCCGCTTTATAGTAGTAAAGCCTTACTATAAAGACTTATATATTATAAAGAGGCTAGAGTAGTAAGAGATAAAGCCTTAAGATATAGAGAAGGCTATAATAATACTACTAACTACTACTACTAAAAAGAATTAGTAATAGAAGAAAAAGAAGAACTATAAGTATTACTGAAGAGAAAGTAAGGAAGGCTAAGAAAAGCCCTTATAGTCTAATTTATAAGTATAAAAAAGCTAATAGAAGAGGCCTATAATGCCTAGGTAACCCTAAGGGAAGCTAGTAAGTTAAAGACTTATTACCTTACCCTAAAGGAATAAAAGTAAGGAAAGGTAAAACTTATAATCCTAAAAAGAATATTAGCCTAATTAAACTTTATATGCTTATTAATAAAGACTAAGATAAGGCCTTTATTTAAGAGGTTATAGCTAAAGGGATGCTAAGTATAGTATTCCTTATAGTAAAGAAAGAAGCTAATTAAAACCTTGCTTTTTAACTTTACTAAGAAGGGAAGATTATAACCCTAGGAAAACCCTTTAAGTAGTTTAATTAAGCTAAGATTAATGCCTTATAAGCTTGTAATATCTTTAAATTCGTTAAATATAACCTAGTAAAGCATAGAGGCTATAGAATCTTTAATTCTTATATAGTTAGAGAGATTAAAGGCAAGGGAATAGCCTTACTATATAAGAAATCTTGCCTTATTATATAAGGCTATAATAATAAGGGAAAGGAATTTATCTTAACGTAATTACTAATAATATAATAAGTAAGCTAATAACTTATTATAGCTATTGCTTTATTATTAAGAAGAAAAGGTATTTACCTTTAGATTTGTAATATTATATAAGCATATACTTAATCGCATATAATGCTAATAAGACTAATTATTATAAGATTACTAAAACAAATTACATACCTCTTTCTAGAAGAAACTATGATTAAATTAATTAAACCTCTTTACAAGATTACAGAGGCTAGAACCTACTAGTAAGCGATGTACTTCTATTATCACAGAGATAACCTTAATATAATAACTTTAACCTACAATCCTTACTTATTAATTATAATGCTAAATAATAAGAACTTATTTAGTATTATAGGAATATAAACTAATAATACATTAGGCCTAAGTAATAATAACTTCTTCTAAAAAAAAGAGAAAGAGCTTTAGAAAGCTAAGTTTATTACTAAACAAAAGCAGTAATTAACTACTAGGAATCCCCTTATTTTTAATAGCTATATCTTAACCTAGAATACTAATAACTTGTTAATTTTAACCTAAAAAGGCTAAAGTTAAAAGATTAAGGAAGTTAATTCTTAATCTCTAATAGTAAAGTAAGATTACATAGAATAATAAGCCTAAGGAAGCTATATTATAACTATATACTAACTAGAAGCTTCCTATAATTTATTAATTATAGCTTAATACTAAGAACCCTTTGCTAATAATATTATATGCCTTAATAAATGCCTTAAATAGTAAATTAAGAATTAGTAGTAAGAACTATAATATATACCTTTAACCCTTAAGGAAGCAAAGCTCTTTATGTTTGTAAATAGATTGCTTGCTAATAATAAGGATTTAAGCTTATAGATTAGATACATTATTATAATTAGTAATAAGATAATGTAAGATAATAATACCTTTATTATAAAAGGTAACATTATTACGTATAGCTTAATAAAAAGCAAGTAAGTTATATATAGCATGCTTGTCTTTGAATTATATAGTATGGTTTAAGGCGTAGATATTACTTACGTGATTTCTATAACTCTCTATTAGATTATAGACTAATTAAAGATACCTTAAATTCCTATAATTCTCTATACTAACTCCTTTTTATTATATAAATGCCTTATAAAGCTAGGAATAATAAAAGAGAAAAGACTAATAATTAATATTATAGCCTTTTGTTAATTATATGAAAGGCATAAGATCTATAAGGTAAGGTGGATTAATGGAAATAATAATCTAGCAGATGTGATAATAAAGGCATTACTAAATTTATTCCTTTTCTCTCTAATTAATTTAAATGAATTAATAATTTATATTAAAGAATAAGTAAAGAGACTTATAATATTAGGGAATAGGAGCCTTAACAAGGACTAATAGATTAATTTAATTAACTAATACTATAATAGCTAATTAAAGCAGCGGATTCCTATTAAGGGATTTACTTATATATACTTTCCTTTAATTTGATTTTTATTATGTTTTTAGGCTCCTTTAGCTACAGATAAAAAGAGAGACTACTAGTATTAGATCCTTTAAATCTTTATTAGCTTAATTGTAGCTAAAGACTAGACTAATAGTAGGTCTAGCGTGATATATATAACGTGATTAGCTATATTAATTTGCTACTCTCTCTTTTGCCTTACTTACAGGTTTTACTTACTTTTCTATTATCTAGACCTTCCCTCTTTTCTCTCTCTTTCCTAGCTAGCTATCTATCTATCATTAACTTCAATATTACGGAATTATCCTACCTGCGCAGGCACCTTAGTGTAACCAACAATAATCCTGGAGTATTTATAAATAAACTATTAGTAAAAGTTATAAAATCTAAGAAATAACTATATATTCTTAAAACTTATTAGTTCCTTCTATTCTCTAATTATATTAACCTAGTAAGTATTTATTAATATCCTATTAATAAAGAGAATAAACCCTAGGAATTTTACTAATTCCTTATAAAAAGAGCACTTAGTGGGTTTTATATATAACTTTACTAACCTTATGCGTTCTAGGACTTACTTAATATATTTAGTATACTTCTTCTTTATCTTAAAGAAGATTAAGATATTATTTAGATATACTATATAAATAGTATTAACTAGCCTATAAAGTACCTTATAGATATAGCTTTAGAAAGTAGCTAGGGCATTAGTTAACTTAAAAGGTATTATAAGGTACTTATAGTGCCTATAACGCGTGTAAAAAGCTATCTTCTACTTATTACCCTCTTTAATATAAATTTAGTAGTACGTGTCCTTAATATTAATCTTTAAGAAAAAACAGGCCCCTTAGTATTAATTAAGGATCTTTAAAATTAAGGGGAAAGTATAGTAATTCTTTTATATTACCTTATTAAGTCCTTAATAGTTTATATATAGTTAAAGTGTTTTATTTTTCTTTAGTATAAATAGGATAGGCATGCCTACTAGGCTCTTTAAGGGTCTTATCTACCCTTTCTTTAGGTTATTATTAATATATTCCTAAAGCTCTTTAAGTTTACTTTAGAAAAGAGGGTAAATTAGTCTATATAGAGGTATAGCTCCTAGTATAAGATTAATTACGTAGTCTATTAACTTCTTTAATAAAAAGCTCCTTACCTTATTTAATATAAATATATCTTTAAACTTATATAGCTTCTCTAGGATATTTTTAATAGTTCTATATGCTTTTACCTCCTTTTTATCTTTAAGAGAGATAAATTTATCTTCTATTATACTTATAATAGTATATATAATTATCTTATTACGTATTACCTTTACAAACTTATAAGGAGTTAGTAGTAAAAAGGCTACCTTTCTCTTCTTAAACTACTATTCTTATAAGTATAAGTAAAGGTATATATGTTTTTCTATAAGTGTATATATCCTAATTAATATAAGGCTTCCCTTTACTCTTAGGTCCTTATTAATAGTTATATATAGTAGTTTAAGATCCTTCTTTTTACCCCTTAAGTCTTAGATTATAATAGGCACCTTATAGACACTATATTAGGGAACTATAAGAGACCCCACTACCTTTAGAATAGGCACCATAGCCTTAGCTAATTAAGCTTATAGGTCTGTGTAAACTAGGCGCTAATAATATTAATCTTAGCGTAACTATTAAGATCTATTACTATTTTAATATCTTTTTGCCTATAAATAGTAACTAGTATATAAAATTAGTATCCTACTAGTACCTTAGTATCTAAGGTAAAGGTAAGGGTATTTACTTTTACCTCTAGGAGTTTCCCTAACCTTCTTACTAGTCTTTCCTTAGCTTATTATAATTATAAAAGAGATACTTTATACTACTATAATTAAAGCACTATTTTCTTCCTTATAGCCTATTATTATTTAGGTAAGTAGCTAAGGTCTTTTCTTTATCCTTATCCTTATCTTTTTAGTTCTTATTTAGCTAATAGCCTTATAAAGAGTTATATCTTTAATATTAGGGGCTTTATATAAGCCTTTCTCTTTTAAATTATTTAGCTTTTACTTATTTTTTAATATTACTTCCTAAAATTATTAGGTAAGTTATATAATCTCTTCTTATATTAGCCTAGTAATATCTATATATAAGTTAATATAGTCTTATAAGTTAGGGACTAATTTCATAAAGAATATAAAAGTATATGTCTTTTCTAGAGCTTATTTAAGGTGTTTCTCTAGTAAATCTAAGTAAATACTAAATTTAATAAGGCTCTAGCCTTCCTTTTGCTTTATATTCTCTAGCTAAGTAACTATCTATATATTATAGCTTATAGAGTCCTTAAGTAGTATAAGGGTCTAGTCCTAGAACTTATCCTAGTTATCCTTAGGGTAATCCTAGCTATTAGCTAGTTATTCTTTAATATATTAGTCTTATCTTACCTAGTAGTTTATATATATATAGTTAAGTATAAAGAGAATCTTTTAGTTATCCTAATAATACTTCTTTTTTACCCTCTTAAAGGCATAGTTAAGGTTATTAAGCTATATCTTATGTTTCTATAGGTTTATAAGGTATTAGAGTTTTATAATATTTTAGACCTTAACTTCTTAGCTACTAAGACTTAAGAATATACTAGCCTTTTAGCCTCTTTTTATTAGCACTTCTTCTCTATAAAGTTATAGTAAGTTAGTAAGTTCCTATTCCTACTCCTATAGTTCCTTAAGTTACTTAAGCTAAGTAATTTGCTTCTTAACTACTACCTTTTTTACCCTTATTATAAAGAATTTAGTCTTAGATAAGGTTCTTATAGGATATAGTATATTATTAGCTATAGTGTTACTATTATTTAGTAAGTCCTAAGTAATATATAGTATTATTCTAGTAGATTAGGTAGTTTTTCCCTTTATATTACTCTTAGGTAACTAGTAGGAGAAGCTTTAGAATTATAAGAATAAAGGGATAGCTAGGTAAGAGGTATAAGGGCACTTATATATTAACTAAAGCTTACTAGGTCTAAGTGTGTTATGCATATAAGTTACTAGCTTATAGCTAGTAGCTTGCTAGTGTTACGTGGACCTAGCCCTATAGCATGGTGCACTAGCGGGGTGCATCCGTGTTATAAGTGGGGCCTTACAGTACCCTTAGTAACCTAATAATACTAAAGATAGTACTTAGTTTACTATCCTTAGTAGTTATTATTAAGTTTTTAATAGTTAATTCTAGAGTCTTATAAAGGCTATATAAGAGTATTATACTTAGTTTATAGTAATACTTAGTTCTAAATATAAGTAAATAACCTTAAGGTATATATCTCTTTATAATAAGATTAAAAAGCTTATAAGGAATATAATACCTTTAAGTAATACTATTAAGTATTATACTAAAGTTAATTTTAATAAAACTATTAAATAAAACCTTATAAGGATTAATATTAATAAATAGCTTATAAATACCTTAATTAGCTATAAGAGATACTTCTAAGCAAACTACCTTATTACTAAGGGTAATTTACCTATAGAAATAATTAATAATACTATTAGGGCTTAATTTCCTACTATCTTAGCTTAAGTTAACTTATTAATTTATATAGTAAAAGCAAGGGAAAGGTCCTAGATTTCTATAGTATTATAAGTAGGATTAGGTACCTAATTAAAGCCTAAGAAAAGTCTTAGGTAAAGGCTAGTAATACCTTTAGAGCTAAGCTAACCCTTAATAGTAAAATAAAGAATAAAGCTAAAAAAAAAAGGTAAAGAAAGATAACTATATATATTATAAAAAATATAAGGTAAAGAAGTTAAAAGACTTATAAAAAGTCTATAGAGCGCTTTACTTAATAAAGGACTAGAAAATTAATAAAGAGCTATTAAAGAAAGTAAAAGAAGTAATAAATTATTAACCTAATAATATAAAAAAGGTATATAATATGTAATTAAAGAATAATAGCATAAAGGAACCTAAGGAAAATAATACTATATTTATAGCTATAAAAGAGTTTAAAAAGGCTTTCCTTGCCTAGGGTAAATCATAAGTTATACTTAATAGTAATACCTTAATTTATATTTTTAATAATAAACGCTAGTTTATAAACCTTAATTATAGCTAGTAGCCTAGAATTTAAGTAAGTTATAGTATTATAAAGGCCCTTAGCGTTAGCATAGCTTAGATTATCTTAATAGATAGCTAGACCCTTACCTTATTAAAGGCCTAGTACTAACTAATATTCTTTATAAACCTTATATCTCTTTAACTACTTATATAAAAGGGAATAAGGTAAGATAACCTTACTAGTAAGGTAATAGACTTAGTAAGAGATAATTAGGAGATATTTTAAACTTAGATTATTAGTATATAGCTATATATAGAGGGCTTAAGCTTATTAGAGGTTTTTACTATTAAGGGAGATTTATAAGACCTAAAGACTATTATAATAATGCTTACGAACCTATAGCACACTAAATTAGTATATCTAGGTAAGGATATAATAGATTAAGTGCTTTAGAAGCTTTAAATTCTATTAAAAAAAAGGAGCATAGGTAAATATAAGGTTTACTAAACTACTAAAGCATAGAGGTAAATATTATAAGTTCCTTAGATAGGATCCTTACCTTTAGGGCTACTTTAAGTAATTTTCTTTAACCTCTTTACTTAATTATTAAGGTATAATAAAGACTACTATATTACTCTTTTTACTTATAAAGTAATAGGGTTATATTATATCTTTATAATTCCCTTAAAAACAAATATTACGCTTTACTTTAATTAGTTAGAAGCTATATATATAAGAGTATATAGTATTTATATTATAGTTATAATAACTAATAGTAAGACTACCTTCTAGACTAAAAAGCAAGAAGAAGAGGTTATAAATAAAGGTATTATCATTAGAAAGTCTAGCCTAGCTTACCTATATTAAAATAAGCATACTAAATAGTCTAGGGGGGTGATAATAAGGGTTATAATAACTCTTATAATATAATTAGGCTTCCTAGAAGACCTCTAGCCTATAGCTACTAAAGTAGCTATTTATATCTTAAACTATACGCCTTAAAAGCTACTTAACTAGTAATTACCTTAATAAGTATTAAATAAGTAGTTAAGAGAGAATAAGCTTTAATAGAGTTACTTACTGAAGAAACTAGAAGCCTCTTTAACCTATCTTTAAGCCTTTAGTTATAAAGTATTCGTAATAATATAAAGTAAGCTTTATAAGGTAAGTCTAAAGCTTACTTAAAGAGCTTATATTAAATACCTTACTAGATATATTTCCTTAATATAATATCTAATTTAGGTGCTAATAATAAAGAGAAGCTACTAGTTCTTATTAAGCTATATTACTTTTAATAAATCTATTTTCTATGCTTAAGAAAAAGGCTTATTATTAACTATAAAAGAGGTTAAAAAACGCGTTCTTAAAGAGCTAGTTAATAATAATAAGGATAAAAGCTTTAATATAAGGCTTTTATAAATAATATACCCTTTATTACTATAATAACTACTTAATTAGCCTTAATAAGTAAAAACTCCTACTAGTTATAATTAGCTAAATTATAAAGAAAAGGAAAAAGAAAGTTAAAAATTAAATTTACTAACTTCTCTAAATTCACTAGGATAATTTCTAGATTTAATAGACTATATACTATTAAGTATTAATAATTTACTTAACTTACCTAATAGTAATAATAGTTATAAAATATTAGAAAATCTATAAGATTATAATAATCTTAAAGTATTTACTATAGCCTTTAAGCTAGGACTTAAAAGTAAAGAAAAACCTTATATATTAAGGCTTTCTCCTTCTTTAGCTTATTATAAATATTTAGCTAGTTATTTAAAGGAAAAGGAATTCTATAAAGCATAAGATAAGGAATATAATAAAATTATTAATAGAAAGGTAACTAAGAAGGTATTTAGAACTAAAGTTCCTATATATATAAAGCTTCTAGGCCTTACTTAGGTTTTCTTATATAAATTAAATAAGTAAGGCTACCTCCTATAATATAAAGCTTATCTTTATATTCTTAGGAATTATTAACTAAAAAGTTATTTATTAACTTAAGTAGTAACCTTAGCTACTAATACCTTTAGGCTATTTATAGCTATTATATATTACTTTAACCTTAAAGTATACTAGTATAACTTTATTATAGTATTTTTAAATTTAGATCTTAATAAAGAAGTTTACTATAAGATACCTTTAGGCTATAAAGATAAATAAGCTTATCTAAAGCTTCTTAAAGTAATCTATAAGCTATAGAGAGTGCCTTTTTATAGATAAAAAGCTAATTAGCTAGCTAATTAGTAAAGGCTTTATATAAATCTTTAAAGATATTTATATATTTATTAAGAATAGGTTAATTATTTTCTTTTATATAAATAACCTTATTACCTTATTTACTAAAGGGAAATTATACCTATATAATAAATTTAAAGTAAGACTCTTTATAAAATATAATATTAAGGACCTTAGAGAGCTATAATAGTTCCTAGGTATTAAAATTATTAAAGATTATACTAATAGGAAGGTATAGCTTAATTAGAAATCCTATTAGGATAAAGCTATTACTAAATTTAATATAAAGATCCCTTAATAAAGGCTTATAGCCTTAATAACTACTATACTACTAAAACCCTTTAAAAGAGAGGTTAGTATATAAAATCTTAAGAGATATTAATCTCTAATTAAAACCTTACTATATTTAATAATAGTTTTAAGACCTAATATTACTTTTATAGTATTATAACTTTTATAATACTTATAAAACCTAAGGCTATAATATATAGAAGTAGCTAAAAAGCCCTTAAATATAAGTATATATAAGTAAACCTAGTAATTAAATATAGTAATAATAACCCTAAATTAAAGATATATAGTAATATCTCTTTTACTAATAATACTATAATATAAAAAAGCTTATAAAGCTATATTATAAAACTCTTTAAAAAGCCTATACTCTTTAAGATAAGTAAGTAAGCTACTATAATAATATTATTAACTAAAGTAAAGCTTCTAATACTTTCTTATTATAGTAAAAAGCTTATAGCCTTTAGATAGCTATATTAAGAGATTAAGCTATACCTAGGTAATAATATACTTAAAATTAAATATAATAATATATAGATAATTTACTTTCTTAAGAAAAAGTTTATTAAGCTTATTATAAAGCTTTAGTATATAAATATTTATTACTACTAGCTTTATTAAGAAGTTATAAAAAAACCTTTAATATTACTTAAATTATTACTAAAAAAATAATTACTAATAGCCTTATAAAGCCTTTTATAAGAAATACTTTTATAAGCTTTTATAAGGTATTAGGGCTTATATAATTACTCTTTAGTATACTTAGTAAAGAACTTAAAAAGTAAGTATTATATAATAGCCTTAATTTAAATAAAATTATAACTAATTAACTATATTTTTATATTATAAAATTAATTTAAATATTATAAAATTAATTTAACTAATTTTATTAATTTAGAATTATTATAAAGAACCTTAAATAAAGTCCCCTAGGGGGTATATTATACTTATAAGGGTATAATTAATCCTAGCTATATAATAGTCTTATTACTTAACTAGCTAAGATAAGAGTTTACCCCTAGCTAGTTATTTTCTAAGACCTCTATAACTTTATAGTATATTTTAGTATTATATAAGTACCTTACTAATAGTAAAGGTACTTAGGTATTTAAGCCGTAGTTCACACTCTCTTACAGGGTTAGACAACTCAATAGAGGTAGTCACATTGAACCCTAGCTTCGCGGTCTAACAGAATTCCGTCCGATTCATACCCCTCTTGTTAAGCTAGGGTCACATAATCATGCGGGCCGACCCAATTAGGAATAGTGAGATGGGTCATTGCGTCATACTGACATTTGCTGATTGGCTAGAATTCACTGCATGATTCTACATAGAGCCTTCTGTAAGGCCCACGCCTCACTGATAGCTAGCACGCAGATGAACCCGCACCCACGAGGTTTCTGCCCTCGTCAACCCATTGATCATCGGAACTCTTGTCTCGTTCCGCGGTGTGCTCATGCCGTACTCGCAGATTCAGCCATTTTGGAGATGCTAGATGCATCATGTCAATCCATTCCACTACCTCATGGGAAGCACGCTGGTGTTGGAGCCTCCAAAGCGCCTCACTTGTGGTGTCGATGCAATCAATGGTATGTTTTTATTCGACGAATTACTTAAAAAAACCCAAAAAAACCCCCCAAAAAACACGCCATATCGCACGAGGGTCTGATTAGTCACGAGCTGATTACCCAACCCATCGCAGCATTTCCATGGACAAAGGGTGATGCTCAAAAAGCTATCTCGACCATACCAACCCGCTTTGCACGTCTCCCCACCACGCATTCGCGAGATCCTTCCAGTAGTATGATCGCGGAAGCCACTGCTTGCTGTTCCCCACCTTGGGAAAGACGCCCTTGCCCCTGCCCACGTAGGTTGAGTTGAGACGCAGAAAGGGCAGCTCGGACATGGTGCTCTTTTCCGCCTCGCTCAGCCGGGGCACAATGTGCGCGAAGCCGTCGCGCGTGACCCTGTTCAGCAGGCGGCAGACGAGCTGGGCGGTGGCGTCGGCGCCGAGCGTCCAGCTCGCGTCGACGTAGCCCATGGAGTAGAACAGGTTGGGCAGGTTCTCGAGCATGCACCCCTTCCACGAGTAGCAGTCGGGCACGCGGACGGGCCTGCCGTCGAGAGAGACGTCGATGGCCCCCGCGAGCCGGACCTTCAACCCCGTGGCGGTGACGATGATGTCTGGGTGTAGCTCCCGGCCGGACTCGAGCCTGATGGCCTTCTCGGTGACTTGCTCGATGACGCCCGTCTCCACGCTGGCCTTGCCGGCGCGCAGGCACTGGAAGAAGTCGCCGCCCGGGCAGACACACAAGCGCTGCTCCCAGGGGTTGTACCGCGGGGTGAAGTGAGGCTTCATCTCGGTGCCCCTCGGCAGCTCGCGGGACGTCCGCCGGAGGATAACGGCGCGGGCGAGCCGCGGGAACCACCGGCACAGGTTCGCGAGAAGAAACGCCGACAGGATCCACCTGAAGCGAATCAGTCGCCTGGCCAGCGCGCCGGGGAGCAAGAGCCGGGCGGCCCTGTCGAGGGTGTTGTTGTCGGGCAGGGCGAGGATGTACGTGGGCGAGCGCTGCAGCATGGTCGTGTGCGCGGCCTTGTCGGCCATGCTGGGGAGCAGCGTGACGGCGGTGGCGCCGGACCCGACAACGACGACGTTCTTGCCGGTGTAGTCCAGGTCCCGGGGCCAGAACTGGGGGTGGACGACGGCGCCCCGGAACCTGTCTATGCCGGGGATCCGGGCCTCCAGCGGCTCGTCGTAGTCGTAGTATCCCGTGCCGAGCAGCACGAACCGGGCGCACAGGGAGACGACGACCTTGTCGGCGCCGTCGCCGCCGCCGCCGGCCGTCACGTTGAGCGTCCAGGTCGACGACGCCGAGGACCAGTCCATGCTGTCGACCCGATGGTTGAACCTGATCTTGCTGTCGATGCCCGCCTCGGCGGCAGACGCCTCGAGGTACTTGAGGATGAGCGAGCCGCGGGCGATGGGCTGCTTCTCCTCCCACGGCCGCCAGGGGAAGCCGAACGTGTACAGGTCGGAATCGGACCGGATGCCCGGGTACTGGAACAGGCTCCACGTCCCGCCGACCTGGTGCCGTCCCTCGAGGACGCAGTAGCTCAGCTCCGGGTTGCGCTCCTGCAGCCTGTACGCGAAATTGATGCCCGAGATGCCCGCGCCGACAATGACGACATCATAGTCCGCAACAATCGCATCCTGGCGTTGGGGAGCAGCCATACTTGCTTGGTGGGTTCCGTCGCCAAAGGAATATCACTGAGGGTAAGGCGTGACGTGACTAGTACGGACCCAAACAATGACTGAACAAACGGGCAAGGGGATGGGGAGGGGAAAAGAGGTGACTTTTTCATGTAGTACGGACTACATACATTACATCATGATTCATGGCAAACCAACCCCCCCTCCTCCCTTGGCCATTCTCAGCTTCCTGCTTGCCGCAGACCTCGGCTCCGACTTCATTTCAAGGGGGCCCAGAATGAGCCGAGCAAAGCCAATCGAACTCGCTCATCGGCTAGTCCCAGATCGGGCCATCGTGGACCTTGGCACGGCACGGGCGGGGGTGTGGGGGTTCGGAGTTGCCGTCGCCGGACCGGACCTTGAGTGGTTCCTTGAACCCGTCCCGAAACGACGTCATGATTCATCAAGCTAACCAATGTACATACAAGAAAATAACAACATGTGTGTTATGAACAACGCGGGATGGTAAACCCCCAAATTTGTGCAAATTTTTCACAAAAAAAGACGCCCAGTCGCCACCAAAAAAAAGCAAAACAAGTTGGCTAGAACAAACGAGCGGGATGCCTGCGATGCGACGACGCAGCAGACGTGCTGTCGCCGGCCGCCGCATTCGCCACGCCGACGCCGCCTCGCTTCCGGGCAGCCCCGTACAGCCCGCCAATGTCGTCCTTCCACTGGTCCACGTCCGGGCGAAGCACGCGGCGGTCGTACGTGTACAGGCCGTTGACCTCCCCCTCGACATCCGTCGTCTGCGTCCACACGCCCCCGCTGCAGGCGTAGCGCTCAATCTGCTCCGTGAACTCGCGGAACAGCACGCCCGCGCGATAATTGTACGACTCCAGGTCGGCGTTGATCTCGTACGTCTGGTTGATCTGGTCGATGGCCTGTTGCACGTTCCACAAGCTAACGCACAAAAAAAGGTCAGAAAAAAAAAAAAAAAAGAGAATGTGGGCTCAATCTCAATCCCGTGGCTTGTAACGTACTGCTCTCTCCCGACGGTGTGGCCGATTCCGCCGAATTCCCCCTGGAACCCGATCCTCTTCGGATCGTACGGCGACGAGAGGATGGAGTGGAACGGTGTTCCGCATTGAGGATTGGCGTAGTGGTGGTTGTCCTGGCCGTCGTGTTTGTATAATTAGCGCCGGGGCCCCCTGGAACTTGTGCAAATTTATTTTTTTTTGTTGTCGCGAGGGCTCATCTATCGCTTACCGAGAAGTCGCCGAATCCATGGTCGTTCCAGCCGCTGACTGAATTGACGAGTCTCGAGGGGTCAATTTGGCGAATAACGTGGGTGAGTTTTTCTTCGGGATACGGCGTGCCGCGCAGCTGTCCCCAGCCCTCGTTGTAGATGACCTTTTGGTTCCGTCCGAACATTAGCTTTTTTTTTTTTTTTCCCCCTCGCGCGCGCGCCATTGCAGGATCGGACCCCGTTACGTACCCATATTCCAATCGAGGTATAGCTCTTGTGCTCATTGACCAGGATGCCGAGCTGCCGCTCAAACTCGGCCTGCTGCTCCGCGTTGGGCGGCCTGTTGACGTCCGGGGGAAGGCTGGGCATGTCCTGGATGACGAGCAGGCCGAGCTCGTCGCAGGCGCGGTAGAAGAGATCGGGCTCAACCTTGATCTGAGTGTTCAAACGCGAGAGTCATGTCAGCATGTTTTTCTTTGAAAGACCAATTTTCGGATGGGACAAAAGTTGGGCGACGACGCACATGTTTTCGAACCATGTTGAAGCCAAGGCTCTTGAGCATCTTGAGATCATACGTCATGGCCTCGCGGTTGGGCGGCGTGTACAGGCCGTCGGGCCAGTATCCCTGGTCCAGTGTCCCGAACAGGAAGACGAATTCGCCGTTCAGGAGCGGTCGCTGGATCCCGTTCACCATGCCGCTGGATATCGTGCGGAACCCGGTATAGCTTCGGACCTCGTCGCCCCCCATCGTGACGGTGAGGTTGTACAGCGTTGGCGTTGACGGGGACCACAGCTGCGGCGAGCCGACGGCGAGGCTGAATTCTTCGTCGGAGGGACCAGTCTTTTCGGCCACGACGTGTCCCTTTGGGTCGACGACGGCGATTTTGACCTCGGCGCCTTGCTTTGAGGATGAGTGAGCTGTGATGGTGACTGTGCAATGAAAAGATGAACATGGGGAAAAATTAGCGGTTTTTTTTTTCTTTCTTTTTCGTAACAACAGCAAGGACAGAGGTTTCTTACCGTGACCGTCCATTCCGGCAGACACATCCAGTTGAGTTATGTGGTTTGACGGCGCCCTCTCCAACCACACAGTCTGCCAGATGCCCGAACATGGGCGGTAGAAGATATGACTGGGGTTTCGGGATTGCTTTCCAACCGGGATAATATCCGTGTCCGATGGGTCATGTACGAAGACGAAACTTGTGGTGAGAGCAACGTGTCAGTCCATGCGCTGACCTTTCGGGGGCTCACGAGAGGGGGGAAATCACGTACAGTTTATTATCCTCGCCCCATTTCACATGATTGGTGATGTCAATGGTGAATCGGAAGTAGCCGCCGACATTGTGTCCAACCTTGACCTTGTTCAGGAACACAGTGGTTTCGTAATCAACGGCCTCGAAATGGAGAAGGACGTTCTGCCCCTTCCAGCTCCCCGGCACGTCGAAGTCGCGCGCGAACCACATGGTTGTGGAATCAAGGTCCTGGATACCGGAGAGGCCGCTCTCGACACACGACGGAATCATGATCTCGCGGGAGAGGCCGTCCACCGGCGGAGGGGCAGACGGCGGCGTCGGGTCGTCCGCCCGACCCCGGCCGGCGCCATCGTACGTCCAGATGCCGTTGAGGTTCTGCCAGTCGTCTCGACGGAGCTGGGGCCGGGGATGCTCAGGCCACGGGTTGGTTCCAACCTTGTACGTCCAGTCCGTGTCCAGCGGGGGTTTTTGCACCTTGTAAGGCACGGCCTTGTTATCGGTCTCGCTCGCATTCGACTGCCGGGCATCGGTTGGCCCAAAGACGTGAAGCAGGGACATGCCGCCCCATAGCACCCGTTGCAAGATCTGCATGATGAGCGGGGGGAATACAAAATGAGAGGATAAAAAAATAACAAGAAACAAATGTTCTTGAAAAAAAAAACCCCGTTGTAGATACAAGCGACGGCGGTGACAAGAGATTGTGAAAAAAAAAACCCCCCAGAATAAGGTGTGTTATAAGCTTATACCATGAGAAACTTCCGGCATCCACCGACACGGGCACCAACCCATGCATGTATGTGAAATTGTACCCCATTGTGCAACCTCGACCGGGTTCGGAAAAGTCGCCGTCATAACAACGCATTCATTTTTTCCCATCGTCTCCGCCACTCCGGTCTTCCCCCCCCTCGTCTTGGCGCACAGCAGGCTTCTCGCAAAAGGCAATTTCATGCCTTGCATCGAAAGCGTCGAAAGCATGGAAAGGGCAAGACACTCTGCCGATCGTGATGATGCAGCTTAAGCTAAGCTTGGGGTCGCGTGGTAGTCGGATCGTGACCGAGGTTGGGGAGATTGGACTTGTTATCCCTCACGTCGGATCATGGCCAATCCAACCATGGTTGCCTGAACTCCTTTTGGCCCCACGAGCGCTCCATTAGCGCGCCAAGAGCTCGGCCACGGCAGTGCTCCCCGGCTCCGACCCGTCTCGGGCCTCGGCAAAGGCAAAGGTCGATGCGGAGGCTCAGATCAGAGTTGCGTGCGGCTGAACCCAACCAACCGGCTTGACGCCAAAAAATGACGAGGGATTCTCTCCGCATTCGAGTTCCTTGTCTTGATGTACTCGCCGCATCCCTGTCAGCCTCTGCCAAGCACCCGCCGTCGATTGCCCACGCTGCATTTTCGTATTCCCGTCATGCATGTCATGTTGACCGCTGACCGCTGACCGACTCCGATTGCCCCGCCTTGGAAAAGACGCTCATCATCGTGCCTCTCCCAACCCTCGGGCAGATGCAGCTTGGCTTGACCCAGGATGAGGATGCGGTTCACGCCGTCAAGCGCAGAGTCGCGTGGCATGCTACCTGCGTCTTCTATGGGCAGAGTGACCACCGACGACACTGTCGGGTGCCCTCGAACTGCTCCGGTTAATTGAAGCTATACACGTGCACAAGCGTCCGTCAGTGGTCACGTTCTGTTGCCAAGAAGAGCAAGAAGCAAGAAGCAAGAAGCTGGAAGCTGGAAGCTGGAAGCCGGAGGCTGTCCCACGCGAGGGTCGTTGTGTCTCACTTCCCCCCTCCCTTGGGAATAAAGTTGAACATGGTACAATCAACACCAGTGTAACTTCCGCATGTCCGCTTTGTTTTCCTAGACTTTTTTTTTTGAAAAAGAAAAGAAAAACCAATGGCTCAATCAAGTTTAGGGCCAGGCTAGGCAACGCAACTCCCAGAAGATGGTCAGGTCCAAGGTCGTTATGAAACGTCCCGCCCTTTTGAAAAATAAGATTCTCGGATCCTCCCTGGCCCAGGGCGCGGCCGAGACATGACTTGCGAACCTGCTGTTCCCGAAACATCCCACCGCCACGTCCACTGGCTTGTGCACGGAAATGCGCAATGTAAAAGGCTTCGGTTTCTGAAACCATGCCTTGTCCCAGCGTCCCTACTACTACCCGCATCTATTGGCCACTCACCCAATGGAACCTAATCCATCTCACTGTGCGTACGTGCGGATTGCTGCAAACGAACATGTCAACTGACCGTGTCCTGCCTCATGCTCATTGCAAGCGGCATCATGTCAAAGGCCCAGCAACCTCGGCAGCCATGGCCCGTCCGGCGGCGCGACCTGAAAAGATACATCCGCCCAAAAACGTGCCTTCGAGTGAATTGTAGCCATGTACGCCCCCGCCACCGAAGCCGGCCACTTCGCCCGCGGCATATAGCCCGGGGAACGGCGTCCCATCTGCGCGCATTACGTTGCTCTGTAAATTGGTTTCGATGCCCCCCAGCGTCTTGCGCGTGAGGAGGTTGAGGCGCACGGCGATCAGCGGACCCTTGCATCTGTCGAGAATGCCATGCGGTTTCGCCACTCGTGTTATTCTGTCGGGCCAGTAGGATCGGCTATTGCTGATGAGCATGGCCTGTGCGTCCTTGGAATAGGCGTTGTGGAATTGAGAGTCCCTAGTTTCGACCACCTTCTTGATCTTTTCAAAGTCCAGCGCCGGCCCTCGACGCTCCAAAGCCAGCTTGTTCATGCCTTGGACGAGCTCTTCCAGCGTGTCCTTGACAATGAAGTCTTTGCCGTGCTTCATGAAATTCTGTACGGGAACGGGGCCCTTGCCGTTGAAAACCCGGCGGAGAAGCTGCCATATGCTTTTGCCTGTGATGTCGGGATTCTGTTCAGATCCGGAGAGGCCGAATTCCCTGGCAATCATGGTCTGATTGAGAATGAACCAAGTGTAGTCGTGCCCCGTGCTGCAAATATGCCTCAACGCACCCAACGTGTCCGAGCCAGGGAACAGATGCGGCGGCAATCTCTTGCCTGTGGCGTCAAGCCATAGAGACGATGGTGCCGGTATAATCCGAATGCCGTGATTCGGCCAAATGGAGTTCCAGTTCTGCAAGCCCTCAGTGTAGTGCCACATGCGGTCCCGATTGATGACGTTTGCCCCGGCCGTCTCCGAGATGCCGACCATCCGACCATCAACGTGAGCAGGCACTCCGACGACGAAACTCTCCGGTACCTTGGGTCCGAGGCGATCGACCGGCCACGCTGCTCTCACAGCCTCGACATTTCCACCGATGCCGCCAGACGAGACGAGAATGGCAGAACCGTGCAGCTCGAACGTGTCGATGGCGGTGCGGGACGACTTGACACCGCGGGCCGAGCCGTCGTCCTCCAGAACGCGGCCCCGGACGCCCGTAGCTCTCCCCGTCTTGTCATCAATGATGAGCTCGTCGACGGCATGGCGGTGCCTAAATTGGACGATGCCGTCCTGCGCAGCCCTCGAAACGGGCTCCTCGAAGATGCGCACCACCTCGGGCCCGGTGCCCCAGGTGAGATGGAACCTTGGGACAGAATTGCCGTGGCCGTCGGCCCTGCCGTCACCCCTCTCTGCCCAGCCAACGTTGAACATGAACCCCAAGCCCTGACCCTTGACATAGTTTTCCATCTCGTCCGTGGCAAAGTCGACGAATGCTTTGGCCCACTGTCGCGGCCAGTGGTCCTCCTTCTCGCGATCAAACTGGGCAGAGTTGAGCCAGTCCTGCATAGCGAGCTCGCGAGAGTCCTTGATTCCGACGCGTCGTTGCTCTGTTGAATTGACCACGAATAGTCCACCAAGCGACCAGAACGCTTGTCCTCCGACGTTGTTGGCATTTTCCTGGTCGACAATGATGGTGGGGATTTTGCGCTTCGAGAGCTCAAACGCAGCCACCAGGCCGGCCAAGCCATGCCCGATGATGATGACGGGCTTCGTTCCTTCTGACATGTTTATTGACCCGAGAGTTGACTTCAAAACAACACACGAGTTAGTTATAATTAGTTGTAACCGCTTCAGTGTCCTGAAATCGTCGTGTTTTTTTGCAAGCTATTTGGGCGGCGGCCTGTATTTATCAAGACTCATGACTGAAAGGGGCGCGGACTCTGGTCATTCCCAGCTGCAATATGCTCGGCATGAAATCCGGGGTCTGGAGCAAGCATGCATGTGACGTTTGGTTTGCGGAGCTTCGCTAGGCCCCCAACCAAAGTCCGGAATCCGGATCATCTGATTTTAAGCGCGTGGTTTCCGGCATGTGTGACACGTGATGCCGATGGGTGAGACGACGTCGGCTGTGGGTCGGACAATGGATGACCAAACGAGCACAAATCCAAATCAAATGTCCTGCTACTTGGAGTTCTTACAACCCGCCGGCTTGCCCTTGTGCCAATGTTTCGGTTGGCTGACTCCTGCATGTATGTCTATGTGCAATACCCTATCCAACTTCGCCCGTTCCGTGATTTACCACACGGCTCCTTCTTTTCCGAGGCCACGCAGCAGGTGCACGCATTAATGGCTGCTCATGACTGAAAGGAGGACGGCCATGTCTCACGGCGAAACTCAGAATAGCCGCACCAACAGCTCACCCTATGGTGGCGAAGAACGGGAATGCGATCAGCCAGCCAGCCAGCCGACCCACTCAGCTAGAAGCTCAACCTCAAGCAGCCATATTTTCGGGTATGCTCTTCCGATGTCGAAGCAACTCCTCGACCCGTTTGGTAGCCCCTTCAAGCTTTGCTCTTAAATCTTCCAGATCCAATGGTTGGCTTTCAGTATATAGCCCGCGATCCTTCAAATATCTCGTGTATTCGTCGCATAACGCCGCTCGTCTTTGTACTTCTTGTTGAACCGTGCTGCTTGATTTGTAATAGGCGTGAATGTCGGCGCGTAATTTTCCTAATAAGCCTAGATTTTCGTGATAACGGGCGATGACCTCTGCAAGTTCGGTGGGGTATCGGACAATATGAGCAGCGTACAATGCTTTTCTTGGTTCTTCGTTTGATTCTTCGTACCACTGTTTGAATAATTGATGGCAGATGGGGTTGGTTTTAGATTTTGCCTTGAGAATGCCGCGGAACTCGGCGTGCAGTTTCTGGAATGCCATGATGCTACTATCGTCCACACCGGAGATCCACGGCGGGGGCGAGAATAATTGCTTGGGAACTGTGCTCGCATCATCCCAGTCAATTATACCATTGATTTGCAGCTCATCGCCGACGATGATATTCGGAAGCCGCAGGTCTGAGTGATACAGAGAGTACCCATTTTCTTCGGAATCGGCATCGGCGTCAAGGAGATGTTTGCCGACGAAATGGACCGCGAAAACCTCAAGTTTGATGTCGTCTATGGTCTGGTCTGCAACTGGGAGTGTTAGCGAGTCGGAGACTATCTGGAGTTGGTTTTCCATGTACTCTCGCACGGATGTCGTCGGCGGGACGCTACGTCGGAGCTCATTTAGCGGTATTGATTGCAAATCACCAACTTCCGGAATCTCCGTCTTTGTTTCGGGCACCAGCGACCCCAGTGCTGGAAACTTGGTCTGTCGCAACTCGACAAGGATTCCAATTAGTTGGGAGAAGAAAGTGGCTCGCTGCGCAACCGTTGATTCGAATAGAATGCGCTTTGTAAGACTTCGACCGGCGACAAAGTCTAGTACAAGGAAAACATACTCGCCACCGCCATCATTTGATAGTTGAACGTTGCGGCCGAATGCACGTACACGAGGGACTGGAATTTGTGTTGATTGTTTGAGAAAATTTAGAACAGCAACATGGCCGAGTACTTTTCTCCAAGGATCGTGAACGAGCGGCAGGATAGGGATCCGGACAACGCATTTTGTTTCATCGTTAAATTCAATGATGAAACTGACATTGTAACTCCCGCGATCGCGGCTTATGATGCGGCAGGAATGCTGTGTGCTGTGACGCAGGGCTAGAGCCGTGATTCTTTCGGGAGAAATGGTGGAAATGAAATCAGACCGACGTTGGTCGTCTTGCTCCGAGGTTGGTGGAAAGTCGTGGACAGTGAGTACTGGCCGTCCCCCTCGACGGGACAAGGGAAGGGATCGGAGAGCGAAGCTGACAACCGTCTTCTGGACCTTTCCGAAGCTTTTGGCCAACTTGGACAAAAGAAGCAGCAGCCGATGCCAGCAGTGATGCCAAAAATGATGCATCAATGACGACAGCATTTTGCAGAAGTTACAAAAGATCAAAGAGTAAGATGATCCCCCAGAATGGACAGTAACAAGTTGCCTGTGGAAGCGGGTACGGACGGGTACGGAATTTATTTTGCCCGGCGGAAAATTACAATTATCCCAACCCCATGGACCTTGGACTGCTGCTTTGACTCCCACAGCATGCTGTGCCCGCGGAAAATAAAGGATGAAGATGCCATCATGGTCGGTAGGTCACGCCTTTGATGATGATAAGATATGGATGTTGACTTAGGAATCCAGCATCTTTGGACCAAGGCCAGCTCTCTCAAGGAAGAAACAGCACCTACAATTCATGCGTAGTGTGGAACTACCGACGTCCAAATGGCCTGGCACTAGCTTGCCACCTGGAACGCGGGTTTCCGGGGTTACAGTAAATCTCGGCTGCAACAAAGTTAATCTCGTATCTAGGGTAAAGCCTTAAGACCTAAATTAGGCAAGTAGTGAGAAAACACTATATATATAGGGTATATACTATGCATATACTAAGTTCTATAGTGTATTAATATAAGAATATATTTATAAAGTAGTATATATAAGGTATATACTACTTTTTATAGTATATTAGTATAAAGGTACTTATAATATAGTATATATAATATATATATAGTAGTAAAGTAAGGGAATTATAGTAATTATACTATAAAAAAATTTTATATACTAATAAAATAATAAAAAAGTAATTTATAATAAGGATAATATAATTACTATAAATATAGGAAATATATATACTATATATAACTATACTTTTAGTAATTTATTATAGGTATTTAGCTTAGAAGAAGTAGTAAATTACTAAGTAATTAAGTAAAATATAATATAGTATATATATATAGTATATACTAATTACCTATAGCATAGTATATATAATATATATATAATAGTAAAGTAAGGGAATTATTATAATTATATTACTTAATAAAGTAATATGTAATAAAGAAATTATAATTAGTATAAATAAAGGGGATATATATGTTATATATAATTATACTTTTAGTAATTTATTATAGGTATTTACTAGAAAAAGGAGTAAACTACTAAGTAATTAGAAAGATAATATATTATATATAGTTTATATAAGCTTAGTATATGCTAACTATATATAGAGTTTTTTCCCTAAAGTGTAGTTTTAAAAATCTTAAACTTATATAAAGATGTCTTTTTACTAAGTCTAATAATACTTAAAATATATTATAACCTTATAATTACTATATTCTTTATATCTTTTATTATTATACTAACTTAAGTATAATTATAAGCTATTCTAACTATGCCTAATATTATTTAGCGCTAGGAAAGTAATACTAATAAGGTCTATACTTTATATATATATACTATATATACTTAGTATATTACTAAATACTTTATAGGATAATCCTAAAGAACTAAAGTTAATTTATGATTTTTTAATATACTTTAGGTAAGTATATTCTATAAATATAATATAATATATACTTACTTTATAGAGTCTATAATTAATACTACTAGAATTATAATTATAAAGAGTAGTAGAAGTGTAATTAATATATAGTATATTATTAATTACCTTACCTTACCTAGCTACCCTAAGGCTTATATAAATAGTATTCTTTATATAATCCTAGTACTTAATTATAATATTAAGATTATAAGTAAGAATAATATAAAGAAAATTATTTAAGAGTAAGTAAGTATTATAAGTTTATATATTTATTATTTATTCCTAACTTAAGCTAAGTATATACTAGATCTAATTCTATCTTACCTACTCTAGGAAGATAAATAAGACTACTTTAAAGCTACTATTAGTATATAATATATATTTAATATCTATATATTAGTTTACTAATTTACCTAGAAGCTATTTCCTAATAACATAATAAGAGGGCTAATTTTAGTATATAACTTATATATATGTAAGGATTAAGATTTACCTTAATATTAAACTAATGCTTATTAAGTATAGTAAGTAATAAAATAAGGAATTTAATCTAAAGCTTATTAGTAATATAAGAACTATATATACTAGCTATTTAAAAACTATAGATATTAATAATAAACTAAAGAAAAAGATAGAGAGATAAGTTATATATAGTCACTATATGTATTACTTACTAATAACTTATAATAGTGCTTATACTACTTATTTCTTAATTTAGGAGGGGCTAGACTATCTGCTATGTTAGCTAGTTACAAATAGTAATAAGAATTAGGGGCTAATTTATTATAAAGACTAGAAAATAGCTTAGATTAGTTATTAAGATATAAGTAATTAGCTTTATATATAAGGCTTTTATACAAATTTTATATAGGAGTTCTTTATTAGGTACCCCTAAGGCCTTAATAATGAATTACACACAAAATATTAAGTTAATAAGTATTCTTTAGATATTATATATCTTAAATATATAGTAACATATAGTACTAGTCCCCCTAAGATAAGTGGTAAATAGTGCTACTTTTTTAGGATATTTCCTAGTTAAAGCAAAAGCTATGTAGTCTATATATATACTATATATATAGTAGGTATATGCTAATAAAATGTAGTTTTCTATTATATGCACTAAGCAAACCTTAGGAGCTATAAATATAAGGTTAAATATGACTTTTTGTTCCTTTTAATATTAAAAGGTTCCTTTTTCTTATACTTACTATATATAAAATATATGCTTATATACCCTTACCTTTAAAAAGTATTCTATAAGATATTAAAGAGGCATTATCTTTAGCTATTAAATAATATTATAATCTTTTATTATTAATAACTTATACGTATATAACTACTATATAATATCTAGCTTATATTTTTAATTAACCATTATATAGGGAGGTTATATTTAAGTTCTATGCTTTCCTTATTCCTATAATATTATAAGGCAAATTCCCTAAGGCAAATTCCCTAAGGCAAATTTATCTAGCCCTTAATTATAAGGATAAGGTATAGGGCTTAATCCTTAAATCCTAGCTTCTATAATACCTAGTAAGGTTATAGCTTATAAGTAAGTTTATGCTAAGAGTATATTTAATATATACTAACTAGATATAAGCATAAAGCGTAAATAGCACTTTAATTAACTTTGGGACCTAGATAAATAGTGAATTTATAAGATATATATATAGGGACTAAATAATTACTTTATTATTTTATACCTATAGGAATAGGTAAAAGCTTTTATAAAAGTATAATACCTTTAAATTAACCTTTCTTTCTAATAGATTAAGGGAATAGCTAATATTCTTATATATTTCTTATATAATAAGAAGAAGTTAAGTATATATGCGCTATTTCTTTTAATATATAAAGCTAATATATCTTAGTATAAGAAATATATATATATGTTATTATAACTTAGTTAATAGCTAAAAGCTATAAAGAGGTATATATAAATAATAGAGTTTATATATATGCGTGTTATAACTAATTTATTATAGATCTTTTCTACTTTATTTAAGCAGTTAAGTATGATTAGTAAGTGTGCTATTAGATAGCACTATGTAAAATATATAAACGCTAATATAATAAGTGTAATCTAAGCTATTACCTATAATATAAATACTAAGTAAGTAAGAGGTATATATATGTTTTATAAATACTATATATATGCTAATAATAAATAAGTCTTAGAGATTACTTATATAAGTAGTATTTAAATTTTACCTAGTAAGAATATTTAGAGTATTTATTAATCTTTTATTATGTTTATATTAAGTATAATTAGTGAAAGTCTAACTAAGATATACTTAATAAGAAATTCATTATGCCTTTTCTTAATATATTATCTTAAGAGAAATATAAAGAGTGTATTAGATGCTTATATAATATATATCTAAACTATAAGTAGTAGTTTAATACTAAGCTTACCCCTTAGATAATGGCTAGACTAGTGCTAGCTATGTCTAAAGTAAAACCTAAATAGAGAATATATATAGTAAAGAATACTAATATAAAGGAAAGTAGTTATTAGGAAGATTATATATTTGCTAGAATATAAGTGTCTCTTTTAGTAGTAATTCTTAAGTATAACTTTAATATTCCTTTTACTATATATATGCTAATTATATCCTAGTCTTAAGAGAGTAATAGTTAAGAAATACCTTAAGGCGTAAATTAGGGCTAATAAGGGTGTTAATCCTACCTAGAGAGATTGTTCTTATAAGAGTTATATAAGTAATACACTTATTAGGAAGGAGAAAACACACTAAAGATAAGCTCTAAGAAGGGAAGAAAATACTAGTTTTTCTTAGAATTCTTAAAACCCTTATAATTTACTTATGCCTAGTAGAAATAAATTTACTATATATCCCCTAAGTACCTTGCTTACTATATAATATATATAATAAAGCTTAAGCCCTTTTCTAATGCTAATTCCTATTTAACTTTTACTTTTATACTAAGAATAAGAGTAACTTAAATAATATAAGCCTTATATAAAAGATAATAAGGAAGTAAATAATAAGAGTAATAGTAATATTATTTTTATTAGCTCCTGCTTATATATACTAATAGTTAAGGAGGAGGAGGATAAAATAGTAAGTTTATATTAGTCTTATATTAATATTATATACTAACTCTTTTAGGCTTACTTTAACTTAACCTTAGACTTTACTTTTAATATAAGTAATAATAATGCTTAATCCTGTAAGTAATAATAATTAGCTATGCATAGTAGTAATATAGGAAGCTTAACTAATAAAGCTATATAATATATATAAAAAGAGAAAATAAAGCTTAAAAATAACTTAAGGCTTAATAAGGCTTATTAAGAGATTAGAGCCCTTATAAAGGAATATAAGAGACTAAATAAGGTATATATATAGTTATAATAGCTATAATAGTATACTAATAATATAAAGGAGCTTAAATAAATAAAAGAAAAGGAATAGGTATATAAAAGGGCTACCTTATAGTTTAACTAGTGTAATATATAGCATACTATATACCTTACTTTACCTTCTATATTTTAGTACTCTTCTATACCTTCTATAAAGTTAGCTTTTATAATATAAAAGCTTTCTCTTAGGATATAGAAGATAAAGTACTTTAAGTATATTCTTAGTAAATATGTTAGGTATGTGTTTAATATGTATTATACCTCTTAGTTATTAGTAAGCTAAGAGCTATTCTTTATAAAACTCTTACTTTAACTATATATATATAAATAATTATTACCCTTATATAATAATTATAGATTTTATTATTTCCTAGTAATATAACTAGCCTAGTGAAATAAAGAGCTATATTTAAGCTTAAATACGCTATCTTATTCCTTATTAAGTATTATATATTAGTTATGCCTTATATATAGTATACTTATAACTTACATAAGAAGCTTAAGTTTATTTATAAACTTCTATTATAAGGATATCTTAGGGCCTAATTTATAAACGAATTAATAGGTATATATATATAGTATATAATAGAGTAATATACCTAGGCTTATAAAGATATTATATATTACGCTAGCTATTAGATAATACTTAGTAGCGGATTGCACTATTAGTAATGTAAGTATATGCTATATATATTATATATATATAGTGTATACTTTTACCTATAATCTTCTCTTTAATCTTAATATTTACTCTACTAGGTAGCTATACTCTCCCCTTATAATACTAGTAAATATAGTAATAAATCTATTTATATATACTTATTAATATGTGTATATATTACTTATATAGGGATACTTACGCTAGTATTATCTAAAAAGCTCCTACTATATATTTTCCTACTATTATTAATAATAATATTATAACTAAAAGCAGGTTAGCCTTTATATATATATTACATATGCTATAAATATACCTTATATATAGGTATTAATCCGCGAAAGGGGAAGTAGCTCTAAAGAAATTAAAATTAGCCTATAATAATAGCCTAATTTAAAGGGGTTTACTACTTTAAGTATAGAGTTATTAATAAAATTAGTTACTTAGACTACTATCTTTATATATATATTATAAATAAAAAGGATAATAGAATAAGATTTAGTATATATTATATATATATTAGTTTAATTTTTAGTGCCTTATAACTAAATAAAATACACTAAACTAACTATAAGTATATATACTATATGCCCTGTATATACTAAGCATATATAGGCATTATATATTATTTACCTTTCTTTATATTATAATATTTTACTTTTACTATATATAGTTATATATTATATATATATATATAGTATAGGTAAATATACTTAACTTTAGTTAATTTCTATTAAAAACTAATCTAGCTTTTTACTTAGTATAATATATATAGCGTATATATCCTTATTAAAAAACATACTATATAAAAACTATATAAAACTAATTAAAGTAAATTAGAGTAAATCTATATATACTAGGCATATATTAAGTAAGAGAAATTTAATTAGTTTCCTAATTTAGGGCTACCTTTATAGCTATAGTAGCTATAATTCTAGCTACTTTCTTAGCCTTTTTCTTCTTAGTCTTTAGCTTCCTAGTATATATGCCCTTTTATATAGGAGTAACTACGTTATTATTAGCCTTATATATATTAGATATATTAAGGTTACTTATGTGTGTTCTCTAGCTATATTACTAGTGCCTTAGATCCTTAGAATTATATTAGTAATATATATTACCTATAAGCTTACTATATAAACTTACTAGTAGGCTTATTCTAGCTATTACCTAGACTAAGAGAGAGCTACTAATAATTCTTATAGTCCTTATTATACTAAAAGATATAAGTATATAATTACTATATATATAGTATTAGTAGGACATACCTTATGCTTCTCTCTAATACTTATCTTATCCTTAATATTAAAGTACTTTACTTATAAATAGTTAATACTTTTAAAATATATAAAAAAGGTTATAATATATATAAAATAATAAAACTACTAGCCTTAGTATGTAGTAAATTACTTATTATTTATACTATAATATTAGTTAGTATATATATTAAATATATCTTATAAATATTATATAATATATACCTTTTAGTTAAAAAACTTAGTAAAAATATAGGTAAGGTCTTAAGACCCTAAGGGACTAGGTCTTAGTTTAGTATATATACTATATATAGGCTTAATATATACTTACTTAAATAGCTCTTTAATAAATAGCATATTATATTACTTATAGTAAAGAATTATTTAGATAAGTTTACTAATATTAAATTAGCACTAGCTATATATATATGCTATATATATATACTAGTGCCTTATAAAAATCTTATTCTTATTTACCTAGGAATAGGAGTTAGTATTAACTATAAATAATTAGTATATATTTTATAATAGCTATATATATTAGAAATATACATACCTTTAATACTATACTTCTCTTCTAGATAATAATATATTTAAAAAGTAAGAATATGCCTTATATATATATATAATATATAATATACTTAACCTAATCTGCCTTTAGGAATTATATAACTATATAAGTAGCTATTTACCTTTTTAATACTATAGCTATATATTATTAATATAATATATATATATATAATAAAAGGGAATGTATATAGTAATACTAAATTTTAAGAGATTAAAGCTAGCTATTTATAAAATATTAGTATTATAATATATATAGCTAGAATATTATACTTATAACTACTAAGCTTATATATAGCTACTAGAACTATAATATATTAGTAAATATATAATATATGTCCTATATATATTAGCTTACCTTTAGATAGATCTTTTATATAATTAACCTATTTGCTTACTATTTATAAGTTATTTTATTTATATACTATATATAAAATATATACTATAAATATAGCTAGTGTTCTTATTCTTATATATATCCTTAGTATTAGTTTTAGTGTTTATAAGCTTAATACTAAAAGGAAGGCTTATATATATATATATATATAATTAGTATAGGATATTTAAATAAGACTTATATATTTATTACCTTTACCCTTAGGCACCTAATAATAGCGTAGTATTTTTAATATCTAATAAATATATCTCTAAATATAATTAGCATATACTATATATATATATAAATCTAAATATTACTTACTATTAGAATAGGCATAGAAATTAGTTTTTTTATAGAAACTACATAAAGTAATTAGTAAATTAAGATATTTAATAAATATAATAACTATATATAAAGTAAGAAAATTATAAGGTTAAATACTAAGTATAAAAAGGTAAGAGTAATAATAAAAAGGGAAGAAAAGAAAAAAGAGCTTATAGTAGTAAGTATAGTGTATATATAAGGTAAGTATATATAACCTTAAAAAAATTAATTAGCTAATAATTACACTTTATAATAACATATATAATATATATATATAGTATATATAGGATAATATATATATAATTAAAAAATTATATAAGTAAAAATTCGCACTTTATAATTATATATACTAGGTATATACTAGGAAAAAAATTATGTAAGTAAAAATTCACACTTTATAACTATATATGCCTTGTATATGCGAGGCATATGCTATTCTGCTAGTCGCAAGGCCCCACCCTAGATACGAGATTAACTTTGTTGCAGCCGAGATTTACTGTGTGCCCCGGGTTTCCTGTCATCGAAACCCGGCAACTAACATGTGCCAATTCAGGGACTGAAGCTCCGTAAAGGCTACTCAGCTCCGTGGAACCCCTATGGCCGAGTGTTTAGGATGGTGGCCCATTCAGCCATGGATGACGGCTTGCCTTGCTGTTACGACAGGTACCTCGCGACGCGGTCATCAGGTTCGTTTTGTGTCGGAGCTTTGGCCATGTTCTAGTATATCCGGCAGATATCGCGCATGGATCATGTTCTGCTGCATGCTCTGGCTCACCTATACTCACCACTGCCTCAAAACGCCGGCGCTGAGACAATCATGGCTGCCGACAGCGCCGTATACACGTACAAAACAAAATGTCAGGGTCGGTAGAGACCCGCGACAGCGCCAGAGCAAGAGCAGCCCCCTACACCCGACGACACTTGTCTCAGGGGGTGGGGGGTTGATCCCAGGCTAGCGTGGGGAATGTTCGTTCGTGTTACTCAGGTAAGGATTCTCGAGCGTGACTGTTTCCATGGTAGAGTAGTGCGATGGAGGAACGAGTTGCTCTGTGCTGGTGGCGTCTCTGGGATCAGCTACAAGGTTAACAAATCACTTGTTCAATGCGGCCAGAAATCTTTTCAAGACTACTAAGTGAGGGCTCGCTCACGACCAGAAGTCATTGATGAGAAAAATTCAAGATTGCGCTTGATCGTGAGAGCCAGGAAATTAATTACCATGTTAACCATCGAAAGCATATTCCACGCTGGCTGAAACCCTGTAGTGAGCACTCTTCAAAGTGATCCAAGAGTAGTAATCCAAAAAGGATATATATTCCGCACCGTAATACAGGATTGAGGGTACCGGGACAAAAATCTTTTTGCCTCGCACGCTAACGTTTCTCCAATCGAGTATAAATATTCTCTAACCTTGAACCTGTACATGTTTAACTAGTCACATTTTTTTTTTCCATGCTCGCAAAGACAGCAAGGAACGACATCTAGCACAATGGACACAAACAATCATGTGTCTCAAGCATTACTTGCAGCTGGCGTACACGGAGGTCCACCTCGGCTAGGAAGGCGTCTTGAACGCAGTCCAACACATTGATGTCACATTGCAACCGGATGGCGACAAGTCTCATTCTGCTGTACCGAGGGTGTGGTTGTGGACAAACACCCACTTGCCCTTCAAACTCATGACTGAAACTCTCCGACTGACCTTGAGCCTGCTGGGAAACCTCGCGGGGCTGGGTAGTACCTAATCTCTCCGGAATCAAGTCCATTGATATAAATAGAGCTTTTCGACCAAGGTCAAATAGCTTGCGTGGCAACACACACTCGTCGACGAGGCTAGAATATTGCCATCGATCCCAGCCTCGAGGCCGTCTATGCCCTCCCTCATCTTATTTAGCCCTGGACGAACCCCCAAGTCGAAGCCGCATGACACGCCTAAGCTGTCTTCCGATGAGTCGGTAGACCGGTTTCGAGGTGCTTCCGGCCTGTCTCCGAGCACCCAGTGACGGAAAAATGCACCTCCCTCGGCGCAGCCTTCATGTTCAAGACGGTGCTCACTTGTTGTATAAGCCGAACAATATGACGCTGCTCCATGTCATGAGACGAGCTCATGTCAAACTCAAGATGGGAAATGCGGTGCCCGTGTGGGATCAGGCGGAATGCGTCGCGCCATTCCTCAACCAGGGGCCCTAGACTCGGAGAGTCGGGCCCATCGATTCCTCCATTTATTTCAGTCTCTGTGAGCTTCTTCGCGTCCAGAGGTCGAAGGATACAAACGCGGAGGCAGGCAGGCAGGGCGGATGATGAGTCTTGCGCACCACCCCGCGAGATTGCGTCCGCGAGCGACGAGGGTTCATCGAACGTCGTGTAAGCAGCATCTAGGGACTCGCTCATTTTATAATCTGGATCGGCGAGCGACGCAGGTCTCGTTTAGTTACGAAGAGGAAGTTTTGGTGAAGGAACATTATTTGATTGATAGGAAGCTCGACTTGCCGGAGCGAGCCGGGGTGGGGCAATAGATCAGACTGTTTTACTCCATAATACGGAACTATGTACATGGTCTATGTACATAGTCTCCCTATGTCACAAGATATGTAGCATGCTCCCGGATTCTCGCCGAAGGGGGGGGGGTAAGCTCAGGCTCCCAACCACATGCAATGCGTGAGACTGGTGCAACGCAGGGAAGACGGGATGCAGACCAAGCAGCTCAGGAATATGGTGGCACCTCGTGATGAACGAGTTTCACCGAGGTTGAAGTGACTTGGAGGGGAAAACAGTCTTAGAAGGACTGGTCAAGGCCTTAGTGTAGGAGAACTCGGATCTTCGCCGAATGGTTTCATGAGAGCTAATATTACTACATGCATGTCCGTCTCGAAAATGGAATAATCAAGTTCATGATAATACATGCGGTGCGGAGGTCAACTTTTGATTGGCTTTTCTACCAAATATTACGTTGGAAAGACAGCGCGCGTTGCTCAACGTGGAATCGGCCGATGCACTTTACTTTACATAAGTCCGTAGATACTACGACAGTTTGATAGCCCAGGCAGGCTGGCCATGTTGTCCAACTGCCGCTGCTGGTGCTCAAGGTTCAGTTTGACATGGTGCTTCTGATCCGATTGAGAAGCAGATGTACACTTGAATACAAGCAGCTGTAACTGATAACACCGTACACGGGGGGTATACATCAGTCCGGCTGAGCACAGATAGTTACGTGTAGAAAAACTATATAAAGGCGTCCACGGATCCCTACAGAAGGACCCAACCAGAGCACGAAATTCAAACACATCTTCTCAAAGTCAAATTTTTTCAAAGCCATCAGCTTCCTCTTTTCAAAAATCTCCTTCAGAATCATGCGTTTCTCCAAGATCTTGGCCCTTGCCACGACCGTCGTGTCTGTGTCGGCCGTGACTCTGCAGCAGTTCAATCGCCCTCGGTGCTTCGGCGCCAAGCGTCTCTGCAGCAACATCAATCCTGGAGTCTGCTGCCAGTCCAGGACCCGCGTCTTCTCCTCGGGCAATTGCGTAGGCTGCACCAGCACCGACTTCCACACTATCTGGAATCAGAACGGCGCAAACTTCTGTGGTCGCGTCGCCTCGTCGACAAACGGTAACGGCTGCATCGGCGGTGCGAACCTCCGCGGCCACACCTGGTGCCGTCTCTGCCGAACGAATCTTATGGCCGGGAGAGGCATCTCCGGCGAGGAGCTCGAGGGGGTGGAGAGGCGCGAGGCCGAGGCGGCTGCAAACGGCCAGGAGCTGCACGACGATTCCGAGTGCAAGGAGTCGGTCGAGCCTGATCTCGTGACCCTTGACGACAAGCGCTTCTTCAAGATCAACTATGCCGTCTCCGAGGCAGACACCAAGGCCATTTTGGACTGGATCGAGGGCGAGAACCCTGAGTACTCGGCTTTGTCTTCCCACTTGCTGCAGCACGAGACTCAGTTCAACCCCCACGCTGAGCTGGATGGTGAGAAGGAGTGATGGCGAAGCTCACACATGGCCGTTTGCTGCTTGTGTGATGGCTGCGGATTCGTTAGCTAGTGCGCAGAAGCCCGCCACACACATACAAATGTGAAAGGCAAGTTTTGTAGTCAAAATATACCAGTGTCCCATATTTACTCTGCCTATGTAGCTACTGTGTGGCTAGAACTACGACCACTAAAGGCCTCTCTCTAGCTTCTAGGTCTTGGTTCGATTATATTGCGGGCGCGGTCGGCGGTCGGCGGTCGAACGGAACAATGAAGCATTCTTCGCGAACGCAGACGAACTTGGAGGTTTCGGGCTGTCGCGCAAAGGAAACCCTTGTCTCCATAATAAAGGAAAGGGGCCGTGTCTGAACGCGCCCCCCAGGGCTAGGTCCACACGTGACACCAGCGAGCCACCGACCATCACACAGCGAGCGACTCGCGCACAACACTCTCAAACCCTACTTCGTGCTACTCCGTACAAAGTTTTACATAGTTCCCCATACGTTCTTGCTGTATGCAGTGCAGAGGGAAGGCTCGGATTCCTGACTAGTTCTCGCCTTCCGTCCGAAATATACGACTCGTTGGAATCGCGCCGGCCCTGCCGCAGGCGTGCACATTCAAAAATCGAAACATGGACATGGCGCCACCTGGTTCATTGAGATTTGAAAATTGGAGAGAGAGAGAGTTGAGAGAATGCTTTTGACCGGAAGGGCTCTCTCCTCCGTGCAAGATAAGATTTGTGTTTTTAACCACCGGCACAATTTTTAATTGGTCCGAGTGCGCGTGCAAGGGGAATTCCCATCACAGCAGATTTTTGCCATGGCGTCATGCTCCCTCGACTTGGCAAATCTTGACGTTGGGATCTGCCCCCCAAAAAAAAGGAAAAAAAAAAAAGTGACGAACCAATATTACCCCGTGCTGGCATCTGAATCTGCCAATATCCAATATCGGTTCCTAGCCGTAGTGGAAATCGACGTTGCATCCGGCAATCACCCGGCAAGCACGGCAGCGGCATCATGGCGCTTCGCCAGCAGACGCCGTTTCCTGCCGAGTACGGGGGTTGCGCGCAATGCATGAGATGGACGCAGGATGCAAATCAGCCTCAGCCGTACAATCCCGCCTGCTGCCTTCCCAATGAGCAAAAGACGCCTCTCTTAAATGCAGGCCACTGGCCGATATGGGCAGGCAATACAGATTACGGATTCCCACTGTAATAGTCATTGGACCGGAAATCACGGAGCACGCAAGTCTTGAAAAACAATAATTGGAAGGAAGGAAAAAAAAAAAAAAAAGAGAGAGAGAGATAGATTCTTTGTCTCCTCCGGGTAAAGTTGGCCGGCCGCAAGGGCTCCTGAAAGCTTCGGGCTCGGCAAAGCTGCCATCACACCGAGTCATCACAATACATGAACGAGCTGACACTGACACACACACACACACGAGGACGCCATGGCTGGAAATTATATCATGTAACAGCTTACATATCATGTAAGATAAAGGCTACATAGGGACAGGTTAGGGGCGATATCCACCGCGCCAATCCTGCCGAAGCGGTTGAGGCGTCGAGGCCCTCTCCGGAGCTGCCACACCCGTGTCCACTTGCTCCCTCCCCGATTCAGCTCCGTGGCTCTCTGAAATGGGAAAATACTTTCCGTTCGACTCACGGTGGGATGGGTCATGCTGGTGTAATACTGGTGTAATTCGCCGTGCATGATCCTTTCTCCGTAATACTCTTGTTCAAGTCTCTCTGTGTCTGACTAGTGAGCCAACAGCCGGCACTAGGTCACGGCGCTAAACGGCATCAGATGAGTCGCGGGTGGCTTGTCATGGTTTCCTTTTTGAAATCATGGCACGACGGCTGACTCTGATCAGTGCACTGTTTCTGCAACGGGCAGTGGCGTCGACGGAGCCGCGAGCGGAGTAGCCGAAAGCTTGGTATTGAATGTTGCGATTCAAGGGACCTCAAGGGACCTCAAAGGGACCAGCTGGCGACAATATGCATAAATACACCTTGGATGAGAACCTCTGTTTTTCCTTGGCGTTTCTTCTTCAACTTCCATCAATTCACTTCTTCTTCTTCTCTTATCCGTTCAACATTCAATCATCACTCTGCTTTGTATACGACAAGTGGTGCCACGACCATACCGCGAGCCTTTCCTTTCCATGGATACATGCCGTGACTCGGAGCGCAAGAAGCGTACCCGACCAACGAAATACCCTCGGATTTCCAAGCCCCTCCACCTTGCTCAGGCCTCTTATGACTGTGTGGTCATCGGTTCGGGATATGGCGGAGGTATTGCCGCGTCGCGCATGGCTCGAGCTGGCCAGTCCGTGTGTCTCCTGGAAAGAGGCAAGGAGAGATGGCCCGGAGAATATCCCGAGACACTGACGCAGACTGCCAAGGAGTTGAACATCTCGGGGAACCGCAGCAGGGCATTTCATAAAGACAAGCAAATCCAATTCGGTAACACGTCGGGGATGTATCATCTCATCGTGGGGGATGGCCAAAGTGCTGTTGTCGGCAATGGTAGGCTAAATCTCCCTCCCACTTGTCACTTGTGGCATCGTGTAGATGGATGGATGCCCTTTTTTTTTTTCCACCAGTCTGACCATCAGTTTCCAGGTCTCGGGGGAACGAGCCTCATCAACGCCAACGTGTTTCTTGAGGCAGATGCCGGCACATTGTCATTGGACGTCTGGCCACCTGAGATTCGGGACAACCCAGAAGCCCTGGCCGAATGTAAGTTTGTTTCAGGGCATCCAAGTAATTATCAACATCCGATGATGGAGATGATCCCCGCGCCTTCCAGTAGCTGGTTTCATTTACTCACATTTTTTTTTGACAGACTATCAAAGGGCCAGAGATGTGCTTGAGCCTCAGTCGTACCCCGAAAGTTGGCCCAAGTTGAAGAAGTTGGACCTCTTGAAGCGTCAAGCCAAGAATCTCGGTCTGGAACAGCGCTACTACAACTGTCCTCAGACCACTCGCTTCCGCAAAGGTCCAAACAGTTGCGGCGTCGGAATGTCACCCTCCACACTTTCCGGACAAGATTCAACAGGCCTCAATGATGGGTCCAAGACAACAACGCTCGTCACGTATGTGGCTGACGCTTGGAACTGGGGAGCAGATATATTCTGTCAATGCGAGGTGCGATACATCGAGGAAGCAACAGATGGACGTGGCGGCTACAACATCTACTTCATTTGGCATGAACCCGGTCGCGACAAGTTCCAGAACGGGAAGCGTAACGACTTACTTCATGTCCACGCTAAAAGTGCCGTTTTCCTCGGAGCGGGGTCCCTTGGCACAACCGAGATTCTCCTTCGAAGCAAATCTATGGGGCTTGACATTAGTGACGACGTGGGTCGCGGCATGAGTGGGAATGGCGACATGTTGGCTTTTGGGTAATTGTTGAAAAGTCCACATTCTCGAAATTGAACCGCGCAGCTGACAAGTCATCACAGTTACAATTGTAACGAGGAAGTCAATGCAATCGGTAGCGCGGTCCAGAAGACTGGCAACCCAGTTGGTCCAACAATAAACGGCATCATAGACATGCGAGAGGCGACTGACCACCCTCTCCACGGCTTTGTGATACAAGATGGAGCAGTACCGCATGCCTTATCCAGGATACTGCAAACCATCATTGATCTCCAGCCTCGTGCTCGTGGCGCCAAGACAAGTCTTGTACGTCGCTTGAAAAAGAAGGGTGCGGCATGGAAGAGTCGATTATTAGGCCCGTATACGAAATGTGGCTCCATTCAAAAGACCCAGGTCTTCCTCATCATGTCCCATGACAGTAAGCATACATCAACCTTGGGTCGCTTTTTCAAACTGTCAACAAGGTTCTAACAAGCCCTCAAGGTGGTCAGGGAACAATGTGGCTGGAGAATGACATCCCACAGCTGCAATTCCGAGCTGGGGGCGGTGCCGCTCGTGAGGAGGCTGTGCACTCTTTGCTCCGCGAGGCGATTCACGCAGTCGGTGGAACGCTCATCAGTAACCCGGGCCTCGCGATGACGGGCAACCACGAAACAACTGTTCATCCCCTTGGGTAAGTCTCAAAACAAGAGAGTCAGAAACTAGCAGTCAGCTAACTCTTGTACTTAGCGGAGCGCGGATGTCACGAGATAACACTGCTCTCAATGGCGTCACAAATCATCTGGGGCAGGTCTTCACAGGAAGAACAGCTTCAGAAACCCATTCCGGCCTTTTTGTCGTTGACGGCGCCGTCGTGCCTGCTGCCTTGGGTGTCAACCCGATGGCGACGATATCTGCGTTGGCAGAAAGAGCGGTCGACGAATACGCAAAATCACAAGGTCTCACCATCTCTCAAGACAGCAACGGGACTCTGGACCTGTTCGGCTTACCAACACGTGCGAGAAATGTTGCTTCAGGAGAACCAGTTGCTTCGGAAGAGCCAGTTGCTTCGGAAGAGCCAGTTGCTTCGGAAGAGCCAGTTGCTTCGGAAGAGCCAGTTGCTTCGGGAGAGCCAGTTGCTTCGGGAGAGCCAGTTGCTTCGGGAGAGCCAGTTGCTTCGGGAGAGCCAGTTGCTTCGGGAGAACCAGTTGCTTCGGGAGACCAGTTGCTTCGGGAGAACCAGACGAAACATTGAGCTCTCGCAGAGAAACAGCCAATTCGATCGATAGGAGACCCAACAAGGCGGCCGGTGGTACAGATGTCGCGCGTGGGCATTCGCTGGTATCCTTCACTGAGTGCATGGCTGGCTTCGTAGACGATTTTGCGGAGACCGCCAGTGAGCGGGAAGGCAGCTTTGACATAGCTTACGGAGCTGGACGGGACAAGAGCCAGGTCGCCCAGTTTCTTCTCAACGCCGTTGTTCATGGAGAATCTCGCGATGGTGGCGAGGGAAGGCAAGAAACCCAGGTCGAAGGTTCCTTGACAGGTACCTTTGTGTGCCCAGCAATCGCGGGATCACCTTTCACGGTTCAGAGAGGCCGCCTGGCCATTTTTCAGCAGGACGTCTCGGTGAGCGGTACAAGCAAGTTGGTGTACAACTTCGATATGACCGGCATCAACGGCCGCGTTCTCCACTTCCACGGCTACAAGTCTGTGAACTCGTCAGTATCGGGTAACCCGAAGAAGTTGTGGCGCGCGTTGACTACACTGTACATTACCTTGACCGATATCAACAGCCCTAGCCGGCCGGTCGTCGCGAAGGGGGTCCTTCGCATGAAGCTCAAAGATTTCGGCAAAGAGCTACGCAGTCTGAAAGCCAGCGGGGGGAGCTTTCTTGAGAAGAAGGCCAATCTTGGCAAGTTCTTCCTTTTTTTCATGCGCAACTCTTCTTCGTACTTGTTCTTGCCTCTCCTGCGTCTGCAATACCCGAGGCCGACGAAACCACATGAGTTCATAAATCCAACGTTGCCGTCGAGGACCATTGAGATTGTTGCAAGCGATGGGGTGAAAACGATACTGCATGTTTGGGAGCCACAATCCCCAGACGCCGGCAGCGGCAGTGCCTCGGCGCGAATCGAGAATCTATTCATGATCCCCGGTGCAGGAGTTGACCATCAGATTTACGCCCTGCCAACGGTGCCCGTCAACGCGGTGAACTACTTTACCAGGGCAGGGTACCGCGTATTCGTCTCAGTCCATCGGATCGGTATGGTGGAAGCGAGTCAGACGGGGAAATGGACCACCTACGACGCACGACTCGATATCAAGGCTTGTATCGAACACATAAGAAAGAACTGGTCCACCAAGAAGCTGTACACCATCGCGCATTGCATGGGATCTGTTGCTTTCGCCAGTGGTCTTCTAGACGGGACCATCCCCTCGGAATGGATCCTCGGTATCACATGCAGCCAAGTGTTTATGAATCCCATATGGAGCAGGAGTAACTCCATCAAGAAATCGTCGCCGATACCACTGGACAAGGTGTACAGAGGTGTCGCAGGAGAGTGGTTCGACTGCAGGCCATCCAGAACTGGTAGCTATATTCAACGTCTCATCGACGAAATACTGCGAATGTATCCCGAGCGAGAGGGGGAGAGGTGCAGAAGCGCTGCTTGTCATCGTACAACATTCCTCTTTGGTCGTTGCTGGGGCCACGACAACCTCAACGAGCCGACGCACCGTCACATTGACAAGTTTTTCAACGGGGCCGGCATGACCCTTATGCATCTACTCATGAGGATGGACGGGGCTATCACGAACAATGCGCCCGACTATGAGGACCTGACCACACCCAGCAACATTAGTCGTTTACGAGGAATTCCTTTCTTCTTCTTTTCGGGTGCCGAAAGCAGCGTCCTTTCAGCGGCTTCAACGGAGAAGTCGTACGATATCTTGACCCGCACATTTGGACTTTCCGCCGGAAAGCCGGGCGGAGGTCTGCAATATCGTAGACAGGTGTTTCGAGGGTATGGACATCTAGATTGTTGGATGGGTCGCAACGCCTGCGATGACATATACCCAGCGGTATTCGAGGAAGTGAACCGGGTCATTGCTGAGGCAGAGTAACATCCTCTCTCATTGTTTGGTAAGCTGGGGCGCGTGGCGTGTTCGTCGTACAATTTCGTACTTGGATTTTGCTCGGGTACACGCGGCGAGATCATGGCGCCGGAAAGAGAGATTGTAGGATAAAAGTGTTTGAGTCGTCGTATTGAGCTACTCCCTAGATGTATTTATATTCCATAACGCTGCATAGTCATTAGATCGGAGTCTTTGATCCTTTTTATTTTCCGGCATCGGGACTTCTTTTCGATGGGTAATCAATGTGAGATAAGAAGAGCACGAAAGGCTCAATAGATGGATTGACATGAGTCTTTATGTGGGTAAGGGTAGGGTAGGTTCTCTTATTGTCTCCCAGCCGGTTTCCTTTTCCATGCATCAAGGACTTTGACTGTGGCCCAGGCGATAGCGACGACTGTTACCGTGAGACGTACTTCCCGGGCCAACTGCACCGCATTTGCTGGGAACAAGAAACTGTGGACATGGCCAATTGTTCCCGAATGTTGTACTTGGACTAGAAACTGTTCCATATTTTCGGAGCGAGGCGATGATGTGGCAGATTTGGGGCTTGTGAGGGCAGTGCCTGCGGCGTTGTCGCGTTCAACTGGTTGTTGACGATGGATGCTGCGAGGAAATATCAAATCTGGAAGGAAGAGAGGCATTAATCAGGTGGAACGACGACAACGCGGCCAGCAGACAGACCCAGCCAATGAGTGGGTGTGGGTGGGGCTGAAGGTGAGGAGCCTCAGTCCCATCACAACCTACTCTGTGCTACGTTGCGTGCTACGTTGGTTCTGGTTTATATGGTTTATATGCCCATTTCATCCAACGTGAACCGATCGTTTTAACGGGCCACTTCACTTTGCCGTCAAAGGCTCTGGTGGCTTGTCCGACCATCCTCGAGGCCGCACCACCGCCAGCCATCCTTCAAGTACCTCGCTGTTCTTGCTCATGCCTCTCAAATGGATCCAATTGCTGGCGGGCACAGCATTATTCCCATTCATGTCTCTCGACGTGCGACGCAATACAGACTCTTGCCCGACGGTTGACCAATCAAGGCGCTCCGAATGTCATGATCAATTCGCGACATGACCTTGATGGCCTGGTTCCAACCTTGATGACCCTATCCGGGGAAGTATCTCGATGTATCGAAGAGGTCATGGGAGGTCATGGAGGTATGACACCGACGCTCGCATAGGTTTGAGCCCTACTACGGTCGTTGGACGGGGCAAGAACATATGCACTATTTAAAAGTGTTTCTCAGCTTGTCAAGACAGTTTCGCAAAAACTCAAAAGTAAATCTCTCCTGTCATTGCCAAAATCAGGTTCCTGACATTCAACATGGGCTCCTCGGCAAACAAGAAGTCCAAGAAATCTGTCAAGCTTAGCGTTCCTAAAAGATCACTTCCGGTGACCCTCTTGTCTGGATTCCTGGTAAGCAATATTTACTTGACACGGTTTCGAAGACGGGAGATCATCTTTCTGACCAAGAAACATTAGGGGGCAGGCAAAACGACTCTCTTGCAGCACATTCTTCGCTCTGATCACGGATTGAAAATAGCCATCGTTGTTAACGATATTGGAGCGTGGGTCTTTTGCACTCGCATACACACCATGAGAGCTTCTGCTTACAATATGTTTGCAGCATCAATGTTGACGCCGCCCTGATCAAGAAAACTCACAGCTTGACCAAGACACAGGAGAAGGTCATTGCCTTGCAAAATGGCTGCATCTGCTGCACGCTGCGGGGTGACCTCCTGGAGGAGCTCGTGCGCATTTCTCAACTAGAGGAGTTTGACTACATCATCATTGAGAGCAGCGGTATCAGCGAACCTGAGCAGGTCGCCGAAACATTCGACGCTCGTTTGGCAGAGCAGATGGGCGAGCTGGCAGACATTGAAACGGCAATGCCATTGGACGAGACCACTGTCAAGGTTCTCAAACAGCTGTTCGTACCCTCTGTATTGGGAATGGCAAATATGCTAGCCGGGAACTGACAATCATCTCAGAAAAGCAGCAGGAGGGCTTGGAAAGTTTGCGCGTCTCGACACCACCGTTACTGTCATTGACTCTTTCACAATGCTGAATGACTTTGACACGGCCGATCTTCTGTCGTCTCGTCGGGATGATGTCACCCCTGAAGATGAACGAACGGTGTCAGACTTGATGGTTGATCAAATTGAATTCGCTGATGTGATTATCCTCAATAAAATCGACATGGTGAGCATCCAATCCGTGTTTCGCATGGTTCCAGGTCTGACTAGTTACACAGACAAGTGGAGAGACGAGAGAGGAGGTCAAGAGTTTGGTCAAGAAACTCAACCACCGCGCCAGAATCATTGAATGCTGTCGTGGTAAGATCGACGTTGCCAAAATTGTCAATACTGGACTTTTCAAACTGGACGTTGCGCAGTCCGGGTATGGATGGTTGCAGGATCTGCATGCCATGACTGTCCGAGAGGTGGGTTGGGTTCTAGAACACGGTTCATGTGCATGCATGGTTGATTGTTTGTTTTCTGACAGCCATGAGTGAATAGGTCAATGGCCGCAACGTGCTCACGCCAAAACCCGAGACCGAGGAGTACAATGTGCAAAGCTTCATATATACCAGATACAGACCATTCCATCCCCAGAGATTATTTGTCTTGCTTCATGACAAGTTCATCCTTCAACTGGAGCAGTCAGATGATGATGAAGAGGATGATGAGAACGAGACAGATCAAGACACACACGGCAGAGCAGAATCACATGCAGACACGGATGTCGACATGGATGGTTCAGAGGGTCCCCCAAGCACAGGATCCACTTCAGGATCTGATGGACGTGACAGTTTTTCGGAGCACTCGGATAAGACTTGGGCATCAACCGAACGGAGCGGTGCGCCATCTCTATACGGGGAGCCACTGAAGCAAACGGGTGAGGACGCAAACATGGACGTCGACGATGACATGGTCATGCCCTCCAACGACATCATCCTCGCCAACAAGCGTGCTCATCCCACCTTCAGGCGTCTCTTCCGATCCAAGGGTGAGTACTTCCTGGCCACTCGACCTCACAGAGCAGGAGACTGGTCGCAGGCGGGAGCCATGCTCACAATGACGGGGGGGCGCCCCTGGTTCTGCACCCTGCCGCCAGAAGAATACATGACAGGCGACGACGAGGTTGATTCGCTCGTGCAGCATGACATAAAGAAAGGCGGCGAATGGGGCGATCGTCGACAAGAACTCGTCTTCATCGGCGAGAAGCTAGACCATGCGAACCTGGAGAGGTTATTGGACGAGTGTATGCTGACGGATGAGGAGATGGAGAAGTGGACAACGGTGATGCGAGACGAGAGGCTCGATGCTTCGGGCCGAGTCGATGCCCTGCAGGATGTTTTTGATGATGGGTTCCCAGATTGGACGGAGGGTGGTGATGAAGAGGATGAAGAAGACATGGGACATGAGCATTCACACGGAAGCGGCCCAACTTGCTATGTAGGGGGAAGGGGGAAGGTTGCCGCATGATGGAGGAGACAGATTTCTGCCTCATCGCGTATCGACGAAGGATTCTCCAAATCTAAGCCTAGACTAATCCTTGAAGCTCAACGTCCCCCGCAGCACTTGGTGACCTGACCGCTGTTATGTGTTGAACCGGGGTATCGCCTGTCTTCAAGCCTGTGCAACAAACACCCTGATGCCCGGTTCGGATCCTGCGGGCCTACATTGCACATGAAGACGTATGTAGTACGTAGCACATGCTCCGTGCGGAGTACTCATGGCGTTATCTCACGGAGTCTCGGGGAAAAGAAGGATGAATCCTCGTAAGAAGCGAGGGGGGAAAAGGCCCTTGTCCCAGCCAGGTCTTCACTCACTCATCCTTTTGCCCCCTTTTCGCCCGTGACACGGCTTCGGTCGTGCCCAAGCATCTGGCCATTGCCATGATTGGCCAGGAGGGAGGGTCATTTAGTGCGGGAAATCATCAAGCTGACTTCTTATCTCGGTCTTGGCGCGGGCGCCGCGGGGGGCTTAGTCGCGAAACAATGTCTCAGAAGTCAGAAACGTGAGGCATGGTTGCTGCCAGCTGCTACGGAGCACGCACTTGTGTGTACATACATGCACATGTACAGCGGACGGAGACGGAGACGGAGCGTGTTTGCGTCGCATCCATGCGACCACCAGCCCCATGTCTCGTCCACGTCCACCGGGGGTTCTTGTTCTTGGAAAACGCGGCAAGGGATGAATGCATTGATCCGTGATGGTTTGTTTCAGCAGAGGTGCACACTAAAAAATTAAGCATAATGGCCGGCCCATCGCCCATCGCCCATCGCCCATCGCCCATCGCCCATCGGAGATGTGTTGAATCATTGCTTCACGTGCCCCCCCCTTTTCCACATCAATGACGCGCAAAGGGTCATGGCCAAGACGGTGCTGATTGCTGGTCGCTGGTCCGACTGGATGGGGTTGTCGATGGCTGCTCCTCCGCTACTCCGCTACTCCGTAGATCGGTAGATAAGGGGATTTAAAGTCTTGGGGTGGCTGAGTGGCTGAGTGGCTGAGTGGCTGAGCCGCATCTCCTTGTTCCTTGTGGATCATCCGCTGGCTGGGTGGGGCAGGCGTCGCGGATCCGGCAAGTGCGAGATCCGCCGGCACTTTATCATGCCTGTTTGGCTTTTGGCTTGGGCAAACAACGCCCAGAAACAAACGCCCAGCAGAAGCAAGAAGGCCTGTTGTAGACGGCTCGGCTTGTCTTGCCCATCTATGCATGTACAACAAGTGCACGGATTACGGATTACAACGAGCATAAGCATGTATGCGGCTTGTGCAGCTCGAGGGCTGCACAACATTTGCTGGGGACGCCGAAAGCATCCGGGGAGCCGCTGGCACTAGAAAAGTAAAAACCACGCTCCTCGGTCCTCCACCGTCCTCCACCGTCCTCCACCGTCCCCCACCCTCGTTCATGTCCCACTTGTCGGGCCCAAGATTCGAGACAAGGCCAGGCCAGCAGCCTTGGCAAATCTACGGTGCCCGACTGCAATGTAGAAGCAAGATTGCGCGTCACCATCTCTGGAAATGTATAACAACCTGCGAGACCCTCTAGCTTCTTCCGCGTCCATGGCTGCCCCGTTTCTCCCGTCTTGATAACCGCTGAAGAAACTGCCTGTCCTTTGACAAAAAAGTCTGCGAGTCTCGGTGGTTCATACCCAGGGTTCAAATAAAGGTTCGAGATTCACGCTGCTTGTTCATGTCCAACGCACACAGAAATCCACCACCATGGCGAGCGACAAGATCGATCCACAATTGTGCCACAAGTACGCCCAGTTCGCATCTCATTTGGACAGATGGCACTTCAAGATCCTGTACTGGACCCTGTTCATCACAAACCTCCTCGTCTTGTTCTTCGGGTCGTGGCTTTACACAAAGTATGTCCTCCGCAAATTTCTCCAGTCCTGGTCCCTGTCTCGTTTTTTTTTCTGCCCGCCCGGTTTGGACGTCGTTGGAAAAGCTAACCACGTCGTGACATGACAGGGGGCAAGATGCGATAGAAAGGCTTGGTAACGACACTCACAAAATAGCCAGGGTGCTGAGAACATACGTCCTGCTGTGCCTGGGATGCGTCGCCGTGTCGACAGCCGTGGTCGTCATGGAGGCATACGCGCTGCTGGCTCTGCAGTTCTGCGATGGCGAGGATCTAATATCCCTGTACTGGTCGACCTGGACCATGATCCAGGTCGGATCATTGATTGCCATGATGGGCATCATCTTGGCTCTGGCGCATACCCTTCGCAACCGCAAGCACCCGTGCGTATACAGCGTCTCTCAATCCCCCCTTCTCCCAAGGACACGGCCCGGCCTAACGTATTACATGCAGACCCTGGGCGCTTGCTCTAGGCACTCCCGTTCTTGTCATCGCAGGCCTCCTGCACTTGATCCACGATTGCTCGCGAAAACGGGTTAGAAACCTGAGGCGATCGTCTGGCTCCGGCCCAGAGGACGGGCAAGGACCATCAATAAGCCAAGCGTAAGTACAAACATACTGCTCCCCCTCATTCTAGAAAACAGATCGAGTTTGTCTAACATGCTCCATCTCAGAAACACTATTCAGAACTCGGGAGACGACGAAAAGTGCAGTGAAATCCAGGCCGACTTCATCGGCTTCACGTTGGAAGGCGGCCCGATTGTAAAGTTCGTGCAGCCCGTCCCTCCCATGCCACAGGGGGAACTGCTCGGCTACGATGGAAGAGGCCGTTCGACGTTTGCCTTTCCTCGAGGCGTCGTTCGCTTCGATGCGGAGCAGAACGGCTCATGATGACGCATAGTCATGAGAGATTTTTTTTTTTCTCATGCAAATGATTATGAAGCAAGCGAGATTGATATTGGATTACACGGTTTGGGTAGATCGAGTGGCTGTTTCGTTGGTCATTTCATCTTTTCTGGTGGTTTTTTTTTTTTTTCCCTTTTTCTTACACATGTATGCATGAGACGGAACGCAGTGATGCTGTCAGGTCTCGGTCGCGTGCGTTGGAAATGAAGATGAAGAGGCACTCGTAGTTTTCTAGCAATGAATGTGCGGAAGTTGAAAAAGTTCGTTCGTGGCGTGGCATGATTAATAATATCTGCATGCTTGGTGTGGATCCAGCCATCGGCCCCACCCTCCACAGGTCCCGCCGCAACTTGCTTCCTAATCAACAAATGCATCCAACAAAATATTCATTCCCTGCGCCAGTTCGCCATGTTTGTACCATTTGCATCTTCTCAACTAGGTAACTAGGTACTTGGCGTTTTGTCGATACAAAGATGGGTCTGGAAAAGGTCAAGCACATCATACTGGTACGTTCTAGGAAACACAACCCCAAGCTTGTTGAAAAGGAGCGCCGCTAAGTGAGTGAGTTGCATCGACAAAGGTGCTGTCTGGCAAAGGCGGAGTCGGCAAGTCATCGGTGACGACACAACTAGCACTGTCTCTATCACAGGCCGGGCATTCGGTAGGCATCCTCGACGTCGATCTGACCGGGCCGTCCATGCCGCGAATGCTCTCCATGGAGAAAGCAAAGGTCACGCAAGTCCCTGGCGGCTGGGCCCCCGTGCCTGTTCACGAAAAGGATGCCGGTAGCGGAGTTGGGAGCCTGCACGCCATGAGCCTGGGTTTTCTGCTGCCCAGCCGAGGTGACGCGGTGGTCTGGAGAGGTCCCAAGAAGACGGCCATGATCCGACAGTTCATCCGCGACGTGCTCTGGGACGACACCGATTTCCTCCTCATCGATACACCGCCGGGAACGAGCGACGAACACATCTCCCTGGCCGAGGCCCTGCAGAGCGAGGCCCTGCCTAGCCAGGTCGCCGGGGCTGTTGTCGTCACGACTCCTCAGGCCGTCGCCACAGCCGATGTGCGCAAAGAGCTCAACTTTTGCTTCAAAACAGGGATCCGGGTGCTCGGTGTCGTGGAGAACATGTGCGGCTACGTGTGCCCACATTGCTCCGAGTGCACCGACATATTCGGCTCCGGCGGGGGACGAAGCATGGCAGAAGAGTTCGGGGTGCCGTTTCTGGCATCTGTTCCGATGGATGAACAGTTCATTCGGTTGATGGAAGAAGGCAGACGACCTCGGTACCCGGCAGGAACACAGATCGACGGGCACGATGTATCGTCGACGGGCCTCGAGAACGATCAAAGCAGCGCCTTGCCCAACAGCGAAGGCAGTCTGGTGGACAAATACCGGCATTGCCTACTGTCGCACATTTTCAAGAGCATAACGATCCATCTTTCAACCGCTATATCCGACCAAAGCTGAAGCAGCAGAAGCTCGTAATAACTTTCATTCCACTAGCAACTCGGGGTCGTGCGCGCTCCATAATGTGACTTGGGATGCACCACCGCTGGATGAGGTCATATAAAGACGGAATCTGCCATCTCCTGTGCCACAATGATTCTCCATTTGCGCATTTGATCGATGTCCAGGTACCCAGCCCAACAAGCGCATTGTCAAGGCGGATCGTACAATCCACACCATGAAAATAAATAAAACAGCGTGAGCGACGGGTGTGCAGGGGGACAACAGGCAGCTGCTTGTTACACTGAGAGGATGATAGCCTTGCTGACAGCATTGAGCTTTTGCACGATGCGCACAAAAAGCACGAGTTACATCCATCGCTCACTCGGTTAAAGTATTTGGGCAGCCACATCACACTCCCTGCGTATTATTACTGCATTTTGGATAGGAGGAGCTGCATGATGCAGCCGTTCGTGGGTCGCATGGCACACAAGCCTGTTTTCTTCTGGTGATGCGCGGCTGAAACATCAAACATCAAACTGATGCCAGTAGTCCGTAGAACTAAAGACTAAACCCCGGGGGGGGGGAGACGATTGAATTCCAGCATGCAGTCTTCGGCTTCTCCGATCTCCATTGTAACCCAACGTTTATTACGGCAACATTGATGTCTCAATCGCTTTCTAAATGCGACGCTAGCTGCTTTGAGTTCTTGTTTCCACGAGCGAAAACGGTCCGCCGGCGAAGTCAGGATCTGGTGCAACATTCCAACAGTCTGGCTTCAGGAATCACAGGCGCACGAGGTTGGCAAGAATACAAAAATATTCACGCCTGGACTAATCCGTACACCTTTCTGCATTCTGTGCCGATGGACTTGTGGTCCTAAAAATTGAAAGGCCTGCTCCATTGCTGATTGGATCAAACGAGTCTCTCTGTTCCTCTCTCTTGAGGGGTTTTTGGGTTTTTTTTTTTTTCTTCACCGGTTGTGCCGAAAGAAAGGCAAACCCTACGTCATTGGTAGAGTCTGGTCTTGTGCCCACTTCTCGACACCGACGAGGGGTCTGTATGCGCCGTATTACATACAGAGAAAAAAAATTCTGTGCACTCCACCACCACCACCTCACTCTCATGTTGACTGACATCTTCTCTCCTCGCGCACCCAACCTCCCACGACCACGTACCTTCCTCGACGTCTTTCAGTCCCGATTTCCGTTCTCCACAATCTTCATGGGTTAACACCCGGCTCCGAAAACACTTGCACGTTTCGTCTGCGGATACCTACTGCCCAGCAGTTCTCCGCGGCGAACCCCGGTCCTCGAGACGAAAGGCCCTTCTCGCCCCGTATTACTCAAGGCGCCGCATTCTATGCGTTCAACTGACCTCCTGCGTTTCCTCTTCTCTCGACCTTCCAAGTAAGCTCTCTAGCTCTCGAGACAAGCAACTTCTGCCAAGTCCTCACATGCGCTGTTTGGTCTGTGCACTAACCACTATCTGGTAACAGGCCTCGATAGCACCCCCCGTCTTCAGATTGAGATATATATAAACAAATTCTGCTAAAGTAGCAGATATCCCTGTCTACTAGTTCCGGTACTTGTCCACGGGTATCGGACTACGTTTCGAGCATCCAACATTCCGTCGCAGAAGTTGTTGCTTCGCGCCCTCCGTTTTCGACCTCCATAACGTCCCTTCAAAGACGTCAGCAATTCTATCCATACATCCGACTGCTGCTGGCTCCGCCAGCATCATTGAAAAAAAACCGCATTCTGTGGGCCTACTCTCTCAGACAGGCACCGCAAGGTCTGTTTGAGCGGCAGTCAGTGCTCCACGGACTCTGCCTGGCGGGCAAAGGAACACCCAAACACAGGATCCATTGATCCAACTCGGCAGCGTTTGTATCAGGACCTGAAACTCCTGTCCTGGTCCTCTAGCCACGTCTTCTCAGCGTGCCAATCACTCTCGGAAGGGTGTCTTGGGTCATTATGGTCAACCTCTCGGTTCCGAAAAACTATACATTTTCTCCGTCCTCGGTTCCGCCACATTTGACAATCAACCATGATGTTGCGGCAGACCTAGACTCGTCCAACGCCTTTGAAGGTCCCGAGAAGTTGCTGGAGGTGTGGTTCGCGCCAGATGCAGAAGCTCTCCCCCCGTCCGCAGCTCCCCATGGATTGAAGAGCGTGGCTTCAGACACGTGGGTTGCCATGCTCGACATGGTTAATTGCAAGATTCTCTCCGTTTTGGAGTCTGACGATGTGGACGCATACCTCCTTTCTGAGTCCAGCATGTTCGTGTTTCCTCACAAGCTCATTCTCAAGACATGTGGAACCACGACTCTTCTGCTCGGTCTTCAGCGACTTCTCCACATTGCTGCTGTGCACGCTGGTTTCACGTTCCACAATGCCGACTCGGTCGGCGATATTCGAGCGGCTGCGACTCCCTACCGCGTCTTCTACAGCCGCAAGAACTTCTTGTTCCCCGACAAACAGAAAGGACCCCACCGGAGCTGGAAGCAGGAGGTCAAGTACCTGGATGACACTCTCGAGGGTGGCGGCAGTGCTTACATGGTGGGGAAGATGAACGGAGACCACTGGTACCTCTACATCACTTCGCCCAACCAGACTCTGACACCACCTCTCACGCCAGATTCCGAGATCAATTGTGAGCCCACTCCTGCCACAACTGTTTCGTCCAATGGCGGAAGCTCGGCCGGTGGTGCGTACAGCCAGAACGACGAGACACTCGAGATTCTCATGACCGATCTTGATCCGGAAACCGCCAAGCAGTTCTACTTGTCCCACGCGAGTGCGGTCGCGAGTGACAAGCTTGCTGCTGAGGCCAAGAACGCACGCAAGAGGGCTCAGGACAGCCTTGGCTGTCTCTCCAGCACCCCCGAGGAGCTGGATGTGTTTGGACACTGCGACGATGATGCCGAACTAAACGGTGTTGCCGAGGCCGAGGTGACAGAAGAGCTCACAACCGAAGGTCACGCCCTTGGTTCCGTCATCTCCGAGCACTGTGGATTGAACGACGTCTACCCAACCTCTGTCTATCCCGACGCCCGCGTCGATGCCTACCTGTTCAGCCCCTGTGGATTCTCGGCCAACGGCGTGGTTCCTGCTGCGCCATCGTCCCCCGATGAGAAGCCAGGTGCCACGCACTACTTCACTGTCCATGTCACCCCCGAGCCGGGCTTCTCCTTTGCCTCGTTTGAGACGAATGTTCCTGGGGGTCAAAAGGGTCGTACCACTGCCGAAATCATCGAGCAGGTGGTGAACATATTCCGTCCCGGCCGGTTCAGTGTCACGCTATTCGAGGCTAAGGGCCGCAGCGCGAACTCTTACGTCATGGGTGATGGCGCATTCAAAAGTCTCTCCATGCAGCGTCTCGTCGACCCAGTCCGTGGGTACCGCCGTGTGGATCGTATTGTGCATGATTTCGAGGATTACGATTTGGTTTTCCGGTTCTACGAGCGTGAGGACTGGCTGGGTGACAAGGCTGCGCGTGTGGGCGAAGTTGCATGATTCGTCACTGCTGCTCCTTTATTTCTAGTCTCTCTTTTTTTTTTTTTTTTCAGGACACTTTTCTGCGTAGCATGTCATTATTTGTTGGCCTGGGTGGGGTCTGGTTTTTTAACCAAGTCCACCAGGTCCAGCTCAATCCACTCACTGGACACTGTAGAAGTAGTGCATCGACTTAGTTTCTGATGTAGCTTACATATCAATCATATCATGCACTTATATCACTCATGCAGTCTACGAAGTAAAAACAAACAGAATTTCAACTGGAGCATGATGAAATTGGGAGAGCACCAGTTTCATTTATTACCCCTTGGCGAAGCTAGATTGAAGTTCCTAGAAGGTCCGCGTCGCCTTATCGATAAAAATCACGTGAGCCCCGTCGATTTTTTCTTCTCAGCCCGCGCAGTCCATGTCCCGTGCCCATTTATCCTGGCGTTTGAAAAAAAAAATTTCCGAGAAAAGAGCAGATCCGGACGCGCCCGATCAAAATGCATCTCATGTACACGCTCGACGACAAGGGCACCCGCCTTTACACGCTCAGGAAGGTGGCCCGCGGACAAGTCACCAAGTCGGCGCACCCGGCGCGCTTCTCGCCCGACGACAAGTGGTCTAGGCAGAGGGTTACGATGAAGAGGAGATTCGGCCTGCTTCTCACGCAGCGGGGTGAGTTGGGGGATTTCTCCGGTTATTGAGCCTTTATATAGAATTATAAAAGTAATGACGTGTTGCTGACTTGGGGATAGGGACAGAGGAGCAGAGTTGAACGTGCTGTTGGCGAGCATGAAATTGAGCGGAATATTGGGTTGGGGAAATGGCTGGGAGATGGGTGATACTGGGGAGAGGGGGAGACGGGACATGTTTGCAGCGCGGGGATTCCGTGGATTTATAAATTTGACGGCTGGAACGAAGATGGTTTGGTTTTTGGTTTTTTATTTTCATTTCGGTCCCAGTTTTTACTTGCGGTCCTATGTGCCCCTGATGCTTTTTACTATTTTTGTCCTGCGAGAGTGCATGCCTCATTCTAGTGCTTTCTTTTGGAATTCACATTCTTGCCGGCTCCGACGCGGATTTTGCCCGCTTGGCCGGACCTCTTCCCCGTCAGCATCGCCGGCAGGTAGTCTTCGTCCATGAGATCCTTCTTCCGCTGCCGTCTCTGCTCGTCGGCCGCCCTGGTAAACTCCTTTTGATCTTCCGCCAGGATCAGCTCGCGGCCCCAGCCGTTCTTGCCACCTTGGCCCTTTGGTGGGCGACCGTTTGCGCTGCCATGGACAGCCTTGGGCACGCTGTATACGTTGCCGCGCTTGTTCCACTGAAAGTTCTTTTTCAAATGGATCTGGAAATTTCCATGCGAGTCGGTGGAGCAGCTGGTTCGGGTGAGCGTTGGCTGTCCGCACTTGGGACAAAACTGCTTCTCCGTGTCCTTGGTGGTGGAGAAGCAGCCGTGGCAGCGGAGAAGCCACGTCTTGAGGTGAGTTATGCGGGAGAAGGACGGGGTGACGAGGTTGAGGTTGATGCGCAGTGCGACGTTTTGCATGGCGTAATCGGATGTGAGGATGGCAGCTTGGAGCGTCTTCTGCATCGGTCGGGACGGTGTGTTGGTGTGAGACTCTTGGGCTTGGTGTTTCTTGAGGTTGGACGGCGTGATCCAGCCGTCCTCGTCCGAATCGTCGTCGACGGCTGGGTCCGAGGTCGCCGTGTTCGCTGCGGCGGCTGCGGCGGCGTTTTCAATTGGCTCAGCTTCTTGAGTCTCTTGTGCGTTGCTTTCCCCCTCAGCAGAGGCAGTAATGGTTGGTGTTTCTTCGAGATCTGCTGCGCCCAAGCTCAAATCGTCCATTGTTTTGTCCAACGACGCTGGTGTCCCGCCATCTGTGCTCTTGCCCTCCTCATCGCCGGCCACCCTTCCGTTCAGGGTCTTCTGTGCCGGAGTATTCCTCAGTCTCCAGTCGCCGTTGTTCCTCTCGAGCTCCAGTTCATATCCCAATGCAATGACCTCGATATCCGGGCGACTCAGAACAGCCAAGTCGCCGGTACGCCTCGCGAAGTCCGTCACGAACTTGATACTCGCGGGACCTGGTGCGCGAACAGTGACAAATGGTAGTAGCGTGGTCTCGACTCGTGTGCGGGTAGCGGGGTCTCTGATCTCGGAGATGACAGACGGGATGGTATACAAGACTTCGGCTCGAGATACGAGTGCGCTGACAGAAGGGTCATTCTTAATCAACGGTCCCGTATCAAGGACGAGGCTATGGATCGGCTTGTAGGCTGTACTGGTGGTGGTTTGCGAGGTGGCACCATCGACAGGCTCTGTTGGTGGCGGGGTAGCCATTTGAGGAGGAGGACACGAAACACGCGATTTCCGTGCGTTCGCGACGGTTCAAAGTCGGTAGTATGTTAGCAGGGCCTTGATCATTTGCCGAAATCGAGAACAACGGCCCGTCTGATCGATATGCCTTTCTTGTGTCCAGAGCGTGGGGCAAATTCTTCCCATGGAAGAGGGGGAAGGGGGGAAGAAAAGTTTAACAACGATAAGATAAGCATCCCGGGGTCCATCACGTGCAGCATGAATATTGAATACCAAATTCCGCGAGAGAGCAACAAACTCTGGAAGCCCCGGATTGAATGCATACTAATCAGAAACAGGCTATAACGACTTGGATTTTCGTGAGCCTTTGGAATATACCATTTTCTCGCCCCCTCCCAAAGCGACAGATGAATTGAATCTGTGAACTGTAGTGCAGTGAGCTACCCTGGAGTCGTGTAGACCAATTCCTCGGCTTTCCCTACTTTGCTGCGTTAGAACTTGGGCCAAAGGTGACGTCTCTCCAGAACAGCATTTCAATATTCATGGCAGGTATCAATACGGCACAACTGCTGTTGACTCTGTCGTTGTGTGCGATTCTAGTCGACCCATGTGGGTAGCGAGGTATATTTTGGTGCATTTTGGGTGTATGTAGATGTCTCCACGACTTTTATAACATGGTGCAATTCACACACATTAAGAAGTAGGCCTGATCTCCCTTTGTTCTGATTGGCTTACATCCCTACGAGTGACCGACTTGCTCCCCCGAGAACTTGTTCAAAGATAAAAGGGATGAAACCAAACCATGGAAAAAAATGTATCCAAGACTGAAAGCAAGGAACTACGCATCTGAGGCAGTGGGCAGTGATGTGGGGACACCGTGTCCGAATGACACATGTAATCCGCAGGTGCGGACTTTGTACTCCGGAGTTGTCACGGGGTGCCTCACTGGTGCCTCACTGGTGCCTCACTCACTTGGCTTGCCGATCTCAGATACCGCCGTCCAACAAGTTTGTAGGCTTTACTAAATAGTCGCGAAGCAGTTGCCGCTGCAGGTTTCCAAAGACTGACAGCATGACGCATCAAACATCCTTTATACGTAAGCGCCGCCGCCAGAGAGACGGCCGAAGTCTATCATGAGCTCATGATGCATACTTGTCTCAATCATTGCTGCTCATTCAGCGGGAGGATTCTGGATTCTGGAGGAAATCCATCTTGGAGGATGGCTTGTGGGCTACCATGTGTCATGCGATTAGCCAGGAGTGAGTGTTTGTATCAATTGCCTCAATTGCCTCAATTGCCGCAATTGCCTCAAATTGCCACTAGACTCATGGCGGCAGCTGTTCTCTCCAAAGTTGGCTCGTCTTGTCGTCTGCAGGGAACATGGACCAGCCAGTCTCTGGATTTTCCCTTTTCCAGAAGGCTTCCATGGCTCTATGGGCCGATGCATCCCCACAGATCTTGACAGGGCTCAGTTGGCGACGAAGATTGGACCTGAGATAACGATGGTTGGGCGCAAGGGCGGGGAGCAGCTGGAGAGAGAAGGGAAAAAAAAAAAAAAAAAAAAAAAATGGCAGTTGCAGTGGCAGTGGCAGTTCCAGTGTGAGTGGGTTCGATGTGGATACGTGCAAACCACGGGTTGCACGGGTTGTTTTTTTGCACGGGTTGGTGAGGGAATAAAGACGATAAGACCGAAGTTGACTCGGTCGCGTGAGCGAGCAGACGGGAAACAATGCGATTAAGCACTGCAACACGGCAATCGATTACTGAGACCCCAACATCACCCGGGCAATGGGCGGAATGCGGTCGAAGCACGCGGGGCGAAAGTCGCACCGCACGAGGTTCGACGCGCGACCATGTCTCATGTCTCATCTTGCTTTCCAACGGCCGAGAGGAAGGAGCGAAGCGAAGCGAAGCGAGGCAGGCAACCTGGAAACCCGGCCGCCCGTCTCCGCCTCGTGTCGTGTGACACACCAGGACCAAGTCGACGACGACGCTTGGTCCAATCTCGTCCAATCTCTGAACAACCTCTGATCAGTGAGCCAACCAACGCAACCAACGCAACCAACGCACGGCATCAAAATGAATGAAATGCATTGCAGTCAGCAATCGGCCCAGCAGCGCAGCACAGCGCGGCTCAGAGCGCCAAGTGCTCATGCTCGTGCTTCGTGCTCGTGCCCGTGCCTGGTTTACCTGCACTTGCAATCTTGGCGCGGCGCCCCCTTGGCTTCTGGTCTTGGCTCTTGGCGGGCGCTGCACTGGGGCGACGGCAGCAGCAGCAGCAGGCTTCGACTTTTCATCAAATCCTTGTTCGCGGCGGCGGCACCCCCGTCTTCCTGCAGGTGCTCTTGTTATGCGGCTGCGGCTCGCGGCACTTTTTGCCGACTTGGACTGGGACTGGATGGGAGCGAGGAAAATTTCCTTCTTGGTCGCAAGCCACAATGCCACAGCCCGACCGACGTCATTCCCCGATGCGCCATCCGATTCACCACCTCCCGCTTTCTTCTTGCCGCCGTCAGACAACAACAACAACAACAACAACAACAACGACAACGACAGCAACAACAATAACAACGACAACAACACCAAAAATGACAATGATAACAATAACAAAACAACGACAATAGCGACAACGGCAACGATGGCAACAACAGCCGAAAGCATAGAATCCCTACATAGATTTGCGGGCTGCAAACGTGGCCCCCCGAGGTGGGCTCCAGCAGAAGTGGCTGCAACCAAGGAAGGGGAAGTGAAGGCACGGAAGAGGTTCATGCTACCAACCCATCCGCATGATGGACCACATCCCATCCATCCAAGGTGCCATCGCCACAGCGTTACCCCAGGATTCGACTGCTAGTATGTGCGATTCCTAATCGAATCGTGCCTTTCTCTTCTCTCGCGCTAAACAACTCGATCACCTCGGAGTCTTGGGAGTCTCACACGGAGAGGGAATTGTCCGCGGCGGGTCGCCATGGATCGTTGACACACGAAAACTGACTCGACCGACCGACCACCTCCACACTTGGCTGGCAATCAATTGGTCCAGAGACTTTCTCTTTTCTGGCACTTGCGGAGCTTATCGGATCTAGAACCCTGGCTTCGTGTCGTCCGTCATCTCGTGTCATCTCGCGTCAAATCAAGGGTCATGGAAGACGAAACCAAAGCGGCGTCCTCCAGTCATAATACCCAGCTAACTATTGGACCCTGTCAAGACAAATGCGACAAGTGCAAATCGACCCCACTGCTACGTTGCTCCGCGAAACTCAACTTTGGTGAGTTCCCTTGTGCAGGAGCAAGTCCCCTCCCAGCTTTCCCAGCTTTTCCAGCTTTTTGTGTGTCCGGCCCTTGACTCCGAGGGAAAGACAACATTTGCGGGGGAGCCGTCCTCCGGGGTACTACTGCACGACAAGATTGGTCTGGAGGAAGATCAATTGGTGGTCTGGGACCGTAGCTAGTAGAATCTAGAATTTGACCCGAGGCCGCCATTGGAGACATCTGCTACGGATTGCATTACTGCTCAACTCAACCAAGGCAATGCGTGCTTGACTTTTTGCATGACTTTTCCCATTGACAAGGCCAAAGATGAACCTGGAACCCTTATCAGTAGTCATCTCGTGACTCCTACGGATTGGTCGTCTCGCAATTTGGTTTCGCTGTTATCTACAATGGGGCTTTTTGGCTCCCCAACTTGCTTGAATGCGATGGATGCGCCCCATTACCCCATCCCGTGGTGCCATTGTCTGCCCCACCTGCTCCAATCTTGTTGATGAGCCTTTTCCCATCAATTCCCTATCTGGATTATGGATTCCTGGATTCCTGGATTCCTGAATTTCTGACCAGAGGGTGTCTGTCTATTCCAAGTCAATGCATGTTTCAAACCGGTGGTCATGGGTGGCAGGCGGGAGGAGGTGGCTAGTCGCGGTGATTAAAGTTCGTGTGTCATGGAGTCAAGGTGTGTTTGTTGTGTGTCTGTTGTGTGTCGACTTGTCCGGGTCCGGCCAAGGAAAGAAAGAACTCACTCCCCCCTCGCCTCCCTGCCCCTCGCTCCTTCCTTTCTTCGCGCCAGAATCCTTCCATTGCATTTGCCCCGACCCTGGCCCCACCCTGGCTGGCCCTGGTCGTCGTGCGTCCATCTTATCTTCTTCTTCCATCCACCCTGCCCATGTTCGGGAACCCAGCCTAAGTTCACTCACCAATTACTTGCACGCGATTAGCAGCAGCACGGTACGGAGTACGGAGTTGACGGACAAAGTATATTTTATCCCCTGTTTGTTTTCAATAAAGCTCCGCGACTTCCCACCTCCTAGCGTCCCACCCTTCGCCTCGTCTCCTCTCCCATACTTCCCCTCGTGAGGTGGTCAACTGTTCTCCTCCGCCCTTTCTCCTATCTCTACATCTTTTGACAAAGGACTGAAGGGACTGTCGTGTCTCATCTGCTTGCCAACATTGAGACCTCAAGACCAGGAACACTACTCTAGGAAATCACCGACCTTGGGTCAACTCGGGCCGAATCCGACCATCCATCTTAGATATTCTCTCTTCTCTCGCCATTGCCGTTCAACTTACCACCCAAAATGTCGGACACCGTCGTACGCGACCACGCTCTGTCCGAAAAAGCCATCAGGGAAAAGGACTCGTCCACTTCCGACCTCGCCACCTCGGATAACGTGCTCGGTGCTCCCATCGCAGGAGAGGTGACCGACTTCGAGGAGCGACGGACAGATTTGGAGAAGCAAAAGACAGCCGAGGGCAATGCGCACTTTCATCGTCTGGGATGGAAGCGACTCACCATTGTCCTCATCGTTGAGGCCATCGCGCTCGGCTCACTCAGCTTGCCAGCCGCATTCGCTTCGCTGGGCATGGTGGCCGGTGTCATCTGCTGTGTCGGTCTCGGACTCATCGCCATCTACACGAGTGATATTGTCGGAAAGGTCAAGATTGCGTATCCCGAAGTCGCTCACTATGCCGACGCCGGTCGTCTTCTGATGGGACGTTTTGGATACGAGGTGGTTGGCGCCATGTTTGTTCTTCAGTTGACCTTCCTAGTCGGCTCGCACTGCCTGACCGGTACAATCGCCTTCCTCAACATCACCAACAACGGCGCCTGTTCCGTTGTTTTTGGTGTTGTATCGGCCGTCATCCTGCTCATCATCGCCATTCCCCCGTCCTTCGCAGAGGTGGCCATTCTCGGATACATCGATTTCGTCTCCATCCTGCTCGCCATCGGCATCACCATCATCGGCACCGGCGTTGTCGCTGGCCAGGCTCCCGGAGGTTTGTCTGCGGTACACTGGTCGGCGTGGCCTAAGGAGGGCCTCACGTTTGCCGAGGGTTTCATCGCCATTGCCAACATTTGCTTTGCCTACAGCTTCTCCATGTGCCAATTCTCCTTTATGGACGAAATGCACACTCCCGCCGACTATGTCAAGTCGATTTGGGCTCTCGGCCTTATTGAAATCTTCATCTACACCATCACGGGTGCTGTCGTCTATGCCTTTGTGGGCGTTGACGTCAAGTCGCCATCACTGCTCTCAGCCGGCCATACCCTGTCCAAGATTGCTTTTGGCGTTGCCTTGCCCGTCATCTTCATATCTGGATCCATCAACACAACCGTCATCGGGCGCTATATCCACGGCCGAATGTACAAGGACTCGGTCACGCGATTCATCAACACCACCAAGGGCTGGACCACGTGGCTCGCAGTCATCACCACCGTCACCGTCGCTGCCTTCATCATCGCCGAAGTGATCCCCATATTCAACGATCTCCTGTCCATCTCGTCCTCTCTGTTCATTTCCGGATTCACCTTCTATCTGCCCGCCTGGATGTGGTTCAAGCTTCTCCGCAAGGGTAAGTGGTACTCCAAAGAGAACCTGCCCAACTCCATCATGAACGCATTCTGTTTCTTGATCGGCATCGTTGTCTTGGTTTGCGGCACATACGCCAGCGTAAATGATATTGTAAGTTTGAGAACCCAAAACTCTGTCCCACGTCGAAAATACCATGACACTGAACTGTGATGCCAAAAGATCAAGTCATTCAACGCCGGTACCACGAGGGGGGTCTTTTCTTGCGCACCAATCGGGTAAAGGGAAAGCGGTAATTTCTTGCGTGCGGGAATAATTTTAAAGAGCAGGAAACGAACGGCATGCTTTTCCGAGCACCAAGTCTCTACGCGGCGCATTCACGATGCCATGGGCGAGGATGCGAGGATGGTTGGGATGTGGAAAAGGTGGCCTATTTGACGCAGAACGAAGCAGAATACATGTATATTAAAGGCTTTACGCATGTTCATGATAGAGGATTAGTCATTCAATGATGCTGCATATGATTCCCAACCTGTTGGTTGCACTTATGCGCGAAGCTTCACATTTCACATTTCACATATCCTGGGGGGGTGTTGGGGTGGTTGGAGAGATGATGGCCTGAGCTCCCACCTCGTTTGTAGATTTGGGGATATTGAGTTTGCGGTGTTGTCAGGGGGCAGGGGGGTAAAATAGAGTTGGCGCGCTGGCTGACGTGAAAAGATTGTGCGCGGCGGCCCGTGGCGCTGTTTAGTTCGAGGGGGCTTGTTTAGAGACAATCAGTCGAGGGGATAGATAGGCCAAGTCTTTTTACGGATTTTGAGCCATTTCCCTGAATGGAGAATAGTGAGGCGGGAGACGGGAAGACGAGGTGGTGGACACGATTTTTCGGGGGGTTTGAAGCAGTCTCTGGTCTGGCCTGAGCATTTGCTTCATTCCCTTTCCTGTGGCCCTTGCTGGAAATGATTTCAAGAATGTGCGTCATGGTGTTGACGTTCCAATTTCTCGTGGGAGCCGTTGGGTTTCGTCATCAGCGTGTCTACACCTACCCTGGATGTGGGTGCTCGTTATATCGCCCCTTCCTCCAAACGCGTCTTACGCCGCATTTATCCTTTTCTTCTCCTGGCCGAGCTCGTCTTTCCACCGGCCGCCGGCGAAGCGCGCTGTTGCTATTGCCCTCATGCACGCTCTCAGTCAGCTAGCGTTGGATCCTCAGATTTATGCTCAAGAATCTGAATAAGAAATTGGAGAAGACGTCGCAGACGATACATGAGAGCCAGGCACGGACAGGCAATTCCGTCTTGATTGGAAATAATGACGAAGCTCTTCGCATGCACAAGGGCTTCAGGTATCTAGTTTGAAAAGATTCCATGGAGCATTGGTCACGAGGAACCGCATACAAGGCGGGGAAAAGCTTTCGTCAAATACTAAGAAACGTGAGCAAAGTCTTGATTCTTCATACCCGTCACGTCATGTCATCAAATGCCTTGTCGCCGCCCAACGCCTCAGATTCCCCCGGGTGATCAAGTATCTCGTTATCCTGCCTCGCGGCGGCCCTTTCATGACGAGGGACTTATTGGCGAAGCCGGCGATGATGTATACAGACGACGGGTCGTGACAGTGGCCAAACAGATGCACACTCGAGTCTTGAGCGCGAGCAATAAATTACCCGGCTGCTTAAGCGCGGACCAAAAGCCGGCCTTGGAGTTGTCTTGGCTCAGCGCCATCGGAGAAGATTGCCCTTCTCCGATCGGATATACGGGCCGTTTCCCGAGTTCTCTGCGAACTCTAGCTGGGGGAAGAATGAATTTGTCCGAAATGGCACGATATCGGAACGCACTTGGTGTGTAAGTCACCGTGGGGATGGGTTACATGCCAAGTTGGCTCTTTCAAGAATGCCCAGGTATATAACGCCCCATTGACCCCTCAACTTGGACTCACCTCCATACATACGCATCTACGATGCCGCAAAAGGAGTGGTGAGAGTGACATTGGCGGTCACATCGACTTTACATCGGCGGCTGGGCTCAAGTGGTGGTTCGACGGGGTGAAGAAGCTTCGCGAGGAGGGGATGGACTGAATTTGGTATGATAACAATAACTACACGATGATCGACGATGGTTGGCAGCCCTCGATGAGCCTTCGCTTCAAGTTCCGGGCAAGCTAAATGGTCATCGAGACGTTGGGCTTTGGGGCCAGAGCTTGCATACAGATCTGCACGGGAAGGCCTCCCACGATGCTCTCGTCGAGGCTGACCCGGAAAGTAGACCATTTGTTCTGACCCGATCTGCCACGGCCAGAACCATGCGATATACTTGCAGCACCTGGAGTGGTGATAACATTCACAGGCTGGCTTGAAGACGATGGAGTGCCGACGGTGGCGAGACCCTGGTTTCCAAGTACACTTCTACGTACAGCGCCCAGGGCTCGGAAGTGGTCGTCGACTTTTCTCGTGATGAGAGTTCTGGGTTTGAAGCATCTTGGAAGAACCTCGTGGTGATCCTTCCAGCTGGGGACAAACGTGTCTTGTCCGCTTTCAATCAGATATTCTCCCATCACGACAGGAGGCCGATCTTTGGTCAAGCTAGGGCTACTGCCGCTCATTGTTGTGCCAAATTTCTGAATGCCTGTTTTGAGTAGCTGCAAATAAACAATGCCCGTATTGCCTCGATGCCCGTTCAACAATCCGCCGCCTGCCTGCCTCAACTCGCGGAGAAGAGTTTTGCCTCGCTCCACGAGGCTGCTCCCGCCCTGGATCGGTTCAGATGGCAAGAGTATTGATAGTTTCAGTAACAAAAAAGGTAACAGAAGACGCATGTAGCCCAGTCAAAGTCCATGACATAGCGTAAGGTTTGTAGATAAATTCGAGGCCCGCGCGTGATGATATCCATACGCTCCTTCAAAGCGCCTTGCGCCATCTTTAGCATCTGGATCTGAGTTGGTGACATGGCATCAACGTTCTCTACCCCAATCGAACGTATCGCCCGACACAAGGCCATGGCTAACGCCCAGCAGCGCTGAACTTGGGATATGAAGGGTAAGCCAGGGCGCGTCAGGGTAACTGAAAATGGTGATGCGTTTCCAGTCGTCGTACCACACCTTACGTCTATCATGGCGTCCGATACAATATCCATGGTCCATACATCGCCCTGGTTGCGCTGCGACAATCGCTTGTGCATTTGAGCTCGAAGTGCATTCATTCAGTTCAACTTGAGGCCAGAGGCACATGTCTTGCTTTCGGACAAGGTAGTTCCATGTCTAGCGCCATGCGAGTAGCCGCAGCGATCTTTGCTGATCGCCCCGATGAATAAGAAGCTCTGGCGAGAAGGGCCTGAATGGTCTCCAGAGCGAGCATAGACGGAATTGCAACAGCCGCATTCAAGTTCCTTCGGGCATGAAAATTCAAGATACGCCGACTGCTGTGAATCGGTTCCAGTGAGACTTCTGCACCCAACGGTGCAAATAACGCCGAAGAGTACGCCGCTTCGAGATGTTACGGATTCTAGAGTGTCAAACTCAGGGTCAAATACAGGCACGTAACGATGGCAACTCTGGAAGCATGTAATGTAGAAAGCATAGGCGTCCTCGAGACTGATGATTCCTGCATCGACAAGGTCCAAAGTTTCTACCGCGTTGATATGAAAGGGCAAAGTCGTCATCCCCGTCCGATGGGGAGATGGTTGCCCCCGGGAATACGAGGAGCATTTTTTTGCTGATGTTTGTGAAGAAGCTGCCCACGACGAAGAAGGAGATGCAACAGCCAGGCTATGAGTGCCAATAAGAACTGGAATTTTGGCAATCGACGATAAAATGGGATTTCTGTCGTGAGTTGGCCTCCTTGGACTGCGATGCTATATCGGCCATGGCGATGACGGTCCAAGAAGAAGACTGATAGACTAGCTGCCATGATGCAGGCCTTTCCCAATGATGACAAGTGATGGGACAAGTGATGGGACAGAGTCGCCAGGTTGGGGAGTTGGGGTTGGGGAGTTGGGGTTGGGGAGTTGGGGTTGGGGAGTTGGGGTTGGGGAGTTGAGGTTGGGGAGTTGGGGTTGGGGAGTTGAGGTTGGGGAGTTGAGGTTGAGGAGTTGGGGTTGGGGGTGTTTCGCGGGGAAGGAAGGATGGGGACCCTGGCCTGATCCATAGTTACAGTGGTTTGCATATAACGGGGCGGGGCGCTGCAAAGCAGTACGGATTGCGGCTTGCCGATTTGCACGCTCGCATACTTTCGACTGGGGCCAGTCTCTCGCTCCTTGGATTTATTTACAGACACGAATTTTCCCTTGCGCCGAAAAAGGGACAGCACTTCCTCCTTGGGAACCAATGGAGTCACGTCGCGAGCAGATCTGTATCGGTGCACTGAGGCTGTTGCGACAACGTCGTCCTATGTGCAGACTCGATGACGTGCTTGACCAATGCGCGTCAACTTGGTACCGCATGCAAAGGTCCCCAGGTCCTGGTCGACCTGACGAGAGATCTGAATTTAGAAGGTCAGAGCAAGGGGAGTAGTCCGTAAGTAGGCTTGATTGTGGAAACATGATGATGGCTTTTGCAGAAGACAGTCAGCCGGCTGAATCAAGAAGTTGATGCAAGCTCGGAGCGCAGACGTCGCATTGCATCGACCAGCGTGTGACGGCTTTATCGCCGGTAAGGAGGAATAGGCATCAGATACGATGCAATCTCGGGCCTCAACAAATGGTATCGCGGCATTGATTCCTTCCATTCGCTGCGCAAGTTGGTCAGGGGGTATTGACTAGGTTGCTGCCAATCCCTGAAATCCCCGGCTTTCCTCCGCACACACGGCCGAGAGAGCTAGGGCTGGGGGCCCAGGTAACGACGAGTTCCAGCCAGGGTGCATTTTCCAATCAATGGGCCGCTTGCCGATCTGCAAAAGGAGGCCCGTTATCATGAATTGCACAGCCAATCAGCAATGCACCTTTGGCGCTCCCCAACGGCTTCGCTATATCTGATTTGTTGTGGGACTTTCCGAGCTTCTATCGTCTTGTCTATTCGCGGCCTGTCCGGTGGCATATTCCATCCATCATCGCCTTGTTGCCTGCCGACAAATCTCCCAATGAGCTCTGCAAGCAAGCAGAGTCTCGTGAACTCGTGAGAACAGGGACAAGGGACAGGGGACAGGGGACAGGGGACAGCGTCTCCGGGACCTTTTGACCGCGGCTGGTTGTCGATGACTCCCTCCCCTCCTGGGTCTAGCCTCATTTAGGGAGGTGATGGTCACCCGGGGCCATGTTGTAGGCAATGTAGGCAATCACGCAATGGAGACAACACCCCCGCGACAAGGCCGAGAAGAACGCATGTTATCGTACATGTGTGTGTGCACGCGGACAAGATTGCCGTTGATCTGCGCCTAACCGTCTCGTTCAGGGAGGAGTCCGGAGGACAACGAGATTGTTGGCCAAATCACCTGCCAATTGTTGACGAACTCGACACGGCGCCGGACTGCGTTGTAATCTTGGGTTTGGGTTGCCAACTTTGCTAGTAACCAACCAGTGCCGACGATGGAACGGTGGGAACTCGACAAAGTCGCCGGCCTGGAAGGCCTGCTTTCGACGAGGCACTTGGCAGGCAAACTTGGATCAAGGCCAGGAAGATAAATAGATTGGCCGTCTTCCGCCTAGCATTGTGGAAAGAAATTGGATTCCAAGGCACTTCATCCCCATCATTCTTCCCATCTCGCTTATCTCGCCTATCTTGCACACACAGACGACCCGGAACAAGTTCCAGAAACTTCTTTCCAAGTTATCAAATCGCAAACATGAAGGTCTCAGCTCTTCTCGCTCTTCTCCCCCTTCTCCCCGTGGCCGTGGCCGCCCCCACCAAGCGTGCCTCGCCCGCGCCCGTCCTCGTTCCTCGGGGCGCCCGGCTCGTCGAGGGCAAGTACATCATCAAGATGAAGGGCGACTCCAACATCCAGTCCGTCAACGCGGCCATTTCGTCCATCAGGGCCAGCGCCGACCACACCTACAGCCACTCCTTCAACGGGTTCGCTGCCTCACTGTCTCCCAAAGAGCTTGAGCAGCTCCGCCAGGACCCCAGCGTGAGTTTTGTCCCCCAACTTTTCAAGGAGATGTCATTTTGCTGACGACAACTTGAAAAATAGGTCGACTTCATCGAACAAGATGCCATCATGACCATCTCGGCCACTCAGTCCGGCGCCGACTGGGGTCTTGCCCGCCTGTCCAGCCAGACGGCTGGCAGCACCACTTACATCTACGACGATAGTGCCGGCGAGGGCACTTGCGCCTTCATCATCGACACCGGCGTCGAGGCCGACCACCCTGTATGCAGCCACTCCCCCCTTCCCTAAAAGAAGAAAGAGAAGAATTAGCGATTGAAAGCGTTCATGGCTGACGAAACTACGAAAACAGGAATTCGAGGGCCGCGCCAAGTTCCTCAAGAACTTTGCTGGTGATGGAGAGGACAGCGATGGCAACGGCCACGGAACACACGTCTCCGGAACCATCGGCTCCAAGACATATGGTGTGGCCAAGAAGACTCAGATCTACGGCGTCAAGGTCCTCGATGCACAAGGCTCCGGCTCCAAGTAAGCAACAGAAAAACACCATTGCCATGCCCATTGGATTTGTGTGTCCTCAAGCTCTGACAAACCCCCCAGCTCTGCCGTCATTGCCGGCATGGACTACGTCGCCAAGGAAGCCCAGAACCAGTCCTGCCCCAAGGGCAGCGTCGTCAACATGTCCCTGGGTGGCTCCAAGTCTTCCGCCGTGAACGAAGCCGCCGCCGGCATCACGGGAGCCGGCATCTTCCTGGCCGTCGCCGCCGGCAACGATGGCCAGGACGCCTCCGATTACTCTCCCGCGTCTGCAGAGTCTGCCTGCACCGTCGGCGCCACCACCAAGGACGACGAACTCGCCACTTACTCTAACATCGGCAAGCTCGTCGACGTCCTCGCCCCCGGCTCCAAAATCCTCTCCACCTGGATCGGCGGCAAAACCAACACCATCTCCGGCACCTCGATGGCCTCGCCCCACGTTGCCGGAATCGGCGCCTACTTCCTCGGCAAGGGCCAGAAGATCGAGGGTCTCTGCGACTACATCGTCCAGAACGGCGTCAAGGACGCCATCAAGGGGGTCCCCTCGGACACGGTCAATGTCATCATTAACAACGGCGAGGGCAGCGGCAACTTCACCCGTCGACACTGGTAAGCCGTCGACACTGGTAAGCTGGGCGCTGGCGCCAGCGAATGACGGGGAACGGATTCTGTACATAGGAACGTCCGACTTGGGGGGGGGGGGCATATTTCTTGGGTTGCGGGCATCACATATGCATGAGGAAGTGACGACGACGTTATGAAGGCTGCAGCAGGGCACATGGATGGGGGGGCATGTCCTTTCAGTTGTATTTACTTTCTTTTTTCTTCCTCGCATTGAACATACATGGCATTACTGATTTTTCCTCTCGTCGCTCGTGCACCAAATTTTTTAAATTTTTTTTTCTCAAATGTGGCCAGGTCTGTGGACGTACCTTGAGTCTCTGTTGTTGTTCCGCGAAACAAGGCGTTCGATTCCCCTTGCAATCAGTCGAACGATACCTGTCAATGACTCGGCAAGGTAGTATTTAGCCATGACATGACGGTTACGTTCCCCGAGATGGCTTGTCCGCCTTCCAACTCGACCGAGTATTGTTGTCATGGCTGCGAAGACGGCCAAGTTATGCTGCGTATCGTGTGCCAATGACAAGAAACCGTCACATTCCACATTTTGTCCTTCAACGTGAAGGTTCCTCGATTGCTCCAAGTAAAACAGCGAATCGCATCGCTTCGAAGTGCACAATTCCACCCAGTTTGCCACCCTAGCGCGTCGCGACCCGCGCGTTCAACTTTTTAAGATTTTTAACCCGCCCCGCCGCCAACATGATTGGAGTTCGTGTTGCGAGAGGTCAGTGGTATTTATTGTGCGGGGCTCGACCGCAAGGTTTTTTTTTTTTTCCCCCTTCCAATCACGGTCGCGGCCGAGCCATTGTCTTTGACTTCTTGGCCCTGAAACGCCCGCTCTAGTGCAAAGCTGGGTTCTCCTCTGCTCCGCACTCTTGTTCGACATCCTAATCCGTACTACTACAATTTATTGTCCTCGCGTGCGCTACAAAGCGCAGGCCGCTCGGTGTGGTTGGCATATCACTTGTCGCCCTCCCCGAGTCCGAGCGGGACGGACTTTTGGAGACGGTGGTTTTTTCTTCTTTATTTCTCGAATTCGCGGGAAGGGTTCTGCAACGGACGCTAGATGTGGAGCCAGCGGTGGCTTTGTCTTTTTCTTTCGTGGATTCCCTTCCATCCTCATGAAGAGCTCGGGCTCAAGAAGTCGGGACTGAGCGAGAAATTGTGGTGGTCGATTCGCGACGATGCATCATGGCAGCCTCTTGGTGGCAATGTTGCCCCGGCAGCGCTTTCCTAATATGGGCCCTAGAGGATATGGAAAACCTTGTTGCAGATACATCGTGATGGATGCGATGCCGCTTATTCTATCCACCGGGGGGGAACGGGATGGGGTTGGTCAGACTCCGACTTGTTCGAGAGCACAAGGCGGATTGTAGCGCGCGGCAGATGTACACGTTCCCTTCTGGTCGATCCAGTCTGTGCATTCGTTCGCTATTCTTCTTCCAGGCGGTCTTCGAGCCAAATCTACTCTTGGGAGCAGCGGTCCGATCTCACATTTTGAATCTTGTCGAGAAAAGTACTTAAGGCCCATGATGCCTGGACATGTTGGCTTGGAAGTTTTCTACATCAACCTCGGCTTCCTTCGCATCCTCAAAACAAGAGCACCCTCCTCCCAGCAGTTGAGCACCAAAAATGTTGAACGTCAAGAACCTTGTACTCGCGGCGGCGGCGGCGCTTGCTTCCCAGGCCATCGCGGCACCGACTGGGCCCAATGCCGGAAACGCCAAGATCCAAGAAGCACAGGGTGGCCAGGTGATTCCTGGCAAGTTCATCGTCACGCTAAAGTCCGGCTCCAAGCCGGCAGTGCTCGAGAGCCATATGAGATGGGTCAACGGGGTTCACGCAAGAGCATCTGGCGACGAGGCCATCAAGGGAGTGGAGACCATGTTCGACGGAATTTACGGCTTCATGGGCTACGTCGGTAGTTTCAGTGAGGCGGCTCTGGCCCAGATCAAAGCTCACCCTGACGTTAGTGAAGGCTTTTCCTTATTCTTCTTCATCTTCCCCCATTCATCATGATGAGACATGCTAACACGATGTGATGACCAGGTCGAGGCTGTTGAGCAAGACAAGATCTGGACTCTCGACTGGATCACTGATGACCAGCAACTCGAAGCAAGAGTCGACGACAAGGAGCCACCTTCCAGCGGCGGGGGCAGCAACTTCATCCAACAGAAAAATGCGACATGGGGACTAGGAAGCGTCTCTCACCGGGCCCCATATGCCACAGAGTACGGCTACCAGGAATCTGCCGGGAAGGACACGTACGCATATGTCATCGACACGGGCATCCGAACGACGCACGAGGAGTTCGAGGGCCGCGCATCTCACGCCTGGAGCGCGTATCTGACGAGGACGGACAACGTCGGCCACGGGACCCACGTCGCCGGCACCATCGGCGGCAAGACGTACGGAGTGGCCAAGAACGCCAAGCTGCTCGCCGTCAAGATCTTCAACAGCAGGTCGTCCAGCACGTCCGTCATCCTGGCCGGATACAACTGGGCGGTCAACGACATCGTCCGAAAGGGCCGCACCAAGCGGGCCGCCATCAACATGTCCCTCGGCGGCCCCAAGTCGACCGCCTTCAACACGGCCGTCGAGAGGGCCTCGGCCTCGGGCGTCTTGTCCATCATCGCCGCCGGCAACGAGGCCCAGGATGCCTCCAACGTGTCTCCCGCGTCGGCCCCGAGCGCCATCACCGTCGCCGCCATTAATCGCGACTGGACCCTCGCCTCGTACAGCAACTTTGGCTCCGTCGTGGACATCTGCGCCCCCGGGTCGAACATCACCTCTGCCTGGAACACGGGAGACTCGTCCGAGAAGACCATCTCGGGCACCTCCATGGCGACTCCTCATGTCGTCGGCCTCGCTCTTTACGCCATCTCCGTCGACGGCGCTACCGGCGTTGACGGCGTCACCAAGCATCTCCTGTCAACCGCCACCAAGGACAAAGTTGCCGGCGACACGCGCGGGTCGCCCAACCTGATTGGCAACAACAACAACCCTTACCAGAAGCAGTAAATCAGTCAAGTCACACGCGTCTGACTTGGGATCGTCAACGGGCACCGACAAGGATGGCAATTGCAGAGGACCAACAATTCTTTTTCTTCATATATATATACATAGCACAATGCACATGCACCCTCAATGCTAGTCTTTAAATGTCAAGTCGTCCACGTTTCCTCGTGATGCAATTTGGTGGGGGCGGGGAGGTCGATCGGGTGAAAGCGAGATGATGCTATGCCAAATATGTAATATTTGCTAGGGGTTATAGTAAATCTTGGCTCTAACAAAGTTCGTCTTGTATCTAGGGTAAACCCTTTAACTAGCAAAATAGCATATGTAAGGCAAATGTAAGGCATATAAATTAACAAATTAACAAATTAACAAATTAACAAATTAGGAATTCGCACTAATATTAAGACTATAGTCTTTAGCATATGCTAAGCATATTTACGTGATTTTTCACCGCCTACCTAATTTGGATTTAGAGGCTTTACCTTGGATACGAGACGAACTTTATTAGAGCCAAGATTTACTATAACCCCGTCGCGGGCTGCTTCATTAAAACTTCTACTGCGTCGTCGATTATCCTAACGCGCAGACAAAATACTTACCCTTTCTTTGCGGTATGCGTTGCGCCTTGGGGCACGGAAATTTCTGTTTGTTGCATTAGGTCTCGATCTGCTTTGTCGGAGATGGTGAGGATATTATGGCACCCTCTCTCAAAGCTGAGGCGTCACAGGCATCACCCTCGTCATCCCCTCTTCGTTTGTTGATGCAGATTCCCTCCCGCATCCCGCATCCCGCATCCCGCATCTCGCTTGTTATCGTGTTTTATGGTAGGCTTCGTTTGAAGACCTAGATTCACTTGTCTGGTAGACCTTCTATTGAAACGCTTCCTTCTTCCCTGGACTTGCTAGATAGTACATCTTCATCTGCTCTTCTTTCCATTGCTTGCATCATTCGTAGTCATGCTGGGGGTCACTGAACACAGGACGCGCTGCTGGTAGGATTGCGAGTCTTTATGGATAAAGCCAAGTTCAGTGCATCTGGCCCCTAAATTATTTTACAGATCTACATGACAGGGGAGATTAAGCCAATCAGATAGTAGCTAGGAAATGAAGAGACTGGGGCCAGTACATTCTAGCACTAGTAACCTGCATAGAAATCGATGTACTTTTTTGTGGCGTTATATACCATCTGTATTTTCCCTGTAGCTCTCTAAAACGTGTTGACGGACAGCGAGGGGACAGCGCGGGGACAGCGCATCCCTGACACACACAGTGGGGTGTACACTAGCGGTGGATTGCCAGGTCCTATTTTTTGTTTGCAGGGCCCACCTGCAAAGTGGTGGGTCGATCTCTTTTGACTCATGGACCCACATGCACGCGATAACTCTAAAACTTGGCAAACGAAAAACCTCCTCACACACGAATCCATCACAACTACATAATGGACGTTGACCTTGATCTTTTACCATCCTGCCACACCACTCTCGACTTATACCACCAACTCAACAGCAACACAGAAGCTTGACCCTTCTTCTTCACTGCCAACAACTTTTAAATATTTCCCTTTGCCCACTTTCGCAACACCCTTTCTTACAAATTCGCAATCCACATCTCGTTCAGCAACTTCAACACGCGATAATGGACGAATCTTTCGCCGAATACTGCCAGCAGTATTCGAATAATCCTATGGCACTAGATGCCTTGAAGAGATTCCTAGATGATCGCCCTGTTTACCAGCCAACCGTTGATCTTCTCCCAGTCGATGAGTATGAGACGCGTTTAGACCTCGTTAAGCAGATTGAGAATCAGGCTCGCGCTCATGATCCAACTTTTCGAGTGAATGCAGCCATATTTTCTCTATTCATGGTAATGCCATTACGGCAGCTAGAGGGGCTAAACATGCCTGGACTAGGCTCTACTCCTAGAGGAGTTGTTAAGTCCTTAGGCCATATCCCTCAAATAATCCGGTCTTGTAAGTGCTTACCCTCACTCACGGTTTAAAAGCCATTCTGTTAATCTCTATGTCAAGTCACTAGAGGACCGACAAAAGCAACCCAAAACACAAGCAGCCAGGCAGCAAAGCCAAAAAAACGTTCTTCGCTTGGAAATGAATTGGATCTACCCACCGGAACTGGCCACAAGCGATTCCGCAGCGAAGAAACCGGTATAATAGGCAGCGGCATAGGCAGCGGCAGCGGCAGCGGCAGCGGCAGTCAAGTCAATGCCTCATCTCCCAGCACCAAACGCAATAAGTCAGAGTCATCAAAATGCCAACAGCGAGACGGCTATCAATGCATTATAACCAAGACAGACTGTCCACAGGTTTGCCACGTGGTTCCCCTTTCCTGGTCTGGAAGTGGTTGCACAGAAGTCATGTCTAAGCTATTCCATGGGATGACAGAGTATTACCTTATTGGCGGGGATGGGGTTGACGATGAAATGCGAGTCGAATTGTTGTCTGGCAATTCAGATAAGTCATGGAATATGATTTGTCTAAGCCCATCGCTTCATACGTGGTGGGGTAAGGCCTACTTTGGCCTAAAGTATCTAGGCGCAATGCCTTCTGAGTCTAATAACGCTCAGAGTAAGGTAACAGTCACGCTCGAATTTCGCTGGCTAAAGCAGAACCCGTACTCCAAGGCGACCGATACTCTCAACCAGCAGCAGCAGCATGATTTCCGAGCCAAGCTAGTCGAGGCGCCTCAACCTGCCGTGGCAGCCAACGTGTGCCCATCGAACCGGCCAATCTTATCAGGCCAGACCTTTGACGTAACTCTGGATAAAATTGACGCACCCAAATTCATCACTGTCATCAAAATTCAGTGGGCGTTAGTACAACTAGCTGCTATGTCAGGCGGTGCTGAGCCCAGCGACAAGTCTCGTCGTGACCAACTGGACCAGTTTCTAGCTCAGCAAGAAGAGCCGGTTAGCGTTGCGGAGTGGGCGTCGCAGGTCCCCGCCGGCCAGCCTCCTCCGGACGAGGATAACAACAAAGACACCACCGACCCTTTTCCGAGTGCGCTTGCAGAGATCCTCCCGCGGCCTGCTAACCCTCGCCCAAGATCATCGCCCCGCGCCAGCACACCTGGCGACAAGTCTCCCACAAGGGTGGTGCAGGCCCAACGGCCTCTGGGCATAAAGACCAACACACAGAACGAGAATCAGCGTCAGGGGCCGTAGTCGCAGAGGGGTACTTGTCGGCGAGATGTCAGGTCGATTGCGAGGACATTGAAGGTCGTAGTCGCAGAGCGTGGAGTTATTAGAATCTCACCTACAGTGGGTCTCAGGTAATTCCGAGCAGCGAGCATCATAACACGCTGTGGGTTCTACGCTAATTTTGCTACGAGTTGCTCGGAATTACCTGGACCTACTGTACGTGGAAGTCACAGGCATGCATGCACTGCATGTGTTTGGACGAAGCTACCGCAGAGAGAGGTGATACTGGCGGCTTGTGCTGGTGCTTACTAGGGGCGTGTCAGATGACTGTGTGAAAGGATGGTTGATTGAGCTAGTCTACGCCCCAATTGGGGCGGCTATATAATGGTCACCGTCACGTGACAGGGCGGCTGGGTGGCTACTCAATTGCTAGAGGGTTGTCAGGGGCAGTGCAAGTGTCAGGAGCACAGATGGCAGAGACAGGACGGTCACATGATGGAGCCCTCGGATGAACCTCGGGTTGTGCGAATGACTAAGTAGCCACTACGGATTAGATAGATATATGTAGGGGTTGGTGCGTGAAGGTCTCGAACTCTGACCTGCCACATGTTATGTGGGCGGTCTTTGTCTAAATACCTCGTCTAGTACGGATTACACGTACTATACTAATCCGTAAAGTAGTCCGTACGGAGTAGTGACTTTGTGGTTACAGTGTAGTGGCGCACCCGTTAGGGGACTGCCAATGCGTGCACTGTGTGGGGGACATGAACCCGGCATGTGTCCGCCCTGTCGCTCTTGGGCTGTCAACTTCCCGCAGCACTGGTCTCGCTATCCGTTGTACGTAGGCCGCAATATGACTTCGCCCGTCGTCGACATCGATCCAGATGGAGAAGTATTCATCGTCATCCCCGCTGTGGTGAAAACTCCCGAACCTGCCGGGGCTTTGCCACCGTCAATGTTGCGACTGAGAGTTTCCAAGAAACACCTCATGGTGGCATCAGTGCGTGCCAACAAGATGTTCCGAATGAACTGCAAAGAGTCGAAGCCGGATGAGAATGGAAATTTTCATTGGAATTTCGAGCCGATCTTTAATCACATGGCCTTTGAGACAGTAATGAACATCATACATGGACAAACACACAAGACCCCAGACAGGGTGAGTTTTGACATGATGGCCGATGTAGCTGCCATCACAGATGACTTGCAGTGTCACAATGCCGTCCAATTCGTCACCAATACCTGGATGGATCGGCTTTGGATGGATAAGCTCCGGATGTCCCTGCCGACGGAGATATGCCCTGATCTATACAAATGCATTCTTATCGCATATGTCTTCGAGCAGCCCGATCTATTCCGAACAACAACGCGTCTGGCAATCATGCAATGTACTGGTACCCTATCTCCGGGTAGAATTCCTATCAACCCAGCGATTATAGGTAATTTGAGTTTTGTTCTTCCCCAGAATGAGTTCTACGCTAATATTGGACAGATGCCGTCGAATCAATAAGGGTAGAGTTACTCAGCGAGTTGATTGCCAAGGTAGAAAGCATAATAGATGACCTCAGCCGGGGCCATTCCGCTTGCATATTCGAGTGTCGATCCATGTTGCTTGGAGCATTGGTTCAAGAGATGCGTTCAGCTGGACTATCTTCGCCTGATTCCTCCGAATCATTGCAAGGCTTCTCTCTAGCCACCACATTGGGTCTTATGCGCAACTTCCGAACACCAGTGATATTCTCGCCAAAATCTGAAAACGGCGATGTCAAAGATAAGTGCAAAAACTACGAACTTGACGTGGTATGGAGACCGCAGCGGAGTCTCTACTGGAGAGAAAGTGAACCCCTCCCAGAACCTCTATTCAGGCACCAATGTTCTTTACAGGCGCTCCTCAATCCTTGCCTGCAGACGATAGAGAGGAAGGTCACGGGACTTGACATTTGGAAATTCTCTAGAGCCTGTTAAGCTAGGGAAGTGTCACAACTCATTGCTCGTCACAATTATTTATCACTTCGGAATTATTGGTCATGCCGAGACACTTAAGCCGTCGAATTTCGCGACGCAGTGCTGCATATAATGCTCTTGATTCCATTCTTGCCATGGCACCGAAAATTGTCAGTACATTTCATGCATACAAGGGCAGTGTCCGACACCAGCAGCAATCGTTCGAACCGGGTCGCCAGCGTCTGCTAGATAGTAGAAGTTCCTCTTCTTTATTGTCTCACTAACATAACGCTTAGCAATTACAATGGATGCCTGACGATAGAGAAAGTTCGTCTACGGCGTCTGGGGATTTTGGGTCAAGTCACGAAGGCCTCGGGTTGCCTGCATTGACGAAAGGTGTTCTTCTTTTTTCTTTGGGTCTGAGAAAAGAACTTCATCGTTGTATTAATGTGGCAATTTAAGCTGGTTCGCCAGGAAACTGAGGAACGGTCTGATGTAGACAAGGTAGAGTATATTACAAGCTCCTACTTCATCTGGAAGATAGCGGACAACGTAGAAAGAATGGGTTATTCAAGGCACGGGCTTTTGTACAGCTAATGATAATAAGCACCCTGCCTCCGCGAATAGCCATATTCCTAATGGCTAACTCAGTGTTCTAGAAGCGGAGACTTGTCATTTCCTGGCCTCTAACTGGCAATCCGCTTGTGAGATGGACAGCGGAGCTTGTAGGTGGGCTAAGCATAAGTCGGGCAGCCAATGTCCGCCTCTAGCAAGTGATTTGCCGCAGAATGAAGCCGTCAAAGCACGGCGTGACATGGCTTTATAAGCGCCAAGTAGCTGCTTTTCGGGCATATCAAGCAAACATCACTCCGGCAACTAACAGGTAAGGTCATCTTGGATCGCGGATAGATCGCGGATAGATCAATACTAGGTTCCCGAACCTAGCAGCATTTCGCTGACAAGCTCTTTGAATCTTTGAATCCAGGCTCTAAATGTTGCACAAAACGCCAACAGATGTATTTACTTGTTATTCCTAAGCGTGAAGGAGTGCCCGCCTGGGGCCCGAGTCAGAGTCCCACGGGGTCCTTCCCCTCTTACAATACTTCTTCCAAGGGCCTTTTAGCTTAATGAGCTTGCTAAGCGGTGAATAGCAGTCCTGGATCATGTACCTCTTGCGGATTGTCTCTAAACGCTCTGCTTAGGACGGGTGCGTACAGCGCGCGGGCAAGGGATGGCGTTTCGAGGCTGTATCGCGGTAAACTATATTCAAGAAATAGAAGACGTCCCAGATAAGCGCTTCCAGATCGGGGTTGAAGTTTTACGCATCGCGGTACACCAATCCGGAACGATGGATGCCTATTACTGCTGTGAAATGTACTATTGTAGAAGAGTCCATGACTCCATCTTGACTCGGGTATGTCCAGAACATTATTGAGAGCTGGAATACTGCCTCTGATAGTTCGAGATGCGTTCCTCGAGGCAAAGAAAAATCTGGACTGGTCTGCATCGGATTCTAGCCTACAGCTGTTTTCCTCACTTTTCCCTGTCTCGCTGCCATGTTTACTAAAATTGTGGTTGCTGCTCTCGATGCCATTGTCGCAATGACTATCACAATCTTAATCGTAGTCGATATCGAGGCCCCGTTCGATGATGTCGTCATCTTTTTCATCATCTTTCTTTTCGTCCCAAGATCTGTCTTGCAAGATCGAGAACACAGTTCATTATCTTCCTGTAGTTGCCGTTTAATGGCACATTGTGTATTTCACGGCACTTTCGAGCCCCAACTCGAAGACCCGAAACATGTAGCATAAAGTGCTGCCGTTTCGACTTGCAATGCCGCGCAGTCCTTGGTTGCATCATGCGAAGCGGGCATCCATGATTAGTTATCCAACAGCGAGCGAGACAGGTAGGAGAGAACAAGTGACAGTGCCACATTCCTCGACGCGGAGGTTGAAGAAGGACGGTGGAAAAGGATCTGGATCAGTAGCCTAGTCCGCAGTCTGAATGCGACTTTTGGATATGACAAATCGGGGCAGATCCATTGAAGTAAAACGCATGATTCGCTATAGCCGTATCCGTATGATGTTATCCATCGTGGTGCATGCCCCCCCGCCTGTTGGCGATTTCGCAACCATGGCGACACAACGCATATCAACGATATCATCACTACTGGAAGTACTTTTATGGAGAAGGCTCGTTTTGCAACGTCTGTTTTCACCTGGCCTAGTAGCAATTTAAGAACAGCACGGGCGACTCGAGGTCAAGTCGCCGGTATGCAGGATATACATACACTGCCTTTTCTTTAGAGTCGTGGATAAGACCTTACTTAAGACGGGTAGTACTGGCTCTTGCTGGATAAGGGACTTGGTTTCGTTAACACCTTGCGTAGCGAGTTCTTCATGTGCTGAACCAAGGGCCGTTATATAATGGAAGTGGTATGCGTTCCCGCCAGTCTTTAACAAGAGTGCAATAATACTGTTATAGAATGCTGTTGCTTCTAAGAGCTATATTTTCGCAAATGTGAGTGAATATATTATAGTTACTTATTTAAATCACTACATCTAGCACGAAAGTTTACGGCTTAGTAGAACTATTGAAAGCCCAGGGGCTAGCGCTAGCGTTAAGGACAATGCCCATCTATCGCTGCCATGTTATCGCATAAAAGTCTGGCCACAGTGGTCAAGCTCAAGCTCGATGAAGCTCACTAGTCCCACGGAGAGGAAGGAGCTCTCGCAGCGTGGAAATCTCATGGTCGCGGACGAAGGCGTGCAGACGCGCCTTCGGGTCGTGATTGAATGTCTCTTTCATTTGCCTCCAGAGGAGTCCGTCCATTCATAGATTCCATGCTAGGCGGTACGGGCCGCGCGGTCAAGGTCCGAGGATAGAGGTAGCATCATTGCTTGCAGTGGATGAAGTTGGGTGTGGCCAAGTTTCAACAGGCGCATCTTGACGAGTTGGCCAGAGCAAGCCCAGGACTAGGAATGTCTGATTAAACAAAAGTTTGGTCTGGTGAGAAAGGTCTGCTGCATCAAGGTCCGGTCCGCTGGCGCTGAACGTTTCCATTACCAACTGCACTCAAACAAAGTAATTCGTCCGAGCACAGAATGAAAGAGCTCGCCCGACGCTCGCTATTCAAAGATTCTCAACTACGGCGTCGATGGATCTCGAGCCATGCATACTGACCTCGTTTTCATGTCCACCGTACCTCGCATGCCTGGCCTTGCCTACGGATCCCACTAGATCGACCGACCGGCCACAGCAAGATGCAAGCTTGCGCGGCGTATCCCCCCGATATTGCCATAATGACAACGGCTCAAGTTTATCGCAATGACGAAAAGGGAAGTCAGCATCTTTGGGCACCGCAGAATGTCGAGAAAACTGACGACGTGGATGACGGATGCCATGGGCCCGGAGCTACAGCTTTGAAGGTACAAACTTGGGATCTGTTTTGGTAACAAACGCCGTTAGCCCAATTCGCAGGTTCTCCCCCTCCCGAAGACGTTTGGCATAGCGATCGTGCACAAGCTGTGCCGCTCGCTCAACACTGGCAGTCTCCCACGCCTCTCGCAGCCCAGCACGACTGACTATGATGGCGTCTGGCGACATGCTTGCAACATTATTTGCCAGGGCGACGGCTTCCTGGACCACAGTCTCCGGAGACGCCGAAACTCGGCAGAATCCAAGACTGCTGGCCTCATTCGCGAGAAGCACTTTCCCGGCCAGCACAACCTCAGACGCCATTTGCATCCCAAACGTTCTCACTACCCGAGGTATGCCGCCTGCCGCTGCCCAGAGTCCTCGCTTCACCTCTGGCAAACCAAAGGTTGCCGAGGGAGATGCGACAACCATGTCACTAGGTAGCAGGAAAGATCAGATACATTCAAGTCCTGAAACATGCAAAAAAGGGAAACCATGAACATGGCACGCTTGTGATTTATATACTCGGCCAACGTACCAATTGAGGGCGACTTCGAAGCCACCGCCCAAGGCGAATCCGTTCACTGCTGCAATGACGGGCTTCTTTCCCACGCGTCGCGTGAGGCCCATGAAGCCTCCTGCGGGGAAAAGGGAGGCCTCTGGCTTCTCAGATGATTGGTTTCTCTGCGCTTGTTCCTTGAGATCGGCGCCACAGCAAAACGCCCTTTTCCCTTTGCCTGTTACAATGGCGACTCGGAGGGAAGGTTCCTCATCGAACCACTCCCACAGTCTCTCACCTTCCCAGTGTCCCGCCACGGGAACGGCGTTCATGTGTGACTCTCGGTTGATGGTGACCTGTAACACATACGGCGCGGGGAAGCCGAGCTCGTAGATAGACAGCTTCGGGGGCTGTATCGTGAATTCCTGGGCCATATCGAGCAGCGACAGTCTGTAGATGTTCCGCGTGAAGACAAGAAGGTAAGGAAGAATTATCTGAATAATAAAAGTTCACGTCCACCGTCTCTGATGGAGGAGAGATTTTCTCGTTGGCCCAATGACACGTCTAATAGATAAGTCTGCGGACAACCGGACCAACGATGCTGTTCCGCCGGAGTCTGCCTCGGTTGACGAACAACTCGGGCGGGGAAGGCAGAGCGGAGTTCGGTGATTATTGTACGTGGAGCACATGACTTTTTGGGAAAAGATGTCCCTTCGCTAGATGATGAAGAGAAAAGGTTAGATTGAAGCTGATGGACAGCCAGGCCAACTAGGCCAAAAACGGGATGCGCACCCCCTCATAGTGGCCGCGATAAACGAGCACATAATGCTTCACAGAAGCTATCTCCTATTACACAAATGGTAGGATAAAAGCTCCTCTTTTATAGAGAGAGCAGTCTGAGTGAGAGTTGTATGCTTATTCGTGTGCGTTATCGCGTTTAGCTACGTGCATCTTCAGCTTGCCTAATACGGTCACATGCGCATATTATTCGTCATAGCCGATTATCCGCCATCGGGCAACAGTAATTAATCAATTTCCTCGTTGGCCCACCCCCTTATCCGTACATAGTAAGCTCGGCCCGGTGGACCTGGCGTCGTGGTTTTGGCACATGTCCTGGTTATGTAATGAGTATGAATCCTCTTTTATTAGTGACAATCATAAAGCAGCTACACGACGAATGATTTCATCCCACGCTGAATAACTCATCTTTTATCTTTTCAAAAGTCACAATGCTCGCTCGTTCTGCTGTTCCCATCATCGTTGGAGTCGGCGATGTTCGTAACAAGTCCTCCCACGTCGAGGATGCATTGGAGCCGGCCCAGCTCATGGTCAAGGCCATTCAACTTGCTATTGAAGACACCGGCCTGGGCAAGCAATCGCAAGAAGCTCTGGTGTCCCAAGTCGACAGTCTCAGGATTGTTCCGACATGGACCTGGGCATACAATGATCTTCCGGCCGTCATATCAGAGCGATTGGGGCTGCGTCTATCCCAACAGGTAGTTGGCGAGCATGGCGGCAACCAACCGGCATTGCAATGCGACGAAGCGGCGAGAGATATCGCGGCGCAAAGGAGTGCAGTGACCGTCATAACGGGCGGAGAAGCCCTTGCATCGCGTAAGAATTTTTTTTTTTTCGCGGCCTCGTCAGACACAAGAAGAAGACACACAAAAAAAATACATGAGCACAAAAATGGAGATTAATTCGTTGTGCGCTTCTGCCTAGTGGCGTCGTGCCAAAAAAGCGGACAGATTCCCCCGCCAGGATGGTCGGAGCCAGATGCTGATGGAAAACAGCGGGCGTCGCTGCATCTTTCCATTCTGAACAAGGGTAAGTCAGCACTTGTGCCTGAATTCTGACGAGAGTGTCTGACCATCCGAGATGTGAAAAAAAAAAGGCCCCGGCACATTGCACTCCATGGGCCTTCCCATACATGTCTACCCGCTATACGAAAACAGTCGCCGCGCCCATCGGGGACAATCCGCGAAGCAGAACGACATGGAGTCGGCGACAATGTATGCTGCCTTTGATCGGATCGCGTCGGAAAACGAGTACTCCTGGAACTACGGGCAGTCCCCCAAGACGGCGGAACAGATCAGCGTGCCGTCTGGCAAGAATCGAATGATTTGCGATCCCTGTGAGTTCTGCATCACCCCCCAACTTGCCTTGTTTGGTTTGAGTCTTGGGGTGAATGAGCCGGTGCTAACGTCAGGCCAGATCCCCTGCTCATGAATGCGTTCAACGGTCTGAACCTGTCTGCGGCATGTATTCTCACCTCGGCCGAGAATGCTGAAGAGCTCGGCATCTCCAAGGACAAATGGATACACGTCCTGGGAGGTGCCGGGACGCAAGAAAAAGACGACTGTCAGTAGGGAGAAGGATGATGATGGGCTCATGTCGGGCATTTCCATTTCTCAAACTGGCAGGCACTGACAAACAGTAATGACAGTTTGGAAAAGACGTCACCTCCACCAAAGCGAGGCGATTAGTAAATCCATTGATGCCGCATTGGACGTTTCCGGTCTCTCCGCCTTTGACATCGACTGCTATGACTTTTACTCGTGAGGGTTTCTCTCTCTCTCTCTCTCTCTCTCTCTCTCTTTTTTTTTTTTTTTTTTTTTTTTTCGCAAATCACTCTCGGCTTGCTAAATGCAACGCAGATGCTTCCCCATCGTCCCCAAGTTAGCGTGCGACCACGTAGGTCTGTCGACCACGTCATGGCAAAAGCCGATTACTCTACTCGGCGGCCTGACGTCCTTTGGCGGTGCCGGGAATAACTATTCCATGCATGTGAGTCATGGCTGTTCCGCAAGGTGGGCGGCTCACGAGAGAAAGAAGGCGGCAACTTGGACAACGGGATTGACCAACGATGCACGACAACACAGGCAATCACGGCCATGGCCCGAGCACTACGTGCTAAAACATATCGCACTGGTCTGATTCTTGCCAACGGGGGCGTGCTCACACACCAGCACGCCATCTGTTTATCGGCAAGACCCAGAGGAGATGGGCGCGATTATCCCGAGAGCAATCCCCTGCCCCCGATCGTGGACGAATACAGCCCGCGATTCATTGACTCTGCACAAGGTGCTGCAGCCATAGAGGTATGGACGATATTGTCGCATCGTCATGATCCTTTTTTTCCTGTTGGTGACACAAGATGCGATAGACATATACCGTCGAGTTTCACCGAGATGGGACGCCCGCCATGGGCCTCATCGTCGGCCGCATTCGGGGCAGCGGCCGGCGGTTCCTGGCCAACCACGGAGATGGCCAGACCCTCGAACGGCTGGCCAGCAAATCGGGTGAGCACATCGGGCGATTCGGGCGTGTACTGGTTGCGGAGGATGGAAGAAACTTGTTCTTCTTGGACACCAAGACAAGACTATGAGTTGCCCAGAAACAGACAATCTCTTCTCTCTCTCTCTCTTTCTCTCTCACGTGGCTGCCCCGCATCATAAATGGCAATAATAGGCGCACAGTGCACACGGGCAGATCCACTTAGCCTCCTCATCGTCCATCATCATTATTATCTAGTCTGCGCATTTCATCGCCCTCGGTCCACACAAGTTGTGAGTCCATCTCTGACATGGAAGAGGATTCAGCCGAGCCCAAGGCTCGCAAGGCCTGCAGTAAGTTGACCTCGAGCGCGAGCCCCCCAATTTCCACGTCGGCCGTAGAACTAAATGCTCTGTCCCCCCCCCCTCCTCCCCAGTTAATTGCCGCAGGCAGAAAATGAAGTGCAGAATCGACACGGGTGATACATGCCGACGCTGCCAACGAGCCGGACTGCCGTGCATTTTCGTCCCCCGCGCCAATGCCTCGGCCCTGATGGTCCCGGCTTCGTTTCCGCTCTCGGGCTATCAGTCGCCTGACGTCATCAGGGACATATTGCTGAGGGTCAAGGCCATCGAGGACCACCTCGGGTTGAACCTCGGGTCCAACGACGGCACCCCCAGCTACCTTGGCCAACAAGAGGCGAAGCGGGAGGACGCCGTGGAACCGTGGCATGACGACGAGCCCCTGGACAAGCTCTGGGAGGTCTCGGCGGTTCTGGAGCGATGCTTTCCTGGCTCACCAGATGCGGCATTGTGGAAGAGGAGTACCATCAGGCACCTTTGGAAGACGTGCGGTCATTCGTCCTCTCATGCGTCTCGTCTCGTCTCGTTTCGTTTCGTTTCGTTTCGCTTCGCCTCGTTTTCGTTGCCATCCTAATTAATTCGAGCATGACAGGTTCCATGACAAGATGCCGGGACTGCACTTCTTCCCCACGGCGCAGAAGTTCTCCTCGCCCGATCCCGTGCTCCTGGCCGCGATGCTCTACTGCTCAAGCGTGCGCGGAGATGCCGAGTACGCCATCCTGGCCCGCGGCTACTTCGCCATCATGTGCTGCGCAATCGCGCAGCTGAGTGTTCCCGGGAGTGAGATCAGCTCGCCGCTCGCCACATCGGACGAGTCCGAGAAGTACGCCTTCCAGACGGTGCTGGGGCTCGTGCTCGCCGGTCTCCTGAACGAGGGCAACATATACGAGACGGGCATCTGGATTTCCATGGCGTACAGGCTCGTGCTGGAGCATTGCCCGCCGCAGATAGATGAAGCATACTGCGACTGGCGAAGGTTGTTCAGCGGCGTGCAAATCGTGGATCTCGAGCATGCCTCCCTTCACCTGTCGTCGCCCGCCGTGCCCATCGAACCACCCCTCGGGGTTCTGCAGGTCCCCCTCAAGGATCAGCTGTATCGCCTGTCCCGCATGATGCATACAGGCCTCACCCACTTCTCCGGCCGCGGGCTGCCGGCGATATGGTGCTGCTTTTCCGGCAAGGCGCCGGACACTGCCATATCACCCGACTCCTTCAGCCCCGTCGACGCCGCCGTTATCCGCGACTGGGCCAGGAATCTTGACGACTGGCTGGTCGAGTTCACCAAGTCTGGCAGCGACCTGGACCAGCAGCGGAAGACCGTGTTCCGTCAGTATGTCCTCCACCGGTTGGTGGTTCTGTCCATCTACCACCCTGCCAAGGGTTGCAGCCTGCGCTCCGACAGCATCTCCATGAATGAGCAGCACGAGTTGCTGCTTTCTGCGCGGGCGACGCTGAAACTTCACTTCAACGACAAGTCCATCTGGTCCAACTGGGACCTGGTCATCATATCGTGGGCTGCTCTGATCGTGATCAATGGTATAGAGGCTGGTGTGGAAGAAGCGGATGGTCAGTTCCCTCATCTACCCTGGCATGAAAAAAAATCGTTTGGAGAGGGAGGGGGAAGAGGGGGAGCGGGGGAGGGGGCTAACCTTTTTTTTCTTTGCACAGACATTCGAAATATCCGCGTGCACCTGGAAATGCTGCAAGAGACCAACGAACCTGGGCCGCACTTGAGGTCCGAGCTGGCAGGCATATTGCAACAGAACCTACAGAAGCTTCACCATCCGAGCGCCTCGGCCGAAATACCGGCATCGATGCAGTCGTTGGAATCCAACATGAACTTGGATTATTCATGGCAGATCTTTGATGGTGCCATCATGACCGAGGTGATGGATCCGTTCTGGTTGAGGCCCTCTGACATACCGCCTCCAGTGTGACCGGACCGCCCAACATGGACTGATCTGACTGCCTTTGCCTGTGTGGATGATGTGGGTTTGAGCGAATGACAAGTGACAAATTGCGACGCATATCTAGTTCCATGATGTAGCAACCATGAAGAATCTGTTCCTCCCGAAGCAAAGTCTGGTGTGAGAGATGATGATGTTTTGGACTGCTTGATTTCATGGCAGCCTCCTTGCTTTGAGAGTGCTAAAAGCCAACTAAGTGCCTGTAGGCTGTAGCCGTAGGTGTTGTATGGTCCTTCGGGCAACATGGGCCGGACTGGTCGGCTGATCCGGACTTCTCGGCTCGATTTCGATGGGCCATCCTTTAGCCAATGCGCCTCCCCCCCGCCAGAGCTGCCTCGCAAATACTCACGTGAGCGGACATCGGTGACAGATGCCGGGTCCCCCCGACGCGCGAGGGAGGACCTGCAGGGGGGGGGGAGGGGGCGGCGACCAAAACCCGTGTTTCGCCACGATATCGGCATAGCGGCGTTGGCACCGGGCAGGTGGGTGAATGACCAGAGGAGAGGAGGCATGGACAGGAAAATATAAAGTACCCGGCCCCCACGACCAGCATACTTACTATGCATGTACTAGCAGCCATTGGGGTTGATGGTGGTCAGTCATCCCATCCTGCATCGAGAGCTGAAAATCAACCAACAATGGCCACGGCCGCTCAGGAATCCTACCTCATTGTCGGCGCGGGCATATTCGGCATCTCCACTGCCTACCACCTCATCCGCAGCCGCCCCGGCTCGTCGGTCACGGTGGTCGACCGCGATGCATTCGATGCCGACAGCCGGGTGGCCGCATCCTGGGACTGGAACAAGGTGATGCGGGCCGACTACGACGACCCCCTGTACTGCGAGCTGGCTCTCGAGGCGCAGGACATGTTCACCTCGGACGCGCTCTGGAAGCCCTTTTTCCACCAGACCGGGCTGTACTGGATGTGCGGTCGCGACTACGCGCGGGACTGCATCAGCAACTTTGAGAGGCTGGGGAGGGGACGTGACATGGCTGTCTGGCCGGTGGAGGAGGCCAGGAGCATGTTCGGGGGTCTCTTCAGCGAGTCCGACTACACGCATGTCGAGCAGGTCTTGGTGAACAAGGCCAGCGGCTGGGTCGCCGCGGGCGATTGCCTGCGGGCGATTACGCGCGTGGCCATGGACCTCGGCGTGAGGTACGTCGCCGAGGAGGTTGCGACGCTGCGCTTCGACCGAGACGGCCGGACCTGCGTCGGCGTCCAGACCGCGGCAGGGGGGAAGCTGCACGGCTCTCACGTCATTCTATGTACCGGCGCCTTCACACCGAAGCTGCTCGAGCTGAGCGCGGCCCACAGCGGGATGAGCGACCTTCGGGCCGAGTCCAGGATTCTTGCCGGTGGCATCACGACCGCCATGGCGAAACTCGACGACGAAGCTCTCGCAAGATTCGCTGACATGCCCGTTGGGATCCAAGGATACACGGCAAAAAAGGTGCCCCCCTTCATCCTCTCCCCGCGTCTTGCCAAACAATCCCATGACCCAGTTCCCAATTCTTCGTACACGACGAGCTAATCATCATTCCTTTTTTTTTTTTTTCACTAGCCCCCTTTGTTGGCAGCTTGCCGCCAACCAAAGATGGCGAGCTCAAGTGGTGGGGCCAAAAGATCTTCAGAAACACAAACGAGGTTGTCCCGGGCCGTTACATCTCCACGCCTCCTGCCGAGGCCGACTATGCTCAGTGGGAGATATCTGAAAAGCTGAAAGAGGACATCCTGAGCGTGAGTAGCGTTTTCTACGGACGTGAGGCTTCGACGTGGAAACTTGAGAAACATCGAATTTGCTGGTACGTGATAGCTGCCCACTGCCTTTTTTTCTCTTTAACGACGAGGACTCGGACGAATTCTGACTTGCGAAAAAAAATTAAAAAATTACAGGGATGCTTTCACAACAAGCTCTGATTTCATCATTTCACCACATGCCGCCTCCAAGGGCCTTTACGTCGCCACTTGCGGTTCCTTCCATGGGTTCAAGTTCTTCCCAGTCATCGGCAAGTACGTGGTGCAAATGCTGGAGGGTTCCCTGGCGGCGCCACTGGCTGAGAAATGGGCCTGGGATCGCGAGCGACCAGACCCGTCTATGAACCCCGACTGGCCGAGCATGGAAATGAGGGAGCTGCTGGATCCAGTTCGGACATCACGGCTGTAGAAAGGCCGTTCAAGCAAGTCTCGGTCAGACTTTCTCTGGCACAAAGGGTTTTTCGTGTGAATAAATCAGACTAGATCAACGGTCGATGCAACCTGCTACAATTTGCAGAGTGGCGCCCTCAAAATCCCATCATGTTGGCGTTTTCGTTGCCAATGGTTCCAAGTCTGCTTGGTGGCCGCGCGGTTGCCAAAAAGTCCTTGGCAGGGGTTTTTTTTTTTTTTTTGTGTGTGGCCATCAGCACTTGGCACAAGCAGCCTCGTCATGTACTTTGCAAGTATTTTTCAATTCTGCAACTAGATAGACCGATGAATATGATGATGAAAAAACAACATTCTACACCCCTGGAACATCGGCTGAGCGGATGTGCTTCACAAGGCTTCCAAGGTGATACCAGAAAATAGGCCGAGTGCTGGAATTCCGAGCCTCCCAGATCGCCGTCAGGAATGCTTCAGATCGTTGAATAAATCTGGGCGAGTATACGGCTATCGAAGATGCAGCCCTTAGTTGGATGCTCCTCTGCTTCTCGCAGGCTATCTCTAGACAAGCCACCATCAGGGCGAAATCAATGCACCTGATGGACCTGCCAGAGACTGATTTCGCCGTGTCAAGCAATCTGAAGATGTTCTTTGCCATGACCAATGCAGCAATCTGCTCGGTCCCAAAGGGAAACCGCAGCCTGTGGAGTACGAGCATGGCGGCCTGCTGCATGACATGTGCCTGGCAAAGCATGTTTGTGATCTCGGGCGCGGTATAGTTGTCCGCGAACCCGGCCGGCACCGTCGGCCGCCAGGCATCCAAAATGCGCTCCAGTCCATCAAGCTGTTCTCGCCCGGCATCCAAGCCATAGAGCAGCCGGTTGCTATGTTCACAGAGGTCGTACAGGTGCGGGAGAAGCGTCCCGCAGAGCCCGATGTAGCGATCCACGAAGCCCGGTGACCCGGCAGCTGGGGGTCGATATCGCAGTGTGGGCACCTCGGTTTGCAACAGACATTCCGTCGTCTCGCACATGATGAGGCACGTCAGGAAACCTAGGTCGGCCTGGGGAATCTGAATCCGGTCCAGCTGGGAGTCGTAGGCAGGCTTGATCAGACCCAGGACCTGGGCGCAAATGGCCAAGGAGTCCTTGCCACCGAAGCGCAGAACGAATGCCAGAATTGTGCCTCCGAGCGCGAGGCACGATGAGATGTCTCGAGCATGGTCGATCTGGAGGGACCTCAGCTTGGCCAGGGCCGAGGAAGCTCGCCTGAAGCTCGTGGTGATGCGCTGCTCCGTGTTGGTGCCTTCCGCATCCTCGGCGGGATGGGGCACGGAAAGCACACATGCCATGTAGGCATCTTGCACGAGCGCCGGCGACGTGCTTAGCTGGTTCAGGATGGTCTCGCGGTGTGCATTGCAAAAGCTTGGCCCGACCAGAAACTGCTCGATGAAGGTGTTGTCGGTCATGGCGCGATGGACAAGCCAAGCCTCCTCCTGGGACAGCCTGTCCGGCACATTGAACAGGGTAAGAATGTCCGAAGGCTGCGATGTGTATGCATGTTGTTGTTGTTGTTGTTGTTGTTGTTGGTGTTGATGTTGGTGTTGGTGTTGGCTCCGGTGTGGCAGCTGCAGGGGTGATGATGGTGATGATGACGATGGGTAATACGGCTGCGGACGGCGGCCTGGCCTCTTGAAGGGCCGGTTCGACACGCAAGCCAGGCGAAGGCGCAGGCATCTATCGCAGGCGCTTGTGCTCGTAGCACGACGGCAGCGCTCTTTGAGAGAGTGGCAGCGGTCGCAAGACCTCGGAAGTTGTGAGTCGTGAACCATGGCGCCATGCATGCACCATGGAACAAGTCGTCGGAGACGCGGACGCAGACGCAAACGCAGACGCAGACGCAGATACATACATACTCATGTTGCCCGGCAGCGGGTAATATGACTAATCGTACGCGCTATGCGCGTAGGAATATATTAAGGAAGCTAAACTATACCTTAAATAAATATGTAATCTTAAAATAAGAAGTATAAAAGGTTTACTATAGCTACTTTTTTATAAAAAAAAGCTTTTATCTTTTTATTTATATAATAAATTTAATTTAATTTAATTACTTCTTTTACCTTTAATTATTCTTTTTAATTATATTTCTACTTAAAGTTATATATTATATAATAATAGTTATAAGCCTAGGAAATATATACTTATAACTTTACTAAAAATCCTTATTTATAAAACCTATATATATACTATATCTTACTTATTAATTTATACTTATAATAAATACTTTAATTTCTTTTTACTTAAGTCTTAAGACTAATATTAAGTTAGTTTTATTTAATAAGTAAAAAAATAATATAAAGTATTAAAATAAGCTACTTAAAGCTAAGAGATTTAGAAAAAAAAGTTAATTCTTAGCTTTTAAAGCTTAATATTAATTATTTTATAAAGCCTTTTATAATTATACTAAAGGCTTATAAAGTTTTTATTATAAAAAATTAAAAAGTAAGAAAACTAAGCTTATTTTTTAAAAAGCTTTTTCCTTTTTTTTATAAGTATATAACTAAGTATAAAGTATATAAAGTAATTAAGTTTAGAGAAAAAAATATTAAAACCTAGATTACTAGTATTATTAATCCTAATACTTATATAATAATAATTAATAAGATTAAGAAAGAAAATACTAATAATAAAAAGCTTACTTTTTACTAAATTTTTATTAAGCTTAAAAAGAAGTTTTTATTTAGCTAATATATTATTAAAGAAAAAGTTATAGCTAAATATATAGTATACTTTAATAATACTAAATATATAAATATTTAATTTAAGTATTAAAATAAGTAATAAAAAAGCTATACTAAAAAGCCTTAATATATAAGATTAATAAAGTTTAAGGTTTTAATATAATTTATAACTTTATTATAGTAATTAAAGTATAGTTTAATCTTAAATAAGTAAAAACTAAGATTATATAGCTAGTATAAATCTTAAACTTTTTTCTAAGAATATTACTTTTATAAGTATTATAACTAAGTATACTTAATATTATAAAATATTATAAAATAATATAAACTATATATACTAACTTTAGTAAAAAAGCTTTATAACTATTCTTAAGAAATACTTTAACTAAGGTAATAAAAAGTAAGACTAAAAAAATAATAATTCTAAGAAATACTTTTACTAAATAAGTAAAGTATTAAATACTTACTTTTAGTTTTCCTAAGTATACTATATTTTATGCTATATAGTAACTAATAAAAAGATTTAAGGATTTAAGCTTTTTATAAAAATTAATTATGAAAAGATTAAGAAATACTATAAAAATATAAAATAAAAAAACTTATATACTAAGGCTATAAAAAATAAGTAAATAGTAAAAATACTAAAGATTATAAAAAAAAGTTACTTAGTATCATTATTATAGTAATTATTAACCTTAAGATTTTAAAAAGTATAGCTTTTTCTAAGAAAAGCTATACTATACTAAAGAATATAAAGTATATAATCTTAAAAAGCACTTTTTTAATAACTATAATACTCTTTATATTATTCATAATATAAGTTACTTTAGACTTAAAACCTTTAAAAAAATAGTTAATAATTACCTTAAGGCTAAAATAATTTTTCTTTAAATTATAAGAAAAAGAACTAATATAATTAAAAATATTTTTAATAGGCTAAAAAGAAAACTTATAAAAACCTTACTTTATAAAATATTATATTAGTAAAAGGATTTTATATAAATATTATATTAAAAAGCTTTCTTTAGAAAAAAGATATTTAGTATTATAAAGTAAACTACTTCTTATATATTAAACCTTCTTATAAAAGCTTATTATTAGCTAAGCTTAAGAGAAAGTATAATATTATTTTCCTTTAATATAAGCTTTTTTCTCTTATAATAATCCTAATTAAAGAGTAAATTTAGTTATAGTATTAGTAGTATTCTTAATAATTAATTTAGAAAAAATAATAATAAATAATATTTATAGTAAGATTATCTAAGTAAAGACTTATATCTTATATAAGTAAACCTTAAAGAACTTTAATACTTATATTTTAGTTACTTTAAAAAATACTTTGGCTAAGAGTTATACTTATATAAAAGAAGTATAATTATATAAAATAAAGTATAAAACCTATAAGATATATACTTTAGTTTATACTTACTAAGTGTTAGGAGCACGGAGGCTAGGGAGCTAGGGATAAAGTAGTTACATAATGAAACCCTTAGATAAGCCTTAGATTATATAAATAACTAAATAACTACTAGATAGCTATATATATATAGTAAGGTATTTAGATAAGAATTACTTATAAGGTATATAAAAGATTAAAGTTTAAGACTTTTATATACTTACCTCTAAGTAATAGCTTTTTAGCTATAATTAAAAACCTTAGCTTTTACTTTATTTATATTTTCTTAATTTAATTATAATAAGTTAAACTCTTAAACCCTTTAAGGAAAATAAACTATTAGCTAGGTTTAAATATAAAGAAGCTATAGAATATTTACTTAAAATATACTTATACTTATACTACTTAGTAAAGAAAATATAAACCTATAGTACTTAGGAAGTAACCTATATACCTTAATTATAAAACCTAATAAAAAAAGGTATAATAAATACTACCTAGCCCTAATTAATGTAGTAATACTAAATCTAAAAATAATAATAATCTAAATAAGCTAGAATAATACTATAAGGTTATATAAGCTTAGCTATAATATACTTATATAAAATAAAATATTATAAATATAAAAGCATAGCTTAAAGAAATTAAAGTAAATTTATAATTAGCTAGATTAGGTAAAAAACTTATAATTACCCCTTAAATAGTTATACTAACTAATCCCTTATTCCTAGCCTTCCTAGAATTATAAGAAGATAAGAATAGCTAATATCTTAGGAGCTACTTATTTACTAGAATCTAATAGACTTATAAGCTATATACCTTATTTAGAATTAAGTTAGAAATTATATTTCTAAGGCTAAATCTAAAGGATTCCTTAATAATTCTATTAGATTAAAAGAAAGTAAAGCCTTAGGGTAATAACCTAAAAGCATTACTAGTTTTATAAATAGTAATACTACTACTAGAACTAGGAAAAGTATAGAGATAAGTAAAATTAATAAAGAAAAGGGAATTATAAACTACCCTAAAAATAATACTACTACTTAATATATAAAACCCTCTAATTCTTTAACTAAGTTAAATCCAAAGAATTTATAACTAAAATCCTTAGGAAATATATTAAAACTAAGGGAATTATATACTAAGGTAAATAAATATAATACTATAAGGTTTTTTAGGGAATATTAGAATAGTAATAAGCTATATAATAAGCTATATTAAACTAAGTAATATATAAAATAAACTATTTAGTAATAAGATTAATAACTAAAATTAAAGATTTATAAAGTACTATTACCTTAGTAAGTTTAATACTATTAGTATAAAGTCCTATATAAGGAATAGTATATTTACTAAGTAACTAGGGTTAATATAATAGTTATTTAAATACTTAGACTAGACTAGTAGTATAACTAATAATACTATAATACTAGTAAGGTTTTATATAGTAGTAGTTAAATCTATATTATTTATAGTAGTAAATACTATATTATTTAGACTAAGGATAGTATACTAATCCTAGTTACTAAGGAAGGATAAATCTAGTGTTAGATTAGGATTAGTATAATTAGTAAATAAAATTAGTAAAATAAAATAAAAATCATTATAGAAAATTATAAATATTAAATACTTTAAGCCTTATAATAAACTAGAAGAAGCTAATACTAATCCTATTATATATAATAGGAAATAGACTATTTTTTATAATATTAAATTATAAGTCTAAGTAGTTAAAAACTACTTATATTATACTAACCCTAGCTAATAAGATATTATTTAGAAAAAGATTTAAACACTATTTTAAGAAAATATAATAGTATAGTATAGATAATATCTTAATATAAGTAAATAAGTTACTATTATTAGTAATATCTTAATAGTATTTACTATAGTATAAAAGGAATTTAGTATTTAAGTGTAGGATATAATAGTATAGCTAAAGAAAGTAAAGTATACTAAGGAGAATATTATTAATAAAGTATCTTTCTATAAATTTATATTAAAGATTTTCTATAATATAAGAGCTAATAGTAAAATAACTAACTATTAGCTTTTATTACGTTTATACCTTAAGCTTTATCTAGGATTATACTAGATATACCTAATACTAACTTATAAGGACATAAGATTCGTATATATTACTATAGTAAATAATAATTTATATAATTTATATAATTATTTATATAGTAAAGGCTAGGGTAAAGGTAAAAGGGTAAAGAAAAGCTTAAGGTCTATTTTAATATAAATATATCTAATAGTAATTTAAAGAATAATAAAAATAAAATATAAGCTAATTAAAATAAACTAATAAATATATAATCCTTACCTAGAAATTAATATTACTAATAGAATAATAAGAATAAATAAGGATTCTTAGGATTTTTTTAACCTAGGTTATACTAGTAAAATTAACTTACTAAAAAATAAAACTAAAGGCCTTAGTAAAATAAAACTTAAAAGAATTAAAGAAAGTAATTTAGGTTTAGCTAAAACTACTAAGAAAAAGTTTAAGACTAATAGGAAAAATAATATTCTTAAAACTAAGGACTATTAAATATAAGAGGCTAATTTTAGTAACTTAAGTATTATTAATACTAGGAAAAACTACTTAGTAAAGAAAAGAAGTATACTTATATTATAGTATATAATAATAATTCTAATATATAATAGTATAAAACCTATCTCTAGGAATATAGTTATTATATAGCTAAGGAAAGAGAGGTCTTTAAGAAAGATAATAATAAAACTAGAATATAAGAGTCTAACTTTATTAAAATTTATTTTATAAAAAATAGTAGTAAAGAGATAAATATAGTAATTACTAATATAAAAATAACTAAACTAAAATAACTAAACTAAAATAACTTACCCCTAGATAAGTAATTAAGGCTATTATAAAACCTTAAGAGATTAAATATAATAAAAAGAGAGCAAATACTTACTTAAAATCCCCCTTAAATTTAATAATAAGGGTAAGAGTTATTAAATCTACCTTAATACTAGAACGTTATTAATATTAGTAAATAAGGCATAGTTATAATAGAAAAGGTTAAATATAAAATAGAGAACGTAGGAACTAAAGCTAGTATTTAGAGTATAGTCTTCCTTTTTTATTACTAAAATAGCTATATTTAATTTTTGTATTCTAGGAGTAGTACATAAAATAAAAATCACTAGATATTTTATAGTTATAGCGGATATAATACTAAATTTAGGTTTTAAATTATTACTTAGAATAAACTTTCTTTATAAGTATAAAGTAGAAATTAATTTTATATATCCTAGAGTTATTTTTAGGTTAATCTATAGTAAATAGTTAAAGTAAAAATCTTTTAACTAATAAGTAAAGTTTTATACTAGTAAGTAATTATAGCTTATATAGTAATAATTTTACTAAAGATATAGTTAACTATAGTAATTAGTTAGAAGGAGGCGTAGGAAAACTAAGAGATAAGTATATACTATATATAGTTATACTTAAAATTTTTTCCTAATATATTAATTACTAGATTTATCTAGAAATAAATAGTTACTTATAATCTAATAAATAAAACTATTATTATTAATAAATACTAGAAGGTTATATAACTAATAGTAGTAAGTAAGGTTAATACTAATTACTTAGTTAATAATCCTTTTATATATTATACTTATTTTAGTAAGAATATTATAAAGACTATAAGAGAGAAAAATAAGAGGGAGAATAAGTTAAATAAAGAAAGTAATAAGTTTAATCTAAAAAAGGTTAATATAGAAGTGCTATTATATAGAATCTCCTACCTAAAGAAAATCCTATATATTATTAATTAATTTAGGGTATAAGTTACTAATATTAACTAAAACATAGTAAGTTTATTAAATTAATAAATAAATATAATATTTATTAAGATAGAGGTATTATTCCTATGCCTAAGGACTAGAAAATAAGGATTAAACTTATTAAAGAATAATAATATTAAATAAGGCTAATTAGGCCTTACTAATTAGGGGGTTAAGATATAAGTAAACTTAATAAAGTATATATTAAATTATATACAAAAGGTAAGATATTATATTTAGATAAACTAGTAGCTATAATATGCCTAGTATTTATAGTATAGCATAAAACTAGCTAGGAAAAGAAAGGAAAGGTAGTAATTAATATAAGGCTACTTAATAATATAGTAATACTAGATATATACCCTTTACTAAACTAAAGTAATATTATAAATAATATATATAGTAAGAAGGTTTTCTTACTTTTTAATAAAATAGGATTTTTCTATTAGTTACTAATTAGGAAGGACTATTAAGCCTATATAGTAGTTATATTAAATTAGGGCCTTAAGGCATTATATATAATTGTTGGTATCACAGGGTATTGAATTCAATGTAATAAGGTCATGAGCCTAAAGAATAGTATTATCATTAATTATCTATTCTAGGCTACATTATGTGTGTGTCTATGTAAAAAAGAAGTTAGAAACTAAAAGCTATAATACTAAAGGTAAAAGGGGTTACATATTTATAGCCCTATAATTCCTAGCTACTTATAAGGCTAGGTTATAAGTTACGTGTAAGGCTTACGTGTAGCCTAAGCTTTTACTAGGTAATTATAGCTACTACGTGCGTAATTAATATTACCTTTATTCTAACACTAGAACCTCTCTCTTTTAATATAATTATTAATATGTAATATTAATTATAAAAATAAAAAAGGAAATAACGGATTAATAACTTAATTAATAAGGAAAAACAAGAAAGAAACCTTATAGCTTATTAGAGTATATTATAGCTAATAAAAAGGAAAAGAATAATCTTACTTAACCTATAAGCTTATATAAGGATAAGTAAGTCTTTTCTAAATCCTTTCCTTCCTTAAAATAACACTATTATTTACACTATAGTGTGTAAATAATATCTTCCTTCTCTTACACATTACTATTAATCTTTATAATTTACTAGAAAGGGCCTAATAGCTAGCGTAGGCGTAGTTACTCTCCTAGAGAATTATCTCTCTTATTACGTGTGTTTTATATATAAGTAACCTATCCCTTTATTTAAATAGTTATTTAGTTAGTAAAGATAAAGCTCTTAAAAGCCTTATTAAGTAATACCTTTATTAAGGTATTAGCTAGGTTATTTTCTTTATTAATCTATTAAATCTTATAAAGCTCTTAGCGTTTATATAATTACTAAAGAGCTATAATATTAATTATTAGGCATTTCTCCTTTATTATACTAAGCTTAATAAGGTATTTATATAAAGAGTATAAGTTTATATATATAATAATTAGGATTATTAAAAGCTTTAGTTAGTTAGTAACTAGGTTTAGAGTTATTACTAGTGCGTAAGCTATATTAACACTAGCTACTATGCTATAAACCTCTAAGGTAAGTATACTTTATATAACTCTCTTACTCTTTATTAAGCTAAAGTGCATAATATTACCTTTAATTATAAATTTACTATTAGTGTAGTCTTTATTAGCTAAAATTATTATATATCCTAGTTATAAGGATAGGTCCTTATTATTAGCAAAGGATTTATTTATAAAGGCAAAGAGCTTTGCTTTCTTAAGGTTTATTAGAATAAATATTAGGCCTCTATTTAGGTAGTTTATTTACTACTTTAGGCGATAATTAAGGGCCTTTATATTCTCTAGGGTTAGCTCTTAGTATTATGCTATAATAGATAGATTAAAACAAGCTTCTAGTTAACATATTAAGGTAATATAAGTGCCTTATACTCTTTGCTTAATATATTTATGCTTTAAATTAGTTATAGGAACTAAATCTAGCTTATTACTTTATCTCTTTTACTATATCTTAATAGTATTATTCTCTAGTGTAATAATACCTCTATTAAATATAAGGGGATTATCCTTAGTTAGGAATTACTTTAGCTTTATATTAAAGCTAGTAGTAACTATCTAGGCCTTCTCCTTCTTAGAGAACTTCTTATTTAAGAGGCTAATAGTATTATTAGTTTATATTTTAATATAAGTAAAGTTAGGGCTTTCCTTTATAGTTATAAGTAAGCATAAATTATATATAAAGGTTTCTATCTAGAGATTCTCTTTATAATACTTATAATATATAACTTACTAGTATGTTCTAGCTTCTATAATACTATAAAGAGGCTTAATAACCTTTAAAATTATTCTAGGCAAGTAAAGATACTATATTTAAATTAGCAAGCAAGCTAGGATTAGCTACTCTAGGAATATACACGCTTATATGTACGCTTAGCAAATATCCTATAGCTATATAAGGAATTTCCTTAGCCTTACTAATAAGGCTATTATAAGGATAAGATATTAACTTGCTTATTAAATTATTAGGGCTTGCGTAAAAATAGTTTATTTCCCTTTATCCTTATATTCTTAGATTATAAGGTATAATGTTTTATAGGGTTTTGTTATCTTACCCTTAATTTTATTAATAATATAAGAATTAAAGATTTAAAGCTTACTATATTCTTTTTTATTAAATATAATAAATTTAAATACTTCTTGCTTAATTAAGGTTTTAATCTTTACTTTTATTAACTTCTTAAATAATTTTCCTAAGGTCTTAATAATCCCTTCCTTATATAGCTTAATTACTAAGGTAAGGTTATTAACTTCCTTTATTAATAAGAAAATATTAGTCTTTTAGGGTATTACTAAGGGGTTTTTTTAGGGTTTTTTATACTTATGCTTTAGAGGTATTACTAGCGCTAAGTTTTTATCTTAGGCCTCTTACTTTTCTTTTTCTTCCTTTTTATTAGGCTTTATTAGCTATTAGTTTACTTATGGCTTCCTATTAGGATTATTATAATAAGGCTTAATAAAGGTTAATTTAAAAGTCTTTAAGCCTCTAAGGAGGTTAAGTATATAGCTCTCTTTATCTATAGCTAATAGCTTATATAAGCCTCTTTATCCCTTACTTTCTTACTAGACTTAGACCTTTAATTTAAGTAGTAAGCTAAGGGTCTTTAATATATTTAAGCTATTATATATAGTAAGGGCTTTATTAACCTTCTAGATAGTATAAAGCCTCTTAATTTCTTTAGTAGCCTTTTATACTATAATTACATACTATGTAATATCTAGTAATAGTAAGGATTTACTTATTATATATAAGTAAGCACTAAAGATAAGGACTATTAGAATAAGGCTATTTAGGCCTATAGTATTATTTAGGGCCTTTATTACTATTTATAAAGTAATAGGTTTAGGTATTATAAGGTATTTATATCTAATTATATTATAAGCCTTATAAAGTAGCTTATAATATCTCTTAACCTTCCTAATACTATAGTATACTTTAATAAGGACCTCTTTAATTAAAATTAACATTAAAGCTATAAATTATCTAAATTTATTACTATGGAAGTTTATGCTAGTATTTATAATAATTAAATCTAGAGGGCCTTAATATATATTAATTTAGTATATTTAAAAGGCTTCCTAGGTAGTCTTTATAGAGATATTCTTTATAAATTTTACTACATTAAATACTATAGCTATATCTATAGCATAAAGTATAAGGTAATTACTATTAAGGTAAAAGATATTTACTATAATCTTAAAGTTAAAGGTATACTTATCTTTTAAGGTAAATTTAAAGTAATTCAGGCTATTTATATATATTTAGCATTAGTAATATACCCTTATTAGCTTCTTAATAGCTTTAATATTAACTTTATGCCCTAATTTATAAAGAACCTTATATAAGTATTTAATTAATAAGTGTCTAAAGTAATAATATAATTATTATAGCTTACTTTCTATAAGGTAGCTTTAGGTAATTACTTCTTCCTTTTATATAAGAAGCATCTAGGCATGCCTTTATTTACAAATTACAAGGACTTTAATATTTCCTTATTATAGTATATTCTTAAAGATATTAAAGTTAATTTATAATTAATCTATATTATTAAGGGATAAAAAGAAGGGAGTCTTTATAAGAATAACTTAAAAAAGAATATCCCTAAAAGGGGTAAGTATATTAATTACTCTAAGCGTAAGAATTAGCTCTCTTACACTAAATCTAATAATAGCCTTCCTTACCTTAGATTTATTAAGCTATATCTCTAGTATTATACGTTATAAAGCAAGGAATTAAGGGTACCTTATTATAAAGAACTTTATAGTACCTATATTAGGCATAATCCCTTAGAATATTACATATAAGTAGTAATCTCCTAGTATAAATATTACTAGAGTATTATTAGATAGCTTTTACTAGAAAAAATCCTCCTTACTTAAGCTATAAAAAGCTACTTAGTTTATAAGGATTTAAACTATTCTTTTACTATTAAGCTATATACTATAATTAAAGAAGCTTATAAGTACTAGCTTATTTATATTATTAAGGCTATCCTTAAATCTAATACTCTTTATATACTTAGTAATTTTATTATTAGTAAGAGATTATAGCTTTTATTTACCTTTATACTATATAAGGAATAAATTATATAAGTTATTAGTAAGATTTATAAGATAATAATTCTTATAATATTAAAATACCTTCTTATAATTCTTTTCTAGGTGCTTTAATAACTAGTATTTTTCCTTACTATATATATAGTATTTCCTTATGTAAGAGGTCCCTTTTTTACTCTAAGACTTTCTAGATAAGTATTAAGTCTTTTTTCCTTTTTTATTATATTTTTAGTTAGTCTAAAATTACTCTAGGGTTATAGTATTAGTTAGGAATTATTATTAGCTCTTTTTCTTTTCCTTAATAAGTTAAATTATTATTCTTATATATTTATAAAACTCTTAAAGACTTTTTAGTAAATTTATAATAATTTCTTTATATTTAAGGATATTACTATAGGTTTTTATAATTTAATTTTAAAGTACTCTTTTACTTTAACTTATCTTAGGGTTTATATATTATAAAATAGTAAGCTTTTTTATAAGTTTATTAAAGTAATTAACTATAGACTTACTTAGGCTATTACTTATTATTTCTTATAAGGTAGTATTATTTTACTTTAGGAAATATCTTTACTATATATTCTTTATTTTAAACTAGTCTTTTATATACTTAATAAGTATAAGGAGGTCTTATAGTTAACTAGGCTTTAAGAGGTAATTTATATAGTATTATAAAGCCTTACCTTTAAGTATAACCTTAAAAGTATATTTAGCTTATTTTAGTTAAATATTAAGTATTTTATATTTTCTATAAAATATTTAAAGCTTTAACTTAAGTATATTATAGTTATTAGTATTATATAATTATTCTTTTAGGTATACTTTTAAAAAGTTAATAATTTACTTTAGAGAGAGCCTCTAGGTATTTAGAGGTCTTTTAAATACCTCTTTTTATATTTATAAAGGTACTAGGATAGTTAGTATTTATTAAGGGGTAGCCTTAAAGGTAGTAGTTCTAAGGGTTATAGTTCTTTCTAACCTTCCTTTTTCTTATATTAAGAAGTAAGAAATATAGTTCTTTTAACTATACTAAAGGGCATATTACTAGCCTTAGGTAGTAGGGTTTAATTTTACTAATAATTATTATAGTTAAAGGTGTTTTCTATAGGGTAGTTAGGTTTCTCTTACTATATAACCTTAGGTAAAGGTATAGGTAAGGGAACTACCTATAAGTGCTTACAAATAGTATTCTTTAGTGCCTTTACTTCTAAAGTAATTAATCTTTAAAGAGAGAATTAGTTTATTAATCCCTTTAATAGTAATTAAACTAATAGGTGTAGTAAAAGGGTAGGGTGTTAAATCCTAATATCTCTATTATTTAAAAGGTTATAAAGGAAGTTTTTATTCTTTAGGTTCTTCTAGAAGTCTATATACTTCTTTCTAGCTTCCTTAATCTCTTTAAGAGTTTAAAATTAGAATTCTTCCTAGGTTACTACCTCTTTAAGGTTATTAGCTATCTTTATACCTTTTCTAATAGTTATATAAACCTTATTATAAAGAAGGTAGTCTTAGATAATATTCTAGTAAAGGTTTTTTTCTTTTATAAACTTATACCTTATTTATCTATAGAAGTTATTACTAAATTTAAAGAAAAGTATTTTTCTAAAAGTTCTTACTCTTTATATTATTTAGCCTTAATAAGGATATAAAGCGTAATTTTCTTAGGTATAGTTATCTTTTTATACTTAGAATTTCCTATTTATTAGAGTAGGTTTTTATAATATATAGGTATAGCTTTAAAGAGATATTAGGGAATTAGGTAGTATAATAAGTAGTATAGTCTAAGGTTTTGCCTTTATTAAGGTATTCTTTATTATCTCTAGTTCTAATACTTTTTATAGTATTATTATATTTATTACTTTTACTTAGGACTTTAAATTAACTAGTAACCCTTAATAAGCTAGCTATATTTAATATCTTAACTAAGTAAGTAATAATATAAGGAAATAACTCTTTTAGTATAAAGGGGTAGGAGGGTATAGAAGTAAATTATAAAAATTATATTACTAATATAAAGGATTATAAGGTAAGATAATTAACTTTAAATACATAATAAAACGCATAATAAAAAGAATAAGGGGATAGCTTAGTTACTAGTATTAAACCTTTCTTTATTATTTTAAAGTCTATATAAATTAGATATTAATACTAAAGTAAGAAGAGAGCTATGTCTATACCTCTTAATTAGCATAACTTTCCTTTAAATATAGCCCTCCTATTTTATAAGGTAAGTTATTATTAGGTAAGCTACCTCTTTTAATATAACCTTACTAATCTGTGGTGTTTAAAGACTACATAGTTATCTATAAAGGTAACTACTAATTAGTGTTAGTATTACAGGGTATTAAATTTAATATAATAAGGTTATAAGCCTAAAGAATAGTATTATTATTAATTATTTATTCTAGGCTATATTATGTGTGTGTCTATGTAAAAAAGAGAAGTTAGAAACTAGAAGCTATAATACTAAAGGTAAAAGAGGTTACGTGTTTATAGCCCTATAATTCCTAGCTACTTATAAGGCTAGGTTATAAGTTACGTGTAGGGCTTGCGCGTAGCCTAAGCTTTTGCTAGGTAATTGTGGCTACTACGCGCGTAATTAATATTACCTTTGTTCTAATAATAATACTAATAGGATTTAAAAATTCCCTTGCTTTTACCTAAAGGTTTATAAACTAACTTTTCTAGAAGTATAAGTATTTTATTTAGGTTTATATTAATAATATTATTATATCCTTAGAAAATATTAAGGATTATTTAGATTATCTTAGTATTATACTTAAAATTCTTAAAGAAAATAGGATAATAATTATAGTAAAGAAATTATTTATTAGCTATCCTACTATTTAGTTACTAGGTTTTACTATTAATAGTAATAGAATTACTAATACTAATAATAGACTTAAAGCATTTTAAAAAATGATTTTTCTAAGTAATTTATTAAGTCTTAAGACTTTTATTAGAATAGCTAGATTCCTTTGTAATAGAATCCTATAGTTTAATATATAAATCTAACTATTATAAAAGCAAAAAACTATATTATTAAGAGAGTTTTAGGAAAAGAATAAAAAAATCACTAGTATTTTAAAACTAGTATAAAAATAGAAAATATAATAGAAGACATTTTTACTAATAATAGATAAGAAAAAGGCTTTTAAAGATATTGAATTATTCCTAAGTAAGAAACAAATATTATAGCACTATAACCTAAAGAAACTATTTTTTCTTAAAATTAATATATATAAGGAAGGATTTAGCTTATATGCCTTCTAATTATTGATTTTTAATTTTTTTGGGGTCATTGGCTGTGGCTAATGCATCTAATTTCAAGGAATAAAAAAATAACTAGCAATACCTAGCTAGTGTAATAATTAATAACTAAATTTAATAATTACTATAGTGTTAGGTAAAACATAAATAAAGGAATAAGCTTTAAGCTATAAATTTAGGGGTTAAAAGGTTAATATAAACTTTATAATAAACTTTATAGCTATAATTACATAAGATATAGTTATAATTTATAACTATAGTTAAACTTAAATCTATTTAAGTTTTACTTATAGTATAAATTAATATAAATTCCCTTTTCTCTATAACTATGTTTATTCTATCTCTTTATATCTCTTTTATCTTATAACTTATTCTTTAAAGCTCTAAGGTAAACTAAAAAAAAACATAACTTATCCTTACTTAACTACACTCTAATTCGTAATAAACGCACTACATAATCAATAGGTAGGGGTCAAGGGCTACTAATTAACCAATTGACAACCAACTAATCAGATGATAGTATATGCCTTCTAATTATAAGAGAAATAGGATAGTTAAAGTATCCCTAGGAAAGATATTAAGAATAATAAAATATAGCTAATTTTATTCCTCTCTAAGGTAATATTATATATTAAGAAATAGTATAGTTTAATAGAAGTAAAAATAGCTATAATTATATAAAGCATTAGGAAACTTTAAAAAATAGTTTAATTTAATAGTATAGTGATTAATATATTAACTAACTATTCCCTAGCTAAGGGTATTATTAAACATACCTTATGATTAATAATAAATTTAAATAAGGCTAATTTAAAACTAGCAAAAGTTATAAATTATTTATTATAATGTAATCTAAAGGTAATGTATATAATTTATTATAATTTAATCTAAAGGTAATGTATATACTAGGAATATTAAATATTATTCTAGATACACTTACTAGGCTACTAGTAAGAGTAACTTATAAAAAGATAGCATAGAAAAGTTAATATAATAAATTAAAGGTAAGTGTATATTTTATAAGTAAGGAATATATTAGTAATTATAGATAATAAGCTTAAGGCTAGAATTATCTTAAAATACTAGTTAGACTAGAAATTTAGTTAAATTATTATAGCTATTAAAGCCTATTAGTAAAAGTAAGTAGTAAAAGATATTAAAGTTAAACTAAAAATTCCTTTATATAAATAGGATTTATATAAAAGATAGTTTATTATACTATTATAATAAGGATAGATTTTCTAGCTTTATACTCTAATAACTAAGGTTAAATCTATCTTATAACTAGTATATAATAACTAATACTACTTTAGAATTACTAAAATAGTAGTAAAGTTATAATTAGTTTATTTTTTATATATAAGCTAGTAAATTTATAATTATATTACTTACTATATAGTATATTAGGAAAACACTATTAACTAATTAAAACCGCTAAAGGAGTTATAACTATTATAGTTAAAGCTAAAACTTTTTTATATAATTTTACTTAATTTTATAATAAATATACTAGAAGTATTAGCTATAAATACTATATAGTAAATAAAGGGGTATACTATATATAATTTACTATACTTAGTAAATTATTTATTTAGTAAGAGAACTTTTCTAATACTAAGGTATACTATATATTTAGTAGAAATTTAAGTTAAGTTACTTCTTTATACCTTATATATTATAAACTAGGAATTACTAAGATAAATTATTAGTAATAAAGACTTAAAGTTTATATTTAATATATAAAAGGAAATATTTAGCTATATAGGAGTTTAACTCCTTATAGGTATAGTATATTACCTTTAGATAAATAAAACTATAAAAAGGAAAAATTAGATAGTAATAATTATAATATAATATTATATAGTAATAGACTTAGGTATAATATAGATATTACTATTACTAGTACTATAGTATTAGCTAAATAACACTATAGCTATAGGCATAGGATAAGCTCCTAATAAGCTATTATATAGTTTTTATTCACTAAGTATTATTAATTTACTCTCTCTAAATAATATAACTAACACTAAATCTAACATAAATAATATTATAGTACTATAAAAATTATACTAGTATAAGGCCTAATTAGTAATTATAATAGTAATAGCACTTACTAAAATCTAATATAATAATTACTATAAACTAGTTAATCTTAATAAAAGAGATATAGTATATCTATAACTATATAACAGATATAAATTACCTAGTAAACTAAAGAAAAATAGTTCTTATAAAGGGTAAGGCTATATAAGGTATTAGAGAAAGTAAATCCTTTAGTATATTAATTAGATTTCCCTTTAAATTTATATATATATTTAGTAGTATTAGTAATATAAATTTAGAAGCTAGTATAAGGAAAAAACCTATTTAAAAGAGAAGAGATAGCTTTTTTGCTAATTATATTTAATAATTTATAGGAAGTAAACTAGTAGGAAATTAAGTGAATTTATAGCTATTAGATTAAGATTTTTAAGTAAACTAAAACATTAAGAATTAAATTTCTTATTAAATAAAAGAGTTACACTACTAAAGATAATTAGTAAATTATAGAAGACAAAATAAGGATTAATATAGCTAAGATAGTAAAGGATTATCTTAAGAAAAACTTAATTAATTAGGTAAAGGAATATATAAAGAAAGGCCTTAATCCCCTTACTAAATAATAATATTAAAAGAAAAGGCATAATAATAAGGGAGTAAATTTAATAAGTTAGTATAAAATTAGCATACCTTCTTATATATATTAGTTATTACGCTAGCTAAGGGTAATTCTCTATACTTATATCTTATAATATCCTATAATACCTTTATATACCTAGTATAGCTAAATCTAGTATATATATATATAAATTTATTTAACCCTTATACTTTCTATTACCTTATAATATCCCTTAATACCTATATAATTATATTTATTTAACTCTTATATTTCCTATACCTTATATTAACCCCTAATCCTTATATAAACTTAGTATAGTTAGTTTTAGTACTTATATAGCTATATTTATTTAACCCTTATATTTTCTATACCTTATAATAACCCCTAATACCTATATAAACCTAGTTCAATTAGATTTAGTGTATATATATATAATCTTCTATAGCCTTTCTTTACTATATAGCTAATTTAGCTAATTTAGCTAATATAGTAATATAAGAAAAATAAAGTTTTACTAGCTATTAGAGGTAAAGAAGTAATACTTAAAGAAGATAAAAAAGTATAATAGTTATAAGTAATATTATATAAGATATAGAAATACACTCCCTAAGCTTAAATATAAAGCTTATATAACTAAGTATAATTTATATTATTACCTAAGTACTAGACTAGACTTTATTTTATTTAATAATAAGCTAAATATATAACTAAATAATTTATAAATAAATATAAGTAGTATATCTATATATTTAATACCTAGCCTTAAGATATTAAAATTAACTAGTTAAAGAAATTATATATATAGATTTAGCGTAATACTTAGTTAATAATAATAAAGAAAAGGCTATATATAGATAATAAGTAAATAACCTTTTATATAAATTAAGTATAGTAGTTATTTTTAAGGAACTAAAGCTACTATACTATATATTAAAGTTAGTACTAGGTTTTTACTAATTATAAGAATTTATAAATCTACTAAAGTAAATTATAAATTTATATTAATAATAGTATTTAGTAACCTTAAGAATAGTGTAAGATAAATTAAATAAGCTATTATAAGTAGCTATAAGGGGTATTAAAAATATTAAAGCTATTATTACTACTATTAAGAAAGTAGCTAGAATAAAGCTAGAATAAAGCTAGTATTATGAAATATAAATAGAAAAGATAATAATAGTAAAGATTACCTAGATATAGTGCTAGATTTAAAGGTAAAAAGATAGGAATATAATTAGGTAATATAATAATTAATATAAGATAATTATAACTAGGTTTAGAGATAAGCCTAGTAGGCTTTAGGTAAAGTAGGTTAAAAAAATAATAAAACCTAGTTATATAGTAAAAAAAAAGAAAAGTAGTAAAGAGAAAGTTAAATACTAGGATAGTAATAAAAGTAGTAATAATACATAGAAAATTAATCTTACTTAATTAGGTAATAAGAACACTAAATTTAAAGCTAACCTTAATAATAATAAAGAATCTAAACTTAAAACTAGCCTTAGTAGTAATAAAGAATTTAACTTTATAGGGTATAAAGATAAGGAAAAAGACCTTAAAACTAAATTTAAAGATAAAATTAATAATATACTTACTAAATATCTTATTAGGCTATTATAAGTGTATAAGTAAATTAGAAAACTTAATTTTTAATTACTATTTACTTAATTTAAAAAACTAGAATTAAGATTAAAAAGTTACTTACTAATACTAAAGATTAAATTAGTAATATATAAAAAGGTAATAAAGAAATTTAATATAAAGTATAAAGGAAAAAGTATTAAATTAATTAATTTTAGTAGTGTTAAGCATACTATAGTAGGCTATAAGGTAAATATATAGAATATTTACTATATAATATAGGTATATACTTATAAATTTGCCTTAAATAGTATTACTATAATAGCTAATAAATTAGAAGTAAATTTAAGGAATGCTTACTTTATATTATAGTAAAATATAGTAATTTAGACTTTTACTATTTTTAATAAATAATAGGCTACTTTAAGTATATAGTAATAGGTAGTATAATAAGCTAGGAAACTAGTATATTAATTAATAGTAAATCTAATAAAGTGTAAAGTAACTAGAAACACTAAGTAAAAGGCTAAAACTAGCGGAAAAGTTAGGACTAAAGCTAAGAGTAACTTAAGTAGTTTTGTGTTTTAGTAACGCTATATATATAAGTTAATAAGCTAGTAAATAAAGAAGTAACTATAGGAGATAAATTTACTAGGCTACTAGATTAATTTAGTAAAGATTAAGGTAAAAAGGGTTTATTTTGAAAAATTTCACTAAAATTACTAGATTAATATAGTAAATATCCTAGTGATTGGATGTAGTGCGTTTGTTGCGAATTGGATTGGCTGCAATTGAGGATAAGTTGTGGTTTTTTTTAGTTTGCCTTAGAGCTTTAAAGGACAAGTTATAAGATAGAAAAGATATAAAGAGATAGAATAAATATAGTTATAAAGGAAGGGGAAATTATATTAATTTATACTATAAGTAAAACTTAAATAGATTTAAGATTAACTATAGTTATAAATTATAACTATATCTTATATAATTATAGCTATAAAGTTTATTATAAACTTTATATTAACCTTTAGCCCTTAAATTTATAGCTTAAAGCTTATTCCTTTATTTATGTTTTACCTAACACTATAGTAATTATTAAATTTAGTTATTAATTATTACACTAGCTAGGTATTGCTAGTCATTTTTTTATTCATTGAAAATTAAATACATTAGCCACAGACAATAACCCTAAAAAAATTAAAAATCAATATAGTAAATATAAATATAAAGAAGGAGTGTTTTTATTTTAATAATATAAGGAAATTAAACATAATTATAAAAGGTAAAATAAATATTAAGGCAAAGGAATTTAGTAAGTAAAGGAAGGAAAGAATAATTTAGTAATATAAAACTAGAATATATAGTAAAAACAAATAAGTAGTTATAGAATTAAGAATTTATTATTTAATATAATGATTTTAATTAACACTATTAAAGAAGCATAGTAGTTATATATTTAGTAATAAATATATTAAATATATTTTCTTTTATTTTTACTTTAGTAGCTAAGAGAATATTATTTTATTTTATTATAAATACTAAATTAGGATATAGTTTAGCTAGTTATAACTAGGATAGTAACCTTTTAAGGTATAACTAGCACTTATTATATAGTAAAATAAGCTTAGCTACTAGTAATATAAATAAGAATAAATTTGGCTTTTTAGATAGGAAAATTAACTTACTTCTTACATTATAACCTATACCTAATAGTAGCTTTTATAAGTAAACTTAGTATAACTTATAACTTGTTAAATCCGTTAGCCCCTCTAACGGATTTGACCTAATAACGTGCAGAGCTAGCACGTAACAATAACTTAATTTAACTTCTTATAAGGGTAATTTATCTTAATATTATAAAAACTAAGCTATATATAGTCTCTTACTTAAAATTACTTTACTAACCTATAGCTACTATTTATATTTTTCTATTATTACTATTATATAAAAGCTATTATAGCCCATATTAAATCTATACTATTTTTTAAGTACTATAAAAAGGCTTAAGCCTTTCCCTTTACTAATATTATAAATAACCTTATTAGAGGTAACTCTTAAATTACTAGTATATTAAACCTATAAAGAGCTATATTTACACTTCCTTTAGTTACTAATAAATCCCTATTATTTAATACTAGTTAATAACTAAGTAAATAATTTAGCTATTTAAACTAAGAGAAAGATAGTATTACTTATAGTATTACTTACACTTCTTAGTTAGCCCCTTTTATATTACTATTTATTTATAAGTAATATAATATAGAAAGTAATTATTAAGTACTAATTCTCCTATAAAGCTTAGTCTAGAAATTACTTAACTTATCTAACCTATAGTTTTGTGAGGCCCCACTCATAACACCCGTGCGCCAGCGCACACCAGGCAAGCACACCACACCCTAGGGCTAGGTCCACGTAACACTAGCAAGCCACTACCTATAAGCTAGCGACTCGCACGCGTAACACACTTAGACCTAGCAAGCTTTAGTCAATATACGAGTGCCCCCATACCTCTTGCCTAGCTATCCCCTTGTTCTCACAAGTTTATAATAATTTATATAGGAAACCTATAAAAACACTACTAATAATATATAAATTATTTTATATATACCTTAGCTTTTATTAATATTATTATCTCTAGCTAGATATATTTAAATAGTTCAACTATAATAACTATTAGGAACTATAGAAAGTCTTAATCCTAAGCTAATAAGTTAGTTATAAAGTTAATGAATATTTATAACTAATACTTATTAAGTAGTAGGATTAGTTTTAGTAAGCCTTACTATAGTTATTAGCTTTTTTACCTTTTATAATAGTAATAGTTTTATATAAATTAAGCTATATTTTATAACATACTATCCTAATAAAGGTATTTTTAAAGTGCCTTAAAGGTTATATCCTAACCTAGGTAACCTAATAAGGGTAAGTTATAAACCTATTATATTAATATTATAGTTAATAGCTTTTATTTAGAAACCTATATTTACCCTTAGAAGTAAAGTGTCTCTTTTATACTAATCTAATAGTTTATAATTTACTCTTTAGTATTAGTAGTATTTAAGAACTTCCTAGCCCTTATTATTACTATATTAACCTATAGCTTATAGGCTTTATCCTAGGTCATAAACTAGTTTTATAAAAACTAGAGATACTTATTTATAAATAATAACTTACTAGTAAAGAGACTTCTTAATAAGGCTAAACTATTATTTATTATAACCCTTTCTATTACTATAATAAGCTTAAAGTAAATATTTTATTATCTTCTCTTAAAGCTAAACTTTATAAGCTTTACTATAGCCTAAATAATTAAGGTTTTCTTTATCTTTACTCCTAGCCTATTTAGGTAATATTATAATAATATATCTAGCTATTTTGCTTATATACTTAGTTTATATTATAATGTGAGGCCCTACTTATAGCACCTATGCGCTAGCGCACCACTAGGCAGGCATACTATACCCTAGGGCTAGGTCTACGTAACACTAGTAAGCTACTAGCTATAAGCTAGTAACTTATATATATAATATACTTAGACCTAGTAAGCTTTAGTTAATATATAAGCGCCCTTATACCTCTTACTTAGCTATCCTTTTATTCTTATAATTTTAAAGCTTCTCTTACTAGTTACCTAGGAGTAATATAAGGGAAAGAATAACTTAATTTACTAGAATATTATTATATATTACTTAGGATTTACTAAATAATAGTAATACTATAGCTAGAAATTTATTATATTTTATAACCTTACTTAATACTATATTCTTTACTATAAGGGAAGAAAAAGTAGTAGTTAAAAAGTAAATTACCTAGCTTAAGTAACTTAAGAAACTATAGAAATAAGAATAAAAACTTACTAACTTATTATAACTTTATAAAGAAAAAGTACTAATAAAAAGAGGCTAAAAAGCTAGTATATTCTTTTGCCTTAGTAACTAAGAAGTTAAGGTTTAAAATATTATAAAACTCTAATACCTTATAAACTTATAGAAGTATAAATTATAGCTTAATAACCTTAACTATACCTTTAAGGGGGTAAAAAAAAGTATTATTAAGATAACTAAAAGATTCTCTTTATACTTAACTATATATATATAAACTATTAGGTAAGATAGGACTAATATATTAAAGAATAACTAGTAAATAGCTAGGATTACCCTAAGAATAACTAGGATAAGTTCTAGGACTAAACCCTTATATTACTTAAGGACTTTATAAGCTATAATATATAAATAGCTACTTAGCTAGAGAATATAAAGTAAAAGAAAGGCTAGAGCCTTATTAAGTTTAGTATTTACTTAGATTTACTAAAGAAATACTTTAAATAAGCTCTAGAAAAAACCTATATTCTTATATTCTTTATAAAATTAGTTTCTAACTTATAAGACTATATTAACTTATATATAAATATTACTAGGATAACTTAAGAAGAGGTTATATAACTTACCTAGTAATTCTAGGAAGTAATATCTAGAAATAAGTAAAAGCTAAGTAATTTTAAAGAGAAAGGCTTATATAAGGCCTTTTAATATTAAAGATATAACTTTTTATAAGGCTATTAGCTAAATAAGAACTAAAAGAATAGGAATAAGAATAAAGAAAAACCCCTAGTTACTTACCTAAATAATAATAAACTATAAGAAAGAATGTATTACTTTAATTATAGTAATATAAAGTACTTTATTTATAATTATAATAAGCTAAGGAAAGACTAGTAAGAAAGTTAAGAAAACTTCTAAAAGTAAAAGTAAATACCCTTACCTTTACCTTAAATACTAAGGTACTAGTAAGATATTAATTTTATATACTAGTTACTATTTATAAGTAAAAAGATATTAAAATAGTAATAAATCTTAATAGTTATACTAAGATTAATATTATTAGTACTTAGTTTATATAGACTTATAAGCTTAATTAGGCTAAGGCTATAATACTTATCCTAAAGGTAATAAGGGCTTTTATAGTTCCCTAATATAGTATTTATAAGGGACTTATTATAATTTAAGACTTAAGGGGTAAAAAAAAGGACCTTAAACTACTATATATAGCTATTAATAAGAACTTAAAAGTAAAGTAAAGCTTTATATTAATTAGAATATATATACTTATAGAAAAATATATATATCTTTACTTATACTTATAAGAATAGTAGTTTAAGAAAAAAAAGTAGCTTTTTTATTACTAACTCCTTATAAGTTTATAAAGATAATATATAATAAGATAATTATATATACTATTATAAGTATAATAAGAAATAAGTTTATTTCTTTTAAAGATAAAGAGAAAGTAAAAGTATATAAAACTATTAAAAATATCCCTAAGAAGCTATATAAGTTTAAAGATATTTATATTAAATAAGATAAGAAGTCTTTTATTAAAGAAGTTAACTAACTATATAATTAATCTTATACTAGGAGTAATACCCTTATATAAACTAATTTACTTTTTTTCTTAAAGCAAACTTAAAAAGCTTTAAAAATATATTAATAATAACCTAAGGAAAGGCTAGATAAGACTCTTAAAGAGCCTTATAAGTATACTTATCTTATTTATACTAAAGAAGAATAAAATACTTTAACTATATATAGACTATTAAGGACTTAATAAAGTAATATAAAAGAATTACTATACTTTTCCTTTAATTTTAAAAATTCTTAACTAATATTAAGGGGCTTATTTTTTCTTAAAAATTAATATTAAGAATATATACTATAGAATTTATATTAAAGAGAGTAATAAGTAAAAGATAGCTTTTTATATATATTATAGGTATTATAAGTACCTTATAATACCTTTTAGGTTAACTACCTTTTAAAGCTATATTTATAAAGTACTTTATAAGCTAGTTAATACTATTTATATAGTATATCTAAATAATATTTTAATTTTCTTTAAGATAAGGAAGGAGTATACTATATATATTAAGTAAGTTTTAGAATATATAAGGTTAGTAAAGTTATATATAAAACCTTTTAAGTACTTTTTATAAGAGATTAGTAAAATTCCTAGGGTTTATTCTCTTTATTAATATTTTATTAATAAATACTTACTAAGTTAATATAATTAAAGAATAGAAAAAGCCTATAAGTTTTAAGGATATATAGTTATTTCTTAGATTTTATAATTTTTACTAATAGTTTATTTATAAATACTCTAGGATTATAGTACCTTTTTATATATTAATAAAGGGTAGTTAAAATAGCATTTAGACTAGGAGATTTATATTTAAAGAAAAGAAATAGCTAGTATTTAACTAGCTAAAAAATACCTTTTAGTAAGTGCTTTTACTTTAATATTATAACCTAAGTTAAGTAGTATATATTAAATACCTTAATTTGTATAATAATAAAAATCCTATCTTAGTAAGATAATAAGGGCTATTAGTATTAAGTAGCCTTTTAGTTAAGGAAATTTATAAATACTAAATATAACTATAAAATAGCTAACTAAAAGTTACTTACTATAGTAAAGTTATTTAAACACTAGTGTTGGTATCACAGGGGATTGGATTCAATGTAATAAGATCGTGAGCCCAAAGAATAGTATTATTAATTATCTATTCTAGGCTACAGTATGTAATTAATCTAGAAAAGGGAAGTTAAAAACTAGAAGCTATAATACTAAAGGTAAAAGGGGTTACGCGTTTATAGCCTTATAATTCCTAGCTAATTACAAGGCTAGGTTATAGGTTACGTATAAGGCTTGCGCGTAGCCTAAGCTTTTACTAGGTAATTATAGCTACTACTTACGCAATTAATATTACCTTTGTTTTAACACTAGAACCTCTCTCTTTTAATATAATTATTAACGCGTAATATTAATTATAGAAATAAAAAGAAATAACGAATTAATAACTTAATTAATAAGAAAAACAAGAAAGAAACCTTATAGCTTATTAGGGTATATTATAGCTAATAAAAGGGAAAAAAATAATCTTACTTAACCTATAAGCTTATATAAGAATAAGTAAGTCTTTTCTAAATCCTTTCCTTCCTTAAAATAACACTATTATTTACATTATAGCATATAAATAATGTTTTCCTTCTCTTACACACTACTATTAATCTCTATAATTTACTAGGAGGGGCCTAATAGCTAGCATAAGTATAGTTACTCTCCTAAAGGATTATCTCTCTTACTATGTATATTTTACACGTAAGTAACCTATCCCTTTATTTAAATAGTTATTTAGTTAGTAAAGATAAAGCTCTTAAGGGCCTTATTAAGTAATACCTTTATTAAGGTATTAGCTAGGTTATTTTCTTTGTTAATCTATTAGATCTCGCAAAGCTTTTAGTATTTATATAATTACTAAAGGGCTATAATATTAATTATTAGGCATTTCTCCTTTATTATGCTAAGCTTAATAAGGCATTTATATAAAGAGTATAAGTCTATATATATAATAATTAGGATTATTAGAAGCTTTAGTTAGTTAGTAACTAGGTTTAGGGTTATTACTAGTGCGTAGGCTATATTAACACTAGCTACTATACTATAGACTTCTAAGGCAAGCACACTTTATATAACTCTCTTACTCTTTATTAAGCTAAAGTGCATAATATTACCTTTAATTATAAATTTTATATTAGTGTAGTCTTTATTAGCTAGAATTATTACGTATCCTAGTTACAAGAATAGGTCCTTATTATTAGTAAAGAATTCATTTACAAAGGCAAAGAGCTTTGCCTTCTTAAGGTCTATTAGGATAAATATTAGGCCTTTATTTAGGTAATCTATTTACTATTTTAGGCAATAATTAAGGGCCTTTATATTCTCTAGGGTTAGCTCTTAGTATTATACTATAATAAATAAATCAAAACAAGCTTCTAGTTAATATATTAAGGTAATATAAGCGCCTTATGCTCTCTGCTTAATATATTTATGCTTTAAATTAGTTATAGGAACTCAATCTAGCTTATTACTCTATTCCTTTTACTATATCTTAATAGCATTATTCTCTAGCATAATAATACCTCTATTAAACATAAGGGGATTATCCTTAGTTAGGAATTACTTTAGCTTTGTATTAAAGCTAGTAGTAACTATCTAGGCCTCCTCCTTCTTAGAGAACTTCTTATCTAAGAGGCTAATAGTATTATTAGTTTATATTCTAATATAAGTAAAGTTAGGGCTTTTCTTTATAGTTATAAGTAAGCATAGATTATATATAAAGGTTTCTATCTAGAGATTCTCTTTATAATGCTTATAATACGTAACCTACTAGTATGTTCTAGCTTTTATAATACTATAAAGAGGTTTAATAACCTTTAGAATTATTCTAGGTAAGTAAAGGTACTATATCTAAATTAGCAAGCACGCTAGGATTAGCTACTCTAGGAATATATATGCTTATACATATGCTTAGCAAATATCCTATAGCTATATAAGGAATTTCCTTAGCCTTACTAATAAGGCTATTATAAGGATAAGACATTAACTTACTTATTAAATCATTAAGGCCTATATAAGGATAGTTTATTTCCTTTATCCTTATATCCTTAAATCACAAAGTGTAATTTTTATAAGGTTTTATTATCTTACCCTTAATTTCGTTAATAATATAAGAATTAAAGATTTAAAGCTTACTATATTCTTTTTTATTAAATATAATAAATTTAAACACTCCTTACTTAATTAGGGTTTTAATCTCTACTTTTATTAACTCCTTAAATAGTTTTCCTAAGGTCTTAATAATCCCTTTCTTATATAGCTTAATTACTAAGGTAAGGTTATTAACTTCCTTTATTAATAAAAAAATATTAGTCTCTTAAGGTATTACTAGGGGTTCTTTTAGGGTTTTCTATATTCACGCTTTAAAGGTATTACTAGCGCTAAGGTCTTATCTTAGGCCTCTTGCTCTTTCTCTTCTTCCTCCTTATTAGGCTTTATTAGCTATTAGTCTATCTATAGCTTTCTATTAGGATTATTATAATAAGGCTTAACAAAGGTTAATATAAAGGTCTTTAGGCCTCTAGGGAGGTTAAGTATGTAGCTCTCTTTATCTATAGCTAATAGCTTATATAAGCCTTTTTATCCCTTACTTTCTTACTAGACTTAGACCTTTAATCTAAGTAGTAAGCTAAGGGTCTTTAATATATTTAGGCTATTATATATAGTAAGGGCTTTATTAACTTTCTAAATAGTATAAAGCCTTTTAATTTCTTTAGTAGCCTTCTATACTATAATTATATGCTATATAATATTTAGTAATAGTAAGGATTTGCTTATTATACATAAGTAAGCACTAAAGATAAGGACTATTAGAATAAGGCTATTTAGGCTTATAGTATTATTTAGGGCCTTTACTACTATTTACAAAGCAACAGGTTTAGGTATTTTAAGGTATTTATATCTAATAATATTATAAGCCTTATAAAGCAGCTTATAATATCTCTTAACCTTCCTAATGCTATAGTATGCTTTAATAAGGACCTCTTTAATTAAAATTAATATTAAAGCTATAAATTATTTAAATTTATTACTATAGAAGTTTATACTAGTATTTATAATAATTAAATCTAAAGGGCCTTAATACACATTAATTTAGCATATGTAGAGGGCTTCCTAGGTAGTCTTTACAGAGATATTCTTTATAAATTTTACTGTATTAAATACTATAGCTATATTTACAACATAAAGTATAAGGCAATTACTATTAAGATAAAAGACATTTACTATAACCTTAAAGTTAAAGGCACACTTATCTTTTAAGGTAAATTTAAAGTAATTCAGGCTATTTATATATATCTAGTATTAGTAGTATACTCTTATTAGCTCCTTAATAGCTTTAATATTAAATTTATGCCCTAATTTATAAAAAACCTTATATAAGCATCTAATTAATAAGTATCTAAAGTAATAATATAATTATTATAGCTTGCCTTCTATAAGGTAGCTCTAGGTAACTACTTCTTCCTTTTATATAAGAAGCATCTAGGTATGCCCTTATTTGCAAATTATAAGGACTTTAATATCTCCTTATTATAATATATTCTTAGAGATATTAAAGTTAATTTGTAATTAATTTATATTATTAAGGAATAAAAGAAAGGGAGTATTTATAAGGATAACCTAAAAGAGAATATTTCTAAAAGAGGTAAGTATATTAATTACTCTAAGCATGGGAATTAGCTTTCCTATACTAAATCTAATAATAGCCTTCCTTGCCTTAAATCTATTAAGCTATATCTCTAGTATTATATATTATAAAGTAAGGAATTAAGGGTGCCCTACTATAAAGAACTTTATAGTACTTATATTAGGCATAATCCCTTAGAATATTATATATAAGTAGTAATCTCCTAGTATAAATATTACTAAAGTATTATTAAATAGCTTTTACTAGAGAAAATTCTCCTTACTTAAGCTATAAAAAGCTACTTAGTTTATAAGAATTTAAACTATTCTTTTGCTATTAAGCTATATACTATAATTAAAAAGCTTATAAGTACTAGCCTATTTATATTATTAGGGCTATCCTTAAACCTAATACTTTTTATATACTTAGTAATCTTATTATTATTAAGAGATTAGGGCTCTTATTTACCTTTATATTATATAAGGAATAAATTATATAAGTTATTAGTAAGATTTATAAGATAGTAATTCTTATAATATTAAAATGCCTTCTTATAGTTCCCTTCTAGGTGCTTTAATAACTAGTATTTTTCCTTACTATATATATAGTATTTCCTTATGTAAGAGGTCCCTCTTTTACTCTAGGATCTTTTAGATAAGTATTAAGCCTTTTTTCCTTTTTTATTATATTTTTAGTTAGTCTAAAACTACTCTAGGGTTATTATATTAGTTAGGAATTATTATTAGCTTTTTTCTTTTCCTTAATAAGTTAAATTATTATTCTTATATATTTATAAAACTCTTAGAGACCTTTTAGTAAATTTATAATAGCTTCTTTATATTTAAGGATATTACTATAAGCTTTTATAATTTAATTCTAAAGTACTCTTTTACTTTAACTTATCTTAGGGTTTATATATTATAAAATAGTAAGCTTCTTTATAAGTTTATTAAAGTAATTAACTATAAACTTACTTAGGCTATTACTTATTATTCTTTATAAGGTAATATTATTTTACTCTAGGAGATATCTTTACTATATATTCTTTATTTTAAAATAATCTTTTATATACTTAATAAGTATAAGAAGGTCTTATAGTTAACTAGGCTTTAAGAGGTAATTTATATAGTATTATAAAGCCTTACCTTTAAGCATAACCTTAAATATATATCTAGCTTATTCTAGTTAAATATTAAGTATCTTATATTTCTTATAAAATATTTAAAGCTTTAACTTAAGTATATTATAATTATTAGCACTATATAGTTATTTCTTTAAGTATACTTTTAAAAGGTTAATAATTTACTTTAAAAAGGCCTTTAGGTATTTAAAGATTCTTTAAGTACCTCTCTTTATATTTATAAAGGTATTAAGATAGTTAGTATTTAGTAAGGGGGTAGCCTTAAAGGTAATAGTTCTAGAAGTTATAGTTTTTTCTAACCTTTCTTTTTCTTATATTAAGGAGTAAGAAATATAATCCTTTAGGCTATACTAAAGGGCATATTACTAGCCCTAAGTAATAGGGTTTAATTTTACTAATAATTATTATAATTAAGGGTGTCTTTTATAAGGTAATTAGGTTTCTCTTACTATATAACCTTAGGTAAAGGTATAGGTAAGGGAACTACTTATAAGTGCTTATAAGTAGTATTCTTTAGTGTTTTTACTTCTAGAGTAGCTAATCTTTAAAGAGGGAATTAGTTTATTAATCCCTTTAATAGTAATTAGACTAATAAGCATAGTAAAGGGGTAAGGTATTAGATTCTAATATCTTTATTATTTAAAAGATTATAAAGGAAGTTTTTATTCTTTAGGTTTTTCTAGAAGTTTATATACTTTTTCCTAGCTTTCTTAATCTTTTTAAGAGTCTAAAATTAGAATTTTTCCTAGGTTATTACCTCTTTAAAGTTATTAGCTATCTTTATACCTCTTCTAATAGTTATATAAACCCTATTATAAAGGAGGTAGTCTTAGATAATATTCTAGTAAAAGTTCTTTCCTTTTATAAACTTATACCTTATTTATTTATAGAAGTTATTACTAAATTTAAAGAAAAGTATTTTTCTAAATAGTCCTTACTTTTTATATTACTTAGCCTTAATAAGGATATAAAGCGTAATCTCCTTAGGCATAGTTATCTCTTTATGCTTAGAATTTCCTATTTATTAAAGTAAGTTTTTATAATATATAAGTATAGCTTTAGAGAGATATAAGGGAATTAGGTAGTATAATAAGTAATGTAATCTAGGGTTTTACCTTTATTAAGGTATTCTTTATTATCTCTAGTTTTAATACTTTCTATAGTATTATTATATTTATTACTTTTACTTAGGACTTTAAATTAACTAGTAACCCCTAATAGGCTAGCTATATCTAATATCTTAATTAAGTAAGTAATAATATAAGGAAATAACTCTTTTAGTATAAAGAGGTAAGAAAGTGTAAAGGTAAATCATAAAAATTATATTACTAATATAAAAATTATAAGGTAAGGCAGTTAACTTTAAATATATAATAAAATATATAATAAAAAAGGACAAGGGAATAGCTTAGTTACTAGTATTAAACCCTTCTTTATTATTTTAAAGTCTATATAAATTAGATATTAATACTAAAGTAAGAAAAGAGCTATATTTATACCTCTCTATTAGCATAACTTTTCTTTAAATATAGCTCTCCTATTTTATAGGGTAAGTTATTATTAGGTAAGCTACCTTTTCTAATATAACCTTACTAATTTATAGTGTTTAAAGACTATATAGTTATTTATAAAGGTAACTACTAATTAGTATTAGTATTATAAGGGATTAGATTTAATATAATAAGATTATAAGCCTAAAGAATAGTATTATTATTAATTATCTATTCTAGGCTATAGTATGTAATTAATCTAGAAAAGGGAAGTTAGAAACTAGAAGCTATAATGCTAAAGGTAAAAGGGGTTACGCATTTATAGCTTTATAATTCCTAGCTAATTACAAGGCTAGGTTATAGGTTACGTGTAAGGCTTACGCGTAGCCTAAGCTTTTGCTAGGTAATTGCGGCTGCTGCTCGCGCGATTAATATCACCTTTGTTCCAACAACTAGTAATACTATATTAAAGGTATAAAGATACCTATAAAAGTCTTATTAAACTACTATAACCTATAGACTTTTATAAGGTAATAAAAGCTAAATAAAAATAAGTATAATAATATATATTTCTTTACTTATTTTATTTTATAATTAAGTATAAACTAGGGAAAACTAACCTTATAAATATATTATTAAGAAAGTCTAATTATAAGGGTAAACTTATATTAAATAAAGTATTTTTACTAGAGCTTTAAAGGAAAATAGTAATTACTTATATAGTAAAAAAAGCTACTTATATAGTAAAAGAAGAAATACTAATATATTAAAGAAGTTATAGTATAGCACTAGTCTTAGAGCTTACTAAGCTAATAGTAGCCTAAGTAAAAGGCTAGTTAGCTACTATAAATCTAGTAATAAGTTAGCTAAATAAGAGTAATTTTAAGAAGAAAGTAATATATATCTAAGATATTAGTATAGTATAAGTAATTTAGAGGGCTATTATATTACTAAATCCTTACTAATTTATAGTAAATAAACTATTAGTATAATTACTATAAAAGGTATAGGACTAAGATTTAGATTTATAAAAACATAAAGATAAGGTTAACTTCTAAGTAAAAGGAAGGGGAAAAGCTAGTTTATAGTTATATAGTATAAAGGGCCTCCTAATATATAAAGCCTAGGTAGTTATTTTATAAAAGCTTATCTTATAATAAAAGCTTTTATAGCTATACTATAATAATTTATTAGTAAGTTACTTTAGGACTAAATATACTCTTAAGCTATTAAAATATTATTATTAGTAACTAGTAATAAGTAAAGCTATTTTAAACTATATATTTAGCTATAAAGTATACTAGTATATAATAGCTAGGAGGTATTACTTATATAAAACCCTTAAAAATTACTACTAATACTAAAGTAACTATAAGTAAAGATTTTAATAGACTTTATTATAGAATTATTACTAGTATAGCTAGGTAAGTAGGAAACTAATATAATCCTAGTAATTATAGACTAATTTACTAAGTACTTTATCTTCCTCCTTATAAAGACTATAATTAATATAGCTAAATTAGTAAAGTTATTTTATAAGGAAATTAAGCTTTAATTTAGGGTACTAAAGGGTATTATATCTAATAAAGGCTTAGTATTTATAAGCTAATTCTAGTTAGATATATATTACCTATTATTGATTTTTAATTTTTTTGGGGTCATTGGCTGTGGCTAATGCATCTAATTTTTAAGGAACAAAAAGAATTACTAGTAATACCTAGCTAGTATAATAATTAATAACTAAATTTAATAATTACTATAGTGTTAGGTAAAACATAAATAAAGGAATAAGCTTTAAGCTATAAATTTAGGGGCTAAAGGTTAATATAAAGTTTATAATAAACTTTATAGCTATAATTACGTAAGATATAGTTATAATTTATAACTATAGTTAAACTTAAATTTATTTAAGTTTTACTTATAGCATAAATTAATATAATTTCCCCTTCCTCTATAACTATATTTATTTTATCTCTTTATATCTTTTCTATCTTATAACTTATTCTTTAAAGCTCTAAGGCAAACTAAAAAAAAAACCATAACTTATTCTTAATTATAGCTAATCTAATTTATTATATCACTAAGTAGGTTATAGACTACTAATTAACTAATTAATGACTAACTAATTAGATAATAATATAGCTAAAGGTAATAAAAAAATACTACACTATCTGAAATATTAAATAATATAGTAAAAGAGAAGAAAAGTAAAGGGAAGGAAAGGGAAGATAAATCTAACCTTAAGATAATTAATAGTATTTATAATATAGGGGAAAAGATACTAAAAAATAAGGGCAAGCCTAATTATAAGCTTTATAAGGCAGATAAAAAGAAGTTAAAGGAATAGGGTGTTAGGGTGTAGTAAGCTAAGCAGTTTTACCTCGTACTTAGGAGGTATATTACCTATTATATATAAAGCAAAGGCTCTTAATAGTATTTTACCCTTAAACTAATAAGTAAATAGAAAAAATAAACTAAGTACTAAAGTATTACTTATAGTATTTTATTAAAGAAAACTAGTAGCTATAGCTAAAATTACTCCTAATAGCTTAATTTATATATAATAATACTATTAATAAAATAATAAGTTACTTCTTAAACTACGCTTTTATAAGCTATTTACCTAAGTTTTACCTAGCTTTTAAAGGTAAAAGTAAGGAAAGAAAAGTCTTAAAAGCTTATATATATATTTAAAAGCTATATAAGGTTAATAAAAACTAGTATATAACTAGGTAAAAGCTACTAAAGTATAAGTAAAGTACTATAACTAATAATACTAGTTACTAACCTTAAAAAAGAAAACTTTATACTACTATTAGTAAAAAATATTAGACTTAAGAATATAAAATAAAGGCTAATCCCTAGATTTATTAAGCTATTTTATATTCTTAATATAGTAAGTAAATAAGTATACTAACTAGTATTACTTAATAAGTATAATTAACTATATAATATATTTTATATTAGCTTATTAAAGCTATAGAATTACTAGGAAAATACTATAAATAAAGAAATACTAATACTAAACCTTAAAAATAAAGATAATAAATTTAAAGTTAAAGAAGTTAAGAATTATAAGAAAACTTATAAAGGTAATAAATACCTAGTAAAATAAAAGGGTTAGCTAAGTAAATATAATTAATAAGTAGTAGTAAAAATATAGAAAGTATTTAATATATAATTTAGGCCTTTTATTAAATTAAAATAAGAAAAAAGTATAGTAAAATATAAGTAAGTTATAGGTAATAAGGGATAAGGTAATTATAAAAAGGCCTAGCCTTATTAGCTACTATTATACTTTAATTAAAAACTAATTAAACTATTTACTAAAAAAAAAAGATTCTTATAAGAAAAGAAGTTTTAAGGAAAACCCTTTTATAATTACCCCTTATATATTAAAATAATACTATTATAAAAAGGTATTTAGTAGTTTTACTTTTATTCTCCTAGACTACTTACTATATTACTTAGAAAAATAGTACTTTACTACCCCTTAAGGTATAAATTCTAAATTATAATACTATAAATATAAAGTTATTTTTACCTTTTAGGTATTATAATATATAAGATAGTTTAGCTATAAAAAGTTAGTAAATAAGTAATAAAGAAAAAGTACTAACTTACTATCCTAAGAATAATGCTAGGAAATATAGTAACTAAGAGTTACTAGTATAAGATAATATACTAGTTATATAAAGCTAATATAGCTTACCTAAAAAGTAAGTAAAGGCCTAGTAAATATAAGGGGAAATAAATCTAATAAACCTTAGTAACCTAAGTTAAACTAAAGGAAATATAATATATAGTATTAGTATAGTTAAACCTTAAAATAAAATTAAAATAATTCTTACTAAAATAATAGTAAGTTATCTTTAAAAATATATAGTTTTTAAGGTTATTAAAAACCTAATTACTTAAGGTATTTATTAACTCCTATACCTAGTTAAAAATAGCGAAAAGATTAAGAAAATCCCTTTTATAGTAAGTATTACCTAAAGAAATATAAGTAATTAAATACTAAAAACCTAGAAAAATAATATACTTACTATTTTATAAGTATTACTATATTTTATATACTAGATATAATACTTTAAATATTTCCCCTTAGTAATAATACTTATAAAGCTAGGGAATTAATAGTTAATTTAAGAAACTTTAGGCTTAGCTAGGGGATTTTTCTTAAACTTTATATAACTAGTATATAAATAATATATATAAAAATACTTTTTAAATAAATATTAGGGATAATAATAATACTTTCCTTATTAAAATCTATAGTAATAATATAGTAAATAATAAAGGTAAAGTAATAAAACTAATAATATAATAAAATCTAAGAAAAGATTACTATAGTTATAGAAAGAAAAAAGTATAATATAAAAGAGAGTTATAAGTAAATTTATACTTAAGTACTAGCTATTATTTATTATTATTTTAATATAGTTATTACTTAGTAAATAGCTATATACTAGCTAGTAAAAGCTATTTAAAAGCCTAGCTAAAAATAAGAGAGTAATTATAAGGCCTTACTTATAATACTTATATACTAGTATACTACTAGGTAAGTATACTATACCCTAAGGCTAGGTTTATATAATACTAGTAAACTACTAGCTATAAGCTAGTAACTTATATGTATAACACACTTAGACTTAGTAAGCTTTAGTTAATATACAAGTGCCCCTATACCTCTTGCCTAGCTATCCCTTTGTTCTCACACGTAATCGCAGCCATAAAGTTTGTCACAAACTTTATATTAACCTTTTAGCCCCTAAATTTATAGCTTAAAGCTTATTCCTTTGTTTATATTTTACCTAAAACTATAGTAATTATTAAATTTAGTTATTAATTATTACACTAGCTAGGTATTACTAGTAATTTTTTTTGTTCCTTGAAAATTAGATATATTAGCCATAGCTAATGACCCTAAAAAAATAAAAAATCAATACGTAGTCTATATATAATTTATATATAGACTTAACTTAGCTATATATAGTCCGCGTACTTCCTAGAGCTAGACTTAACCTAAGCACTTAACCTAAGCTTCTAGCTTAAGTCTATAACAGAAAAGTCTTTATAAAAAGGGAGTATAAGTATAAAAGTAAGAGAGCTTACTTTAATCTTATATTAGGTTTACCTATAATTATTGATGTTTAATTTTTTTTAGGGTCATTAGTTATGGCTAATGTATTTAATTTTCAAGGAAAAAAATTACTAGCAATACCTAGCTAGTGTAATAATTAATAACTAAATTTAATAATTACTATAGTGTTAGGTAAAACATGAACAAAGGAACAAGCTTTAAGCCACAAATTTAGGGGGCTGAAATTACCTATAATAATAACACTATATATTTACTAGTTAATATAATAATTAGTAGTCTTAATAGCCTTAATACTAATTAGGGGTGTGTTACCTAGTAGTAAGTAATATAACTAATTATATATACTATATATATAGAAATATATTAAGGAAGCTAAACTATACCTTAAATAAATATATAATTTTAAAATAAAAAGTATATAAGGTTTACTATAGCTACTTTCTTTATAAAAAAGAAGCTTTTACCTTTTTATTTATATAATAAAATTAGATTAATTTAATTACTTCTTTTGCCTTTAATTATCCCTTCTAATCACATCTTTGCCTAAAGTCACGTGCCACATAGCGATAACTCAGTCAGGCGCCTAACTATGGAGAAGGCTGCAGTGGCGGCTGACAGGCGGCTGGCAGGCTGCCGGCAGCTGCACATTTCGAGAGTCACAGCCCATCATCCCATCCCATGTTCTTCCATTCTTCTCCTTCTCCTTCTCCATGGCAACACGACAGGCAACGACACACACAAACGGCGAGGCACTGGATGGCGGCGACCGAGTACAGTATTAACCCTGAACCACGACATTGCCAAATCTACTGAGGAACATGGGATTCATTCAAGTCATGTGGGACATCTACCCACCCGGTCACGTGGTCGCCTGCATGGCCCGGCGGCCTTGGATGCCGATCACGTGGACGCTTCCGGCCTCGTTTATCCCGTCGGCAAAGATAGTGTAAGTTCAAAGTTGAGAATGTACGGTCCGGACTACGGAAAGGCAATGCATTATCAAGAATAGGGCACGTACTGTATGGTTATGATGACACTTGGCGTTGGCTCCTATATGTACCAGGCTGCACGCCTGGTTTGCCATCCATGAGCTTCCATACTCTTACAAAAGACAGTAGAAAGACAGCTTCAAAGCATCATCAACTATCAATCTTAGTTTGAAAAAGATCTCACAAAGTCACCATGGCTCCATCATTTCTCAAAGGCCACTTTGGTTTTGGGGGTGACCCAACCGTGGATGAACTTGAACAGGGCGAAACCCCAATCCGAGCCCTGCCCGCCAGTTGGTACACTTCACAGGAGCTTTACGAACTCGAAAGACGAGCAATTTTCTCCAAGAAATGGCTTCTCACCACTCACAAAGCTCGGCTCCCGAACCAAGGAGACTGGCTACGATATGATGTGGCCGGGTATCAGTTTATTGTCACCAAAGACCGCCAAGACAACATCAATGCTTTCCACAACGTCTGCAGGCACCGAGCGTTTCCAATAGTGACCAAAGACACCGGCCACAACAGCGTCTTGGCCTGCAAGTATCACGGCTGGTCCTACGGGCTGAACGGCAAGTTGGCCAAGGCTCCCGGCTACCAAGACATGGAGGATTTCGACAAGTCCAAGAATGGACTCTTCCCCCTCCACGTGCACGTGGACAGGAACGGGTTCATCTGGGTCAACATGGACGCAGGCGAGCAGCCCGAGATTGCCTGGCAAGATGATTTCGAGGGTGTCGATGAGCAATCTCGGTTCCAGAACTACAACTTCGACGACTACCGCTTCGACCACACGTGGGAAATGGAGGGCGACTACAATTGGAAAATCCTGGCAGACAACTACAACGAATGCTACCACTGCAAAACGACTCATCCCGACATCCCAACCATTGCGGACCTGAACTCCTACTTTGTCGAGACCAAGGGCTGCCACATTCAACATTTCGGGAATCCGAAGCCAGAACAAATTGCAAGGGGCCTGAACGTCGCCAGCACGTACTTTTTCCCAAATGCCTCGATGAACGTCTCGTGAGTGACCTTGCTCCCGAATCATTCTAGTTGTCATTTTCATTCAATGCTAACATTCACTTCAGGCCGCACTTCTTCTTCACGCAAAGATTTGTGCCTCTTGGCCCGGGAAGAGCAATCATGAAGTACGAGGTATACAGGAACAAGAACTCTACCGATGAAGACTTCAACCTCATCAGAGACATTTACAAGAGGATCATGTCCGAAGACAAGGTCCTCTGTGCGAGTGCGCAGAGAAACATCAACACTGGTGTGTTTGTCAACGGCGAGATGCATCCAAAGATGGAGAAGGGGCCGCTGTATTTCCAGAAGCTAGTCCGCGATTCATTGACGGAGCATCGCGAGCTTGAGACAAGGGTCGGCGAAGAGATCTGGCCGGCCCGGCAGAGCTTGCCGAAGAGCGCCGTGGCGGCTGAGAAGGACATGAAGTTCTGCTCCGCGGTGGACTGTGGCAAGGTCAACCGGGTCGCGGTTGAGGTGTAATCCGTAGCGGTGAATGAGTGAACGAATGAATGGCGACTTTGCCACTAATTTCTCACACTGGACAATGATTTGAATCAAACAATTCGTGCCTTGTCCCTTGGCTTGCCACGCCCGTATCTGCCCAGTTCCTGCGTCTTTATCTGAAGAGTGGCAATCATTCCATGTGCCACGTGAAATGGCCGCCCGACTCGGCTCCCGATGGCCCGGCTCGAAAAAGATAAACCAGATACCAGATACGACCCAAGGCTCGATTTGCATGCAGCTTGTAAGCACACGCCCCCATTTGGGTTCCCATTGGGGGCTGGTGGCGTCTCCTTTATCGGCCTTTATCGGCCATGTGCGCCAACCGAAATCGTTGATTACGGGCAACCCCCCCGCACTCCGAGAGAAGCATCCATACAATCCCAGATAAATGTGGCGATCGCCGATCAGGCACGGGACTCGGTTCAGGTATTCATGACCCTTTAAATCACACGCACAACCGTTCATCATCTCCTCGCCCGCCAGCCTTCTTTCCATTGCGCGCAGCGCAGCGACGGTCGGTCCGTGTGTGTTTGTTTCCGTTGAAGCATGTAAAATCATTCTGCCACCCGCCTGCCACCCGCCCGCCATGACTCCACCCGACGAGACATATGGCACTGCTTCTCGTGGACGAAGACGATCACATCATGCCTGCTTCACCTGCAAGTCTGTCCTTCACTCTGTCCCTGTCCTGACCCCGTCTCAAGTTATCAGTACCTCTGACCCCTTTTCCCCTCTGGTAGGAGAAAGAAGACGCGCTGTCCCGCTGAAAAACCGTCTTGTTCAAGCTGCGTGCGATTGAGGCAGCCGTGTTCTTATCCGCCGACAGCCAAATCAGCAAGAAGTGGCCGATCTGTACGTGATCCTGGTTTCCGTCCAGCCTCTCATTTGCCACCAAGCTCGACTCGAGGGACTGACTTTGAAAACAAAGGAGGAGAGATTGGCGCATCTCGAAGAGAAGCTGGATCTCCTCTTGACCGGGAGGTTGTACCGACAGACGTCCACGTCCATCATGATGCCAAGTTTATACCTTCTGACCAGGTTTTGAAAAAAAACAAAAAAGGCCGAGCCAAATACCACGTCGAGAACCAACAACATCTGACGAAGCAGCCGTTTATTCCGAGAAATCTCTATCGGTAACCCCGCCGGCAGTCGAGAGCCACGGCGGTGCTTTCCCTTTCGGCGGCCAGCAGCCGTCGTCCCTTGGATTCGAGCCTGATACGCCGCATGTCCGCCCCGACTCGCCCACCATTGCCCTGGGGATCCGTCTGTATTTCGAGTTCTGCCATCGACAGCCGATATGGTGTTTTGAGCGTCAAGAGGTTGGCGATGTCAGCCTAGTTACTGATGAACTTGCATGCAGCATCTTGGCCGTCACGTCGCGATTCTCCAGGAGAGCCGAGGAGCTGCAGCTGTACGGCGATAACGCCCGAAGCTTGATCATGGCTCGCATTGCGAACGGAACCGTCGGACTGGCAACGATTGAGAGCCTGTGTCTGTTATCTTATTCGTCCTTCATTGGTAAGATTATTTTTTTTGTCCCTTCCCGTCGAATCACACTATTTTTTATATCTTGTTTCGCGCGCCCCCTTGCTATTCCTGACTATGTGTACAGACGGCAACGTTCATCTTGGTCAGTTCCACCTCGGTCTGGCCCTCCAACTTTGCCGATCCGCGATGCTGGACTCGGATTCGGGTTACGCCATGGACGATGTCACCGCCGAGCGCAAGAAGAGGGTGTTCTGGAGTCTACAGGTTCTTGACCAATACCACGGTCGCCAGACCGGCATCCTGAGCACCCCGACCGAGATCTGGCGCCAATCATGCTCCTCGACCGGGGGCGACGGCCGAGTCAGCCCAGCAGGAGATGATTCGAAAGTCCCCCCATTACCGTTGGACGACCTTGGCCACACGATGCCGAGTGAGCCCGGCATATGGAACACGAGCGTGCAGGTCGGCTGGGTGTGGAGCCGCGTCCGGAAGTATGTCTCGGACTGCTCCCACGGCATCTTTCGAGAACCATGGCGGAGGGATTCCACATATGCCACCGTCCTGTCGGACTTCATGGAGGCCGAGAACAGCATTCCAATGTGCCATCGCTACGACTCGGTCAAGTTCTACGAGCGCAAGGTGGAAGACCTGAGGATGAACAGGGACTACTGGACGGCTTGGTTGAAGGAGCAGTTCACGTACCACGCCATACCCACCGTGCTGAACCATCCGTTCCTGTACATCATCGGGGCGCAGCACAATCCCAACTTGGCCATTCCCAACACGTTCTGGAGAAGATCCTCCGAGCTGGCGCTCATCCACGCCACGTGGATTGTTCGAATGATGGAAATGGTGCTCGACAAACAAGTGCATCTGACCGATCCGTTCTTTGGACACATTGCCGCAATCGCCGCCACTGTGCATCTCTACTATTGCTGCGCGGCTGCTTCGAAACTAAAACACAAGTCAAATGCAGACTTTGCCAAGTGTCGAAAGTTCCTCAAGGGCTTCATTCCCTTTTCGCCCGCCTGCAGGGCATTGGTTCGTTGTGCTCAAATTTTTCTTTTTTTTCTTTTTTTTGCCTCGGCATCTTGTCTTGTCCATTGCGCTGACGACCCGTCCGTGTGTATGCAGGACCGAAATCTCGACAAGATGACCCGGATCGCCGCCGGGTCCGAAACAAACGACGTGGAGGACTGGATGCCGTCCAGAATCTACCTCAGCGTACCTCTGATGTGGAATATTCTGCAATTCAATTGCACCGCTGATTCTCGCCAACTTGCGAATACCGGACTGCTGGGTGCCTCTTTGGCTTCCACGGTGGCATGTGAGGATGAAGACGAGACGACGACAATCGACATCATCGTGGCCACGTCGCCCGAAATCACCGTCAACACTGCCGACGGCGGTCAAGATGCGCCCACGTTCTCGTACAAGTGCACTGTCAATCCCTCGCCAGGCTCCCGAGAGCATCACACGGGCAACGAGCTGTCTGCCGAGCAGGCGGACAGCCTGACGTTCAACACCACCCCGTGGTTATACGCGGATACCTCGCAGTTCGATGACATGGTGGACCTGGTGTATCACGAGACTCGCTCTACTTTTGACAGGAACAGGAATCGATCGTGGTGGGATGGTGGAAACGTCAACGACGGCATCTTCCACCACATGTAGGTGTGGGAAATTCGGCAGCGTAGGACTTTTTTTTTCCTTTTCGAGCTTCACCATGATTGGCAAGCCCCAAAATTGATATGTGATGGCGTCTAGTTGAACCTATGACTTGGCAAATGGTAGATAATGTAATACATCCCTTTGCGCACTAAAAGCTGAGACGCCACGCCCACTACTTGTACAGTGTACACCCACCACTGTTAGTCCCGGGTTTCTTCATGCCTGCGGTCGGGTTGGGCTCCCGAGTCTCGGCCCTGGATGCACCTTATCTGGCTGGCCTCGCAGCACTCGGAAGGCGTGGGCTCCCGAAAGTGGCAATCTCATGACACTTCTTGCAGCCAGCGACAATCATGTATCGCTAAATGGGAAGCAGGTACTCCGTGCCATTGGAAGTCGGACAATCTAATCCGCCCATGCTGGTGCTGCAAGGCATGCCACCGTGCATGAGCCGGGACAGCAGCCGCCCGCTGGGAGGTGTCTTTATCGAACGGGGCCCAATCTTGATTGCGGCCAGCGCCAAGCCGCCATGGCACGGAGCACGCCCCGGAGCACGCCCCGGCGGCAATGGAAGCGGGAACGAATTCCGATCACGTGATCGCCATTCCGGACTCGTTCAAAACTTATTCGCAACCCAAGTTTTGATAAAAGAATGGGAATGGGAAAATATCTTGTATGGCGGGTACGCGGCCAGATTGAGTGACGCCAGCGGAAAGACGACCTGGTTTAGTGATATATACACACTCACCAACATCTGGTCTCACACACAAAACGGGTTTGGTTTTTTTTCCTTCCCACTCAAACGGGCCATCATGACCATGACTTCAAGACAACAGCGCGTAGTCATTATTGGCGCAGGCATAGTTGGTACCAATGTTGCTGATGAGCTGCTCTCTCGCGGGTGGACCGACATCACGGTGGTCGACCAGGGTCCCCTAAACATGCCGGGCGGATCGACCTCGCACGCCCCAGGCCTCGTCTTCCAGACAAACACCTCCAGGACCATGACAATGTTTGCAAAGTACACGGTTGAGAAGTTCCTCGGTCTGGAGAAGGACGGGGAGACATGCTTCAACCAGGTGGGTGGGTTGGAGATCGCGACCACGCTTCCGAGGATGGAGGAGCTCAAGAGGAAACACGGCCTGGCATCATCGTGGGGGATCGAGGCTCGGCTGGTGACGGCGGAGAGGTGTCTTGAGCTCTATCCCCTTCTCAACGCGGACATGGTCCTGGGAGGCCTTCACATTCCCGGCGATGGCCTGGCGCATGCCGCCCGCGCAGTTCAGCTTCTGATGGCGAGAACCCGGGACGCGGGAGTGCGATATAAGGGATCCACGCTGGTCACCGGGATAGAGCAGGCGGATGGAGTCGTGACTGGCGTCACGACCAAGACAGCCACCATCCCGGCAGACATCGTCGTCTCCTGCGCCGGATTCTGGGGTGCCGAGGTCGGGGCCATGGCCGGCCTCGCAATCCCTCTGCTGCCGATGGCGCACCAGTATGTCAAGACGACGGCGGTGCCCGCGCATAGATGCCGCGACTACTCGTCGAGGAGCGCGCACCTGCCCATCCTTCGTCATCAGGACCGGGATCTCTACTTCAGGGAGCACGGGGAGCGATACGGCATAGGATATTACGGCCACCGCCCGATGCCAATCGCGGCGTCCGCGCTCGGCCCCACCTCCAGGGACGTGACGGAGCTCGAGATGCCGTCCCGCCTCGAATTCACACGTTCGGACTTCGAGGAGGCGTGGGAGCTGAGCCGGGAGCTTCTCCCGGCCCTCGGGGACAGTGAGATAGAGGACGGGTTCAACGGCATCTTCTCATTCACCCCGGACGGCGGCCCGCTCGTGGGGCAGTCGCCCACCGTCGACGGCCTCTACGTCGCGGAAGCTGTCTGGGTGACTCATTCGGCGGGGGTGGCGCGGGCGCTGGCCGAGGTTTTGACGACGGGGAAATCACGCATCGACCTGGCCGAGTGCGAGCTTGGTCGGTTCGAACAGGTCCAGCTCACGCCCCAGTACGTGAGCGAGACCTGCCAGCAAAGCTTTGTCGAGGTCTACGATATTCTCCATCCGCTCCAGCCCCGCGAATCCCCGCGGAACCTCCGGCTGAGTCCCTTCTACCTGCGCCAGAGGGAGCTCGGGGCCTTCTTCCTCGAGGCCGGGGCCTGGGAGCGCCCCCACTGGTTCGAGGCGAACAGGAAGCTTCTGGGCGAGCTGCCTCCCGAATGGCGGCCGGCCGAGCGGGATGGCTGGTCGAGCAGGTACTACAGCGAGATTGCGGCGGCAGAGGCGTGGAAGACGCGGACCTCTGTGGCCATGTACGACATGACTCCCCTCCGGCGGCTGGAGGTGAGCGGGCCGGGGGCCGTCGGCCTGCTGGACTGGGTGACGACGGGCAACGTCTCCAGGAAACCGGGGGCCGTCACATACACTCTCCTGCTCGACGAGGAGGGGGGGATCCGAAGTGACGTGACGGTGGCCCGGCTCGGCGAGGACGTGTTCCAGGTCGGCGTGAACGGCCCAGCCGATCTCGCCTATCTGTCCCGAGAGGCGCGCGTGCAAACGAGGAATGCGCCTCAGAGGGCCGTCGAGGTTCGCGACGTGACGGGCGGAACGTGCTGCGTCGGGCTCTGGGGACCTCTTGCCCGGGACGTCATCGGCAAGGTGACGCCCGACGACTTTTCCGACAAGGGCCTCCGTTATTTCCGGGTCAAGAAGGCTAGCATATCTGGCATACCCGTCACCGCCATGCGGCTGTCCTACGTGGGAGAGCTCGGCTGGGAAATTTACACGAGCGCCGAACACGGTCTTGGCCTGTGGGACGCGCTGTGGGAGGCGGGCCGGGAGCACGGAATCATCGCCGCCGGCCGCAGCGCCTTCAACTCTCTGAGACTGGAAAAGGGGTTCCGGTCCTGGGGCACGGACATGACGACGGAGCACAACCCCTACGAGGCCGGCGTTGACTTCGCGGTCAAGATGGACAAGAAGGGCGCCTTCGTCGGCCAAGCGGCCATCAAGAGCCTCGCCACCAAGGGGGGGGCCGGAAAGGCTGATCGCCGACTGCGGTGTCTTGTCGTCGACGACGGGAAGTCAATGGTCCTTGGGAAGGAGCCGGTCTTTGTGGATGGGAGGCCGGCAGGGTACGTGACAAGCGCGGCGTTTGGGTTCACGGTCGGAAAGCCCATCGCGTACGCGTATCTGCCGAGCGCAGTGCAGCAGGGGGACAAGGTCGAGTTGGAGTATTTTGCCCGGAGGGTCCGCGCGACGGTCAGCGCCGAGCCACTGTATGACGCGGAAATGAAGCGCCTCCGGGGGTAGAATAGAGCTGAGCCCTTGTGAAACAAATGGCAGCATCGAGTCCCGTCAATTCGTCGCGGGGAGGCCTGGCGTGGACTGTTTAGCCGATGAATCGTTGACTAGCGGAGCGGAATGGCACGTACCACGCCTATCTAGAGTACCCACAAAAACGGATCAAAAGATGGAAATTGACACTTTGATGACGAGGGTAATCATAATAAAGCTCTCAAGTCACTTGCTTGCACTGTTTGTTTTAAGGAAAGAAATAAACAGACGCCCAGCACCCTACAGCGAAAAAAGAATTTAGATAATGTAATGTGGTGGGACCCACCTCTTACCTTATAAGTCTTCACCCACCACGACGGAATATTTGTACTCCGTATTCCGTGCCACAGCCACGGCCACGGGCCACAGCTAACATGGCGTCCCCCATCTCCCTCATAATAGCATCGATTCCGTCGTTGAAGAACAAGGTGCAAGGCCTAACCGTGGTGTGATATCTGCCGGCGTTGCTCTCCAAAGGGGACGCCAAGTCTACCAGTTCTCAACCGCGTTCTAACCCTTGATTCCGCGGAGCCCTACCCGGGCAATTCACATCATCACATCATCACCTTAGCTGACATTAGCTGACATTAGCTGACGTTAGCTGACAGTAGCTGACATTATTAGCTGCTCATCATGTCTCAATCATTCCTCATGCCGGCATTTCGCCAATCGTTAGGATGCTATTCCGTATCATAAGAGACGCGGGTCGCCGACATCCCTTTTCGGTTCAGTCGAAATCATATCACCATCCTCCCAGCGCCCCAACCTCGAGAGCATATCATCAGATAACCGCCGGCCAAGCATCTGGGTCTTTGTGCCTGATTGGATTGGCTCTGCACGATGCTCATGTGTTGAGCCGTCTCAACTAATCGAGATCAATTCCTTTGTTTCTTGAAAAAAAAAAAAAAAAAAAAAAAACCCTTGGATGGCTTGTCTCAACGTCACCGTCAATGGATACGGCAGCGCAAGCATTCAAAGCGCTGCCGTCTTGCGCAGTGAGTGGCAGGCAGCTCGTCCAATTGCACCAGTTGACGCCGTTGACAGGCTTTTTTATTTTATTCTTCGACCTCACGCTGCGTGCTTGACGGCAACTTGCGAGCTGTTCAACGCAACGTGCATCTGCGAGGTTGATGCCCTCGACGGCACGCAAGACTGTCTGCTCGAAACATGCTCTTTTCCAGAAGCACTCTGTATGTGATGTGATGTGGGTGGTGGCAATACGACAACGGAGAAAGAAGTCCTTGCCTGCCTGCCTGTCTGCCTGCAGCATGAAAAGAAAAGTCATGGCTAACACATCCTGCTTCACAGTCAGCAACAACCTGACGAAGACGGCCTGCGGAAGCTCCGTTCGAGACAGAACAGTTCAGCTCAATGTCATGACACTCATTCTAGGCTCAGTCGCCGCTTTCGTGGTAGGAATACGTCTCGTGTTCAAGCACTTCTTCAGCAGCAAAAAACGACTCGAAACCGACGACTGGACAATGCTCACCGCCTTCCCCGTCGGCCTTTCCTGCATGGCCGTGACGATTGGCGGCCTTTCCACGCATGGCCTCGGCAAGGACATGTGGTCGTTGTCCCAGTCGGATCTGACGGCGTTTGGCCTCTACTTTTACATCTCGCAGTTCCTCTACATCACGCTCATGACGCAGGTGAAGCTGACGTTCTGTTTCTTCTACCTGAATATCTTCTCCGGTGTCACTATTCGCCGTCTTCTGTGGTTTGCCGTCGTGTTCCACATTCTCTTCTGTGCGTCGTTTTTGATCCTCACCGTTTTCGAGTGTGCGCCTATCCGATACGCGTGGGACAGGTACGAGCTGGCCGATTCGCCCACGACCGAGGGACGTTGCATCTCGCTCAATGCTGCTGGATGGGCGAATGGAGCGATTGGCGCTGCTTCGGATATCTTCCTTCTGGGCATGCCCTTGAGTCAAGTGCGAAGGCTCAAGCTGCATTGGAAGAAGAAGATCGGCGTGGCGCTCATGTTTCTGACGGGCGCAATGTGAGTTGACTCCTTTCCACGCTCATCTGCTCAAACATCTGAATTTGCTCGGGCCTCGGTTACTAAACGTAGGACCTTATTCTGGAGGTGCTAGTGCCACCGTCGTGTCATTTCTGCGTCTCACGTCCATCGCTCGATATGCAAATACCGCAAACCCGACTTGGGATCAGTGGTCCATTGTCTGGTGGTCTACGATCGAAGTGTGCACTGGGTTGGTCTGCACTAGTTTGCCTGCGCTGCGGCTGATACTGGTCCGCCTCTATCCACGGACTTTTAGCTCCGAAAATCATCAGTCACGGTATGTAGCACCATGGAGCACCATGAACAACCATCCCCCTGCTTGGGAAGTCTCCAAAGACTCGAAAATCTCTTGGGCCCTTCACTGATCCACTCCAGTATTGCAATCAAATTCCCAACATTGAAGTTCCCAGAGCTTCCTCTGTGCTCTGGTCACGCACTCCCCATACGCCCAGGCAATAGAAACACTCTGTCTAGCCTAGTCATTGCCACACACAGCCAGCCCATCGAGCTGCGTCGTCCTGGCACCGAGACTGAAACCAGCCAGACAGCTCTATCAAAGTCGTGTTAAAGTACAATAATTAGGAGCGGAGACACCCAAGAAGAAAGGAAACAAAGGGGGGGGGGTTTGTTGTTAAATTGTGAGCTGGCAAGCTGAGCATGCGAGTACAATGTACTAGTCGTTTCACACTTGCGCATGATGAACGTAATGAACGTGATAAGCGTGATGAACATGACAACACCTGCCAACAAATATCGATGCCTCACGGATGCCATGTGTAGAGTCGAGGGGGTCCCTGCAGGCAGTGAACAGACCTATGGCCAGGACCCCTGGAAGACATGACCATGTATGCCAACATGGTGATCGACAGGGAACCCGTTGCTTCCAAACAGTCGATCAGAAAGAGGGCCTGCCTGACGCTTCTACGGCGCACGCCGGCCGAGAGGGTGAGATTCCAAAACAGACGCAGCAGCATTTGGATATACCGGCCGGCGTCCATAACGTCTTGGGCCAACTCACGTCTCTCTACTAACCTTGTGCTTACTAGTACTACCCACAAATGTCTGGCAGTGGCGCCAAGATTGGGAGAAAAGAAAAGATTATTCTTGCCATGAGGCCAAAGGTCCTCGGTGTATGGAGCGTCCAGGGCCTCCTCCTCTTTGTGCGAATCGCTAAAAAAAACGGCAGAGGATGAAGAACAGTCGCCAATCGCGTTGACGCCATACACTATTCATGTCTTTGTGCATTGTTCAATCAGAAAACCTCACTCCCCACGAAGACGAGAAAAAAAAGGATGAATAGAATCAGATCAATGGTGTTGCCAAACAAATACTGTGAGCAACCAACAAATATCCGACCCATCCCAAACGCCACTGCGAGTGCATCGATTCTTTGAGAAGCACTCGATACTTTCTCATCTCCCGCCATGCTCTTGCAACCAAGTCCTTCTTCACCTTCTTCCTCGACCACCGCTGCCGCCAGGCATGCCTGGCATGCCGGGCATACCACCGCCCATGCCCATCTGCTTCATCATGGCTTGCATGTCCAACCCACCAGGCATGCCGCCACCTCCACCTAGCATTTTCATCAGCGAGCCCATATCAGGCATGCCACCGGCTGCTCCCGCTCCTCCCGCTCCTCCCATGCTTTGCAGTCGTTTCTGCATGGCCGCCATTTGCTGAGCCTTGTTGCCGCCGGACATGGCTTGCTGTGCGCGTTGCATGTTCTTCATGTTGCCTCCCATCTTCTTGGCCATGCCTGCCATCATGCGTTGCTGCGTCAGTAAATCTTCCACCTCCCGAACCGATGTTCCTGAACCACGAGCTATTCGCGTCATTCTTGTCGGTTGTTCAATCAGAATCTTGCCATCCGAGTCAAGCTCCTTGTCTGTCATGGAGTCGCATATGTATATCATGCGTTTGAGCTTGGCACCTCCCTCCTCGTCGTCCATTCCCTGCATCATGTTGCTCATTCCAGGAATCATGCCGGCCATCTTTGACAAAGGCCCCATCTTCATAATGTTGGAGAGTTGATCACGCAGGTCGCGTACAGTGAAGATGCCTTCCTGAATATGCTTCATCGTGTCCTTCTGGCCGAGGTTCAAGCTTTGGACATGTTCGACCAATCCTGCCATGTCTCCCATGCCTAGTAACTTTTGAACAAACTGCTGAGGCGCGAACCGTTCGAGATCCAGCATGTGTTCACCGGTGCCAATGAAGACGATGGGAGTGTGTGTAGCTGCGACCGCAGAGATGGCACCCCCACCGTGAGCATGGCCATTGGTCTTGGTTATGATGATTGCTCCGAAATCGGCCGCTTCCTTGAAGGCCTTTGCCTGTGACTCTGCCTGCTGACCGATGGAGGCATCCAAGACCATGATGGTTTCGTCCGGCCGAATAGCCGTCTGAATATCAATCATCTCCTGGAATAAAGCTGACTCTTGACGATGTCTGCCTGACGTGTCGACAATGATGACGTCAAACTTGTCCTTCTTGAACTGTTCCACGCCAGCCCGTGCTACCGCGGCAGGATCTGTTTCTGTCAAAGACCCGTAGTATGGGATCTTGGCTTTTGTCGCATTTTGTTTCAGCTGATCAAAGGCGCCCGCACGAAAGGTATCTGCGCATACAAGGCATGCCTTGAAGCCCCTCGTTTGGTAGTGTCTGGCCAGCTTGGTGCACGTGGTAGTTTTGCCCGCACCCTGGAGGCCGACAAACATGATGACGTTGGGCTTTCCCTTTTTCGGTTTGAACGGTTCGGCGTGGGGGTCGACGAGTGCGACGAGTTCATCGAAAACGGCTTTCTGGATGAGCCGTTTTTTGTTGACGGCCGGGGGAACATCTTTGAAATTGACAGCGCTCTTGATGGATTTTCGAAGCTGCTTGACAAGTTTGACGTTGACATCGGCTTCAGAAAGGGCGTCGCAGATCTCCTCGAGCATCCTGTTGAAAGCCTGGTGACGAAGCAGAACCATTAGCAGACGAAATCTGGGGAGTCAGTTCTTCGGCACATCCGTCTGCTGAGCATTCACCTTCTCATCAAGGTTTTGGTCTCTGGTGAGGTTGGTGACCGCAGCATTGATGCGGCGGCCAAGATCTTGAAGAACCATGGCGGCAGAGGTGTCGCAGCCGCTGGGTTGGAAGCGATAGCTGTTGTTGCAATGGGTGAATTTGCAAGGTGGCAAGCCGTCCACATTGTTTGTTGCCTTGTCCGGATCCTTATCGGATCGTGGAGTTGGAGGCGGGCAGTTTTTGGTGGGGCAGGTCGGCGGCAGCATTATGTAAGCTTTTTTCCATTGACCGACGAAATCCTGCGCGTACCCAATCGAGCCACAGATTCTGAACCACGACAGTGATAAATTGTACTCTGCTCGGTTAGCATAAAAATGTTCTCTGACAAGGAATACATGACTAACATTAATGTCGTCTTTTACGTAACAGTAATCCGTATTCAAGGTGTCACACACACCTCGCGGGCTCTGATGATGTTCTCGCAAGCTTGTTCTAACGATTCGTTAGGATCTTGTTTGTCTTTAGCTATAGCGCCAGGGTTAACCTAACGGTTTTCGACCACTATTTGTAACATTCAGACTTGAAGTCGCCTCCTAACACAGAGATGGACAGGAGGACAAAGGTGAGGACGTTGTCTATGCCTCCTGCGGGCTCATTTGCTGCGGTAGTGGTGGGACGTCCGCCGTCTTTTTGGCACAATCAGGTGGTTAATGACATGCCCGCTCAAGCCTCCAGAAGTTGGAGAGTTGCCCATGTTTTCCGTCTGAGTAGATAATCCTTTCCGGATATTGCTTCCGCGTCTAAGGCGCTAATATCCGCAATGGACCGTGTGGGCTACACCGTAACAAATATGCCGCAATGCAAATATGAATATATGATTTCGCCTGATTCACTAATGTGAATTTGCTACAGTAAGCCACTGATTAGTAAGCCACTGATTTAAACTGTTAACTAAATCTCTAGTCAAGCCTATTTCAGCCGCCATTTGTCTAACCCCATTAAGTCTCCCTAGACTGTTGTTACAGCTCCTTCTCAATGTGCCTAGGAGTATAACTGCCCCTAAAATATACAATGATCGCGTCTCCTGCTGCATTTATTATGGAATTGTCTGATTTCACATCGCCCTAAACCATGCCGAGATGGTGAAGTCGTTTCACTGCTGCTCCCACCTGACGCATCCGCTTCAATTTTCTATAATTGATGCAGATTCTGCTCGCAAAGCGAGCGTTTCTCCCTCAATATATTCCAGGAGACGCCCCATCAAGCATGAAGCTTCATCATCCCACACAACAAGTCCAGCAAGTCTCGATGTTTGCAGGGGCTGCTTAGAACAGCTACTACATTGAATCTGTGGAAGATCATCAGCTCTCGCAAATGGCCGTGGTCCTTAAACCCACCTTCGAAGAAATACACTTGCGCCTGGCCCCGGTGCCCCCGCGAGGGGGCGTCCGCGGCCGTGCCCGCCGGTTATGGTACGTAATGCAATCCTGCGGGTGGTCGTCGAGATTACGACATAATCAATACAAAATGTGCTCAGGAACGAATTGTACGCACGAGGTGTGCCGTCACTGCCGCCAAGGCACCCGGTATTAATAGCAATGTGCCAGCTAGCTGTAGTGCGGGGTTATATTTTTTTAGGTATTAAATTCTCAATCGCCATACAACATTTGGAAGTGGCACAGGGGTCTTCGAAAAAATGCTAGGAATAAATTCGTTGACATGGATGAGGGAAAAGCAGATGTTTCAACCTCAACGTGGAGGAATTTCCGCCGGCTTTGACTCTGTCGAACCTTTGTGCGGGGGAATTCGCAAGCTAGTGTTTCCATACAAGTACGAATTCTTTTTACTAGAAAGGGCATCGATTATTGACAAACGCTATAACCTATCCGTAACCTTTCGAAGTAGTAGCCCTAGTCATGACTTCAAATAGCCAAACACTTAATTTACACCGTCTTGTGATCTCTCGTAGCAAGCTCATTGTCTCCTCCTCCGACAACTAGTATTGTGGTTGTGTTTGTATCATTGTGAAGGTGGCATAACTACTTCTTCACAATTTTCCATAAGCCATTCCCGACAGCGCTCCCGATCATTAATTTCGCCGTCTAGCGCAACGCTAGGTCCGGCTCGTTTCCAGAAATCGCCTTCAAACCATTTTGGCCAGAAACCCGCGTACTCCTAGTCAATGATTGCATTGATTTTTAGCGTTTCAGGGTCAACGATAATATTATGCTGTCCAAGATCATTGTGGCAAAAGACGTAATCCTGTCTTGGTAGATTGGCTCGGGGCTTCCAGCAGCTATTAACCTTCCAATTACCAGTATTTACGCGAAGAGGGGGGCAAAGCAACTCTTGACCGGGAACTCCAGGCGTATCTGAACATAAGCTCTGCAGGGTTTTGGTGTGCTGAAGAAGCTTGTCTTTAACTACTTCTTTATCGGGCCCCGCAAGGTCTCCCATGGAGACACCAGGTACGTACTCCGTCAAATGATAGAATGCTCCATCATCTTCAAAGGTGCATTGAAGATGGGGGAGAGGTATATCAGTCTTGCTAGATAGATATTCCAAGGTGGCGGCATCGGTTTTCCACCGCTGCGGATAGGTCGTCGGAGGTATGTGGATGTTGCCTCGCGCGGTTGTTTGCCATTCATGCCTTCGGAGGGTTCGCTTCATGCAGGAATTCCCTGTCCTCCAGTACATTCTATCGAATAGGACAGTGTCGCAGCCATTCGGTCTGCGGTCATTGAGCTCTTGGTTAATAACCATTTGGACAAGTATAATGAATCCGAATTTATTTGAACGATATTTATCTGATATCCGAAAGCGGGCGGTGCAAGACTATTTTTATCGCTAGATTTATAGTGAGGCAGTTGTACATCTTGGCACTAGCGTAACAAACAATCTTACCCTTAACAAACATATTAAGCAAAATAAATGAAACGTGCCTAGATTGGCGTGCAAGCTAGACGGTCCTACACTCCTCATCTAACTCATTTGACAGATAATGTATGGGGTGTAATAGAGTCGCACAAACCTTGGGACTTCACCTGCGAAAAGCTGCAGAGTGCGACTTACTTCAAAAATAGCTGCTTATGGATGGAGTGGGTCACTAGCATGACCTGCGGCGGTTGCAAGCCGTCCGGGCCTGGCCATGGGCGGCTACAATGTGAGTTATCAGACAAATAGGAAGCTGACCGAGCATTTTTGTTCTTGTTGGACTGTTATGAGGTTCGTGTCAGCTTGCTAAATGAGAAGCCTAACAAATGTTCAAGCGACCCAAGCTGCAACCTCGTCACATCTTGCGACGAAGGTTGAGATTTCGATTGGCTGCCGTTGCAGAACTGCAGAAGAAAGCGGCATAATGATTATTATTAACAACAGGGAGCCATCGAAATGACTGCGCTAAGTAGCCTAATTCGCCTAGCGCTAACCATGCAGCCAAGGTTCGCTTCACTGTATTGTATGTAGCTGCACGAGCACGAGCACTCACATTCCCCATAGTGCTAAGCGCCTGCCTTAGCATAACAAATCAGTCACGAGACCATTTTCTCAACAAGCGCAAGAATCTGCACTATAATGGTCCGGCGGCTGTTGATGCATACAAAGTAAGAAGATGCTAATTGGAGGCATTTTTTGGACACTTTGCCAGGTTTAGGCCAACTGCAGACCCAAATCATTGCTAGCATAGGCGTCAAATGTCACCATACTATGTTACCATACTAGGTTGCCTCAGGGTCCATAGACTAAGTGCTAGTGTTACTGCGTCGCTAATTGGTGACTTCGAGGTATAGCAGTAATAGAGTGCTAGGTTTAAAGAAGATCTAGGCGCTTGTGCTCTCAAGCGTGCGAGGAAAGAAAAGTCATGATGGAGTTAAGTACCGTTCTAAAATCTATTTAAATGTCTGAAATCCCGCATCCTGTAGAAAAATAACGCTCATCACTTTGGTTTCCACAGCCTCTAGTATTTTTATCTAGCTCGAAATTCTTTCTTCTCCAAATAGTCATGGCTAGTCCCTACACAAAGAAACTGGGACCCACGAGCTACGAGGGGACTATTGACGGCATATCTGTTACTTGGTCTCAGAACGGGGATCAGAAACTGGCCGCTAATGTAGCGGTTACTGGTATACGGCACGAGCTGTTAAAGGCTTTAAGTGAGCATTTTGCTGTTCTTGTCGCCAAATCATTGCAGAACTCCAAGGTTAAGATCATGTAAGGCCGTGACGAGGTAGTGTGATTCGTAATTTCCTTTGCCACTAATAATCGTTAATAGGGGACCACCGCATGAATACACCATAGATAGTACAACTGGAAACAAGTCAGACGACGCTTTGCATATAAGGGTCTCTACTAGTGGTCCTACTCGAGGCGGCCAACACAACGTGCACATTTATTTGGCGGGCGAGGGCGATGAGGGTGACCCAGAGAGATTTAACAATTTGCTCCTCGATGGCCAAGTTGTTTTTACTAAGACTAAGTCTGGGAGGGTCAAGGATCCTAGTTTAAGTACCCCTAACTATTGCGAGAATGGCACGTGGCAGCTCTTAGCATCTACATAGTTCATGCCTACCACAGCATCGGTCGTCTGAGTGCTAGTGAGTGCCAAGGCCAAACTAGTACTATGCTATCTCGTTCTTTATCATTCTCCATAGCTTTACTACTCATCAATGTGAAGTCGTCACAATCTACTCGCATGAAGATATTAAATTTGTCATCAGGACATGCTTTCGCTTTTGTTACAATTTATCCACTCTTGTTGGCGCTTTTTATTCTGTGGATAAACAGAAATCCTATACAATTTGAGTGCGCCCTAGGACCGTATCTAGAGAAAACTCGCCGCCGCACATGCCGCTAAGGCTTATCGGCCTATCTTCCATTAGGTCAGCGTCTAATCTTGTACAACAGCGGCTTGGATGGTTCCAAGACGTTGCGTGTTAATGTCAAATCCGTTGACTAAGCTTGTCAAAGTGGACGACGGAGTTAACGTTGTGGTAGGAGCCTAGGTCGTCGTGGGCTGCGGAGTACTAGAGGAACAGACTCCATCATCCACAGGGCCATTAGGGTTAGAGCCCGATCACATGTATGTTCCCTCTTAGCCAAGGATTACGTAAGCGATATTCTCCACTAATAGTGCCTTCTGCTTGAAGTTTAGTAGTGTAATTGCTCCCCGCACCTTTCGCAGATCGGATCTGCAGCCTCTTACAGGGTCGGACAACTCAATAGATGCGATCATATTAAACCCTAGCTACGCGGTCTAATAGAAAACAAGTAATTCCCCTCATTTCACCTCCTGACTGAGGCTAGGGAATATCTGTGTTTCCGATATGTTAGGCTTGTTAGCTGCGAAGTACACTGCGTAGGGGCAATCCTATTGGTTCGTTTCCTTTGCCTACTATCATTACTAATCAAGATTTTCTCACTAGACAAATGATTGAAAAGGATGTTTTCTATGCGACGCTATCTCTCCCTCTCACTCCATACAACGTGCTCCAAAGGCCATTACAAAATGATGCAATATAAAGCATCGTCGCATATTCCACTTAATTACAAAGTGTCACCCAGAGACATTGTTGACTCAACCTCGCCTACTTCTCTAGCTGCTGAGGGAGCGGTCACTGAAGATGACAAACCAGACGATTGCGGAAGTTTTGTAAGCTCCGATGACGAAATTGACATTGAGGAAGTCTCTGAGCCTGTTGAAAGATATGCAGATGGAATTTACTATCCTATATGTATCGGGGACATTCTAGCAGGCGCATATCGCGTGGTGCACAAGTTGGGTTGGGGAGGGTTTTCCACCGTCTGGATGGCGCATGACCTCAAACACCATAAGCTGGTTGCGCTGAAAATCGGCATCCCTGGAAATATGGGGGAACGGGAGCTCAAGGCACAAAAAGAGATCCTTCGTACAGTCAAGGACATATCCCATCATCTGACTTTTCTAGACACCTTTTCCCTCTCGGGTGTGAACGGCACACACCTGGTGATGGTATTCCCTGTTTGTGGCCCAAGCCTACACGGTTGCTTGAGAGAACTGGACGCAAAGACTAGGATGAATGCCGCAAAGCAATTACTAGTAGCTTTGAAGTCCCTTCATGACGCTAATATCGTACATTGCGGTGAGTAGAATCGCTTCAGCACCTTTCACATGGAAATTTGAGCTAATATGGCCTGCGCTTAGATCTGAATAGCGGGTGTGTGCTCTGGGATATAGGTAATATTGACCAGTATGCTCCGAAAATGGCCTACCAAATTTTCGGCCGCCCTCGCAAGGCGCTATTATGGGTGCAGACTTGGAAAGTTGGCGAGTTAGTCAAACCAGTTCAGGTGAATAGGAAATTGCTCCGAGGGAACATATTTCTCGCCGATTTCGGGTTGGCAGTCAAGGCTGGGTCACCAGTCAATTGCAAGTGGCAGTCGCCTGCCATCTACTGTGCCCCTGAGCGATTCCATGGCATAGGTCCCAGCTTTGCCAGCGATATGTGGAGCTACATGTGTCTCTTCGCAGAGCTCTACCTTGGTTTCGTGCCTTTTCGTGGCAGATCAAATGCGACAACGCTCTCTAACCTTGTGCGGAGCCTTGGTCCTCTCCCTCCGCAATGGAATGGCATGTATAATGCAGGCGGTACACCAGAAGAGTCCTGGTACGACCAAACGCAAATACCTTATGCCCTGGTAACTCTGGAGGAAATTGTCAAACGGGCACGGCCTGAAATTTTCGACACCGAGCGGAAGTTAATTCTCTCTATCTTCTCCAAAGTGTTTGCTTATTTGCCCGAAAAACGTTTGACTGCCGCGGAATTGTTACAGAACAAAGACTTCAATGCCATTATGGAGTTATACGGCTGCTGAATTTCAATGGCCACCCTTTCCATCCCTCTATGTGTATTTCACTTAAGCGTGGTTACATAACGTTATGTGGGAGCCCTACTCAGTTAGTTTCTGCTAGAATAGGTCCTGTTCCTAGCCATTGCTATAACATAGTGTCTTCTGTTTACATATGGTAACGGATTATATTGAGTGGAAAGGTTTATTTTGTGATATAGTGAGGCAGGCTACGGTATTCTGAACGCGGCTATTAACCCTTCAAGCGCTCCTCTAGCCTCGGCGTCGAACACCTTAGCAGGGCCAAGGCCTCCTGCCCCTTACTCTATGGAGCGTCCATTCTATTTAATAACAACGCCATGTCTTGCGGCATCTTTCTTGGAAAGAGAGCCGCCCGGATACAGAATCACGGTAAAATCGCGGGAAAGATTCAAGCCACGCATTAAACTTTTTCTTATACCTAGGAAATATACCTTGTTAAATAGGTGAGCATTAGCTTGAAGATTTAAGCGAGTATTTTGACAACTAATTAGAAACGACTACTAAGAGTAGTCATAAAGGGAGAGAAAGGGAGACAGCCACGAGGCATGCGGAGCTCTCGCAATACAAGAGGTTCGAGCCGGCCATCTTAAGCCGCTTGAAGAATCTGTGCGTCCAAGCCGCAGTCAGGCCTGTCACGGTGTAGCTTGTATAATAATGTAGCGGATTTATTTTTATTTTCTTACACTTACTATCGCTCCGAATATGTTACGTTTGTATTTATTTAGCTCTTTTTGTTTCGCAGACAACCCCTAGCACGATACCTTCTTCATTTAAGATGAATAGGACTAAGATATAGAAAGTTTCGCATTTAATCATACTGCAATTACTAAGTCAGAAGATGTCTTCATAGGCTAATAAGTGGATAACACTTACGCAGCGGAAGGACCTAATAGTAGAATCGCTACCATCCCACAGATTCCGGCATTGGGGTATGTTGCCTGTGTCTAAACGAGGACCCTCACAATTAGGGTAACTAAAGAAAGTACAGCCTCGGCCATTCTCCCGACTGCCTGAGTGAGGCCGCCACGGAGGGTTACCGCAGGCCCTTCCCTGAGCACCATTAGAGCCGACGGTAATTTCGGTACAGCGTACTCCAGGCATATCAGCCCCAAAAGAAAAGCAGTTGCCTTGCTTGTCGCTTGTCAGGCCGCGCATGGTCGCACCCTCACCGCCTATGCTACATGTAATTCGCTCATAGAAGAAAACTACGTTATGTTAGCTTACACATCGCACTCTCTGTACTTATCCATGGGAGTAGGGCTTTACCTTGCCATGCATTAACCCCGGAGGCGGTAGCGAGGACAGCGAAAGCGGCAAAAATGTGCATGACGTATAGGTAGTAATAGAAATATATGTATCCCCGATATATACCTGAAAGGAAAAGGGCTAGGATAGGTATGTCGGGAAGGGACTAGTTAATATTGCAAAGAACTATAAGCATATACGCGTAGTGCTAACTAAACACTTCTCTTAGGAAGATAAATTTAGTTTTGCTATTCGTGGTTTATTAGGGCAAGATATATAAGGGGATAGGAAAAGTGTGCCTTTAAGTAAATAAGGGCGAGAGGGTCTCGTAAAAAAATGCGCTTACGCCTACGCTTACGCCTACGCTTACGCCTATGCTTATGCTATGCTTACGCTATGCTTACGCGCTATGCTTACGTCTACGCTTATGCTACGCTTACGCTATGCTTACGTCTACGCTTATGCTACGCTTACGCTATGCTTACGCTATACTTACTATTAGGTTGTGAGAACAAGAGATAGCTACAGATCTTCAGGGGGAAGTATTCACGGAGGGGCAGGTGCCCTGCAGGGGGTCTTCTCGTACCCGACCCACCTAGCTAGCTAGATTCTAGAGGCTTCTATCGCTGCTATCATCGCTAGCTGCAGAAGTCATCAATTCAATGCATCTAGCATCGATTGTTAGATTTCACAGCCAATCAGGACCACTTCGGCTGGATTGCGCGGTGGAGTATACATTAGGGCTAGTATTACCCACAACCTGTACTTATGTAACTTGTACTTTACATGCAATATAAGCAGTCACACTATATAATTCTAATAGGTTATAAGCCTAAATACTCTAAAGCCTAAAGCATCCTTAAAATAAATAAAAGCCCTTAATATAGGCATAAAGAACTAATTATTTACTAAATTAAAAACCTTCTATTACTACTAATACTTTACAAAATACTATTAAATAAAATACAACTTATAATATCTAGCACTTGTAAGGGCTTGGGCTTTGCCTAAGCATTTCTGTATAGCAGATAAAGAGGGGCAAGTAAAGGTAGCTAGGGTAAGGAAAAGGGGGCTTATATAAGAAGCTAAGGGGGTATAAGAGGCACTACTAGGGATAGCCTCTTTTCCTTTCTCTTTTCTTTCTTAAGTCTCTTAATACTATATTAATGCCTTATTATAGTTACTTAGGGGCTAGTTTATAATAATTAAGAGACTTTCTTTAGTTTAAAAAAGAAGGCTACTAAAAAACAAAGAAAATAATAATAAACCTAATAAACACGCTTTAACCTTATAACTAACCTAGTTAGGGGACTTACACTCCCTTATCTAAGGCTACGTTACTACTAAATACCTATATTACTTAGTTTAAAATACTTTAACTAATACTATAATAGTAAGCAAGGGTAATTAAGAATTTATAGTAATATATATATATAAACCTAGAACTAACTACTTAACTAACCTTCCCTCTAAATGCTCCTATAGACTTAATATTCTTTAACCTAGACTTAATCCTACCTTAGGGGCTAATATTACTACCTTTTATGTTATAAATTCACTAGAAACTAATCCCTATAGGTAACTTATATAATAGTAATAAGGCTATATTTACTACTTAGAAGTTCCTAATATAATATAAGTTAGAGGTAAATAATGACTTTATTAGTTTTAGTAAGAACTAATAAGTATTTATTTACTAAAACCTATTACCTAAGGTCTAAGCCTATATTATATTATTCTTTAAGATAGGTTATACTAGTAACTATAGCCCTAAGGCCTTCCTTAGTTACTTAGAGATATTATATGTAAATTCTTATAAGTAAGAGATAGCCCTTATAAAACTTAATTAAATAAAGTAAGGGGTAAGGGAGGTATTTACTATATTCTTTATTTACTTTAAATAGAAACTCTTCCTTATAGGAGGGTTTTATTAGACTTGTTATGAACTAGCCTTATGGCTACTACGTATAAGCGTTTAGAATGAGAATATTATTCTTACAGAAGAAGAAAGGAATTACACTAGTAGTTACATAGCATCTGGATATATAGTCCTTTATGCGTGGTTTATGCATAGTTTATGTAAAGCCCTAACCTAGCCGTATAAAGTATATATATTTTCTAAAGCTAAACTTAACCTAAGCTTATAGCTTAAGTTTATAATATACCCCCTTACTTACCCTCCCTTTTTTTCTTTTACTAAAAAGTAAGTGTATATTAAATATAAACCCTTATTATATAGCTCTCTTTAAAAAAATATATAAGTAGCTTAGTAGGGCTAGTAAGTTACCTAGTAAGGTTATATCTTTACTATATAAGTCTAAAAAATTTTTAGTGTAGGACTACCTTACCTTACTTTAGCTTTACCCTTAAAAACACTAGCTACTTATTTTATAGCCCCCTACCACTAGCTATCTCCTTGCCTTATTAGGGTTAGGGTTAGGGTTAGGGTTAGGGTTAGGGTTAGGGTTAGGGTTAGGGTTAGGGTTAGGGTTAGGGTTAGGGTTAGGGTTAGGGTTA